>CM046877.1:195586042-196322541 GCA_025667525.1 Glebionis coronaria | reverse complement strand
ATCTCTCACAATAATAGCTCCTTGCCTATAGATCTATCTTTTTCCATCGCTGTTTGGTGTCGTCACTGTCGCATCTCGATCTAATGACTTGGTGCTATGGTTCACTGCTATTATGTTAAGATCTGTTTCCATCGGGGCTCTTCTGCTCAGATGAGGTCCGCCAGGGCCGCATGTCATTTGTTGGATTCAAAGAGATGTTCGTAAAGGTGATATGAGTACTAACGAGAAATCTGCTATGGGTTTTGGATATAGATTTGTTTGACTTAGGTTCGGCTTCTTAGGGATGTTAGGCTTTATCTTCTTTGTATGTTTTTATGTATCTTATATACTTTTGTTCCAAGCTACACTATATGGTTGTGTCTACCAAAAGCTCACATTGGTGATTCCCCCTCACCCTTGTATTGTGTTGCTTATTGTCACAACCTTTATAGTGTTGTTTTGGTTTGTATCAACTTGTTACCTCGTGTATTTTGTTTTGCAAATCGGTTTCGATTTTGTCCATATGTTCGATGTAATTTGTTTTGTACAAATTTCCTCCTTTTGTGAGATGTGATATGAAATCCTGTTAAAAAAAAGTTGGTTACAAGTTACTCCGTAATTAGTAAGAATATCACGATGCCCCACTACCTTTCATGGTCGATGAGGGAAGCTATCATATTCAAGACTTATTAGTTGAATATCATTAACTTAATTAAAAAAGGACAACGTTAGTGTAATTAAAGATTTGTAATAATTTTTAGCCCTTAAGAAACATAAGCATGGGTGCTACCGAAAGCACATCTAGAACAAATGGGACTAACCAAGAGGAAGAGGAACGCAACCAAAAGTCCAGTATCGTGGTCGGGGCAGCCGCTACAATTTCCGTTGTGGGTGTAGCTGCTTGGGGTATCTCCATAATGCTTTCCGACAACAGTAACGATACCCATGAAATCGAAAGTCCCATGAAGATGAGAGATGAACCCTCCTACGTGTTTGAGGGAAAGTCTCAAACAAGCGTTACCATTTGGTCTCCTCCTCCTGAAAATCTTTTCAAAATGAACACCGATGGTACATGTCATCCCGACGAAGTTTACAATAATACATTCGATGATTGGAATGGAGATTCTGTTGATCGTGGTCCGAGTGGGTATGGAGGAATCCTCCGAGACCATAATGGGAATTGGTCTCGAGGTTTTATCTGATACATGGGTGTGACTGATAGTTTCACGGCTGAGTTACATGGAATTCATAAAGGCTTGGAGCTTTCAGATAAACCTTGCTACGAAGGAGCTATTCTTGAAACCGATAATGAACCAGCTTATTTGTAGATCATTAAACCGTACAGAGAATGTACCAACAGTCAAATCGTCAGAAAATCTTGGGGGATCATCGATGTTGGTGATTTTGTGTTATCAATGATGATTTAAGTGTAATGGATTTACTTTGTTGACCAATGTGTAATCGTGATAAACGTTCATCAAGTCAGGGTTGTGCGGAGTGCACACTTGTATGACATTATTACGGTTATCATACGGGGGTGAAGACCCCGTACGACGGCGGTCCGAGGCAGCGCCCCTGGGCAGATTCCAAGGGGCGGCAGCCCCTGGCAGGGTCCAAGGGGCAGCGCCCCTGGCTGGGGTCGAGCTTATTTGGTATAAAGTGCTATGTCGAAAACGCACTTAAAAATAAAATTCTCGAGTTTTTGACACCTGTTTTTGCCCGTTTTAAACTTGCGGTTTTAACTGCTTAAAGCAGTTACAAACTGTCAAACGTTATTTGATCATTGGTCTTCTTCATTTCTGGTTCTGACATCATAACAATAAAAACACAAATATAGTTCACAATCTAAATTTTTTCCGATTGGAGATTTCGATAGAACCATCGAAATACTTTGATCTGAAAGTGTATGACATGACTCTCAGATTATTGATCCACCAAATTTTCTAACAAAGATCAAAGTATTATGTGATCATGGCGAATGGAGAATCTGTGAATGACATGAGGAGTAAGTTCGGTAAGTTGGCTAAGTTTGAAGGGCGTGATTTTCGTCGTTGGCAAAAGAAGATGCACTTTCTTCTTACCACTTTGAAGGTTGTGTATGTTCTGAATACACCAAGTCTCGAATGGTCGGAGAATGAAATGCTGGAAACCACTAGGTAGCGGATGAAGTGGGAAAACGAAGACTACATATGTCGTGGTCATATTCTGAATGGTATGTCTGACTCACTCTTTGATATCTATCAAAATACTATATTTGCAAAGGCACTGTGGGAGTCCCTAGAATCCAAATACATGGCTAAAGATGCTTCTCCAAAGAAGTTTCTAGTAAGCGATTTCATGAATTACAGGATGGTTGATTCCAGATCTGTAATGGACCAATATCATGAGATGTAAAGGATTCTGGGACAGGTTACCCAACACAAATTGTTGATGGATGAGGCCATCTCGGTTGCAGTTATCATTGATAAACTGCCCCCTTCTTGGAAAGAATTCAAACATGGTTTGAAACATAAGAAGGAAGAATTAAATTTGGTTCAACTCGGTAGTTCTCTCCGAATTAAGGAAGGGTTAAGAAGTCAGGAATTTGAAAATAACCCTAAAGGAAATAACCAAATTGGGTCATCTTTTGTCAACATGGTTGAAGGAGATGGAGCCAAGAATTCAAACAACAATAAGAACAAACGTAAGTACAACAACAGTGGTGATAATAAGTCTTCCAACAAGAAGTTTGCGGGGGCTTGTTGGGAATGTGGAAAAACTGGTCACATGAAGAAGGATTGCCGCTCTAAGGGCAACAATGGCGCTGGTTCAAAGGGGTCTAAGGATCCTGAAAAGCAACAAGGTTATAATTTTGATCTTATTCAGAATATTGATAATGATTTACATTATGTTTTTGTTATTTCTGATGCATTTTATGTTCAGGATGATGATGTTGCTTGGTGGGTTGATTCGGGTGCAACAAGTCATGTTTGCAAGGATCTTCGTTGGTTTCAAGTATGTGTATCAATTGAAGATGGATCATATGTAAAGATGGGAAGCGTTGCTACTGAACCAATCAAAGGAATAGAGTGTGTTTTATTAACTTTCACTTCTGGAAAAACTTTGTGTTTAGATAATGTGTTGTATGTACATGGGATTCAAAAGAATCTCGTTTCTGAAATTGTGTTGAATAAGTGTGGCTACAAACAAGTGTTGGCAAGTGACAAGTATATCTTGTCAAGACATGGTACTTTTGTTGGATTTGGTTATGTATGTAATGGAATGATCAGATTAAATCTGAATTATCCTTTGTTTAATGCTTCTACTTGTATGATTACTTCTAGCCATAGTAATGATGTAAGTAATTTTGAATTGTGGCATGCTAGACTAGGACATGTTCATTACAGGAGAATGATAGATATGGCTAAAATGAGTTTAATACTTGCTTTTGACATGACAAATAAAAGTTGTAAGACTTGTATGTTAACAAAGATTACTAGACAACCTTTTAAGGGTGTTAATCGGGAAAGAAAAGTATTAGATCGCATACATAGTGATCTATTTGATTTTCATGCCAATCCATCACTAGGACAAAATAAGTATGTTATAACTTTTATTGATGATGCTTCTAGATATTGTTATGTATATCTATTGCATGCTAAAAATGAAGCTCTTGATAAATTTAAAATGTATAAACAAGAAGTAGAATTTCAAAGACAAGATTCAATAAAAGTATTTCGTATTTATCGTGGTGGTGAGTATTATGATCTAGTTTATTTCCAGTCTACTGGAATAATACATCAAACCACGGCTCCTTACACACCACAACAGAATGGTGTGGCTGAAAGGAAGAATAGGATCTTAAAGGAAGTGGTGAATTCCATGTTATCCTATTCTGGTCTAAGTGAAGGGTTTTGGGGTGAGGCAATGTTGACAGCCTGTTATATTCTGAATAGAACTCCAAACAAACATAGCAAACAAACTCCTTATGAAATTTGGACCAAGAAGGTACCGAATTTGGCTTATTTAAGGGTTTGGGGTTATAGAGCAGTCGTAAGGTTGACTCAACCCAAAATGAAAAATCTGGGTGAGAAAGGTATAGATTGTATCTTCATTGGGTATGTTGAGCATTCCAAGTGTTACAGGTTTTATGTTATAGAACCTAATGATTATGTATCGGTGAAATCTATAATAGAGTCAAGAGATGCAATATTTGATGAAGAACGTTTTTCATCTATACCTAGACCAAGAGGTATGATTCATCCATCTTCAAGTGAGATAATTGAAGATGAGATTGAAGGTGCACATGATGTACCTGGTCCATCGGTTCCTAGGAAAAGAACTAGAACAAGAAAAGCTAAGTCTTTTGGTTCTGATTTTCAACTTCATTTGGTTGAAGGAACGAGAGAGAAGATTGCATCTCTACGTAAATATTGTTTCACTATTGAGGAGGATCCAAAGACCTTGATAGAGGCAATGGCGTCTAGGGATGTTGCCTTTTGGAAAGAAGTAATTCAAAGTGAGATTGATTCCATCATGCAAAATGATACTTGGGAATTAGTTGATTTACCTCCGGGATGCAAGGCATTAGGAGGTAAATGGATCCTCAAAAGGAAAATGAAAGTGGATGTAAGAATAGATAAATTTAAAGCCAGATTGGTAATCCAAGGCTTTAGACAAAAGGAGGGAATTGACTTCTTTGATACATATGCTCCTGTTTCCAGGATATCCACTATTAGATTGTTGTTAGCTATTGCAACTATAAATGATCTTGTTATTCACCAAATGGATGTGAAAACTGCATTCTTGAATGGTAATTTGGATGAGGAAATTTACATGAAACAACCTGAAGGGTTTGTGATGCCTGGACATGAAAACAAGGTATCTAAATTGACTAAATCATTGTATGGTATAAAACAAGCACCAAAACAATGGCATCAAAAGTTTGATGATGTGGTGTTGTCTAATGGTTTTTCTTAAAACCAATCTGACAAATGTGTGTATAGCAGATTTGATGCTTCTGGTAAAGGAGTAATAATTTGCTTATATGTAGATGACATGTTGATCTTTGGCACTGACCAAGATCAAGTTGATAAGACAAAGGATTTTTTGTCATCTAAGTTTGATATGAAAGATCTGGGGGAGGCTGAGGTGATTCTTGGTATTAGAATTAAACGGGGAAGCAATGGTATCTCGATTTCTCAATCTCATTATATTGAGAAGATACTGGGAAAGTTTAACTTTGCTGATTGTATTCCTGCTCATACTCCATTTGATTCTACTGTGAAGCTGATTCCTAATAAGGGAATTGTAGTGTCTCAGCTAGAAGTGTTGTTGGATGTCTTATGTATGCCATGATTAGCACTAGGCCGGATATTGCGTTTGCTGTAGGACAGCTTAGTAAGTATACTAGAAATCCTAGTGCTTTACATTGGCAAGCTTTGTCTCGAGTATTTCAATACTTGAAATGAACCATGAATTTTGGTTTGACTTATAGCGGTTATCCTTCTATGATAGAGGGTTACTCAAATGCCAGTTGGATTAATAACATGGAGGATCACTCATCTACGAGTGGTTGGGTATTCCTACTTGGAGGAGGTGCTATTTCTTGGGATTCTAAGAAACAGACTTGTATTACAAGCTCAACAATGGAGTCTGAGTTTGTGGCTTTGGCTGCAGCTGGTAATGAAGCTGAGTGGCTAAGGAATTTGGTTTATGAATTTCCTTTGTGGCGTAAACCGGTATCTACCATTTCTATCAGATGTGATAGGGTTGCTACCGTGGCTAGGGCTTATAGTCATGTGAAAACTCAGTTGAATTTAGCCGACCATTTAAACAAAGGGTTAGTTAGAGATATCGTGCGCAAGGCGGCTATTGTGATGGGTTTAAAGTCCTAATTAAATCTTTATATCAAGATACCCAATTCCCATCTAACGCAATGTTAGGAATGTGGAAAGCTTGATATTTTGGATTGGAACGCATAATTACATCATCCAACGGTATGTGTTTAGAACTGCAAGTAAAGGAGGTTGAAATTATATTTCTTAATGATCTTTTGACAAATTGCATGTGCAGGTGCAAGAAGTAAAGATCACCTATATAAGCATGAAGTTTAGCTGCTTCAAGAAGTTTGGGACTTGGCTTTGATATGCTTATTGAATGATAGGACACAAGCTAGTAAAAAATAGTGTCAAGTAGAACATGTAAATGTTTAAACTGTTGTGTATATTATCTTCAGGTATTCTCTATGGATATAAGAGTTCAATCCTTAGTGACACTCTAATATTCGAATATTTGGAATGCTAATATACTAATGTGAAATTCAATCATGTCGACACTTCATTTATGCATCAGTTTGATTGTGTTATGATTTTCTTTAAGTTAATCAAGATTACACTTAAATAGGGGGAGGATTGTTGGTGATTTTGTGTTACCAATAATGATTTAAGTGTAATGGATTTACTTTATTGACCAATGTGTAATCGTGATAAACGTTCATCAACTCGGGGTTGTGCGGAGTGCACACTTGTATGACATTATTACGGTTATCATACTGGGCGAAGCCCCCGTACGGCGGGGGTCCGAGGGCAGTGCCCCTGGGAAGGGTTCAAGGGGGCAGGGCCCTGGCTGGGATCGAGCGTATTTGGTATAAAGTGCTATGTCGATAACGCACTTAAAAATAAAACTCCCGGGTTTTTTACACCTATTTTTGCCCTTTTTAAACTTGCGGTTTTAACTGCTTAAAGCAGTAAACGTTATTTGATCATTGGTCTTCTTCATTTCTAGTTCTGACATCATAACAACAAAAACACAAATACAGTTCGCAATCTAGTTTTATCCGATTGGAGATTTCGATAGAACCATCGAAATACTTTGATCTGAAGGTGTATGACACGACTCTCAGATTATTGATCCACGAAGTGTAGGCAGCTAGTTGAAAAGAACGATATAAAAGTTTACCATGTTAAAAAAGCTGCCAACAAATGTGCTGATAAGCTGGCTGATAATTGCTCTAGAGCATAAAGTGCTTCCTTATAAGATATTCCACCTCGTTTATGAAGATGCTAAGTTGATACTCGGTTGATTAATCATAATTTCTTTTCATATTTACTGTACTAGTCTACTACCAAGAATCACGGAGTGCTGCCTATAATAAATGTACGAATGAACAAAGAAAAACCTAGGATCAAGGATCAACAAAGAGAAACCATATCATGTAACTGTAACCTGTCTAGCCAAAAGGATTACTGAATTTATGTTAACGATCAACCGACAACCGGCACTAATGAAAATATTTGGCCATTCAGTTCATCACTGTAGCTAAACAATAAGCAAATTACAATTGTTTGTTGAATTACGTCGCCATATGCGCACAACCATCACTAAAATAAGTCAAATGACATTAGACAAAGCTTAAACTCGAGTTCCAAAAGCCGAAAGAGCATTCATTCATTAAAAAAAAATACCTTTTAATCACCTTCAACTTCTTGTCACAAAAGCCTAAATCACGCCATATAAATAGGACATCTACCACTAAACTATCAAACTATGAGAAAAACAAACAATGATCACAACGGGTCAAGAATGTTGACCCCAACCTAGACATGCATTCTACGCAGGTTTAATATATCTTAAGCTCATAAACACAAAGTGTATTTTCCATGAACAGAAGTTCATGAAACTAGAGGATCGATGTTAACCTATATTGTGTTACAGTTATTGTATTAAAGCTCGGTGCTCATCGCCTTGCACCAGATTTAAGTGAAGAACTGGCAGAAGATGACTTTTTAGCACTTGAACCTGAAAGAAGACAATAAATTATTCTTCATGATGTGATAATCCTTATTAGAAAAGAATATGAAAGTTTTAACTACGAAGTCAAATTAGTTAATTGTCAACTTTAAATTTGAAATGAGGTTTTTAAATTACGGGTAAATATCAGAAATAACCTTTATTATTAAGGTCAACCAACGATGAATCTGGCGAACAGCAGGCTCAATATCAGAAATAACCTTGAATTTTTTTGAAAAGTCAAAACTTCCCTACTTATCACAAAAAATATACAATTTTCGGACAAAAAGAGTTTCAGGTCAACCCAGTGTGACCCTATACCCAGACCAGTCCATTTTTTGACCTGCACGTATAGTAAGATGACATACTTGATGCAGTACGCGGGCCACCTTTGGTTATTGAAGGTCGAGAAGGCGCTACTAGCCCCTGCCTTTGTGGAGATGGTACTGCTAGCCTTTGTGAAGTTGAAGCTGGCTGCATCTGATTTCGTAAAGAAGATGTGGTCTTTGGTGGAGGTCTTGGAAGTTTAGATGGTACATTGGGCCTAAAACCATGAGACCACTTATCAAGTTTCTATTACAGTTCAATAAATCAGAAAATTCAGGTAACAGAACATGTTACAAATATATACACTTGTTAATACAAAGCCAAAAAAAAAAACTATACACGAAAGATATAATAAAGCTTAGTTGTCACAACTTCCATTTAGATATCCCAAATCAATTAACGTGGTTCCCCCAATAGTAAATTCTTAAGCAAAACTTCATGATTCAGACGTCCCTTTTTTGTTCTGCTTAAGGGTATTTAGTAAAACATTTAATCATCAAAAGCTTTTATTAGACCACATGCTTGAACTCCTAAATCGTTTTATTATATAATCCAGCTTATCAATATAGTTAATAAAAATAAAAATAAAATATTAAACGTGAATAGAACATCAAAGATCTGTAAAATTCAGGAGAAAAAAAGACATAAGTGTTTGCCACCATTCTAAAAGACTACCCATTTTTTTATTAGTTAACTAACCCACCCATTTTGCTAACTCTAATAAAAGGTACCAAGAAGATAAGAATAAGAGACTCACTTCTCCTGGTGCTCAATAGGTGCTTTTGTGGTTTCAGGGAAAAGAGTGAGCTCGACTATACTATTACTCAATGAACCATCAGTCTCTGTACCCATTGAAAGAACACCATCAGATATATCACTTAACCTCTCGTCAGAATCTGCATCGCCTAATCCTATAATCTCAAGATCATCATCATTTTCTTGACCACCATCTTCCATAACAAGTTTTGACTGTTTAAGGAAATCAGGAATGTGTCTAAACTCATCACTCGTTTCAGATTGCTTATCACTGAACTCTGAACAATTGTCAATGTCAGAAGCTGCTTTTGGACCATTGAGTCCTACACTTTTACCATGTGGTCTTGTACCATTGTGAAATTCCCCAATTGAATGCTTTGAAGACCAAGAGTCGTACGTCGGTGAACCCTTTTCACCACTTGAACTTCTACGGAGCCGTAACTGTGACATCTCCTCGTCCTTTTTGGTCAACGCGTCTTTCAAATTGGTCACCTGCATTATCACCCCGAACCAAAAGTTGGAATTTCCTATAAAACTCAGAAATATATGTAATGAAGGGAATAGAAGGTTAAACAAAAGGTTTAAGGGTTAATTCTCCAAATGGGTGAAAGTTAGAAGATTAAACCACACTTGCACCTTAAAAAATATTGTACCTGTTCCATGAGCTCTCGAACCCCTCTCCCCTCTTTATTGCTTCGAGCAGCACCTAACTCGACACCCGACACTCTTTCCGCAAATTTCAGGGTACTTATGGTTTCTGAGAAAGATTCCACATCTGGATTGAGCTGTACAAACATAAGAGTTTTTGCTTGCCCCCCTGTAATTTGCACCAAAGAATTTAAGGATAACAAGTAGATGATAAAATGAAAATTTATTATTGCGACAACTGAGCACCTAAAGAACTTTGTAGAACTTGAGTAAGTTTGCTATTTCTATAGGGCACGTGTTGATTCTTTTGTGCTAATGCAAAGATAACATCTCCAAGAGCCGACAATGATTTGTTGATATGTTGAGCTTCTTTTAATCTATCTCCAGTTGCTTCTGATTTGTCCACTCGTTCACTTCCGGCAAGATCTACCAAATGTAAGTTACCACGCAGAACACCATTTGTCTCGAGATCCGTACCACGCACATGAACAGTTAAGACACTGAAATATAAAGGATTTGAGTAACACGGTAAAGATATTGAATATAAAAAAGTAAACAAAAAGCTATTAACCTGTGGGATCGACTACTCCTTTCGTTCAAGGCGGTGGCTCCTACGGCCCTATTCATCAACCCAACATTCATCAGCTCAAGGACATCCGCAGTGGATGTGACAGGGTGCATGCTAGCATCTGGGACCGCTAACCCATTCGGCTGCGCAGAATTCCATATCCCAAGTGTGTGACAGTTAAGGAATACATAATTTTAAAGTGATAATACGCCTATGATAATATAAGATATAATGCATAATTTATACAAGTAATGTAAAAAATCAAAGTAGGAAACTCGACTTAAAGGATATCGTTTCTGATTACTATTGCTCGATAACAAATCACGAACTTGCTCGTTATAGATCTCAACCATTTGAACACCAATTTCATATTCAAACGAGCTTCTTCTAATTTGGGAGAGATGAAATAGGTCATTCAAGGCCCGATAGTTGACGCCCCAGTCCTCTGGTGACGATGCATCAGGTCCCGTCTAGGTTAAACGCAAGAAATATATAAGAATTCGCATATTGATGGTTAAATATCCATTAGGAATTAATTCAACAAGTAACAACACTTACCATAGTATAGGTCTTCCCTGAGCCTGTTTGGCCGTATGCAAATATGCACACATTATATCCATCTAGCACTGACCGAATGAGGGGTTGTGTATCAACAAACACTTCCTCTGCAAGTAAATAATATTATGAAACAGGAACCATACGAATAATAATACTATAATATTGTTAGATGATGGTAGAAGAACAACCTTGCGTTGAAGCCGGGCCAAAGACCTTATTGAATTTGAAAAGTCGGTGGCTTTCTTTGACAATTTTGGATGGGTTTGTGACAACCAATTCACCATTATCGCCTATATACTCAATGGTTGTCTGCTTTTGATTTTGACCCTTCAAGAAAGGCCTTATACGACAGTAAACTCTAATGTTCCCTGTTGAAACAAGAGAAACTTTAGTACATAAACATCTTTTGACAAAAGTACACATTATATATCTTTCATTATATTACCTTTCAAATCTTGGACTTCGTTGTACAACTTTCTGTTTTCTGTCAGAACTGTGTGGTAATTTTGAGCAGCATCTACAAGCCCCTGAATCTTCACCCCTGATCAAAGGAATATGCAAATGCGGCTTAATTTATAAAGTATGAACGAGATAGATACCAAATGTCAGGATGTCAAAAATTTACCAAATTGAATAATCTCCTCTGAGTATATATGTTGTGTCTTTAGAACTTCTTCCTTAATCGACTCAGACCCCATCCTCAATTCCTGACAGTAATATAAATCCAAGTCAAGCATAATTGTCATAAATTAAAAAAAAAGAATTTTACATATACAATGAATCGTTTACAAGTCATGTTACCTCCCCTGGACCTACTTGACAGATTAAGAATGCTGTGTGTATCAAATGTTATCAAAGGTAGTAACTTTGAACACATATATACATACCTTTAGAGATCCTTGCTGAAAATCCATGAACTTCTTGTAGCCACGCTCTTTCTTTTTCCATCTAAGAAATTTCGATTCAGTAAATTTTTCAAGTTCTTTCACCTTGTTCTTTGAATCAGTGAGAAGTTTCTCGAGATCCGCCATCTTCTTCTCTAGCTCAGATCTAATATCCTTCGCATGTGTTTCAAGCTCTAGACAACGTTTTTCATATGTGTCCCTATTCATTTCTAGTTCCTGATATAGTTTTGATATTTCTAAATTGCATTCTTCATTTTCTTTTCTTAAACTAACTAACTCTACATCTTCAAGCTTCTTCTTTTCCTCTACCATAGTCTTCTCAGCCTGCAAAAACACATATTATTTTATGATAAGTATGGGTGGTAATTTCTACCCGTTTACTTCATGGGTTGACTTGGGTTACATTTTACCTCTAATGATTTAAACAAAAATAGAGCCTAAAAGAAAACAGGCAAACCAGTTGAAAGTTGCCCAGAATATATTTCTAATGCATAAAGTCTCTTAAATCATCTATACATAAAGAAATATACTTGAAATGATACTTTTTTGTAAAAATGTATTTGATGCACTAATTCTCTATAAGATATATATATATAATGTTTTTTTTAGAAGTCAAAGACACTACAAAAACAGTAATAGATTATCATTTTTCGAGATGAGGAAACATTATCCAAAGATCAGAAAGGCACCTTGATAAGCCGGAGCTGATTCATAATGACCTAGCAGAAATAATGAAAAATTATAGTTAGAAAACAATTTAGAGATAAAAGGTATGCGGCCTATCTGATAATTAGCAGAGTGGGGCTACCTCATTTTCTTCCATGGCACCAGTTACCATAGTTGTGAACACTCTCATTTTCGACTGGTACTTCTCTTCACGAGTCTTGAAGATGTTGTTTTGCTAAAGCCAAAGAATAAAGGTATCAAGTTGTAACATTAATAGTTCACTAAATAAACAAGAAAAAAGCTAAAAGCTTTAAGGCTTTTTTTACCTTCTTGAAGTCTTCTGCTTGTTGTGAACTTCTTTGCTCAATCATTTGAACAAGCTTTTTCAATAGGCAGGCAACTCTCTACAAAAGGAAAGACCGCATTTCTATTATTTACAGAACAAAGTGGTACTTAACGAATTCACAAGCGATAACCTAATAATTGCCTTACATCGGGTACATCTTCTTTCCTGTTCTCAATGCTGTCATCAAGAATCTTATGTATGATATGGAAGAGTGACCGAGAAGATGCATTCTGTATTGAAAGTTACATTGAACCAAGTTAGAGACACCTTACGTGGGGTGTACTAATTTAAAATGGGAGAATCAAAGCAGCGAATCAGTAACCTGTAAATTATTTAGCTGTGACATCTCTGGCCCTTTAGCCGCATGATGGTCACCTAAATTTTCAGATATAAGGAGCGTTTTTTAAGTGAATTGTACAAAACTAAAATTGTGAACCGAACTTTGTGATTCCAAAAGAAAAGTATGTTAAGCAAAAGTCCAAAATTACCATTGCCGTTGTTTAGACCATCTGATTGCCTGTTTAAACTACCATACCCGTCTGGATGCATATTCATGATAAGCTATCAATACGCTTGATTCCTTGAATGATTTCCTGAAAGTAGAAGTGCACATCAAAATTACAATCTCAACAACCGTAAACATAACAACCAGATAAGACGACAATCAAGTATGACAATTCCCAAAATTCGCAGCCGCAATTCGGTCACACAAACTTCGAATAATTTCTTGAAAAAAAAACTACTCAAATCTCCACTTAGACTTTAGCACATTGCTTGATTTCACCAAAGCTTTACTCGCTTTCGTGTAACATCATTATAAGCTTCTTAACTTTCGTTACACCCCAACCTCCAATTCTTGAATCTAACTTCTATCAAAAACGTTTCGTTTTCAGTTACTAACTCAGCCTAACACAACAACACCCGTTAAAACCCTAAGCCAGTACTTCAATACCCGTAAAAATAACAAACTAGAGAAGACAAAAATCAAGTATGATAATTCCCTAAGTTCAAGAACAAAGCCTCGGTTGTCACTTTACTTGCTCGTTGGAGAATGCCTGCTTCGTTTAGGCTATATGATTAAGTCTTTTTTAGGTGTTTGGGTTTTATGTGTTTTTGCGTTTAGGGCATGTCCTAAATGCGTGTAGATAGTGTGTGCTTTGAGGTAAATGTGGTACGTTAGCCAAGTAAAAAATTAGTCACATTGTTAGAAGTCGCCCCTGATTCCAAATTTCAACTCATATCCCGAAAAAAATTAATTACTCAACTCTCCACTAAAGACTTCGCACATTGCTCGATTTCGCCAAACACTTAACCATCTTTCGGCTAACATCCTTACAACCTTCTTTTAACTTAATATAAATTCTCAAATCCAGCTAACTTCAATAAAAAACTTTTCAATTTCGGCTAATAATCAAGTCAAACATAACACCACCACCTTAAACCCTAACCCATTATATGAATACACCTAATTTACACAAAACCCTTAACCAAGATTCTTGAATTTAACCTCACTAAAACCCTAACCCGGTACTTCAATAACCGTAAAAATAACAAACTAGAGAAGATAAAAATCAAGTATGAAAATTTCCAAGTTCGCAGCCGAAATTCAGTCACATTGTTAGAAGTCTTGAGTAAAGACTTCTGCACATTGCTCGATTTCGCGAAACGCTTAACCAGCTTTCGGCTAACATTTGTATAACCATCTTAACTGTCTATAACCTCAACCTCCAATTCTTAAATCCAGCTAGCTTCAATAAAAAACTTTTCAATTTCGGCTAATAATCAAGTCAAACATAACACCAGCACCTTAAACCCTAACCCATTATATGAATACACCTAATTCACACAACACCATTAACCAAGATTCTTAATTATAACCTCACTAAACCCCTAATTACCCAAATGCAGCCAAAACCCCAACCGGGTTATCATCTACACATCATTTCTAACAAAACCCATATTTTATAAATTAAATTAAATCAAGATTACATCTTTTTTATAACAGATCTACTTAAATAAAAATATATATTAAAAAACAAAAATGGAAACATTATAGATGAGATAACATACCTTAAAAAGATCTTTAATTTGTTAAGAAAAAATAAAATGCTAAAAATAAAATCTTGAAAATGGATCCAAGAAAATCATGGACTGATTTAAAAATGGGTTTTTGTTATTTTAAAATTTGAAATAAAATTTTATAAAAGGGGGAGGTGATATTGACTGTGCAGGACTGCTGCTGGTTCTTTTTTGGACTTTTTTATTTTTGTTTTTCGAAATTAAATGTTTTTTTTATTATTATTTAATGTGGGGTTTTATTTGGGTTTTGATTCTATTCCCGCCTTGTGCGTTTGTACTTTTCTTGTTGGGGGCTTTTAATGCTTGCTAAATATGGGTTTTAAAAACAGGTGTTACAACTTTTTTGAGCATTTAATTTTGGTGTGATAAATTCAAATAATGTTGGTTTTTATTAGGCTATGGGGAGTGGTGCACAAAAATCACACCGTCACGTCAGTTCCACCTCAGCTTTCTTTTTCCTCTTACTAATTCACTCAAAACTCACCTTTCAAGCTTTTTAAGGAAAAAAAACACACCACCACCTCACATCCACCTCATCTCTCCACTATCACTTTTTACCTTATTTATTCAAAAACTAAAACTTTTATTTCATAAAATAAAACACGATACACGGATAAAATAAAAACGTAAAATACCAAAAATAAAAACATACAAAGTAAAAAAAAAAAAAAATACCACTCCAAATTCTAATGCTCTTTGATTTACGCCCGACGTTGCAAACGGTATGTCAATTGTGGCCCAACCAAGTGATCATAAAGTGTCATATAGAAGTCTATCTCTCGATCCCTCCTTTCGATTGCTTCTCTTCTTTGGGTCTCGGCTGCAATTTCCAATTGCTTGGCTTGATTTTCCAACTCAAGACGACGATACTCCAACTCTTTATCTTTCATTTCCAAAAACTTAAGCCGTTCGTCTTTGCCCGCATTATGAAACTCGGACACCATCAACGTAGCAAACTCTGCTTCTTGGGACTCAACTGATGAACGCGACGCCTGGCCTTTTTTCTTCCTCGCAGCAGCAGCTTTGGCTTTATCCCTGCCTACTGGTCGTTGTCGTTAAACACCACTGGTTTGACTGTCTTCAACACTTTGAAAAGAAGCTGCATCCCCTGGCTCCGATGTCTTCGATCTCTTTCTGCCTTGGCTTTCTTCCTCCTCCTGATTAAATTCCCACAGTTCCATCTCACCCCCCATAAATTTCTGACTACCTTTCAAAATTTCCAACAATGACGATACCTGAACTTCGAGTTGTGTTCAATTTGATAGTCCTCACATGCTCTATTAATGTAAGACTCATCGTCGGCTCCACTCACAACCCCCATTCGTATCATATTGTTATACACTCTAACAAACTTACACACTTGAGGCCGGATCAGCTTCCATTTCCCGTTCACGCTGTCATAGATTCTTTTATCGTATGTTGGGAATTAATTTGATGAGACAAAACAAGAATAATGAAACAAGAAGGACTTATATGCAAATATAAAATTTTACAAGAATATGGAGCCCTTTCATACAACAAGAAGGACTTATTAGCAAAAGATGGAAGGACTTCTAGTTAAAATAGATTTCTTGTAGAAAGGGGTATGTGTAGTATATAAACACATACACCCTACATGCTTTATCATTCAATTATTCACAATGTAGTCATAAAACAAAAGTCGTGTGTTCTAGACGTGTATGATCTTGTAAACACGTCTAGGTTAGTTGGTTTGAGTGTTAACGTTTAATGAGAAGTAAACGTTGAAAAGAAACACCTTGTCTATGTATCGTGTTTTATTCCGTTATGTTAATCATATGAAAATGATGCATTCCTAGTAGCTTAAAGATCCGTGATTAATGGTTTTCACAATTGGTATCAGAGCGGGTGGCTCTCGGTGCTAGAATCAACAAGGTGTTCGAGTCGAAGAATGGTGAGAAAGAAGAAAAACCCGTCTAGGGTTTATGGTCGAATTTTTCTGAGCAGCAGTTTTCAAACTGCGATAATTCCTTCGTTAACCGTTGGATCGTCGCAAAAATTTTTCTGGTAGTTCTCATGGTATGTGTCTTCGATCTCACCGGAGCGATCGTCGAGTTCAGGTCTCAAGAAAAAGTTATAGCTTGTCGAAGTTGGCTGCTGGTGAAGGTATAAAATTTTCTGTTTTGTTTTTATTAAATAAGATTTAGGTTTATCCCCTAAACCCTAGATCGACTTAAAAAGCAGAAAAGTAAGGGATTCGTGGTTGTTATATTGCATTATGACACAAGATTCGAGCTATGGTTGATTTACAAACCCTAAGTTAGGGTTTCGGTGCTTAAGTTTCTAAACCCTAGATCGGTTTTATAAACAGAAAAGAGTGTGTTAGTGTTCGTGATCGTGTTTGGATTGCTGTGATGTTGCTATACGAATTAGGGTTTGTGTGAAAAACCCTAGATCTGGATATGTAGCTGCTGTTGTGAATGACTATATCGATCAAATTGTTGTGAATTAATTTGATACAAAGTACAGTAACAGATCACATCATGTGTAAAGGCTGCAAAGAAAGAAAAATAAAAAATACAAAAATTGGTGGTTCATGATGAAGAGGTGAGAAGGACGTGAGCTGCAATATGCATGTATTTGTGGTTTTGGTTCGATAAAGTTATTATCAAGATAAAGACGTGTGTTCACTTTGTGATTTTGGTTCACTGTCTTTAAACATGTATTGCTCGGTATACAGTGGTTTAAAGTAAATATCTTCGTGAGGAATTAAACATCACGTTAAGAAAGAAAAAGCAAACTACGGTATTATTATATCAAGCGAATTCTTATTTGTTGCTTTGTGGTATAAAGAGATGTGATTGGTCCATGCTTATTCATCACGTGATATGGTACAAAGGAGGTATTGCAACATAGTACATGGTTTTGATTAAGCAGCGAATAAAACATCATCACGTAAAGGGCAGAAATTTACACAAGGATGTGTGTAATATTGATGTCGAGATTCAAAAGATGTGATAAAAGAAGACCAAGACAAGGAAAAGTGGTACAGTGGAGTAATATTTTTAGTCGTTGTCATGAGTTATTTAACCACAGATGGTGTCAGTGGCTGAGCCGAGCCGCTGACAGGAATAAAACACACGCTGACAGAGAAGACGCTGACACGTTGTAGTTTAGACGCTGACAGCATGTTGTCCGATATATGGTTATTAAGCGCTGACACGTATCGTCTGTTATTGGACAGTACATACAGATGATATGTTGGATGACAAAGGATCTTGGACAGAACTATCTGTTTAAAATTTTATGGCTCGTTTTTTAAGATTGTGTTTGGTGCAATGACGTTTTATTTGATTATGTGACAAGGCTAACCTTGCGGTTACCGACTTGGATTAGAAGCATAACGCCGACAGAGGCAGCATTTGCATAAAAGAAGAGGATGATATTATACTTAGATGATTTTCATTACAAATTGGAGGTTTCGATGAAGACGATTGATTATTGCTTCTTTGGTGTTGGAGTTGTTTTTTGCAGGTTTATATTTTATCATATCTCAAAAGATTCCTGCCTCTCTTTTGAGATAACTTGCTTGTTCGTTTATGTTGGTGACGAAGACTTGTCAAATCTAGCAAATTGTCAGCTTGCTATCACTTGAAGGAGTTACATTATCGTGCTCAGTGTCTCACAAAGGATGAGGATTTTGACAAGAGATCGAGGTTTGCTTATACTTTAACGTTTTCATATAAGTTCGACGTCACATGGATAGTGCAAGATATAATGTACAAGCTTGGGAGATTCCACTTCTTCAACAAATAGGTTATATTCGTTTTTCTTCATTCGTAATCTACAATTAGAGTCTACATGGTTCGTGATTCATTTACATGCACCACTCAAGGGGAAGCGTTTATTAGTTTTTTATCTTTAGAAGACCCCTATTGGATGTGACAAAAAGGGGAAGAAGATTCAAAGATCAAGGTATGCAACTTAATTTAATGTGGTGATATGTTTTACAAGAAATCTTACTTTAAGGGGAAGCTTGTTTCATTCGCGAAAGATCAAGATTTTTGAAGATTGGTTTTGTTATCATCAAATAGGGGAAGATTGTTGGGAATTAATTTGATGAGACAAAACAAGAATAACGAAACAAGAAGGACTTATATGCAAATATCAAACTTTACAAGAATATGGAGCCCTTTCATACAACAAGAAGGACTTATTAGCAAAAGATGGAAGTACTTCTAGTTAAAATAGATTTCTTGTAGAAAGGGGTATGTGTAGTATATAAACACATACACCCTACATGCTTTATCATTCAATTATTCACAATGTAGTCATAAAACAAAAGTCGTGTGTTCTAGACGTGTATGATCTTGTAAACACGTCTAGGTTAGTTGGTTTGAGTGTTAACGTTTAATGAGAAGTAAACGTTGAAAAGAAACACCTTGTCTATGTATCGTGTTTTATTCCGCTATGTTAATCATATGAAAATGATGCATTCCTAGTAGCTTAAAGATCCGTGATTAATGGTTTCCACACCGTATACCCCTGTGTTGGTCTCCAAGTATCGCAAAACCTCGGTCCAAAAACCTTTAGAATTCCTACCGTTTCCCTTCGCGCTATTTTCAGAAAAGGATACCCATCCTTTACACAATTCGACTTCTTCAACGTGTGTCCATGCAGTTTGCCGAGATGCGTCTGGAGCCTTTGGAGCTTGCCGTCCTCTAGACGCCCTCGACGAAGTTGGAGTTGGGATGGAAACTTCAACTGTGTCATCTAGAGGCCCCTGATATGACCCCGAAAAGATGGTCTATATCCTTCCTCACTATGAAAGGAAGGTACATGAGAGGTGGGTATGGGAGAGTTGGGTATGGGAGAGGTGGGTATGTTGGCATGGTGTTGTGATGATGAACCACCAACATAGTTATTAAAATTGTATGGGTCTTGTGAACAAAAAACTTGAAAGCCGGGAGTTTGTGAGAATTGGATAAAATTATAAGGGTTTGGGTAAGGTAGATTCGTGTATGAGTCCGGAACCGGTGGTTGTATCGGTGCCGGCATAGGGTTATGGTAAGGTTGGTTTGGATATGGTTGATGATATGGGTCTGGTTGTCGATATGGTGACGGGTTGTTAAGATCAAAGGTTCCGGTAGCGGTAGGTGGAAAGGCGGTCGAATTTCTACGTGGGAGGCGTTTGTCGGATTGGGTGTTTTGTTAGCCGGACATTGTTGTTTTTTTAGGAAGAAGATGATTTTTTTCTTAGTAAACAAAGAAGAAGATGAAGATGAAAAAAAAAGTAGTAACAATGGGGATTATATAAAATAAAATCGGGATGAAAAATAAAGTTTTGGGGTATTGTGAATGGTGAGTAAGTCACCTGTAGCGAGTTTTTATTGCACTAGGAATCGTAACCCACGCGTGGCTTTTTACGGTGGGGATGTGAGGTTCTTGGTAACCCACGCGTGGGTTTTTGCCACCTGTAACCCACCATGGGTTTTTATCACCACTCCCCCCAGCCTTAGGGGTGAGAAAAAAACCGAAAAAACCAAAATCGAACTGAAAATCGAAAAAACCGACCGAATATAAAAACCGATGGTTCGGTTTTTACGTTTTCAAAAACCAAAAAGTTTCGGTTCGGTTTCGGTTTTCATCCAAAAACCGAACCGTAAAAACCGAACCATTCTATTATATAAAAAATATAAATATAAATATAATATATATATAAATAAGTAATTTATAAAATTATAAAAATATTCATTTTTTAAGGAAATAGAACTAATATATATATCTTATTGTTTATACGCGTGTTTGATATGTACATGTGCTTACTTCACAATATATCATTACATATGTGACGATAATCGTTAACATGTATGTTTACTTGCATGTCTGTTTATCTTATTAATATGTGTATAGTTGTAGAAATTTGAGATAAACATTATTATGTTTAGGTTGACAAAAAAATAAAGAAAAAAACTATTTTTCATGGAAAACAAGTTTTTTTAATCTAAATATGACGTACCCAAATATAAACGGTTTTAAAAACCGAAAAAAAAGATAAACCGATTACAAACCGAAAAAACTGAACCGCCCAAAACCGAACAGTTTTGGTTTTTGGTTTTTTAAAAACCGAATGTGTCGGTTCGGTTTCGGTTTAGCCAAAAACCGACCCAAACTGAACCGTGCACACCCCTAGTTTTTATAAAATTAGGGTTTATTTATGTTACGCCATGGTTTGAATGGGTTAGGGCAAACGGGCCTGATGTGGTGTTTTTGTACCCTTTAGGAAAAGGATGACAAAATAGTGGTAAGCGTTAAGTGTCGGTTTAGGAAAACCGAGCACTAATGACCAAGCAAATTCGTTTCCCAAGGAGGCAAGTGCGTTGTGTTGAGAGTTGATTTTGTTTGTGATTATATTTGATTGAGAAAGAAATAAGAAAGGAAAGAAGAGACGGTTACGAAAACGTATTAAACTACGACGAAAAAGACGTAAACGTAAAATCGTAAAAACGACAAAAATAAAAATTTTAACCTAAAGATTCCTAAAAATTCCTAAAAATCCCCAATAATATTCTAAGAGTTTACAAAAAATCCAAACTCGCTAAAACCTTTTAATTAATTAAATAATGACTTTTTAATGCTAATTAAAGCCCTAAAAATCACTTTTAATTATTAAAAAGCCCTAAACAAGATTTTATAATTTGTAAACCTCAAAAATATCCTAATTAAGCTAAAAACTATTTTTAAAAATTTTAAAATCAAATTAAACTATTTTTAAACACTTAAAAACTATTAAAATGTATTAAATCTTAAATTAAATCTAGAAATTAATTGAAAAGCCTAGAAATTAATTGAAAAGCCTAAAAATTAATTGGAAAGTGACAAAGTTCCTAATTTAATGTCTATAACCTAGGAAAAATGAAAAAAAAGTTAAAAATAAAACTTTGAATTTTTGGAATAAAATAATATTAAAATAAAAAAAAAAAAAAAAAAGTTCCTAAATAAATTCTAAAAAATTCTCAAAAATCCTAAATATTCTAACTAGAACAAAAATGCAAACCAAATTTTCTGAAACCTACTAAATAATTTTATATTGAATTTTAAAGTTGCTTAAAAATCCTAAAATCTTATAAAATTAAAAATAAGCCAAATTGAAAACCTAATAAGCTGTAAACCTCAAAAATATAAATTAAAACTTAAAAACTATTTTTTTGTATTTTTAAATTACTGTTTACTATTTTTAAAATACTTTCTAAAAATAAAACTAAAAATAATCCTAATATTTAATTAAATAAAAGGAAAAATAATTTTTTAAAACAGAAAAATCCTAAACTCTAATATTATCCTAGGAAAAATGACTCTGGCCCAATAAGCTTAACAAATAAGCTAAACAAACCTAAATAAGCTACGGCTTATTATTTAAGCACAAAATGAAAACGTGGTTAAGTAATCAATGAAATGAACTGATAACGTAAAAAGCTATCTAGATCACTGGTAAACACGTTTAGTCCCCCAGCGAGGGGTCGCGTGTTCGAGTCCAGGCAGGGTATGCTTTTTGCTATTTATTTTTTTTTTCTTTTTAACACTTAATCAGTAACTTATCTAAGCTACAAAAACACAAACACAAACTAAATTCAAGCAAGATTAAACAAGTTATAAACAAAAACGTGCCGAGAAATCACTTTGTTTCTGATGAACTCAAGTGAAATGATCACTTGTGAAGAATAGACCAAGAGGAGCTTGGTGTTGCTTTGTTTGTGGTGTTTTGTGGATAAGCAGGGCACCCTTGTGCTCTTGGGAGCACAAGGAGTCAAGATAACACAGATTAACACAAACACAAAGCAAGGAACAAGCTCAAATCACCCCAAAAAGTTTCTGTTATAGCACAAAGAAGGACTGATAAGATGCAGGCACAATTACAAGCTTAAATCTGAATTTCAATTGCACAAATCTTGTGCACAAGTTAAGCAGATGATATATCAATGATTCAAACTCCTAACACAACCTAAAACCTAGCAGTCTTACAAAGTTTCATGGCAAAATCACTCAAAAATCAGTCACACAAGCAGTTTCTGATTTTAGCTATGTTTTTTCCTTTTTAGCATGCAAATAGGTTCAAAACTTTTCCAAAACTAAAATACAACTAGCATACACCTAAATATCACCTATGTGAGAGATTAAGTCAGTTTACAAGCAAAAATCAAAACATTTAACCACTATTTCACACTGATCCAAACACCCCTTTAAGTTTCAGTTATGCACTTTTTTCAAACAAAATCCTTTTTAAACACAATCAAACTGATTCATTAATCATTTAACATGCATACAATCACTACTTTATCAATTTCAAACCACCTTAACAACACTTAAGCAGGTTTTCATGCAAATCACATAAAACACAATTTTTTCAGAAACTTTAAAATTTTAAAAAAATAAACAAGGAATACCTTGTTGGGCTTACTTCCAAGCCCAACAGTGGCTGATAAGCCACCTCCTACAAGCCCGGGCTTGTGCTGAGGTTTATGATCAAGTAAGCAAAGAGAGGGAGTGGTGGTGGTCACTATTGACACACACACCACCTATATCTTCAAAAGGCCTTAAGCCTTTTTGTGAGCCTGCTAAGATAAAAGAAGATCACAAGGTTGCTGTATCACACAACTAATAAGCCACAAACAAGCTTATCACTTAAGCTGTCTTTGGCTTATTAGAGAGGAAAAAGTGAAACTGATATATATTTTTTACTTAGAAACTTTTTCTCCAAACCAAATCAACCAAAAACTTTACTCTTCACATAAGCTTGATAATCAATTAGAGTATCAGGCTTATGGTTTTAGCTTAAAGCTTTTGGACAGATGTAAAAACTTAACAAATTTAGTCACCAACAGAATTTAAAACTTGAGAATTTAACTTGGAAATGTAAATTGCTTAAATGTAAATTGTGGTCCTTTTGCTTCTCATCAACAATACAATACCAATTTCATTTCACTAAACAAAATGGGATTTACAGAGTTTTGACAAATGGAGAAGAAAGAACAAGAACAAATAAGCTAAGTCCTATTGCCTTTAAATAGGCTTACAATTCTTCTAGAAAGCTGAAAACAAAAGCTAAACCCTAATGCTGAACTTCCTCTTTTTCCCTTGGAATGATTCCTGGAATATGCCCGATTTTGAATTTAGCTTAAAGAAACATGTGATGATTCTTGGATGTTTGTTGAATGCTAGCTGTTATGAAATGATCTTGGCCATTCAAAGACCCTTTGAGAGCAAGAAATCACTGTGGTTCGTTGGATTGCTGCCAAAACTTGTCTTCATGTAAAAGAGTGGGTCAGGGGAGGGCTTGTGAGGGGACAAGGGGATGTGTAGTCGTTTTCTGGGTTGGGGGAAATGTTGGGAGTGGGGTAAATTAGCATTCTGGAAGCTTTCATTTAAAACCCCTTTGATTTGAAAAAGTAATTAGGACGGGTATATTAGGGTTTATGATGGGGAGGGTGAATAAACAGGGTTATTTAATCAAGTTTGGGGGTGGATTAATTTAAAAAAAATGTTTACCCCCACTTAATAACTGTTTTAAAAATCAGTTTAAAAAGAAAGAAGTGGGAAGTGACGTGGGCGTTTGGTGAGTTTTGATTGGGTGATGGGTGAGTGGGGGTGAGGTGGCATGTTGTGATAGGCTGGGGTTAGTTTAATGTCTGGACGGTTTTGGCCCCTTATCTTTCTTCTCTTGACCACTTTGTAATAAACATGCAAAAGTTGAATTCCCTTTGTTATAACTTTCAAGCAGTTGTCAAAAATGGAACATGATATTTGCAAACTTGAAACAAGGACCAAATATCTCAATTCTTCTATTTCCAAGGGCTGATTTTGACATGTTTTCAAACTTCAAGGCTTTGACTTGTTGATTGACTTCTTAGAGGACCATATTTGACAATTTAGATTTGTTGAGGGACTAAATTTGCCAATTCTTCAAAGTTAAGGGTCCTTTTTGTAATTTTGACAAACTTTAGGGACCAAACTTGTAATTATGAAGATACAAGGGTATAAAGTGTCAATTCTTCAAACTTGGAGGACCAATCTTCAATATTCTTCAAATCTTCAAGAGTTTTCTTTGGAAAATTCCTCACTAGGGCTTGGTTCATCGTGCGGCTTCGTTTCCCGTGTTCGTTTTTGCGTGATTCTTGTGATCTTTTGTCATTTTCTCAATACCCGCACCTAAAATACACAAGCAACAAACACAAGCATATATTTGGGTATTTTGATGATATTTAATGCATTTTAAGTCCAAAAAGAACGATGAGACCATGTATAAAAGCCGTCTCATCACTCCCCCATACTAAACCATTGCCGTGCCCTCACGCAATGCTAGAATAAAGTATCGTAGCATCTCCAAAATTCATTTTTATTCACTTTATTGAACGATGAACTAGCTACACTACTACTATTGCTACTACTTGTGTTTTAGACATAATGTATGATTTTCATCGCAAAATGGGACGTTTAGGTTCATAGAATAAGAACACGTGAATGCTTCGTTAGAAATAATTTCATCATCCTCGATTTTCACTTCAATTCCATGCCAAGCGTGTAACGAGATCATTGTCATTATAAGTTAGTAATGCTAACACTACTCATATGCCCTAGTCACGTACTTATTCTCCTATTATTCCTAAGTTGTATCTCTTATATTTTATTTTGTCTTGAATGTTTCACGAGGATACATTGTTTGACTTATGCGATAATAGAGATTTAGGTCTAAAAATAGAGTCCTAACGGTGTAACTAAGACCATCAAATCAATAACCCCTCCTAATAGACGACGATGTTAAAAAATTAAGTTGACAAGAAGAATCGATAAACACGGTTTTATAACGGTTTTGAACATGAGACTTATTACCAAGACTTTTATACGCCCCCTAACGGAAGAGCCTTATTATCTTTGGTTTACCTCCATCTTTTATTCAACTTCGCCATGAAGCTTTTATTATGACTTCGGTCTTGCCTTGCCTTTTATTATCCGCCTCATCGGTGGTTTTATTAGCCAAAGACGTATATCCTCACGCTAAGGCGAATTTTGGATCTTTAAAGCTTCGAAGATTAAGGCTTGATTCACTTTCAATTTTGCATAGATTTTTCGGCCTTGTGGGGCTTCAAATTGTTTGCTAGATTTAGGTGAGCACTTGAAATCTTATTATTGGGTGAAGCTTTCGATTATTCGGGTTGCCAATACTTCAAAACCGTGACGCTGGCAATACCTTAATGTCTTCCCAATTTAATTACACGGAAGCTACTAGAAAAGACTAGAGACCCAACAATCCCAACTAAACCACTAAGTCAATATTTATTAAGCAAAAAATATTTACATGCGAAGGGAGAATAAGCAAACAACGAGAACACATGAGTTTTTGAAAGAATACGAGTACTCTACGTTTAGCATAGTAACTTATAATTAACTCTATCATTTCTCGTCCTCATTTAAGAGACTTAGCCTAATGTATAGTTAAGGAATCAAAGCTAAGTGCTCAACACGCACGGTCGAGTCAAAAATTACTCTTATTCTCGCCATCGGAAAACCTACATTCGTGTCTTCAAACACTTATAAAACATGAGAAAATTTTATAATTTGGCCATTTTAGCCTTATTTTGCAACAAAACGATAAACAAAAAGATAAACTTTGGAAAGCGTGAAGGTTTGGCAAGGCAAGTATCTATTCACCCCCCCCCCCCCCATACTAAAGTTAAACATTGTCCTCAATGTTTCGAGTCTAGGGGTGCAAACACCCCCATACTAGAGACGTAGTCGAATGCTTATTCTAGCATGGAAAGGGTGTAACCAATAAATTAATAGCCGTTTATGAAGTGTGCTAAAAACCTAAGGTTAGAACATCAAAAGGATATCATGGATATTGAGAAATGTCTCCAATAGCAAACGATCGAGTGCTCCCATAAAACGAACACGAGAGGCTCCAATCGTGAAGATCATGATCTAAAAACCACATATCACAAACAACCACGGAACAAAGGTTGGAAGGGCACGAATCCCCACACGTAAGCTACATTAGACTAAGAAAGCGATAATATGTACATAGGATAAGCATGGGACTCCCCCATGAGGCACCTCGTTTTTGATTACCGAGTCATGAGCTCGACTCGATCCCCTCAATACTAATTATCATTGGGGAAGGTGACTTGGTCGAGGTAGTTCAAGGATGGAACTTCCCCGCCAAAGTAGTGCTTCAACCTATGTCCATTCACCTTGAAGTTAGGACCATCATCTTGAGCTAGCTCGATGGTCCCATAAGGAAACACTTGAGTCACGGCGAATGGACCGGACCAACGGGATTTCAATTTACCGGAAAATATTTTCAATCTTGAATTAAAAAGTAAAACTTGATCCCCAATGTTAAAAACCCGGTTTTTAATTTTTGAATCATGCAACTTTTAGTTTTCTCTTTGTAAATCAATGAATTTTCATAAGCAATATCCCTTAATTCATCCAATTCATTTAATTGCATTTTCCGGTGTTTTCCCGCGGTCTCCATGTCATCATTACAATGCTTTAGGGCCCAATAAGCCTTGTGTTCTAACTCGATAGGCAAATGACAATTCTTTCCATACACAAGCTTATAGGGAGTGCACCCAATGGGCGTCTTATGAGCGGTCCTAAAGGCCCATAAAGCATCGTCTAACTTATCCGACCAAGATTGTCGGTTTTCTCCCACGGATCTCTCCAAGATCCTCTTTAATGCTCGGTTTGAAACCTCGACTTGCCCACTCGTTTGTGGGTGATAAGCCGTAGAAAGACGATGTGTAACCCCATATTCCCTTAGAACCCTTTCGAATTGGTCATTACAAAAATGGGTTCCACGATCGCTTATGATAGCACGAGGGGTTCCAAACCTAGCAAACAAACTTTTCAAGAACTTAACTACCACACGAGCATCATTAGTGGGCAAGGCCTTCGCCTCCACCCACTTAGAAAGGTAGTCAACCGCAACGAGAATGTACTTATTACCACGAGATGATGGGAACGGCCCCATAAAGTCTATGCCCCAAACGTCAAAGATCTCACATACTTGAATGATATTTTGTGGCATTTCATCTTTTTGTGAGGCTTTTCCTTGTCGTTGGCATGAATCACAAGACTTCACAAGATCTTGTGCATCTCGGTAAATAGTAGGCCAAAAGAAGCCGGCATCAAACACCTTTTTAGCCGTGAGATTAGCACCGTGGTGACCACCCGTGGGTCCCTCATGGCAAGCTCTAAGGATGTTAGAAGCTTCGGTGCCAAATACACAACGGCGGATGATTTGATCCGCACACGTTCGAAACAAGTAAGGGTCGTTCCAAAAATAGAACTTGACATCACGAAAGAATTTTCGTTTTTCTTGAGTTGTCATACCCTTAATGATGAAGTTACCCGCATGGTAATTTGCAAAATCCGCAAACCATGGGGGTGGAAGAATCAAGTTTGGAATTCACTACACCAAGTGTCTCGAGCGGAAATGTTTCGGTGATTTCCTTGGGCTCGTAAACACTTTGGTGAGGATCTTCCAAACGAGAGAGATGATCGGTCGCTAGATTCTCGGCTCCTTTTTTGTCAACGATTTTGTGATCAAATTCTTGAAGGAGGAGAATCCAACGAAGTAATCTCGGCTTTGCATCTTGTTTAGCCATGAGATACTTGATAGCCGAATGGTCCGTATACACTATGCATTTCGTCAAGACGAGGTAAGGTCGGAATTTCTCAAATGCATACACCACGACAAGGAACTCCTTTTCCGTTGTAGTGTATTTAAGTTGAGCCTCGGTCATCGTCTTGCTAGCATAGTGAATAGGCAAGAAATGCTTATCATGACGTTGCCCCAAAACGGCCCCAATAGCGTAATCACTTGCATCACACATAAGCTCAAAGGGGAGGTTCCAATTTGGAGCAACAAGAATGGGAGCTTTGGTAAGTTTCCTCTTAAGGATCTCAAAGGCTCGTACACAATCTTCGTCAAAGACAAAACGTGCTTCTTTTTCAAGAAGATGTGTAATGGGTCGAGAAATCTTCGAGAAATCCTTGATGAATCGTCGATAAAAGCCCGCGTGGCCTAGGAAACTCCTAACTCCCTTGACGGTTTTGGGATGAGGTAATTTGGCGATGACGTCTACCTTAGCTTGATCTACCTCAATCCCCGCTTTCGAGACCTTGTGCCCTAAGACGATTCCACTTTTAACCATAAAATGACACTTTTCCCAATTGAGCACAAGGTTGGTTTCCTCACAACGTTTTAACATTCTCTCAAGGTTCGACAAACACGAAGTAAAGGAATCACCAAACACGGAAAAGTCATCCATGAAGACTTCCATCGTCTTCTCGATCATATCATGAAAAATAGCCATCATGCATCGTTGAAAAGTTCCCGGTGCATTGCAAAGTCCGAATGGCATTCTACGATAGGCAAACGTTCCATATGGACACGTAAACGTAGTTTTTTCTTGATCACGAGGATCAATGGGAATTTGGAAGTAACCGGAAAAACCATCTAAAAAGCAATAGAAATCGTTTCCCGCAAGACGCTCCAACATTTGGTCCATGAAGGGCAAGGGAAAATGGTCTTTTCGAGTGGCTTCATTCAACTTACGATAGTCAATGCACACTCTCCATCCGGTCACGAGTCTAGTGGGAATCAACTCGTTGGCATCGTTTGGCACAACGGTCATCCCTCCCTTTTTAGGGACACAATGAATAGGACTCACCCAAGGGCTATCAGAAATAGGGTAAATCATTCCCGCGTCAAGGAGTTTAAGGACCTCCTTTTTGATGACGTCGTGAATTTTGGGGTTCACCCTCCTTTGACTTTGGATTGTTGGCTTGAAATCCTCCTCCATTAAGATTTTGTGTGTACAAAATTTGGGATCGATTCCCTTAATGTCGGATAACTTCCACGCAATCGCCCCTTTGTGATCCTTTAGAACATCGACAAGTGCGGTTTTTTCATCATTCGAAAGTTCCTTCGCAATAATAACCGGCAGCTTGTCGTCCTCCTCCAAATAGACATATTCGAGGTGAGGAGGTAAATCTTTCAACTCGAGAATAGGTGGTTCCTCAAGTGAAGATTTGGGTTCGATACTCATAACCTCCTCGGGTGGAGGAAATGGGAAATCGTTGAGAAAATCCTTGATAATCGAGAAGTCCTCATAGTTGTCGAGGTCTTCGTCACAAGTACGTGGAACATCGAATTCTTCCAACGTAAAACCACCACCTTCGAAAGGAGTGAAGGTTGGTGTCGAATTATCAAGAATTGGATCTAACATAGTGGGATTGCCACTAGTTTCTTCATCACCAAACCCTAAAACTTCTTGTGAAAATTCCTCGCAAACCACGTCGATCATATCAACGAGGTTTATGGTAGCAACGGAATAAACATGAGAAAGTTGAGAATTTTGAGTTGCGTTTATAACAAGTTCCTCGTCGTTGAAACGTAAGGTGATCTTTCTAGCATGCACATCAATCAAAGCCATAGACGTATCTAAAAACGAACGACCTAAAATAAGAGGAACTTGAGGATCCGTGGGGATGTCAACAACAATAAAGTCTACGGGATAGTAGAACTTCCCCACTTTCACAAAAACGTCTTCCGCCAAACCACATGCAAGAATCGTGGAATGGTCGGCCAACTCAATAGACATTCGTGAAGGAGTAAGATTAGGAAGATTGAGCGACTTGAAGATTGCAAGTGGCATCAAGTTAATTCTAGCACCAAGATCGGCCAAGGCATAGCATTCTTCCATATCTTGAATTGCACAAGGGATCAAAAATTTACCGGGATCACCGACTTTTTGAGGTATGCGATTAAGATAAACCGACGAACAACTAGACATTTGGTATAATTTTTCCTTGTTGTTCAACATACTCTTAAAGTTAGCGGCAAATCGAGGCATCATGACCAAAGCATCGGCGAAACTCACATTAAAGTGCAAATCTCGAAACATTTTCATAAAAAGCTCAAATTGATAGTTGTCGCGCTCTTGTCGTTTCTCCTTCCTAAGTCTCGATGGGTAAGGCAAGGGTGGTGCGGGTTGGGGCATAGGCATAGCCTTTGGAATCTCGGGTTCCAAAATGGGTGATGGGTCAACCGTAGGTGTGGCATGAGCGGTACTTTGTGGGATTGAAATATGCTCCTTTTCGACCACCACCTCGGGTTCTTCCTCAATTTCCTCCACCGTTGGAGTAATTGGTTGAGGAGTTGGTTCTTTAAGTGTCTTACCACTTCGTGTGGTAATCACTTTCATCTCTCCCTTCGGGTTTGAAACGGTGTTACTAGGCAAACTTCCCGAAGTAGAGGCTTTGTTTCCCATTACGGCTTCTAAAATTGCATTAAGCTTAGCATCTTGACTACTAAACTTCAAATCTTGGCTAGCGGCTTTTTGGTCAATTCTTTGTTCAAGCCTAGCATGACTTTGCTCTATCTTGTTGTTTTGACCTCGAATTTGGTTAGCAAAATCATTTTTCAATTCATTTCTCATGGCTAGATTTTCCTTAATGAAATTAGCTAACTCCTTTGCGTTCTTAGCCGTGTCCTTAGCTTGATTAGCCATTTGTTCTTGAATGTTTTCCAAAATCTTATCATTTGAAGTAGCGTAATTCAAAAAGTCTATTGGAAGTTCTTTATTATTTTGAAGACCTTGACTTGCATTTTGAAAATTACGGTTTTGATTTTGATTTTGCAATTGGCTACTACTACTCCCTTGATTCCCATAGTTGTTATTACCCTTAAAATTGTTCCTTTAATTGCTTTGGTAACCAACTTGATTGTTTCGATAATTGTTAGCATTTTGATTTGGTGAAAAACCCGGTGGAGTCAATTGATTAGTGCGAGGAACTTGACCGTTTTGGTTATAAGTTCCCGCGGCCGCGAAGGCACTCGAAGTGTTACCACCGTTGGTAATGCACTCGGAATAATCGTGAGCTCCACCACAATACATACAAGAAACCTCAACCGCTTTAATCGTAGCGGGAGCGGGTTGTTCACCAACTTTAAACTCAACTAACAAGCCTTTCACTATATCAAAAATTTTGTTCTCCAAATTAGCCTCGACTTGGCAAACATCAACGGTGTGTGACAAACTAGGTGAAGATGAAGACGAAGCCTTACGAACACTCGACGTGCTACGAGGACTATACACCTTAGACCTATTCTCAATAATTACCAATGCTTCCTCGACCGTCTTACACAAGAAATTACCACCCGCGGCGGCATTAAGATAATCACGCTCATGATCGTTCAAGCCATTGTAAAACGTGTCTATTTGATGCAAGTCGGAAAAACCATGATGAGGACATTCGTGCAACATTTCCTTAAACCTATTCCAAGCCGTTGAAAAACTTTCATTTGATTCTTGTGAAAATTTAGAAATCTCATTTTTCAAATGCGTAGTCTTAGAGGGCGGAAAAAATTAGTTCACGAATTTTGAAACGAGATCCTTCCACGTCAATATAGAATTGGGTGGCTCTTTCTCTAACCAAATTTTTGCGGGCCCCGCTAAGGAATACGGAAAAAGCATCATCTTAATCGAGTCGTTTGAAACATCCTTAAACTTGCATGTGGCGGTGAGACGATTAAATTGGCGAATGTGGTTATGCGGGTTGTCCTTTTCGTCCCCTCGAAACTTGTTGTTTTGAATCATGGACAACAAACCCGTCTTAACCTCAAAATTCTCCGCAAGGATAGCGGGAATCACAATCGCTTCTCCATAACCCTCGGTGGGTGCTTGAAGCAACTCCATCATAGTTCGATTAGCCATGGGTGCTTCTTTCACTACAATGGGTTCGTCAATAGGAGAGTCCTCACTAGTAGGAGTGAGTGATTTGTTTCTTCGTTTACGAGCACGTCTGGCTTTAGAGTGAGTTTGCATAAACGTCACGTACAACGAGAAGGCGAGCAAAGAAGATTCTTTTTGGTGTTTTTACTTTTTCAATTTTTTTGTGGTTTTTGATTGTTTTTAACTTTTTTTTTTTGGATTTTTTGGAATGTATTAGTAGACACAAATCTACAAATCTCCTCCTTAATCAAATCTCTCGATTAAAAAGGCCTCAAGGAATGAAAACGATCACGTGAAGTGAACGCCTTCGATGACTTTAGAACGATGGTGGAACACCAAATCGTTCAAGAGGGTTTAATCAAATGAAACCAAGAAAATATATATGATACTTAATAATACTTTGGGCGGCAAAACCCTCGATTCACTCTCAAAATCAAATACGCACAAGCAAGCGGAGGAAACGAGGCGGCGCGAAGCACTTAAGAGCCTTTTTCCTTTAGGTCGTGAAATACAACCGCCTTATACCCACCTTATAGTTTGTATTATCAAAATCAAGCTTCACGAAAGTATTTATCTATTTTTGCCTTTTTTCTTTGGTTTGAGATTCGAATACAATGATCGAGTGATGAAATCCCGAATCAAGGTTGTGATTGCTCACGTATTTGGAGTACTTGTAAATTTATTGTTCTACGTATACAATATAGTAATAATATTCACAAAAATCGAAAAACGATAATACGTATTAATAGAGTGCTATTAATACAAATACTTTTATGGCTAATATAGAAAACAACAATGGTTCAACCAAAACACAACACGCCTCCCCGGCAGTGGCGCCAAAATGATGTAGTGTTTTTGTACCCTTTAGGAAAAGGATGACAAAATAGTGGTAAGCGTTAAGTGTCGGTTTAGGAAAACCGAGCACTAATGACCAAGCAAATTCGTTTCCCAAGGAGGCAAGTGCGTTGTGTTGAGAGTTGATTTTGTTTGTGATTATATTTGATTGAGAAAGAAATAAGAAAGGAAAGAAGAGACGGTTACGAAAACGTATTAAACTACGACGAAAAAGACGTAAACGTAAAATCGTAAAAACGACAAAAATAAAAATTTTAACCTAAAGATTCCTAAAAATTCCTAAAAATCCCCAATAATATTCTAAGAGTTTACAAAAAATCCAAACTCGCTAAAACCTTTTAATTAATTAAATAATGACTTTTTAATGCTAATTAAAGCCCTAAAAATCACTTTTAATTATTAAAAAGCCCTAAACAAGATTTTATAATTTGTAAACCTCAAAAATATCCTAATTAAGCTAAAAACTATTTTTAAAAATTTTAAAATCAAATTAAACTATTTTTAAACACTTAAAAACTATTAAAATGTATTAAATCTTAAATTAAATCTAGAAATTAATTGAAAAGCCTAAAAATTAATTGGAAAGTGACAAAGTTCCTAATTTAATGTCTATAACCTAGGAAAAATGAAAAAAAGTTAAAAATAAAACTTTGAATTTTTGGAATAAAATAATATTAAAATAATCAAAAAAATAAAAAGTTCCTAAATAAATTCTAAAAAATTCTCAAAAATCCTAAATATTCTAACTAGAACAAAAATGCAAACCAAATTTTCTGAAACCTATTAAATAATTTTATATTGAATTTTAAAGTTGCTTAAAAATCCTAAAATCTTATAAAATTAAAAATAAGCCAAATTGAAAACCTAATAAGCTGTAAACCTCAAAAATATAAATTAAAACTTAAAAACTATTTTTTTGTATTTTTAAATTACTGTTTACTATTTTTAAAATACTTTCTAAAAATAAAACTAAAAATAATCCTAATAATTAATTAAATAAAAGGAAAAATAATTTTTTAAAACAGAAAAATCCTAAACTCTAATATTATCCTAGGAAAATTGACTCTGGCCCAATAAGCTTAATAAATAAGCTAAACAAACCTAAATAAGCTACGGCTTATTATTTAAGCACAAAATGAAAACGTGGTTAAGTAATCAATGAAATGAACTAATAACGTAAAAAGCTATCTAGATCACTGGTAAACACGTTTAGTCCCCCAGCGAGGGGTCGCGTGTTCGAGTCCAGGCAGGGTATGCTTTTTGCTATTTATTTTTTTTTTCTTTTTAACACTTAATCAGTAACTTATCTAAGCTACAAAAACACAAACACAAACTAAATTCAAGCAAGAATAAACAAGTTATAAACAAAAACGTGCCCAGAAATCACTTTGTTTCTGATGAACTCAAGTGAAATGATCACTTGTGAAGAATAGACCAAGAGGAGCTTGGTGTTGCTTTGTTTGTGGTGTTTTGTGGATAAGCAGGGCACCCTTGTGCTCTTGGGAGCACAAGGAGTCAAGATAACACAGATTAACACAAACACAAAGCAAGGAACAAGCTCAAATCACCCCAAAAAGTTTCTGTTATAGCACAAAGAAGGACTGATAAGATGCAGGCACAATTACAAGCTTAAATCTGAATTTCAATTGCACAAATCTTGTGCACAAGTTAAGCAGATGATATATCAATGATTCAAACTCCTAACACAACCTAAAACCTAGCAGTCTTACAAAGTTTCATGGCAAAATCACTCAAAAATCAGTCACACAAGCAGTTTCTGATTTTAGCTATGTTTTTTCCTTTTTAGCATGCAAATAGGTTCAAAACTTTTCCAAAACTAAAATACAACTAGCATACACCTAAATATCACCTATGTGAGAGATTAAGTCAGTTTACAAGCAAAAATCAAAACATTTAACCACTATTTCACACTGATCCAAACACCCCTTTAAGTTTCAGTTATGCACTTTTTTCAAACAAAATCCTTTTTAAACACAATCAAACTGATTCATTAATCATTTAACATGCATACAATCACTACTTTATCAATTTCAAACCACCTTAACAACACTTAAGCAGGTTTTCATGCAAATCACATAAAACACAATTTTTTCAGAAACTTTAAAATTTAAAAAAAATAAACAAGGAATACCTTGTTGGACTTACTTCCAAGCCCAACAGTGGCTGATAAGCCACCTCCTACAAGCCCGGGCTTGTGCTGAGGTTTATGATCAAGTAAGCAAAGAGAGGGAGTGGTGGTGGTCACTGTTGACACACACACCACCTATATCTTCAAAAGGCCTTAAGCCTTTTTGTGAGCCTGCTAAGATAAAAGAAGATCACAAGGTTGCTGTATCACACAACTAATAAGCCACAAACAAGCTTATCACTTAAGCTGTCTTTGGCTTATTAGAGAGGAAAAAGTGAAACTGATATATATTTTTTACTTAGAAACTTTTTCTCCAAACCAAATCAACCAAAAACTTTACTCTTCACATAAGCTTGATAATCAATTAGATTATCAGGCTTATGGTTTTAGCTTAAAGCTTTTGGACAGATGTAAAAACTTAACAAATTTAGTCACCAACAGAATTTAAAACTTGAGAATTTAACTTGGAAATGTAAATTGCTTAAATGTAAATTGTGGTCCTTTTGCTTCTCATCAACAATACAATACCAATTTCATTTCACTAAACAAAATGGGATTTACAGGATTTTGACAAATGGAGAAGAAAGAACAAGAACAAATAAGCTAAGTCCTATTGCCTTTAAATAGGCTTACAATTCTTCTAGAAAGCTGAAAACAAAAGCTAAACCCTAATGCTGAACTTCCTCTTTTGCCCTTGGAATGATTCCTGGAATATGCCCGATTTTGAATTTAGCTTAAAGAAACATGTGATGATTCTTGGCTGTTTGTTGAATGCTAGCTGTTATGAAATGATCTTGGCCATTCAAAGACCCTTTGAGAGCAAGAAATCACTGTGGTTCGTTGGATTGCTGCCAAAACTTGTCTTCATGTAAAAGAGTGGGTCAGGGGAGGGCTTGTGAGGGGACAAGGGGATGTGTAGTCGTTTTCTGGGTTGGGGGAAATGTTGGGAGTGGGGTAAATTAGCATTCTGGAAGCTTTCATTTAAAACTCCTTTGATTTGAAAAAGTAATTAGGACGGGTATATTAGGGTTTATGATGGGGAGGGTGAATAAACAGGGTTATTTAATCAAGTTTGGGGGTGGATTAATTTAAAAAAAATGTTTACCCCCACTTAATAACTGTTTTAAAAATCAGTTTAAAAAGAAAGAAGTGGGAAGTGACATGGGCGTTTGGTGAGTTTTGATTGGTTGATGGGTGAGTGGGGGTGAGGTGGCATGTTGTGATAGGCTGAGGTTAGTTTAATGTCTGGACGGTTTTGGCCCCTTATCTTTCTTCTCTTGACCACTTTGTAATAAACATGCAAAAGTTGTTCCCTTTGTTATAACTTTCAAGCAGTTGTCAAAAATGGAACATGATATTTGCAAACTTGAAACAAGGACCAAATATGTCAATTCTTCTATTTCCAAGGGCTGATTTTGACATGTTTTCAAACTTCAAGGCTTTGACTTGTTGATTGACTTCTTGGAGGACCATATTTGACAATTTAGATTTGTTGAGGGACTAAATTTGCCAATTCTTCAAAGTTAAGGGTCCTTTTTGTAATTTTGACAAACTTTAGGGACCAAACTTGTAATTATGAAGATACAAGGGTATAAAGTGTCAATTCTTCAAACTTGGAGGACCAATCTTCAATATTCTTCAAATCTTCAAGGGTTTTCTTTGGAAAATTCCTCACTAGGGCTTGGTTCATCGTGCGGCTTCGTTTCCCGTGTTCGTTTTTGCGTGATTCTTGTGATCTTTTGTCATTTTCTCAATATCCGTACCTAAAATACACAAGCAACAAACACAAGCATATATTTGGGTATTTTGATGATATTTAATGCATTTTAAGTCCAAAAAGAACGATGAGACCATGTATAAAAGCCGTCTCATCAGGGCCACTATTATTTATCTTAGGATTATGGTTTTCATGTTTTATAAATACCATCATTGTTATCAATGTAATCAGTCAATTAAATGAATCAATAAAATGTCTCTGGTTTTCTCATCTTCTTCTTAACGAGTTTTCAGAAAATAAAAAGAGCGTCGATGAAGTTCTTGTGGATGGCGGTGACGTGTGTGAGGTTGACGAGGATGAGTTAAATAAAGTGATATCAGTACTTAAGGATGGTGGTGATGATTCAAAAGCTTCGGGTCTTGACACGCGAGCGGAGGGAATAGTGGACAACCAAAATAGTTTTGCACTCACTTCTTTGGTTGAACATGAAAAATCGCTAACTCTCCAACTACGGAAAAGAATTGGTATCGGTGATGTTCATAAGTTCATGGATATTTGGCGCATCCATAATTTAGTTCAACCGAATGTGTGGGAATGGATTTTGTACTCCCAATCGGCATATTCTTCGTATCACCTTGAGGACAAGGAGAATTTTGAAAGAGTGGGGAGTACTAGAGCTTGGGCAGCGGAAGTGGGAAGAATGGTGTTGTGTTATGTCCAAGGTAGCGGAAGGAGGAAGAGGAAAAAGGGTGTTGCTTGTTGTAGCGGAAGGCAAAGTAACCGCGGGAGTGAAAGGGGAGGTTGCGGTATGATTAGGATATGGGATCCCGGAATCAAGTGTGGTTTTTAAGACATCACCTTGAGGGCAAGGTGGATTCGAAGGAGTGGGAAATGATACACCCGGGGGTTGTGTGGGTCAGGCCGAATGGGCCATTACTATTATCTGTAACACCCCCAAATGGTCAAATGCAGCGGAATAGTACGTGGGGTGTTACTTTTGGTGGATCGATAGCACACAGTATGTAAAGCAATGATCATCAAATGTCATTAAAACATATCACATGAATTTAATTGTACAAATTAAGTAAATTGTCTTGAAAACACATTTATTATTAATTGTAGAAATATCCCAGCCCGATGGTAAACATGAATTCTCCCTATGATGTTGGAATCCAATGCATGCACCTGCTTACTTTCTTGAGAAAACATAAAAGGTAAAATGTGGGGGTCAACACGAAGTTGGTGAATTCACAAGTTTAGTTATAAAGTAAATATAATGATATGCAAAACACCACAATGATAGTAGAGCACCAAGCTACATACTATAGTAGTTCCTATTGCCCTGTAATAGATGTTAGACAATGTTTCTCAGGTGCCTATCTGGATCATCCTGATGTGAGACCCTCAGTCAGACAATGAAATAAACTTGTTGCTTGGCCTAAGCGTTTCTTGATAGCTAATCACGCAGGTCAGGTACTGTCAATACCCAAATAGATCTATTTAAAACATTCCGCGCTACACTATTAACTATTACATTTCACGGGAATAAATGGGGCAAACAATAGGCAGTAATTTGTTGTTTTCTGTAAGTGTTTGCATATACAATAATTAAGTATGTTTTCTCCCCCAGTTATAAAACAGTAAAAGATGGGGCTATAAACTCACCTCAACGATAAAGTAGTAGTAGTATGACACTGGGTATGCTGGTAGGGTATGATCACGGAGCAGTAAAATTACCTAAGTAATTTATGTGACTCAGTATATGCACAATAAAATGCACAGATAAATGTAACTGATGAAAATGCATGATCACCAATTAATAAGTTATTACTATTGTTTAAACGTTAAACTTATAGTATCTTATCGATAAAAGTACATTTTCAGTCTCTAAAAATGAGTATAAACTTTTCGTACATCAACGGTGTAATTAATTAAATAAATAGATTTTTATTTAATTAAGTGTTTGTAAGAAAATAATACGTTTCACCAAATTTCTTTAGGGCTTTTAATTGTACTAATTTAGTTTGTCCGTTGCGTAAGTGTTATAAATAAACCCGTATTGTTTATTTAATTTAAATAATTAAAAAAACTTAATTTAATTTATTTCAAAACAATAGTATAAATGTTTTAATTAAATTGCATTATAGTCCTTGTAATGATAATAGTTTCCAAAATAACCCCTAAGGTTTCGTTTGTTAAATAGGTTTGCATCATTAGTTCTTGTTTGTTATATCAATCTTTCAAAACAGCGCCTAGGGCTCACATAAGTTTCGGCATAAGGCAAAAACAGTCCCTAGGGTTTATTATTTTCGGCATGTGGCAAAACGAGTCCATAGGACTCGTTTAAAGTTTGTAAAATGGCAATAATAGTCCCCTAAGTCTCGAAAATAATTATAAGACACAAAAGAAGTATATAGGGCTTGTTATAAGTTTAGGAAATGACAAATATGGTCCTTGTGGTTTATTAAAGTCTCAGCTAAAACAAAACATACCCCTATACCTTCAAAAATTGACAGTTTAGCCCCTAGACTTTTCAAATTGTCACGAATTGCATATACATGTTTTAGAGCTTTATTATTTTGACTAGTACTTTCACCTTTTGGCAATTTTGGCACGAAAAGTCTCCTAATAGTGTTTTGGAGCTTAATGGGCTCGTTAGGCCTATTAGTGATCCGGTTTGGGTTTTTGGGTTTAGTGGGCTCACACATGGGCTTGTTTAATATTTGTACAAGTTTACTAAGCACCCTTATTAATCCAATTAACTACATGGCCCTAATGGGCTTGCTTATTACTCGGCTTATTAAATAAGCCGTGTATATGTCCCTATGGCTTATTTGGTTCGTGGCTTATATGTGGCTTATGGCTCATACACACGGGCTTATAAATAAGCCGTGTGTTTTGGTCTTAAGATTCGGGCTTATGGCTTATTTTCAAAGTGTACATTTAGAGTTTTAGAGCAAGGTCATCTAACTAGTTTCCATAGGTTAGCTTTAGGTTTAAACAAGATCTACATGGTGTTTCTAGATCTACAATTTAAGCATGATTACTACACAAATAATCCAAGCCGTGGGTTTTAGTTTTCATATAGCTCGAGTTTAGCAAGGTTTTACGTATGCATGCTATCCTTGTCGCGTTTTATCATAGGCTTCCAAGTATGGGTACTTTAAGTTCATATGCTAATGATGTATATATGAATGAAAATGGAAATGAGGATGAGATTGATTACTTGTAGATGAAGGTGGTGATTATGAACAAGAACTAGCTAGGATTCCTTGTATCTACCCGTGATCTATGTGTCTCGTCTCCTTAACCGTGACCTAGGGTAACTTTGCTTACCTTGTTAGCCAAGATTCGAGTAGTGATAGTAAAGGCTTACACTAAATGCTCTTGTGACAAAGATTTGGGGATATTAAATGAGGTGTGAATGTGTTTCGTGTAAGGGTGATATGTGATCCGAAAATGGAAGATTTGCAAGTGGGATTTGAGAGTGTTTATGTTAGGCTTATACTCAATCTTGGTGTGTGTGTGTGTTTGTGTGTGGTTCGGCTTTAGGCCACGTCCAAAGAGAGAAGGAGATCACAAATATCTTAGGTAAGTACTAGGATAATCTAGTTATGAGATTTGATTGTACAAGGTTCATAAATGCATCAAAGGTATACTTGCCCCTTTTGTTTTGCCTTTAGTCATCGCCTACAAGGTTAAGGGACAAATGGAAGTCTAAAATAGTGTATGATTAATGTTATATGTAGTACATGTCTAAGTTGGTGTCATGTATAGTGTACATAGGTTTTTAAGTTAGTCTAAGTGTAAACTATGGTATATTCGGCTAGGATATAGTGTCTAGGAAGGTTACGTGTTCGATTCTAGTGTTTAGATAGGGTTACTAGTGGTCTAGGTAATATAATGTAGGTGTAGGTTCGAATCTAGATCGATTTGGTTAAGTTCTTGGATTTTTGTGTAAAAGTATAATCATAAATTAATAATGTATAGATTTATTTATTTAAATTGTAAGACAATAGATAAATGTTATAAGGTTTCTAGATATAAACTTATGATATGACAATAGCTTTTGTTGACTTGTAGTAACACTTATAGTATATATATATATATTGTAGTAGTGTAGTACTAGATGGACGTTATTAATTGTGATCATGGTTTTAGGTTTTCATAACACTAAAATGATGTATGAATTATGCTCATGTGTTTCAGGTGACTTAAAAGTCCCAAAATGATGTCTTGTGTTTTGTATGCTCATAAAATGTAGCCATACATGTTGTTCCTGTGATTCCATGATTGAATACTCACAATTATAATGTATTGTTCATAGTTCTTGTTGATCAAATGTTTCAACTGTTCCCAGATATGATAAAATGCTAAAAGTTCTAGTGATAAAATGATGTATGCTCATGTATGATGCATATGATTGTACAAAGTTTTCATACAAGGTGAATATATATATATATATATATATATATATATATATATATATATATATATATATATATATATATATATATATATATATATATATATATATATATATATATATATATATATATATATATATATATATATATATATATATATATATATATATATATATATATATATATATATATATATATATATATATATATATATATATATATATATATATATATATATATATATATATATATATATATATATATATATACTAGCCTTTAGACCCGTCCGATAGACGGGTTAGTTTAAGAATATACTTTTTAATGAAAATTTAAGTTATGTGTGTTTGTATTAGAAATTTATATATGTAGTGTTAGTTATGAGATTAATATTTTAATAATGTAGCATAGAATGGACAAAAATAACGTAGTTTAAAATATTTTATTTATTTAAGAATATTATGAGTTAATTAAAGTGGCATACGTTAACGTTTAGAATAAGTTTGTTACATTAAAATCTTTTAGAATTTTAATAATATTGTATAAATATTTTATGTATTTTTTAATTTTATGAGGTAATAAATTTTGTATATGTAAATGTTATGAATAACTTTTTTACATTAATTTTTTTTAAAATTAATATTATTGTTTAGTTTTTTAGCAAAAATATTATAGTTAAATATTTTTTAGAAATTATTTTGTTTTGTATGTTTTGTGGTAAAGTGTATTCTAGCAAAAGTAAGCTCAAAAAATCTCATTCCTGGTATTATTTTTTGTCACGTGTATAATCTAGCAACAGTATATAGCCCATTCCAAAACTTGACAGTCTGAATCTAAAAATATTTTCATTTTAGTAAGTCAAACTATTGTGAATCATTTGTAATTCCTATTTTATTTTTGAGTCATTTTATAGAAACCATTTAATAAATTACATAATATTTAAGGCATCATTTGTAATTCCTATTTTCTTTTTGAAGCATTTTATGGAAACCCTTTAATGAGTTACATGTGTCATTTTTATAAAATTTTGTATTTAAGGCATTGTTTCACCATCCTTCCTTATATATTTTTTTAAGAGTTTTGTATTTAAGGAATCATTTGTAATTCCTATTTTCTTTTTTAAGAATTTTATGGATACCCTTTAATAAATTACATGTGTTATTTTTAGAATCTTGTATTTAAAGCATCATTTGTAATTCCTATTTTCTTTTTGAAGCATTTTATGGAAACCCTTTAATGATTTACATGTGTCATCTTTATAAAATTTTTTATTTAAGGCATTGTTTCACCATCCTTCCTTATATATTTTTATAGAATTTTGTATTTAAGGCATCATTTGTAATTCATATTTTCTTTTTGAAGCATTTTATGGAAACCCTTTACTGAATTACATGTGTCATTTTTATAAAAATTTGTATTTAAGACATTGTTTCACCATCTTCCAATATAATTTTTATATTTGTAAATTTTTTATTCAAGGCATCATTTGTAATTCTTATTTTCTTTTTAAAGCATTTTATAGAAACCCTTTAATGAGTTACATGTGTCATTTTTATAGAATCTTGTATTTAAGACATTATTTGACCATCATTCCTATATAATTTTTATAGAATTTTGTATTTAAGGCATCATTGTAATTCCTATTTTCTTTTTGAAGCATATATATGGAAACCTCTTAATGAATTACATGTGCATTTTTAGAATTTTGTATTTAAGGCATCATTTGTAATTGCTATTTTCTATTTGAAGTATTTTATGGAAACCCTTTAATTAATTATATGTATTATTTTTATAGAATTTTATATTTAAGGCATTGTTTCACCATCATTCCTTATATATTTTTATAGAATTTTGTATTTAAAGCATCATTTGTAATTTCTATTTTTTGAAGCATTTTATGGAAACCTTTTAATGATTTACATGTGTCATTTTTATAGAGTTTTGTATTTAAGGCATTGTTTCACCATCCTTCCTTATATATTTTTATAGAATTTTGTATTTAAGGCATCATTTGTAATTCATATTTTCTTTTTGAAGCATTTATATGGAAACCCTTTAATGAATTACATGTGTAATTTTTATAAAATTTTGTACTTAAGGCATAGTTTCACCATCCTTCTTATACAATTTTTATATTTATAAAATTTTGTATTTAAGGCATCATTTGTAATTCCTATTTTTCTTTTTGAAACATTTTATAGAAACCCTTTAATGAATTACATATGTCATTTTATAAAATGTCGTATTTAAGGCATTGTTTCACCATCCTTCCTATATAATTTTTATAGAATTTTGTATTTAAGACATCATTTGTAATTCTTATTTTCATTTTGAAGTATTTTATAGAAACCTTTTAATGAATTACATGTGTCATTTTTAGAATTTTGTATTTAAGGCATCATTTGTAATTCCTATTTTCTTTTTAAAGTATTTTATGGAAACCCTTAAATTAACTAATTTTGTATTTAAGGCATCATTTGTAATTCATATTTTCTTTTTGGAGCATTTATGGAAACCATTTAATGAATTACATGTGTCATTTTTATAGAATTTTGTATTTAAGGCATTGTTTTACCATCCTTCCTATATAAGGGTTTTTAATTTAATTTTAATTTAATTTTTAATTTGATATATATATATATATATATATATATATATATATATATATATATATATATATATATATATATATATATATATATATATATATATATATATATATATATATATATATATATATATATATATATATATATATATATATATATATATATATATATATATATATATATATATATATATATATATATATATATATATATATATATATATATATATATATATATATATATATATATATATATATATATATATATATATATATATATATATATATATATACTAGTGGCTAAGCCCGTCCGATGGACGGGCATGACTTATAAAAATTGTTTATAAAAATTACTATAAATAAACTTTCGGTCTAGATAATAATATAAAATAATGAAAAGGAAAAGAACACAAATATTAAAAACATTATATTTACATCGACTATTAGTTGCCTAAATTATTTATTTTCGTGTTGACCTCGAGTTTCATACATGACCAACTTTTAGGACCAACTATAAAATGTTACCTCATTTAAATATTACCGTTTAAATTTTATTATTTTTGATGGAATTTCTATAGGATAGAATGAACTTTTCACCCATTTCTTTTTGGGATACTTTGACTTCTTTGTTAATTTTTTTTATTAAATCATGTTTATAATCGTGCATGCGTCTGCTTTTAGATGCACAAAGAAAAGTGCTATCCTAATATTTCTAGTTATTCGATATAATTTTTTTAAATAAATTTGGTTGGGTGGAAAGTTTTTCTCAGGCGAGTGAAGATTGATTAAATGCAAATAATTTAATGATGGTCAAACTAAAGCCTAAATGTAAGGAATGTTAGAATAGTCTATTTACATTGTGTCTTATGTGGACAAATCAAATTTATATGTGTAAATATCAACTCTCTAGTTTTATTACTTAATATTTTAAATCATATATTAAGTCATAAACAAACATTTTTATATGACTTTATGAATTCAATTTTTTTCCTAATTATCAAACACCACCTTACTAACCATTGACACATTGTTTATTAAAACGAACTAAACGCATTATTTTTGTAGATATGTTGAAATTGATATCACCTCTTCTTTGACTGACTACTAATGTGTTTCATTTTGTTGACAGGAAAACAATGCACACATCCCATTAAGATTAAGATAAGTACACATGTAAGATTTTGGGCATAATTTAAATGTTTTCGTTACTTTTAGAGTCATTTTATGGCTTTCGTTTAGACTTTCAATGGTAGTTTTACATTTTCTCTTACGAATTTTATAAGTTCATATATACAGAATTTGTGCGTAGAAAATTGAAAGTGAAAGTTCAGGTTATCGGTAACAAAAATGTTAGTATATTCAGTAACAAAAAATTTGACTTGAATAGATTTGTTGAATTTGTTTTAGTTGTTGCAGCTCCATAAGATGTCAGTTGATCCAAAAGGAATTGTTACATTTTTCTTTAGTTTTTTTCATGTACACTAACAAACTCTGGAAAAAGAATGATTGGAATAAGAATTGATTACAAACCTAAGTAATCATTTCCATGATAAGATACAATCATATACAGTGAGAGTTGTACTGTGATGAACCACGACATCTAGCATAACCATTTCCACCACTTCTGCCACAACAGCTTGAAGTAATACCACAACCCTTAGATTTTGTTGTATCCTTAGACTGAACAAAAACAATTGCAAAGTCGAATAGAAAAGCTCGGTTATAGAAAACAGAATTAGGTTACAAAATAAAAAGGGTGCAACAACATTAGTTCCATATGCCTCACGTACCTCCTTTTTCTATTCAATTTGGGGCTTGTGCATTCCACATATACAAGAGTGGATGGGCCATTTTAAAGACCAAATAATATGATGAATTAGGAGACTATGATTTCTGATAAACGGTTTTGGATGGGGTTCAGAATAGTTCTCGATATCCTCTCGAATTGATTACAGCTCAAAGTGGAAAGATTGTTCTTGGTGACAAATAGGGGGTTTGGATTTTCTATTCTACTAAAAGGATTAAATGCACTAAGATGTAAACTTAAACTAAAAGCAATTAATTTAATAGCAATTAATAAAACTTGAATTAAAATTTAAGTATTCAAACAGAAACAGTAAATACCACTTAACTCTGATTCGAAATGCTCAAAAGAAAACTGATCCGGAAGATTCGTGACAAAAAATGCTCGTTTGGAAGATGCTCATTCGGAAGATTTTGGATTGATTTGGAAGTTTCTGCTTTACCCTTGATCCGGAAGTTTGGTTCGGAACTCTTCCGAATGAACCCTCTGGTTCGGAACTTCTTGATCCGGAACTCTTCCGGATGAACTCCTTGATTCGGAAGTCTTCCGAGTGAACTAGCTTGATTCGGAAGTCTTGATCCGGAACTTCTGATTTGGAAGTTTTCCTTGATCCGGAACTTTCGTTCGGAACTTTTAAACAGTCCTGATTCGGAACACTTCCGAATGAACAATACTTGGTTCGGAAGACTTTAATTCGGAAGTTTTACTCGGAAGTTTTATTCGGAAGTTTATTCAGAAGTTTTAAACAAAGTTGATTCGGAACTTTTAAATGCACTGATTCAGAACTTTTCACTAAGATGCTTCATTCGGAGCTTTTGTGCTCATTCGGAACCTGGAAAAACTTAAGAACAGTAGGAGACAGAAAAACAGGGGAACACGATTTCAAGCCAAAATCCACCAAGTTTTTAACCAAAACTTGAACAAAACTAACCACGAATCATCTACTAACCATAAACAACAAATCCCATCAATAAAAACTTAAAACCCAATAACTTTTAAAGATCAAAATTAACCAAATAAGAGCTTTTACTTTGAATCAAAAAGATGAAGATGAACAAGATGAAATTAAGGATTAAATTGATAGATTAATCTTTAAATAATCAAAAGACAAAGATTAAACTACAAGATTGGGAAAAACAAGAATCAAAATCACCAAACACCCTAATGGTGTTGGTGATGCCTACGAACAGAAAAAGAGAGAAAAAAGGAATGAAAAAAACTGAATGAAAAGTGTGAAGGGAATTCTTTATATAGGTCTTCTCTTTGGTTGGTGAGTGGGCTTTCTCCCGTTCTTCTTGTCTTCTCGTCTTTTCAGAAAAGTTGACGTTTTCGATTCTGATTCGGGATTTGTCGTCGATTAAATTCAACTCGTCTTTTAATTTCTTCGATTAATAGACTTGAGTTTCTTCGACATATGTAAATCTTCCATCTTTGGTCCTTTTCTTCGATTACTCTTCAAATAGGCCCAGTGACTTCAAATCTTTTGCACCTCTTGGACAATAGACTTCGTCTTGAGTCTTTTTCTTCCATAAAACCCGTGCAATCCCATGTTTTCTCCATTATCCATCCGGTTGGCTCTGAAAACACAATAAACACAAAAACCACGCATAATTCCAAACAAATGATATTAAATACGCGTTTTGGTCTCGTTTTAGCCAGAATTAAGTGGTAAAAGGATGGGTGTTTTCACACCTATCAGATCCCCTACACTTAACCATTGTCATGCCCTCATGCAATGCTTAGTGATAAAGCTATTTTTTTACACTTTTCTCATAATCAATCAACCTTGGCCTTATTAAAATTCTACCAAACAAAAATTAAAGTACTAAAAGAAATTAAAACTTTAAAGGAAACAAAAGGATAGAAAACCATTTTCACTTGAAAATAGCTACATGGAAATAACTTGCAAAGAGATCAAGGACTTACATTAGGGCTTTGGTGCTGCGAAGATTTATCACCCTCAAGTTTCACGTTCCCCAAACTAAGCTTAAAAACGAGATCATTGTTATTATAAGTTAGTAAATCAAACACTTACACACATGGCTTAATTATATGCTTAAACTCCCTTATTCCTAGGTGTATCTCTTATATTTTATTTTTGTCTTAGAATGATCATGAAGATGCATTTTTGGACTTATTTCGATAGTTTATTTAGGCTGAAAGCAAAGTAGGACGATTTAATCAATAGTTAGCTAAAGGACAAAATCTCTTAAAACTGCTTCTCGGGATATCAAAAAGTTCATATCTTGGCATAACTCGGTTCACGATTTGAGACCTTTCTCGGGCCGATATTTGGCATGTACTTCATACTTCATATCTTGAGAGACGTGCTTGAGATAATGGTCTTCTCATCGTTAATAGAGTTTCTTCACTTGGAGACTTTTGAGGGGTACTCCAACTTTGTTGACCACGACTTCATGATTATTTCTTCAATCTCTAATTGGGATTTTGAGATACAACGATCCGCCTCCTTTTCGGACTTGGATCTATTTATCCTCATACCTTGTTAGGGTCTTTTCGGATAGACTTCTCCATGATCTTTATGGGAGTTGATTGCTTTTCGTCGTGAGTCTTGATCCTTCATATTGATTTTGGGAATAATGCTTTTCACATCACCTTGGATCTTTAGCAATAAGATTGAATCCTCATGCCTTGTTAGGGCCTTTTCGGACTCGCCAATCTTCGCGCCCCGCTTCATAAGTTATGCCTTGGCTATGAACTCTTATCATTACCGAGCAACTTTTAAACGATCTTGGGCTAGAAGCTAAGTAACTTTTCAAATCGTACGACCTTACTTATTGCAGATAAATTATTAGCAAGTGATGGGAGAATAGGCAAATAATTACACCAAGTGAGCTTGTGCAAGAATACCGACTTATAATTAACTCTATCATTTCTCGTCCTCCACAATTTAAAATCTCAAGTAATGAGACTCGTGGATGCTTAGCCTAATAAACCAATTAAGGTCTACATGGTTAAGGATACTAGCTAGAATAAACTTGAATAAGTCTATTCGGGTTGAGTCAAAATAATCGCAACGGGCCTAATATGTCAAAGACTTCAAAACTAGCTACACCACTTTATTAATATTTTTGACTTTATTGCGGGATATATACATATGAAAGCAACGATAAAAATTTAAAAATTACGACTATATGGCCAAAGTTAATAAAAAATTTGAAAAATGTTGAAAAAGATGATTTTCCGGTTAAATGAAGGCATTTTCATGGAAAAGTCCACTTAAAACTTCGATAGAAGTCCCCCTACACTTAAGATAAACATTGTCCTCAATGTTTAAGCATGTGGGAAAAGGCTCCCCTACACTTATGACATTGTGCACATTGGTTAAATCAAGCTAAGGAAGAGACGACTAACGTGATCAATTTCAAATGTGAGTATGAAGAAAATTGAATCACGGTAGTTGAGAGAAAGAACCGGATTTCGGATAACACGAGAGCACGGTTCTTCAAAGGTTCCAAGAGTGCATTCATCCCTGTAATCACATCACCACACAAACACAAAGAACCTAAAGAGGCCCCCTACACTTAGGAGGTTAAAACAGAAAAGGATAGATACTCGGGCTGCCTCCCGAGGAGCGCTTGTTTTTTATAACCGAGTCACGAGCGTGACTCGACCCAAAATTAGTTCATGGGGAACGTGGTGAGGGATGGAATCATCTCATGAGAGATGTCCTCACCAAAGTACAACTTCACTCGTTGGCCATTCATCTTAAAATTAGGTCCATTAGGTTGAGCGAGCTCGAGAGTACCATATGGAAAAATTTGGGCAATGGTGAATGGGTCGGACCAACAAGATTTCAGCTTGCCCGAAAAGATTTTCAACCGAGAGTTAAAGAGTAACACTTTGTCTCCAACTTGGAACTCTCGGTTCTTAATCTTAGAGTCGTGAATGAGCTTAGTCCTTTCCTTATAGATCAAAGAATTTTCATAAGCCTCATTACGGAGTTCATTGAGCTCATTGAGTTGGATCTTGCGTAGGTCACCGGCTTTGTTGATATCAAAATTAGCCCACTTCAAGGCCCAGTAAGCCTTGTGCTCCAACTCAATGGGGAGGTGGCATGCTTTCCCGTACACGAGACGATATGGTGTACAACCAATCGGAGTCTTGTATGCGGTACGGAAAGCCCACAGAGCATCATCAACTTTATCAGCCCATGAGGCACGATGCTCTCCCACGGTTCTTTCAAGAATTCGCTTTAGTCCTCGGTTGGATATTTCAGCCTGTCCATTAGTTTGTGGGTGGTAGGCGGTGGAAAGACGATGATTTACACCATACTTAGCCATGACTCTTGCAAATTGGTCATTGCAAAAATGAGTCCCGCGATCACTAATAATGGCACGAGGCACACCGAATCTAGCGAACAGTGATTTCAAAAAGTTACAAACCACCCTTGCGTCATTAGTGGGTAAAGCTTTGGCTTCAACCCATTTAGACACGTAGTCGACTGCTACAAGGATGTATTTGTTTCCTTTAGAGGAAGGGAATGGCCCCATAAAGTCGATACCCCAAACATCAAAGATTTCACATTCTTGTATGAAATGTTGAGGCATGTCATCTTTATGTGTGATCTTGCCTTGTTTTTGGCAAGCATCACAACGTTTAACCATATCGTGAGCGTCATGATAGATGGTGGGCCAATAAAATCCCGAGTCAAACACTTTTTTGGCGGTGTAGTTGGGACCAAAGTGACCACCGGTGGGTCCTTTGTGGCAAGCGTCAAGGATTTCTAAAGCTGCCGGTCCATCAACACATCGGCGAATAATCAAATCAGCACATTGTTTGAATAGGTAAGGGTCGTCTCAGAAATAATGTTCAACATCTTTAAAGAACTTTTTCTTTTGTTGGGAAGTTAACCCTTCCTTGAGAATTCCACCCGCCAAGTAGTTTGCAATATCCGCAAACCACGGGGTTTCATCAGAAGTCGAGTTGATAGACATTAAGGTCTCTAGGGGAAAAGAATCATTGATTTCTTTGTTCGGATGATCCCCTTGGTAAGGATCCTCAAGTCTACTGAGATGATCCGCGGCTAGGTTTTCAGCTCCTTTTTTATCGCGAATTTCGATTTTAAATTCTTGGAGTAGCAAAACCCAGCGAAGAAGTCTTGGTTTAGAATCGTGTTTAGTTAACAAGTACTTCAACGCGGAATGATCGGTGTAAACGATTGTGGTGGAAAGGACAAGATAGGGGCAAAATTTTTCAAAGGCATAGACAACAGCTAAAAGCTCTTTTTCGGTTGTCGTGTAATGCAATTGAGCCCCCGTCATTGTCTTGCTAGCGTAATGGATCGGTTGGAAGTGTTTGTTCACTCTTTGGCCCAAAACCGCTCCAATAGCATAGTCGCTAGCATCGCACATCAACTCAAAGGGAAGCTCCCAATTAGGGGTAACCAAGACCGGTGCCTTAGTTAGCTTATCCTTAAGCAAGTTGAAGGCTTCAAGACACTCTGTGGAAAAGATAAAAGGAGTATCTTTTTCCAAGAGGTAGGTCATCGGGCGAGCGATTTTAGAAAAATCTTTGATAAAGCGATGGTAGAAGCCCGCATGACCGAGGAAACTTCTCACACCCTTCACGGTTGAAGGTGGAGGCAACTTAGAAATAACATCGACTTTAGCACGGTCCACTTCAAGACCGGCTTTGGAGATCTTGTGTCCTAGCACGATGCCCTCTTTTACCATGAAATGGCATTTTTCCCAATTAAGAACAAGGCGAGTGTCTTCACACCGCTTAAGCATACGTTCTAAATTGGAAAGGCACGCAGAGAAAGAATCGCCATAAACCGAGAAATCATCCATGAGTACTTCCATAGTTTCTTCAACCATGTCATGGAAGATAGCCATCATACACCTTTGGAACGTCCCAGGAGCATTGCATAAACCAAAAGGCATGCGTTTGTAAGCAAATGTTCCATAGGGACAAGTGAATGTGGTCTTTTCTTGGTCTTTGGGAGCGATGGGAATTTGAAAATACCCGGAGAAACCGTCTAAGAAGCAGTAATAGTCATTACCCGCAAGACGCTCGAGCATTTGATCCATGAAAAGAAGAGGAAAGTGGTCTTTTCTCGTGGCATCATTGAGCTTGCGATAGTCAATACAAACTCTCCACCCAGTAACGAGACGAGTGGGAATCAACTCGTTGTGTTCATTGGAAACAACGGTTATTCCGCCCTTCTTGGGCACACAATGGACGGGACTTACCCAAGGCGAATCCGAAATAGGGTAAATCAAGCCGGCATCTAGAAGTTTGATAACCTCTTGTTTGATGACGTCATGAATGCGAGGATTAACCCTTCTTTGGCTCTGGATTACGGGTTTAAAGTCATCTTCCATGAGAATCTTGTGAGTACAAAAGTTCGGATCAATTCCGCGGATATCAGAAATTTTCCAAGCAATTGCCTTCTTATGATCTTTAAGCACGACGATGAGACGAGATTTTTCGTCTTCTTTCAAGTCCTTCGCGATGATGACGGGCGACTTCTTCTTTTCTTCAAGGAACACGTACTCGAGATGGGGCGGCAACTCCTTAAGTTCTAAATCCGGAGGATTTTCGATGGGAGGCGTATTCAAAGTCGGCGTATCGATAGCAATAACCGTGGGAGATGGTGGAGAAATATTGTCTTCTTTAATAATGTTCTCAATGAGGCGAAGATCTTCATCCCAATCGGTGGAAGAATCGTCATGTTCTAAGTTCACATCTCCCATGGTGGCTTCCAAATCTTTCCAAAGGAAATCACTTTCTCCGAATAGAGATAGTGATGAATCAATAGAGGAAACGGTCTCAACATTGGGAAGAGAGGTAGGAATACTCTTACAAGCATCTTTGAAGTGTTCTTCACAAGCCTTATCAAGAACGTCAATACAATTAACACTCTTGTATGAATAAGGCTGTTTAGAAAGCTTTCCCATGTTGAAGACGATTTTATCGTCACCCACTCTCATGATAAGCTCACCCGCTTCAACATCGATGAGAGTGCGACCGGTCCTTAAGAATGGACGACCAACGATCAATGGCACACGAGGGTCCATGTCGTAGTCAACGACAACGAAATCGGCAGGAAAAGTGAATTTGTCGACTCCTACAAAGACGTCTTCGGCTATCCCCACTGGATAAGCAACCGTACGGTTAGCTAATTCCAAAGTCATTTTGGTGGGGACTAGCTCAGGGAGAGATAATTGCTTCCAAACACTTAAAGGCATTAAGTTAATACTGGCACCTAGATCGGCTAGGGCCATGCAACTCTCTACTCCCCGGAAGTTGCAAGGGATTAAGAAACGACCCGGATCACCAAGCTTAGTTGGCAATTTCCTTAAGAGCACTACAGAGCAATTCTCATTAAGTTGGGTGTTAGAAATATCAAGAAGCTTCTCCTTGTCGCTAGGAAGATCTTTGAACATTTTCGCGTATTTGGGCATGTGAGCGAGAGCCTCAGCGAAGGAGATGTTAAAATTCAATTGTTTAAACATTTTTAGAAAGTTCGAAACTTGAATATCATCCTTGCTTTTGAGCTTCTCTTTCCTCAACCTTGATGGATAAGGTATATCGGAAGAAGAGGAAGTCATTGGGATCGAAGGATCACTCACATCCCTGGGTGGAGGAGGGGTAGAAGTAAGAGGTGGAGAAATTGGGGAAGTAGAAGGATGAGGAATAGGAGCAGGTGACTCGTTTTCCTTAGTCACAATTACTGATGGAGGTATAGGAAGCTCGGGTTCCTTGGTACCTTTGCCACTGCGGGTGGTGATTGCTTTCATCTCCCCTCTTGGATTCGCAACGGTGTTACTCGGAAGAGTACCCGAAGAAGAGGATTGATTACCTTGGAAGAAACCAGCCATCATGTTCTTTAAGTCATTCGTTTGACTTGCCAAAGTGTTTCTCATATCAGCTCTCAGATCGTTTCCTTGTTTCACCGTGTTTGCTTTCAAGTTGAGCACTTCCCGCTGGAGATTTTCCACAATCACATCATTGGTCCGCATATAGGTTTCAACATCTTGGTGCAATGCGGTGGGTTGGTTGGGAGGAGGAGCATGGTATGCGGGTGGTTGATAAGCAGGTTGTTGGTAAACTTGGTTGTTTCTTTGAGGTGGATATGGTTGTTTGTGAGGTGGTATGTATGGTGTACGAGGTTGTTGTTGTTGTTGAGGAGGGCGATTGAGGTTTTGTTGTTGGTTTGGGTTGTTTGGAGGAAAACCGGGTGGTGAGAGATAGTTGTTCGAGCGGTAGCTAAGCAAGTTGCGGTCACCTTGAGGACGAGCTTGATAAGCGGTCGGAGGATAGGTACCGTATGCTGCATTCACATTCTCAGAAGGATAGTCTTGGGTGGCGGTACAAGTGGTGTAAGAATGAGGACCCCCGCATATTTCACATGGTTAGCTTACAGCATTGACTTGAGCGTTTTTAGCATTGATGCTGTTGGTGTTGTTAGCGGTGTGGGTAACAAGCGATTCAAGAAGTATAGTAATTTTGTCAAGTCGCTTGTCGCTGTCACTAGTACTAGAACTAGCGGCATTGGTCCTAACACTCTTGGTTTGCACACGAGACTTATTCTCAATGATATCCCAAGCGGCATTGGAAGTCTTAACAAAAATATTACCCCCCGAGGCACTGTTTAGTGAATCTTGGTCATTCATGCTTAAACCATTATAAAAAGTGTTAATTTGGTGCACTTTGGGAAAACCATGTTGTGGGCATTTTCTTAAAAGATCTTTAAAACGATCCCAAGATTCACTAAAAGACTCATCGTACTTTTGTTCAAAATTGATAATTTCATTCCGCAAAGCGGTAGTACGAGAGGGTGGGAAAAAGTAGTTGATAAACTTGGTCTCCAAATCCGTCCACGTAAGAATACTTTGTGGCGGTTCCTTAGCAAGCCAATGCCGGGCTTGTCCCTCTAAGGAAAAGGGAAAAAGTTGTAAACGGATTACCTCTTGTGGAACACCATTGAATTTGACCGTATTCGTGAGTTGCAGGAACCTCTTGATGTGGTCATGTGGATCATCAATGGTACGCCCCAAGAATGGTTGAGCTGAGACCATCTGGATAAAGCCGGATTTGAGCTCAAAGTTGTTGGCTGCAATCGCGGGTATGACAATTGGATCATTGTTGCCGTCTACATGTGCTTGCAGAAGTTCAATCATCGGGCGATTGTCTGGTAGAGGCTCATTGTTGAGAGGTGGATTGTTATTGTTGTTGTTATTATTGTTGTTGAGAGGTGGGTTATTGTTGTTGTTTTGTACACCGGCCATGTCTAAGTCTTCGAGAGGCTCGGGCTCTTGATAAGACGTTGATCGTGTACGCATGCACCTGCAAAAGAACTAACAAAGCAAACAAGAAATATTTTTGTCTTTTTTATGTTTTTTACTTTTTAGGATTTTTGAAAATTTTATATTTTTTAGGGTTTTTGAAAGTTTTTATGAAAAAATAACGTTCACGGTGAACGGATCCCAAAATCCAAGTTCTCACAAAAAACTGTTAATCCTAACGAGAAGAGCCGGCAGCGGCGCCATTTGATAAACGGTTTTGGATGGGTTTCAGAATAGTTCTCGGTATCCTCTCGAATTGATTACAGCTCAAAGTGGAAAGATTGTTCTTGGTGACAAATAGGGGGTTTGGATTTTCTATTCTACTAAAAGGATTAAATGCACTAAGATGTAAACTTAAACTAAAAGCAATTAATTTAATAGCAATTAATAAAACTTGAATTAAAATTTAAGTATTCAAACAGAAACAGTAAATACCACTTAACTCTGTTCGAAATGCTCAAAAGAAAACTGATCCGGAAGATTCATGACAAAAAATGCTCGTTCGGAAGATGCTCATTCGGAATATTTTGGATTGATTCGGAAGTTTCTGCTTTACCCTTGATCCGGAAGTTTGGTTCGGAACTCTTCCGAATGAACCCTCTGGTTCGGAACTTCTTGATCCGGAACTCTTCCGGATGAACTCCTTGATTCGGAAGTCTTCCGAGTGAACTAGCTTGATTCGGAAGTCTTGATCCGGAACTTCTGATTCGGAAGTTTTCCTTAATCCGGAAATTTCGTTTGGAACTTTTAAACAGTCCTGATTCGGAACACTTCCGATTGAACAATACTTGGTTCGAAAGACTTTAATTCGGAAGTTTTATTCGGAAGTTTTATTCGGAAGTTTATTCGGAAGTTTTAAACAAAATTTATTCGGAACTTTTAAATGCACTGATTCGGAACTTTTCACTAAGATGCTTCATTCGGAGCTTTTGTGCTCATTCGGAACCTGGAAAAACTTAAGAACAGTAGGAGACAGAAAAACAGGGGAACACGATTTCAAGCCAAAATCCACCAAGTTTTTAACCAAAACTTGAACAAAACTAACCACGAATCATCTACTAACCATAAACAACAAATCCCATCAATAAAAACTTAAAACCCAATAACTTTTAAAGATCAAAATTAACCAAATAAGAGCTTTTACTTTGAATCAAAAAGATGAAGATGAACAAGCTGAAATTAAGGATTAAATTGATAGATTAATCTTTAAATAATCAAAAGACAAAGATTAAACTAAAAGATTGGGAAAAACAAGAATCAAAATCACCAAACACCCTAATGGTGTTGGTGATGCCTACGAACAGAAAAAGAGAGAAAAAAGGAATGAAAAAAACTGAATGAAAAGTGTGAAGGGAATTCTTTATATGGGTATTCTCTTTGGTTGGTGAGTGGGCTTTCTCCCGTTCTTCTTGTCTTCTCGTCTTTTCAGAGAAGTTGACGTTTTCGATTCTGATTCGGGATTTGTCGTCGATTAAATTCAACTCGTCTTTTAATTTCTTCGTTTAATAGACTTGAGTTTCTTCGACATATGTAAATCTTCCATCTTTGGTCCTTTTCTTCGATAAATCTTCAAATAGGCCCAGTGACTTCAAATCTTTTGCACCTCTTGGACAATAGACTTCGTCTTGAGTCTTTTTCTTCCATAAAACCCGTGCAATCCCATGTTTTCTCCATTATCCATCCGGTTGGCTCTGAAAACACAATAAACACAAAAACCACGCATAATTCCAAACAAATGATATTAAATACGCGTTTTGGTCTCGTTTTAGCCAGAATTAAGTGGTAAAAGGATGGGTGTTTTCACACCTATCAATTTCTTTTACAACTCCAGAGCATTTGTTACTGCCACCACATCCATGAATGAAAGCTCCTATAATAGAATCGTGTGAAAAGCAAGTGACCAGATGTAAGCTTGATGAGGATTATGTTGAATATTTTAACGTGTCAAACACTCAACTTGGAAAACCAAAACCCAAATAAAATTAGCTTCAAAATATGGGTCAAACAGGCAGATATAAACAACCTTAACAGGTCCGAGCTAATAAACTAAAGTGATGAACTCTTACATATTGGGAACTTGTCATATTTAAATGATGATTGGAGGAGCCTAAGGAAGCTACTATCTCACACAGGTTGTAGACGTAAAAAAATGAGGTATCGCAACTAAATACAGAGTATGCAGTTAGGATAACCACATATCTAAAGATTGCAAGATAGGGCCATTTCCAGTCCACCCCGCAAATGGCGGACCTTGGATAACTGCATCTACCTTTGGTGTATTATCAATAATTGCGGGCTTGGCAAAAAATTTCAATAACCCTAATAAATAATCCCAAAAAAACTTATTAGTTTTAACACTAAAACTTGCCATTTCAGAAAATCTTAATGACGTCAATTTTGTAATAATCGGATGGTGAACCACATAGTCTGAAGATTGTATGTAGTTGTTCCACCTATGAATGATTTAAAAATTATGTTTATCACCAAATCAATGAAATAAACATCAACCAGAGGTTCTGATTTTATAATTTCCACCTACTAAACTTATTAGTTTTACTGAGATAGCTTAAAAAGGGTAGTAGAGTACAATGTTGAAGTGTTATTGTACGTGAACTAAAGAATCCAGTCATTATGTGGGAACATATATTGTTACTAAAACCATTTTGTTTTTTTTGCAAGTGCATATTCAATAGCCCTTTTCAAGTCGATCTTTGTTTAAGAGGTTAATAAAACTTTCACATGCTGTAAAATTTTACCTATTTGAATGCAACATCTTCCCGCTTTTTCTTCGAGTTGAAAGGGAACACATGAGTAACCGATGCTCTGACGTGACAACATCAAAGTTCATTCCAAGCTGTAATTGTTAAAGAAAAAGTTACATAAGAATCTAGAAAATGAAATTTACACATTAAACAGTCTGCTTAAAAGAAAATCAAGCAGAAAATCAAATAAGTACTGCCATATTATTTAGTAAAGTCATAAAACTGCTCAGCATACTTTAATGCAAGTTGAACAAATAGAGCTCAATTTTTATTAGCAAAAATATAGAAAGAAACAACCGAGTTGGGCCTAAATATTAAAGTTCAAACGCTACTTGTAGGACCATAACACTCAATGCTTGCTCAGACCACTCAATGCTTGCTCAGACGCAGAACCCCAAATCGACCAAGTGAAATGAATTGTGTTGAAGTTCCCACTGTGTCTTAGAACGGTTATGCAGTAAGTTTAACTAAGAAGTCAGTAAACAGTGGAAGCTAATATCGCAAATTAAAATAAAAGAACATAATCAAGATTAGAGTGATAGTTGTGAGATTCGATCCCAATAAAGTTGAGCTTCTTCTTTTTGTCAAAAGTTGGATTACACTTAAAATTTACCAACTTATTTATCTTTTTAAACAACATGGAAATCTTTGCTTGTGATTCACAAAAATACATGCTGCTCTTATAACGCATCACCTATGTTTTTTATAGAATCCAAAAAGGTATACAAACCAATGTTTTAGAAACAGGTTTTTAAATCGACCTTGTCGAGTCACCGGGTCCGGTTCGACGCGGGTCAACCCGGTTTTCTAAAAAAAATCATATTTTTAATAATTAACAAAAATTATATATAAAAACCATGAAAACTTCCATATATTTAACATATAACCTATTTACCAACCAATATAATATATATAAATAAAATTCCGTCCAAATACGTAAAATTTACATATTGTTTTAAAAAACTCGAGTAAATCGAAACTCGTCCGGCCTCGAGAACCGGGTTGACCCGGGTCACCCGAAACCCGACGGGTCTAGCCGGATTTCGAAAATGTGAAAACCGGTTCAATATGATTCGTTCTTTGACCAGAACCGGGACAACCGGTTGACCCGGCCGGGTCGACCCGGGTGTAAAAACATTGATAAACTTTTAACTCAAAAACCTAACTCACACGTATACTCTTTTATTTTATGCCCTACCTATTGTACCTTCCTTCACTTACTTATCAATTAAAGCTTTCAAAAACCCTTATGATACGTACTTCTTCAAGACACAATAAGCTAAAGGGGTGTTTCATGTTTGGATGGTATAGATCGGACAAGGTTTTCAAGCAAAAGAGAATAAGCGTTAAATATGAATGTACCTAATAGTAATTCTGTTCTCTAACATGGCTTAACGATAATGCAATATTAGTAAAATACAATTTTCCTAACCATCAGGGTGACCTTCAGAAGTCTACATTCCTATAAAGAAAATCAAATGGTTATAATATAGAGAAGAAGTACAGTCAAGACCAGGGACACAAGTAAAGGTCCAAATAGGACTCCAAATGAATAACATACCAGATATTTTTACTGATAGGTGGTTTTGAATGACATAACTTATGGTAAAAATAAAGGGCTATCTACAATTCTTGCTTTTTAAATCTCAAATATGGGTTCTGAGATTAAGTACTACACAACTCAGTATGTTCCTTTTCTATTGTTCTGCTTATCATATATAGTAAAAATTAACCATCACAATTTGTACAGGCCTTATCATTGGCAAACAATTGGAGTTTAGCCTTATATGTGACATCACATTTGACAAGTGTTTTACTAAGAGATAGGTAAAACAATTTTTAGATACTTCTTTCCTCGAAGAAGAAAAGAAGAAATCATACATTCATAAAAAGTTTTACTCGCCTATAATATGGTTGCCCTGTTGTAATTGAACAAAAGATGACATTTGCTAAACTATGATCCCTATTAGGACTAACGGATAGTTCAATATAAGGATTGAGGAATAGTTCTTATGGGTGTGTCAATTCTTTTAAGCTGATGTGAAACAAAATCTGTTGAAGATCAACATCATGCACTGTAATGAAATCTAATTGACAGTATGAAGTATCAGTTATGAAATCTATTGTTCGATGTAGTGTGGCAATACCAACATCAATACATGATCCTTTGAATCTTTCCAGAACCCATGCTCTAAAATTAGAATATAATGAGAGAAAGTGCATTTAGATAGAGTAACTTGTTTTTGTAAATAAAATATTAAACACATAATAGAAAATTTTGGAACTCACATGTAATTTCCCTTTTTAGTGCACAAACAACCCTATTGACAGTAGGTAACGATTAATTATCTATTGAAATAAATGATTCAAACAGACCCTTATAGCAGGGTTGAGGTTATGTATAAGGTGTCCAAACATCCCCTAATAACATAATGTTAAATAGCTGCTGAAATACGCTATACAAAAAACCCCTAATGAGCACGATTGAAGGCTAATTAGCTTTTGCAATGAGCTATCCAAACATGGCCTAATGAAGCTATTATATCATTATTATCATTATTATCATTATTTTATAGCGAAAGACCAAACAAAATAAAATCAAGGACACAAAAGACCGAAAAAGATACTTACATGTACTGTTTGCGTTCAAGGTAACGTAGTGTAGTTTCAATTATAACCTCAGCAAAAAAGTGGATACAACTGAATATCTTAAACAAAAGGCTTTGTTGCAACCTGCGCTCTTGCCACCACAATAATCCCTTATTTCAAGATTATTATTGACATACAAATGCACTTTAACTTTGGTAAAGTTTTTAAGGGGATACAGACTTATACACATCTATCTAGTCCTAAAAACAAAAAAAAGGTACCTCCTTAGTCGCTGATATTTACTGCATGTTGTGCAATAAGGGGGATTTGTATAACTTATGTCCGTCCCGTGAATCCTGAATGAGAATACAAATAAAACACATCCTGTAAATTTATCATATAGTGTACTTATTCGAATATATTAGTCTCAGGATCATGGTCCATCGATTTAAATTGTGTGTCAAATGAATCAAGACTCAATTTCAGATTCTTGGGTCACATGTCGCATCAAGTCATCAACTTTATTGACCAAATCTGACCCATGGATACTTATGCAACCTCTATATAAGGATTTAGAAAAGATCAAAACTTAATCTACATAGAGTTCTATATAAACTGAGTTTGGTGGTAAATAGCTTATGAATGGTCCATAGAAAACTGCTAATACACGTCCCCTTAGGACAAACATATATGTGTCAGTTATTCCTGCAAGCTACCACAAATTATAGAGTGTCTCATCAAGTATAATGAAAGGTAACAAACATCAATGAATTACTATCACTGCTACTTGGGAATTCTTGAAGGTGAAAAAGGGTGCCCCGTCTGTCTTTGCTGATTCTTTGAATGCAGCTAAGACATTGAAAAGAGTGTCTTCATATCGAGTTAATAAGTTGTTAAATAAAGAAAATTTTAGTAATCTACTTGTTTTTTGCCTCCAGTAAATCAAATGATGAAAATACAATATGCTTACTTGTTAGAAAATTGCTTATATCAGTTAGGTCGAAAGCCATCTCATGGCTACTCAAACCAAAGTATGATTTAGATATCCGGTTCATCTCCAAAGCTTTAATGTGTTCCTACAATCATAGTCATATGCATTCATGTGATCAGGATTTAAAATATAAGATATCAAAACGAAACCAAAATTCTAAAAAAAGGTGAAATTTGTTTTAGCTAACTTTCCCTATAATCGATAGTTGAATGTCTGGTAACGATTTTCAAGATAACACATATACTATATAATCTGTGATGTTCACGATTATATCTGATATAGAAACGGCGTTATGAGCATACTACCATAGTTGTAACCATCATCAGTACACTAACACATAATCAGTCAAACAAAAAAAATATTACAAACAACAAAGCATCTTGATAAAATAGTTAATGAGCATAAAGGTAACCTTTCGTTAATAAAAAATATTCATTCTAATACTAACAAATGTATGTCTCAGTAAGTTACCTTTCTTTAAGGCGCATGAGGATCTTCACATGACAGGTTGCTATCTACAACAGTCTCACTGCTATCATTCCCTTCATTTGATTCTTTCGGGTTTTGTTTAATTTCTTCATTTCCATTATTACCCCTACCATATCCTCTCCCTCGTCCCCTACTTCCTCTTCCACGTTCACTAACAAACTCATTCATGTCAGCTCCATTTGATTCATTTAGGTTTTGCCGACTTTGTTCGTTTCTAAAACTACCCCTGCCAAATCCTCTCCCTCTCCCACATCCACCCATTAAAAAATAATCAAAGTATTGTTCGATAATACAGTGAAATTTGTAGTCAAATACTAAATTATAAAACTTTTTAAAATTCAAATATAGCAAGATCTTACTCAAATCTGACCTTTGACTATTACATACTCGATTTCAGTAGTTAGAATTCAAGTATGTACATGTTTGGAAATGAATAACTCTCATGAAGTAAAGCAGTTCAAGAATAAATAAAAATAGTATTACCACGACAACGACATTCTTTAAGTCGTTTTTCTTATGCACCTCCGTCTTCTGTTTTGTAGTAAACGAAATCAAGCATCAAGCTCAAAAATCCTAAGAGTCACAACAACTGTCATTTGTGGAACCCATGGAAGTACTGGGACCGATTCCAAAGCAGCCTTTTCGGATAAGCCAGAGAGTTTAAGGAGTTCTTCTGTCGTATGAAAGTTTTAAGAAGAATAGTCCCGTCTTACAACGCTCTCAAACCATGTAAACCTGCAACCAAATTCCATTCAGAAGTTTAAAAACCAACCTTATTCGAGGAAAGGATCTGAGCTTTTTACAAAAAAAAACAATTATAAGTGAATGCTCGAGGTTAACCTATAGAAGATCCGTGCAGATTTGAACCCCACATGTTCCTAATGTCTAAGTAGCTTGCAGGGCCTCAGATGGATAAAAGCCTGTGTAATCTCCAAACAATGCGTCAAACAATAATCATGTTATTTATGTATTTTAATCTATAATTAACGACATTCATAAATGCTAAACGGGAATTGATCAATCAGATTCTTTTATAGGATTGGTTATATAGCAGTAAGTTTCTAAAGTGTAACCATCAACTCCTTAACATCAGCATGCACTTGCATCAGCTCTACTCTCATGCCTTCAACTCCATAAGATACAAAACTACAAACAACACCTTACCTTGGAACAAACACCGCTTCATTATGTAGCATACATCAAGTGCGGAAAACATGCCAAAAAAGAGCCGATGTAGGCACGACATTGTTTCACCTGATGAGCACATGTAATCCAATTGTAAACCAGCTATGATCTACCTGCTAATTAATGTAGACAGGATCCTTGACGATGATGCAAAATCTTGAAAGGTGTCATCTCGTGCCGAGTCTACTATTTAATTTTCTAGAGGGTGTGTTGTAAGAATCCATTCCTAGAAGTCTGTCGTAACTTTGTTGCACGTCATAACTAGACAAAACCTAATGAACAACGTAATCCTTAAGTTCCTCAAAATAATGAAAAAGGTTAAGTACTTCTCTTACCATGTAAACATGACGACCCTATGATTCAAAATCAAACATATTAATGCTACCTGCAATTTACACAACAATTACTCAACAATATTTACAATTATGGTGAAGCATACTCATAGATATTTTTTAATCCGTACTAATAATTGGTTCACGAATTGTGTGAACTTACAAAAAACATTCAATCATTATTTATTTGGTTGGCAAAGGATACTTCGATGGGGGGAGGAGCGTAAAGAGGCGGTGGGTCGATTATGGAAGATGATCACATTCAAATTTTTGTATTAAACTAAGTAGCTTATCAATTAAATATAAAATATATATTACATATAACCAAAGATTATACTTGAAGAATTTAAACAATAAGAAAGAAATATCTAAGACTAAATTTGAGCTAACCTTCATTTATTTATTGTTTTGGTTTGTGTAGATTCAAGGTGTTATTTATGAATCTCTTTTGTGAGATTTATGTGATCCTCGGATTCGGATTTGGTTTTCTCTGGTGGATTATGTTTTTAGATGAAAATCGACCAGATGAATGATTTTAGGGTTATGAAAAAATATAATCCGTATTTATCTAGTACGCTATAAATGAGGGCGGATTGAATTCTGATGTTTTCATGCATTTATGAATTTTATTGAGTAGTTTAGGGTAACAACTATTGGTCTGGTCTAGCGGCTGAGCAACTTTGTATTGGCTTTAAAGTCTCAGGTTCGATTCTTGTAGAAGACTCTTTTTGTCAAACAGCGTTTATGAAACATGACAGTCAAACATGTGCTGACATGGATTAATGACATGCTTATGTGGTATTTCCCTCCTGTTATATATAATGTAAAGATACATATATATATATATATATATATATATATATATATATATATATATATATATATATATATATATATATATATATATATATATATATATATATATATATATATAGGGGAGTGTTATTATGATGCACACCTTTAAAGTGAGTTATAATGAGAACACCTATGAACCGTTAGATCAAATTACTTTTGATGACAATTAATGTTGATTAGATTCATTAAATATGTGGCACAATGGTAATAAATCAAAAACACCAATGACAAATTAGTAACCCATATACGTTTCTTTACACCTACATTATACTGAATATTTTTCCTAACTTTCTTATCATTTTTCTTTTCATATATGGTGCAACATTTTTTATTAACTCTTGTAAAGTAATATCTTTTTTTCATATACATGTGGTACGCATTAGAAAATAATGGATACAGTTGCTAAAAATCAATTGAGACAAAATATACTCATATTATATTAGTATTAGCAAGAGATACAAATTTACATACCAAGTGGCATTAAAGCATGCACACTAGTAATCAATTACTGGTACACATTCCTTTTTATATGTAAATGTTTGTGACACATCTAAATGTTGTGACACATTTAAATGTTTGTGACATATTTTTGATACATTTATAAAGACCACCAATTTTGGTCACACACATTTTTTCTCTTATTACATAAATAGTAGTAGTACATTTATAATGACACTACAAAATTTTACAAAATATTACGTGTAATTCATTTATGAAGACACTATTTTTATTATACTTAGTGACTTGTGAGACACTAATTTTTTGGTACATTTGTGACACATCCAAATTTTTTTACACATTTATAAAGACACACTAATTTTGGTGGCAATTTTATGAGACTTACTAATTGTTGTAGTCTCGACCGGTACATATCATGGAGAAACCCCCTAACCGTGCAACGTCGGTGTCGAGATTGATAATCGAGAAACCCCCTAACCAAAAATTAGCTATTACCCGATGTGTATCAAAACCGATTAGCCAAACCTTACCAAGAACATGAGAGCACATAACAACCTTTTGAAATAGAACATGATACACTTCCTTGATACAAACGTTAACTTTGATTCACAAAAAAACTTTTGAAAAGAAAACATGGTCAACAAAATCGGCTCATACACAAACCCGAAATGAGAAATAGATATGGAATCTAACTCCAAATTGGTGAAAGACTTTATTCAAAGGGTATTCTCACACAAATCTGATGATATTGATGAAAGCCAAATTGGCATTAAATACATGGAATAAAAAAGTGAAAGTAAACAAATACGCCTAGAGAATAAGAAAGCTACTGAGAAAAAGGAAACAACTTTAGACTTGGTAAGTCACGTACTCACGTGCACCAAACTACTTCTAACCAAGTCTGTTTATTCAAATTCTTTATTTCTTAAAAAGGACTTTCTAACCCATCAAACCCTCCCTCAAACTAGACTAGGCTTCCTTGTCTTGTTTGCCTTTGAGAGAGCACACCCCAAGTATTTCTCTAAGCCTTTGAAAGTCAACACGGTGCAAAGGCTTAGTGAGTATGTCAGCCACCTGCTCACTTGTTTCAACATATTCCAGAGCCACTGTTTCATTGCTAACCAAATCTCTTAGAAAGTGAAACCTTACACTGATGTGTTTGCACCTACCATGAAATACAGGGTTTCTCGATAGTTGAATGGCTGATGTATTGTCACAATTTATGACACTACTTTCCACCTGACGTTCCCCAAGTTCTTCCAATATTTCTCTTGTCCAGATAACTTGACAAGCACATGTTGCCGCTGCTACATACTCCGCTTCGGTGGATGACAAAGCAACAATGCTTTGTTTCTTTGATGACCAAGACACAGCAGCTCCATCCCATAGAATAACATTACCAGATGTGCTTTTTCGATCAGTAAGATCTCCAGTGAAGTCACTATCAGTGTAGATCTCCATTTTTCCCTTTCCACCTTTCTTGTACCAAATACCATAGTCTAAAGTTCCTTGAATATACCTCATCACCCGCTTAGCAGCTGCTAGATGCGTTTCTGTTGGTTTTGCCATAAAACGACTTATGAAGCTCACTACAAATTGTATATCAGGCCTCGTGGTAGTGATATACATTAAGCTGCCCACTAGTTGTTTGAACAAAGTTTGATCGACTGGTTCACCTTCTTCTTGATTCAATCTGCATCCTGGAACTATTGGGTTCACAACTGCATTTTCCGTCATCTTGAAGCGAGTCAACATCTCCATTGCGTACTTCTTTTGTGAAATATGAATGTCCTTTGAGTTTCGAAACACTTTAATGCCCAAGAAGTACCTCATTTTTCCCAAGTCTGTCATCTCGAACTCAGCCTTCATTGATTTCTTGAAATCTGCCATCATTTCTTCATCGTTTCTTGTAAAAAGAAGGTCATCCACATATATGTTCACAAAAAGTAATTTTCTTCCTGCTTGCCTCTTAATGAACAATGTATGTTCATTCTTGCTTCTTTTGAATCCTTCACTAATAAAGTATGTTTCAATACGGTTGTACCAAGCTCTAGGAGCTTGTTTAAGCCCGTACAAAGCCTTTTGAAGCTTATATACTTTATGTTCTTCATCCCTCACAACATATCCTTGTGGCTGTTATACATAGACATTTTCTTGCAAAGTACCATGAAGGAACGCGGATTTTACATCCATCTGATATATGCTCCAGCCTTTTTGAGCGGCTAAAGCAAACATCAACCGTATAGTGTCCATTCTAGCTACTGGTGCATACACCTCCATGCAATCAACTCCAAATTCTTGACCGTATCCTCGAGCCACCAATCTCGCCTTGTGCTTTTCAACTTCGCCCATTTCATTAAATTTGGTTTTGAATACCCATTTAACACCAATGCACTTGGCATTTTTTGGAAGTTCAACCAAACTCCATGTTTGATTTTTCTCAATCATTTCGATTTCATGATCCATAGCTGTCTTCCATTTGGTTTCTTTCACGGCCTCTTCATATGTAATGGGATCTTGAGAAATTATCTCCACAATATTTACCTCTTCTTCAAACTCATCACCCGTGACATAATCACGTAAGTATCCGGGATTTCTTCGTTGTCTTCCCTCCCTGGCTGGTTTGATACTAGGACCAGCTTCATCATGAGTCACCTGTTCTGGTTCAGCCTCCTCTTGATGTTCTTCGTCATGATCATCAATCAAGACATAATCTTCATCAATGAAGTCGTAGTTTCCCCATGACAGGTCTTTCTCCATAGTAACGTCTTCTTTGTTTTGATCCCAATTCCAGCCTTTATGCTCTTCAAAAATCGCATATCTACTTGTTACTACTTTTATTGTTGCGGAGATGATTAGCCGATACGCCTTTGACTCTTCGCTCACACCTGTCAAAACACACACAAAACTTTTGTTTTCAAGTTTAGATCATTTCTCCTTAGGGAAATGCACATGTGTTAAACATCCCCAAAATCGAAAGTGTTGAACAGTGGGTTTCAACCCACTCCAGGCTTCTTGAGGGGTCATGTCAGGTAGGATCTTTATAGTAATCCTGTTTAACACATAAAAACTCCAGCAAGTTGCTTCCGCCCAAAACATTTTAGGCATGTTTTTGGCTGAAAGTAAAGTCACCACCATGTTTATCACTGTTCTATTTCTTCGTTCTGCAACCCCATTTTGTTGTGGTGTGAAGCTCGTGGTCAGTTGTCGCTTGATGCCATGGTCCTTGCAATACTTCACAAATTCCTTGGAAAGATATTCTCCCCCTCTGTCTGTTCGGAGAGCTTTGACCACTTTCCCTGTCTCTTTTTCCACCTTTATCTTAAAGTCTTTGAAACTTTCAAATGCTTGTGACTTTTTTGTTAACAAATAAACCCATCCTTTGCGACTAAAATCATCAATAAAGCTTAAAAAAATACTTCTTACATGTATGGGAGGTTGGTGTTATTGTCCCGCATATGTCAGAATGCACCAACTCTAGGACCTCCCCTGAATGCCATGAGCTTATCTTTGGTATTGCTTCCCTTGTTTGTTTTCCAACCATACAATCCCCACAAACTAATGTATCAATTTTGAACTCTGGCAAATCTCGCACCATGCCTTTGTGTTGAAGTGTCTTCAAGCTGGTCTTACTGATGTGCCCTAGGCGTTCATGCCATAGCTTGGCAACATCATCGTCACTAGAGTATAGACAACCATCTGCCTGATGTTTAGTGGTTTCATTTGTGTCTTTACTGAGAGGATACATTCGATTTTCACTCATGCTTGATTGAAACATCAACCCCTTTTCTGGGTGAAAGACCTTGCAAACATTAGATTGAAACAGAAAGGACAGACCTTTTTGTTGTAGTTGCCCAATGCTAAGTAGATTATTCTTGATATCTGGAACGTAGTACACATCTTTTATCACATAAGTTACTCCATTCAAGATCAACTTCAAGCTTCCATTGCCTTCAACAGTCATGCGCGTATCGTTACCCAGCTTAACGGTGTTTGAGAAGCTCTCATCTAGGTCTATGAATCTTCCCTTATCTCCACACATGTGATTAGAACATCCAGAATCTAAGAACCACAACAATCCTTTGTTGTTACCACTTGAGTGAGCTACAAACACACTTCCTTCTTCACCTCCATCTGCCATAAGCATAACTTCTTCATTCTCATCAAAGCCAATATAGTTTGCTTCTTTTGCATTAGGGCATTTATAGAAGCAATTCCTTAATTTATGACAGCTATAACATTCAATAGTCTCCTTATTGACAAAATGTCGTCCTCTCCCACGTCCTCTTCCTCTGTAGTTCGAACGACCTCTCCCACGTCCTCTATAATTTGAACTGTCGCCTGTATCTACCTTCAATGCGTGTTCCTCTTCTCTTTCATTCTTCTTGAATTTCTGCTCATGGACGATCAATGTGCTCTGCAATTCTTTTATGGTCATTTTGTTCGATGTCCTTTGATTCTTCGATCGACACCACCACAAACATGTACTTCTCTGTTAGGGTTCGAAGGATCTTCTCAACTATCTTGACATCAGTCATCGTCTCCCCATTACTTCTCATTTGATTCGAAATTGTCAAGACCCTACCGAAGTATTCTGGTATGGTTTCACTCGTCTTCATCTCTAAAACTTCGAAATCTCTACGAAGCTTTTGCAGCATAGACTTCTTCACTTGATCATTCCCTGCGTACCTCTTTTTCATTGAATCCCAGATGGCCTTAGAGGTTTTTCGATCAAGGATTTGTTCAAACGTCACCATATCAATGGCTTGATACAAGTAATGTTTGACCTGTAAGTCCTTCAATCTTAGCTCCTCCAATTTCTTCTTCTCTGCTTCGCTCTGGGCAATCCCCACAGTGGGCTCTCTAATGCCTGGATCGATCAAATTCCATACCTACTTTGCACGCAACAAGTTTTCCATTATCTCACTCCAGTGATCATAGTGACCATCGAAGACAGGCACCTTCAGTTTATCGTCGCTCATCTTTGCTTCTCTCTTTTAGTGATCTGACTTTCGCTCTGATACCACAATGAAAGACTTTATTCAAAGGGTATTTCTCACACAAATCTGATGATATTGATGAAAGCCAAATTGGCATTAAATACATGGAATAAACAACTGAAAGTAAACAAATACGCCTAGAGAATAGGAAAGCTACTGAGAAAAAGGAAACAACTTTAGACTTGGTAAGTCATGTACTCACGTGCACCAAACTACTTCTGACCAAGTATGTTTATTCAAATTCTTTATTTCTTAAAAAGGACTTTCTAACCCATCAATTGGTTGGTACACAAACATCTATAAGAAAATAAGAAAACTAATTTTTTAATAATTATTGCTACAAAACACAAACGTGTTGTGTTTGAACCAGGAAAAAAGAAAACCAACTGTACGAGAAATAAACCGAACTAATAAAAAGGTTGTGTATAATAGTCACGACGGTTTCGATAAACGGTGGTCGCCCTTAAAGTTCTTGTCAGCTTCATCATTCACCATGAAAGCCGACCACCGAAATTATCCGATGTTCAATAGACGGTGGGGTTAATATAGTTATGAATTAAAAAAATGTTTACTTTTGGATATAAAAAACCTGCAGATCTTGGTTTATAAGGGAGAGAAAATTTGGGATTGGTTTTAGACGAAAGATAAATGTGAAACGTGGTTTGATGTGAGTAAATTAAGCAATGAGTAAATTACCTTAAATACCCTTAAGAATGTATAAATATAATCTGTATTTTCTTAATTGTAAATGACACATGTCCTCTTCTTATTGGTGCCTATTGTTAATGCAAGTGATGCCTAAAAACATTATTAGTGTTAACTAATCTTTCTTAGTTTTGATCACTACAAACTATACAACACATTTAGTGTAAAACACAAAACGAATTATTTAACTAACACTATCATCAAGAAAATGATAATGATCAAAGTGATTATCCTTAAAACTCACTTTTGTTAATATGACAAAAGATTTTTTAATAAACTTTCTTTTTAAGAAAATGTTTTATTAAAATGGAAAATGTAAATTTGAAAATGGCATATTCCATGTGCCATAAGAATATCCTTTGAAGGTTTAAAAAACCTCATATATTCCTACCCCACTAAAAGACAAAATCGGAGCGTAGTCTACTGGGCGGTCCTTTAAATAGCTAGGCGGTTCTCTAGCGATAAGGAACCGTCGGGCTAGATAAGGAACCGCGCTCAGCTAGCCGTTTTGTCTCCTATAAATAGTGGATCAAATCTCATTTTCCAACAACCCTTTTTGGACGTTTTTCTCAACCCCCTTTATCTTTTCTATAGCATAATCATTAGTAAATGATCACTTAATGTGTTAAGTATGTTTACGTATGATTATCCCCTTGATCCCCTCCTTTACCTTGTCCAAAGAGAAGATCACTCACTCACTAGTGTTGTGATAAAGATGAATCCATGAATTAGTCATGTTCATCATGTTAGCCTTTTTGTTTTATGTTAATCCATTGTATTTATGAGTACTTGGACTAGTTGTGTTTATCCAAGCTATTTGTGAATACTTGGATTTGTTGTGTACATCCATTGCATATGTGTTTGCTTGGAGTTATGTTATGTAGATCCAATCTACATGTGTGTAGTTGGATATGTCTAGTTGAGTTGTAATAGATTGTGTAGTAGTTCTCACTAAACTATAAAGTGATGTGGTTGTGTCTTGTGAGTTCTCACTAAACTTGAAAGTGATTAGTAGTTGTGTTGTGTGAAGTTCTCACTTAGCTTCAAAGTGAAGATTCGTGAAGATTGGTTCTAGCTTTGGATTAGAACTCGACATCTAGCCTTGTGTCGTAAAATGGTGAAGTAGGCAACGTCGTGAAGATTGGTTCTACCTTGAGATTAGAACTCGACATCTAGCCTTGTGTCGTTAAATTATGAAGTAGGCAACGTTGTGTAGATTGGTCCTAGCTAAAGATTAGGTCTCGACATTTAGCTTAGTGTCAGAAAATAATGTAAGCGACGACGTAAGGTTTTCTCCGCCAAGAAGGGAGCTTGTGGATATAGTGGAAATCTCGAGTAGGTGTACTCGAGGAGTGGAGTAAAAACGAGGATAGAGCCTCGTTGTCGAACCATTATAAATCTTGGTGTCTTCTCATTAGGTTGTCTCTTTCCTTGCTCTTTACTTATTTCATTATCATTACACTTATCTATTACCATTGCTAATGCATTTAAATTGAACCTAATCATTATGCAACTTAGCTTCAAGTAAAAGATAGTTTTGATACAAACCTAATTGAAAGTAATTTTAATTAGGTGACTAATCGAAGAGAAACTAATCAACCCCCCCTTCTAGTTTCTACAATTGGTATCAAAGCGATGATCACTCAAGATCTTTGAAGTATATTGTACTTTAAAACTTGGATCGATTCATTGTCTCCTCAAATTAGAAGGTCAAGTTGTACTAAAGTTTCTTTTTGGTCAAAACTATTTTTTTTGAAAAATAGGTCTTTTAATTGGTAATATTGCATCCCTCTTAGATTAGTAGCTTTTATGCATTTTAGATCTACTCTTGAAATGTATCTACTAGTTTGCATCTTGCTTTGTGTACGTACTCATAAAGATCAATCATTTAATTCGTTGTGGATTGAGTTACTTGCACTTGTAGAAGACTCGTCTTCATTGATCTTCAACATCTTTGAATGATGATATCAAGATGATTGGGAATGATACTAGTCCTTGAAGACTTAGTACTCATCATAGTCATTGTTGGGCTTTGCATTGATTCCTTGATGGATTGGAATGCTCTTTGTGGCCAAGGTACGCTTTCGTTCTTCCACACGCCCTTTGATCATTCTTTTGATCATTACTTGACTATGTGCTTGTTCTTGGCATCATTGCCTTGACATTTTGTTTGTGGTTTGTGATTCTTTTCTTTTATCCTCTCAAACCTTCATTGCTTAGATACTTGACTCACTATGGGAATGTAGAGTGAGTTAGTAGTAGCTTAAAGTATCAAGCATGATATCCATGGTTTGCACCCATACGGTTAGTAGGCCCTTTGTGGGAGAGAAAGTGAATTAATAGCTTGCTCATATTTTGGTTTAGACTAAGACTATTATTGAAAGTGATCTTAGTCTATGCATCAATATTTGCTTTGTGTTTATTCATTACCAAAGCCGTTTAACACTTCGCCGGAAAGGCACGTCTTAAACCACTATATATGACACAAGCTCTTCGTCTCCACGATTTGAAGATTGTCATTAATCCCTTGAGCATTGGTCTTAGTCTTGATTCACTTCCCTTGACTTCTATCCACTTTGCTTTTTCGCTACGAGTAGTCGTTTGTCTGTTTCGGTTCTTTTCGATCTCGATTCAACTCGTAATCCTTCATTAAGGCATATTGCTTAGTGTTATGATGATCCATTAATATTCTAAAAGGTTTAAGATATATTTTTAAGTATTTTAGAAAACTTGGTTTTCAAAAATTTGGCGTATTTCATTGATAAAAACTTGCCTCTGTAAGCGGTTCTTTATCTCTGGCGGTTCAAACCCGCGGTTCTCTATTGATAAGGAACCGCGGGCAATAAAACTTGTCAGAACGCCAGTTTTATTAGTTTAATCTTTTTCAAACAAAACCCTCTCTCTCCAAAAAACACACAGCCGTCGGGTTCCCCTTTTTCCACCATTGTTGAAGCTTCAAAAACCTTCAGTCACTCAAATTAATTGATTCCAAGTTGTAGGTTTCACTCATCCTTCATCAAACATCAATTAATTGTAAGTATTCTCTTTCAATTTCATATATTTTGTTTGTTGGAAATACGTTTTACGTATTAGAAAGAATCGGTCACTCCAACAATAGTCTTTGTTATAGCTCGTAGTTTAGTTATTTACATTTATCAAACAAAGCCCAAAACCGAGCCCATGGATTGTATGGGCCGGCGGCCTAATGTAAACCCAAGCCCATCTCATGGGCTTGGGTATATAAACCCTCTCCTTTGATGGAGAGGGTGTGTGGTTTCATAATTTTCACATAGTTCTTCTTACTTTCTCTCTCTAGCTTTGTGTGAAATCCACCATCTCCCTATCTCTTTCTCTCTCTAAAAAACATAAGCAAGATTTACAATCCTACAAATGGTATCAAGAGCCATGGGATGATTGTATTGTTCATGTGTTTGTGTTCTTGATTCATACACCATTTTTGATCCATTTTCACACGTCCAAATTTTTTTTTTGTGTTTTTGATGGTTTTTTCTTGATACAAATCTTCTACATAGTTGTGGTAGGGATTTGGTATAGTTACTTTGGCTAAAAACACAAAATTTTTTGGTGTTTTGATCTTTTTTGGCTTAAAATCACGAATTGGTTGAGTTTTGTCCGAGAAAAGTGGAAATTATTCCGATCTGGTCATCGGAAAGGGGTTTATAGTACATTCCGATCAGTGTAATCGGAATAGGGTTTAGGTATTCCGATCACAGCATTCCGATTGGTATTCAGATTGGTATTCCGATTGGTATTCAGATTGGTATTCAGATTGGTATTCAGATTTGGTATTCCGATCACAGCATTCCGATTGGTATTCAGATTGGTATTCCGATCACAACATTCCGATTGGTATTCAGATTGGTATTCCGATCACAGCATTCCGATTGGTATTCAGATTGGTATTCCGATTGGTATTCAGATTGGTATTCAGATTAAGTATTCCGATTAGGTTTTCCGATAACTCATTCCGATCACTATTCCGATAACAAAATTATTCCTTAAAAAATTTCGAACGTGTGTAATTTTGACTTGGAATTTTTGGTTTATTGAGAACATATTTTAGGGGATTTTAACATTGTTTCTCGACCTCAACTCACAACAACAAACACATTTACTTTCTTTCATTGATCGATCAAAGTTTGTAAATCTTAACTTATTGAAATGGAGTACACATCTCTTACGAATAAGTCCATCCTCTCGGGTACGGATAATCGTCCACCAATGTTGGTGAAGACTATGTATGAGGAATGGGCTTCCCGAATGGAACTTTATATGTTGAACAAGGAGAATGGACATCTAATTTGGGCATCGGTGCTCAATGGACCATTAGATTATGGTACAGTGACGGAAGGTACGACTACTCGTCCTCGCACAACGGGTGAGTTGACTGGAGATATGAAGATTCAAGATAAATGTGATAAGTATGCTACAAACATCATTCTCCAAGCCCTTCCTCCAGATGTCTACAAACTCGTCAGCAAACATAAAGTTGCCAAAGAGTTATGGGATAGAATTCGTGTTCTCATGCAAGGCACCTCGTTAACTAAACAAGAACGAGAGTGTAAGCTTTATGATACTTTTGATAAGTTTGCCTATGTGCCAGGGGAGACTCTCAATGATTACTATCTGAGATTTACCCTATTGTTGAATGAGCTCAATATCTATGGCATGGCAATTCCTACCTTTCAATTGAACACCAAGTATTTGAACACTCTTCCTTTAGAATGGAAAAAATACGTGACGGATGTTAAATTGGCTAAGGACTTGCATAACACCAATGTGGATCAACTTCAAGCTTTTCTTCAACAACACGAATGCCATGTGATCGAGGCTCGGCTGTCTACACCTCAAGTTCATGATTCACTTGCAATGTATGCTTCTCAACAAAACATGGCTTATACTTATCAGCAACCATCATACTTGCAGCAGACACCACCACACAACTATCAGCAACCACAGCAACCATCTTATCCACCACTAGTGATGCCACAGCAAGCATATCAACAAGGTGTTCATCAACAATATTTTCCGCAGCAACCACCATATCAGACATCACTATCACAAGCCAACACTTCTCCATTGGGCTATACTCCTCAACAAGGATATTTTCCAATAGAAGCACAACCAGCACAAGCTTTCTACTCTAATGAACTTCCACCAATCCAAGCACCGGTCTTTACTCCAAATGATACACCAGCTGATGTTCTAAACCATCTCACAGCCTATTTGTCAAAACTTGTTGCAACTAGAGGATTTCCACCAACAAACAATCAGCTCCGCACCTCTTCAAATCCTCGACAACAAGCCACTGTTCAAGATGGTCAAGTGACGGTGCAACCCATTCAGGGAAGGCAAAATTCATATGGAACTCCTACAAGGACTGGGAACAATCAAGCTGTGAATTCTCAAGCTAGTATAAATGGGAGTCCTATTGGTCCTAAGAAGGTTGTGACGTGCTACAATTGCCGAGGACAAGGTCATATGGCTAAGGAATGCACTCAGCCGAAAAGGAGGAGGGATGATGCATGGTTTCGTGAGAAGATGTATTTGGTTGATGCTCAGTCTAAGGGGAAGATTTTGGATTCAGAGGAGTTAGCATTTCTTGCAGACCCAGGGGCAGCAGATACTGAAGGCATTGCAGTTGTTTCCACTTCTAATGCAGCTTATCAAGCGGATGATCTTGATGCATACGACCCAGATTGTGATGACATTCACTCTGCCCAAGCTGCTCTCGTTGCTAATCTCTCTCACTACGGTTCTGATGTCATCAGTGAGGTACCAACCACATCTAATAATATTGATGATAATCAACATCAAGTTGGGCATGAAAATGACAACCTCGAACAGCATTCGGGAACTAGTAACTCAAATGATGTGGTACCCAATTCTACACATTTGAGTGAACCTCAACCAAATGCTGCGACGGGTATGGAATCTTATGCTCAACATGATTTGGTAATGGTGCCTAAACATATTATTGATCAAATGCATATGGCCCTCAGACAATCCATAGATACGAATTCCACCCTAACTGCTGAGCTTGCGTTGCATAAAGAAAAGGTCAAAACTTTTGAAATGGTCCCTCAAGCAGAGAAAATAACATGTTCTGAATTTGACCAATTTCGTTTTGAAAAAATTGAACACTTGAAAGAAATAGAATCATTAAAAGCTAATCTTTCTAATGAATTAAAAGAAAAAGAGTCGGTTGTCAATGATTTTCAGAAACTTAAAATGGATTTCGAAACTCTCGAGTCTAAAAAGGTTGAATCAGAAATTAATGCCACCAAACTTCTTAAATTCAAAGAACAACAGCTTTTAAAACAATACGCTTCCACAGAAAAGGTTCATCTTTTAACTAAATCATTTAAAGACTTCGAACTTAAGCGTCTTCAAGATTTACCACCTAATCCCGGTTATGCAAAACAAGCTCAGGAATATATTCCCGGTCTTTATGATATGACCATAATTGGAAAATCGAAAGAAGCACCTTTTGTTCGTAGTACTGAGGAGACACAGTCACTTGGGGATGAAACTCATTCTAAAATGCTTTCAAAATTCCATACAATTGATTATGATCAACATAACAAAGATCAATTTTCGAAAAAGACATGCATTCGCTTACAAAAGGAATTAGCAGAATTAACAGTTCTTGTGCCCCAAAGTTTGTCAAATGAAAACCTTCCTAGTACGTCTCCTACACTCGTCAAAAAGGATTTAACGAAGTTAATTCCACCGGTAAGTAAGGCGTCCGTTAACTTGAATACGGTTCACCAACACTTAGCCGATTTTGACAAGGTCATTTTGGAACGTACGACGGCCACGGCCATAACGGAAGGTGAATGGAACTTTGAGCACACTAGAGTTGCGTTTCGAGATGAAATTGTTCCGTTTGTAAACAATGTTAAAGCTTGTCTTCGTAATATTGATCAAGATTTGTTTTTGGAAATAGAAGAAGTTAGACGTGTTTTCAATGAAATGGAAGATGCTTATGAAAACAGTTTACTTGAAATAGAACGGGTTTCACGCCATAATGATCTGCTTCTGAATCAAGTGATGTCTCATGATATAGTTTCTGTATGTGTGAATAAAAGTGTTGATAATGATTCTATTGTGCATAATGTTGAATCAGTGGATACTGTGGTAGATAGTACTTGTCACGAATCTGACACTGAATTTTTAAAGCTTCAAGATTCATATTCTTCGCTTTCAAAACGTTTTGATGAGATTCAAACACATTGTATTTCGCTTGAATGCAAGCAACAATTTATTCAAGAAATCTTTGAAACGTCATTCGAAGGTGTTAATATCAATGATGCAAACTTTGAAAAGAATTTTCGATTGAATTTACAATCAAAACAGCGTCAGCCAAGTGACAAGGTTGCTAAGTCTTTGCCGATAGCCATAGAGAAATCTAAGGAGGATAACTGTGTGAACGTACTTGAGGCTACTGAGAATCTTAAACTTGATCTAGATAATCGAGTTTCCAAGATTTTGTCCAAAGTTGATAACTTAAAACAGAAAAATACACGACTCTTCGATTCAGTAAAGCCCGCATGTGCCAATACCACTGCACAGAATCAATCATTGATTGAACAATTGAATCGAAAGTCGGTGGAAATATCTGATTTGAGGGAACAAATTCGTGATAAGAATCTGGTCTTGGCTGAGTTAAAGGAAACACTTCGTACTCTAAAAGGTAAGAATGTTGTGGATAACGCAGCCACTGTCTCAGCAGCATCCTCTAGTGCAATCAAAAGGAACCTAATAGCCGTCACACCACTTAACAAGGGCCCTAAGACTAAACCATCTCAAACTTTGGTCACTAAAGATAAGGCGGAATCAAAACCAGCTTCTAATATTCCCGTGTTGCCTTCTACAGGAGTAAGCACCACTACTAAGGCTCAAAGATCTAAGCTTAAGAGAAACAAGAAGAATGATAGGACCTTGCCCCCATCTAGTAGTCAAGTGAAGAAGAAAGTAGAAGCCCATCCTAGGAATGTTATTTTTGTTTTGAATAAAAAGAATCATGTAGCTAAACCTAAAGGCTCTGCGGTTGTGCAACGTTCTAAGCCTAGTGTGAATTCTAATTTGAAATGTTGGAATTGCAATGAATGTATGTTTTTTAGTCGTCATGATTCTTGCCTTATTGACCATGTGAATGAGATGTATGCCCGGAAACATGGATTAGAATGGAAACCGACTGGGAAAGAGTTAACCCAAGTTGGTTGGATGTGGCGCCCCACTGGTAGAACTTTCAATATAGTAGAAAATACGTGCCCTTTGACTAGGATCACTCCCACTAAAGCGAAGAAAGCGTGCCCTTTAACTAGGAGTACCAAGGCTACAAAACACAAGCGTGTCCTTTAACTAGGAACACCAACACTACTGTAGGAACAAAGTGCCCTTTAAATAGGTCTACTCCCACTGTAGTGCCCGCTAATACTCCAAAACCTCAGAAAATTGGAACAGTAAAACCTGTAAATGCTAAAACTCACATTAGAAAATGCAGGAAATCTAAGGATAACAAAAATGCTAGCAATTCTGATAATAACATATCTGTATCTGTTAACACTCCGGAACCAATAGTTTCCAATGCATTGTCTACTGTTGTTGTTGAAAACAGGTGGTCCAAATTGTTCTCTGGTATTTGGACTCTGGTTGCTCCAAGCATATGACCGGAGATCGCTCTCAGCTCAGAAATTTCGTCAGCAAGTTTCTTGGTACGGTTCGATTTGGTAATGATCATATTGCAAAGATAATGGGTTATGGTGAATATCATATTGGGAATGTTATTATTTCAAGAGTGTATTATGTGGAGGGTCTCGGTCACAACTTATTTTCTGTGGGACAATTTTGTGATGCAAACCTAGAAGTTGCTTTTCGAGAGCATACCCGCTTCATTCGTAATTTGGAAGGGGTTGATTTATTGAAAGGTACTCGAGGGAATAATTTGTATACTTTGTCTCTACAAGACATGATGGCCGCTTCTCCCGTATGTCTTCTCTCCAAAGCATCGAAGACTAAGTCATGGTTATGGCGTCGACGGTTATCTCATCTTAACTTTGACGCTATTAATCACTTGGCGAAAAACGAACTTGTTCGTGGTCTTCCTAAACTATCATTTCACAAGGATCATTTGTGTTCCGCGTGTACAATGGGGAAAGCACTAAGAAATCCTACAAACCCAAGACGGAAGACACCAACCAAGAGAAACTTTATCTGTTGCATATGGATCTTTGTGGACCAATGCGTATTGAAAGTCTTAGTGGCAAAAAGTACATCCTCGTCATTGTTGATGATTACTCTCGGTTTACATGGGTGAAATTTCTTAAAGCAAAAAATGAGGCACCTAAATTCATCATCGGATTTCTCAAGATGATTCAAGTGCGTCTCAACACTACTGTCCGACGCATTCGTACAGATAATGGAACCGAATTTGTGAATCAAATCTTGCGTGATTATTATGAAGAAGTTGGCATATCTCATGAAACATCCGTTGCTCGCACTCCACAACAAAACGGTGTCGTTGAAAGGCGAAATCGCACACTTATGGAAGCTGCTCGCACGATGTTAATTTACGCAAAGGCTCCATTGTTTTTATGGGCAGAAGCAGTATCTACAACAGTGTACACCCAAAACCGGTCACTAATTCGTAAACGCCATGGTAAAACACCTTATGAGCTTCTCCATGGAAAAGTACTAGATTTATCATATCTTCATGTATTTGGTTCTCTTTGCTATCCAAATAATGATGGTGACAATTTGGGAAAACTTCAACCAAAGGCTGATATTGGTATTTTCATTGGTTACGCACCCGCAAAGAAGGCATACCGAATCTACAACCGTAACTCTCGCAAGATCCTCGAAACTATGAATGTTGATTTTGATGAGCTGACAGCAATGGCTTCTGAGCAAAGCAGCTCTGAACCCGCACTTCATGAAATGGGACCCAGTAACATTAGTTCTGGTCTTGTCCCAAATAACCCTACTTCATCATCATTTACACCACCTACTAGGAATGAATGGGATACGTTGTTTCAACCGTTCTTTGATGAATTCTTTACTCCTCCAACCATTGTTGCTCCAGAACCTGAGGTAATAGCTCCGGTAACCGAAGTTGTCGCTCCAGCAACCGTTGCACAATCAAATATATCTGCACCTAATGGTCAAGATATACCTTCAACAAGTAATTCTCAACCAACAAATGTTTCAACTACCCATGTCATGCCTATTGATGATGAAGAGGATGATGATGATCACGATTTGGAATTCGCTCAAATACGTGAACTTCCATTCTTTGGTGTACCAATTCCCGACCCTAATCAAGCCGGGTCGTCCACCTCAGAGGAAGCTCCACCTACAGTTTACTCTAATCCACGGATTCGTGAACATGACAACAAGTGGACAAAGGATCATCCTATAGATTCTATTATTGGTGACCCTAATCGTCCGGTATCCACACGAAGTCAGTTACAAGAAAGTGCAATGTTTTGTCACTTTGATGCTTTTCTCACTGAAGTTGAACCTAAGACATGGCAACAAGCTTTTACTCAATCATGTTGGATAAAAGCTATGGAAGAAGAACTTAACGAATTCATACGTCTTGATGTTTGGGAACTTGTCCCATGCCCGGAGCAAGTGCAGTTACTCACTTTGAAATGGGTTTACGAGGTGAAACTCGATGAGTTAGGCGGAATATTGAAGAACAAAGCTCGACTAGTAGCTCGTGGATACAAGCAATTATTAGGCATCGACTTTATGGAATCCTTTGCACCTGTTGCCTGTTTGGAAGCTATTCGACTATTCATCGCTTATGCAGCCCATATGAATATGATCGTCTATCAGATGGATGTGAAGACGGCATTTCTTAATGGTGAACTCAAGGAAGAGGTCTATGTTCAACAACCGGATGGTTTTGTGAATCCTAATTATCCTAATCATGTGTACAAGCTTAAGAAGGCTCTCTATGGGTTGAAGCAAGCTCCTCGCGCATGGTATGATCTTTTGTCACAATTCCTCATTACGCAAGGCTTCGCTAAAGGCAAGGTGGATCCCACGCTGTTCATTCAGAAACGAGGTAAAGATATGATTATGGTACAAATATATGTTGATGATATTATATTTGCAGCCTCGACCCAAACCTTATCGGATGAGTTTGGGACACTCATGTCTTCCAAGTTTAAGATGTCAATGATGGGCAAGGTATCATTCTTCTTAGGTCTTCAAATATCTCAGAGTCCCAGAGGCATCTTCATCAATCAATCCAAGTATGCCCTTGAATCGCTTAAGAAGTATAAGATGGAATCTTGTGACCCCGTGGATACCCCAATGGTGGAACGAACAAAGCTTGATGCAGATCCACATGGAGTTGCCGTTGATCCGACACTTTATCGTGGAATGATCGGTACTCTTCTGTATATCACAGCCAGTCGACCTGATCTTCAGTTTGCTATATGTATGTGTGCCAGGTATCAAACTAGGCCTACTGAATTACACTTAGCTACTGTTAAAAGGATCTTTCGATATCTTAAAGGAACCATTAATCGGGGACTTTGGTATTCGAAGGACTCTTCTATTGCACTAATGGCATTTGTAGATGCGGATCACGTGGGTTGTCAAGATACCAGGCGTAACACGAGTGGAACTTTGCAACTACTAGGAGATCGACTAATCAGTTGGGCATCGAAAAGGCAGAAAAGCGCTGCAATTTTAAGTACGGAAGCAGAATACATAGCTATGTCCGGTTGTTGTGCTCAAATTCTTTGGATGAGATCGCAATTAACCGACTATGGTCTAGGTTTCAATAAAATTCCGATGTACTGCGACAACAAGAGTGCAATTGCCTCATGCTGCAACAATGTTCAATTCTCTCGGTCGAAGCATATTGACATTCGCTACCACTTCATCAAGGAGCAAGTGGAAAATGGAGTAATAGAGCTTTACTTTGTCCGATCTGAGTATCAATTGGCGGATATTTTCACGAAGGCTTTAGATCGCGCTCGAATTGAATTTTTGGCCGACAAGCTAGGAATGAGAACTTTCTCGCCTGAGACTCTAAAGGAACTAGCAGATGAAGCGAAAGAATAGTGTTGGTAAAACTATTCTCTGTATCCTTGGTGATCATTTGTATATATTGTTTATATTTTTATCCACAAAAGCAAAATACAAAAATATAAAACCATATAAAAACCATAAAAATTGAAAAAATCTAGAAAAATCCAAAAATATTTTTACTTTATTTTTCAAAGGCATGTCTTTTGGTACGATAATATTTACGGCCTTAGAAATGTTGATTAATATCGACACGGCGCCATAAATAGAGTTCGTACAAAAGTTGTAAATATTTCATAAAACATGCCTAAATGGCTTGTAGTTATTTCAGACTGTAACCCGGTTTTCATATTAAAGTCAAGTATTTCTTATGAAAGCTTTGGCTAACAACGGGAATTAATTTTCTCGGGCAAGGTTTACTTTAAAACCTTGTAAGGGATCAAGTTTACTTTATAACTTGGTCTAACACAAATCTATGTACGTTTCAGTGCATCTATTTGTTAAAACAATAGAAGTCTTGTTTTCATGAAGCTATCATCTCTACAACCATGCTATCTACAATTGGTATCTACATACTCGACGATGCGACTACTCAACTGACGACTACAGATCTTTCGATAGAACACGGGTCAACAATTGAGGGGGAGCAACTGTCAAGAATTCAGAATCTTCGATGCCGAACGTGCCAAGTTCACAAGTTGGTGTCAAGACAACAATACCAATCGTATGTGTGGTGTCAAGAGATGACTTCAGACGTGACGAGGCGACCAACATATGCTGACAAGAACCATTTGATCTTATCATATGCGGTTCTCATCTATCAGGTCCAACCTTGTCAATTCTTTTCTAATATGGTGAATATGTGATCATGTTACAAATCGGTATCATCTCTCATGCGTTTGATATCATGAAGATAAAACGGACTTGCATTTTTCTTCCCAAAACCTTTGTTAAAACTTCATTAAATCAATTGATATTAAAAACATCGATTGGGTTAATATTTTTAATATGGGGGAGAAAATGTGATTTAATATGGGATATTATCACAAATGGTTTGACTTAATGTGCTGCCTCATCTCTACATATGCGAAATATTTTCGAATATCGTGGCATATGTTAAGGGGGAGCAAAATGGATTTGCTATATCAAAATGGATTTTCATGATGACATATACTTACCCGAAACCCATTTATTTCACGACGATGAAGATTGTGGTGACATAAGGATGGTAGGATAGGTTAAGTCCAATGATTCTTCCAGAACCGGAGGAATCTTCCCAAGGACATTCCATAGCTAGAAATAGTAGTCCTTAGGAAAGATGGAGAAAGATTGTGAACGTAGCTGAATGCCGACCAAGTACTTAAGTTAGCACTGGAATAATCACAACAAGGTGCTCGTTATGACGTATTGGTAAGCATTGAAGGGGTTGAAGAATGAAAAAGAATTGTAAAGATAAAGGGTGTAAAGAAAGAAGCCCTCCTTACAACTTTAGGCAGAAACCGGGTCAATACATATGCTATCGAGATCATTTTTAATGATGCTTGATATTGAAGATAAGACATCATGGACCCAGTGATGCAATGCACAACCCATCCCAGCTAACTCAGATATCCCTCTCAAAAGGTATTTGTTTTAATCACACGGAGACAACACGTCACCTATCGATTTATTCACTCCGAATAAATTGGTATTGAAATGGTGGCACTCCTCTCCAGCCTCCGATCACTAAAAATCCAAAATGCACGATCGAGTCTAGAGTCATTTGAGATCATCAAATATCTCATTAGGACACACTTTCATATTTCCTTGCTTCTTCACACACTGTGAAAAGTAAGAAAGATCTTAAGAGTCCTACGCAAAATCTTCATGATCTTGCCTGAACATCCGAGTAATACGTAAGTATTTACAATAAAGATGGAAATCCTTCTTGAGCGAATATCAAAAAGCTCATGGTAGGTGACTTGTGCGATTCTTTATGAATCAAACTTGTGACAACTGGAAAGCAACAGCTGTTTAATTCTTAACTGAATTTAAACACGTTCCAGGCCTCTACGCAATATCTTAGCGATCTTGCCAGAACACTCAGAGTGATACCTTAGTGTTCACAGTGATGAGTGGAAATCCTTCTAGTGTTAACCTCAAACAACACTTGGTAGGTAACTTGCAAGATTCTATACGAATCAAGCTCGTGACAACTGGAAAGCAACGATGGTGCGGTTCTTAATTGAATTTCACTTGTTCCAGGAACATGAATTGACGGCTTCAAATCATGCGGATATTATTATCCAAATGATTCACTCTTTATGTTCGCAGTCAGCTTTGGACGGTCGAATAAAGAGAACGGGTTTACCCGCGAAATCCTGTCAGGAAGTTACTTAATTGAAACTATCCGTCACGGGTACGATATCTAATATCGTCCAACGGTCTTCACCGACCGGAGGTAAAATGCTACCGATTTAGAATGAAATGTTCAAAGCCATTTCGTTCGTGTCTACTTATGTTGCGGCATTTGAAGACGGTGGCGTTGCGGAATCCAAGAAGAAGTCGTCCCCGCATGCTTATACTTTATGCACTTAATACCTCATCTAATTCAAGAAAGCCTAAAAGTTAAGTCTTCCGCTGTATCGAACTCTGAATCTTTCAAGAATTACGAAGGTATAAGTATGTGGGACATGGTGTCACGAGGAGGCGAAGATCACAAGTGATGGATGCACGAGATCAAGGCAAGAGATTAATGCTCAAGATTGATATCAAAGATCACATCAGCATGTTCACCAGAAAAGAAAAAGAAAAGAAAGACGAAGACTACGAGCTCAAGACAAGCATAGTATGCTAGGTTTATTTTATCATTGTAACTTGGGTAACGCCCTTGTTTGGAGTGACCTCCCTTAGGGGGAGATTGTTGGAAATACGTTTTACGTATTAGAAAGGATCGGTCACTCCAACAATAGTCTTTGTTATAGCTCGTAGTTTAGTTATTTACATTTATCAAACAAAGCCCAAAACCGAGCCCATGGATTGTATGGCCGGCGGCCTAATGTAAACCCAAGCCCATCTCACGGGCTTGGGTATATAAACCCTCTCCTTTGATGGAGAGGGTGTATGGTTTCATAATTTTCACATAGTTCTTCTTACTTTCTCTCTCTAGCTTTGTGTGAAATCCACCATCTCTCTATCTCTTTCTCTCTCTAAAAAACATAAGCAAGATTTACAATCCTACATTGTTCTAGGGTTCATCCTTTCATAATTGGGGATTTTTAAAATTGAAATTGAATTAGAACCTTAATAGGAATATGGGTTGACATGGTTATTTTACTATGATTCCTTAGGTTCATATTCATTGAGATTTCACAAAAACCCACTTGTAGAACAAATCCGAATTTTGGCTAAATGATTTTGGTTAAAAGATGGAATTGAGATGAACCCGTGAACAAATAGGTAATTGCATTGTTAATGCTTACCTAAAAACCTTGTTTTGAAAAACCAATGTTCTAGTCCATTGTTGATCCAAATAGTTCATATGTTCTTGGTTAATAATGGAATAGATACATTGTGAACATGAGAATGATATGGATTCAATCCTTTGTTAGTCAAGAAATTGATATAACACATTCTCATATTTTGATTTTTGAGTTTATTGTTCATATGAGTGATTGGAAATATATTTTCTTGTGTTTATTTAGGTAATAATCATGCCTTCACAATACCAAAAGGATCATCAACTCACTAAACAATATATGCCAAACATTTCCCAAACCTTTGCATCCACTCAACTTCGAAACTACTTTTCATCACTTTTAACACGAAATTTCCATGAGGGTAGAGTTGTTGATGAGGGAATAATGGGTTATATCTATATCAAATCTATGTTTGAGCATACGGGGTTTGATTGCTTGCTCTACATAGAAGAAGATATATACCCCTTGATTCTTCTAGAATTCTTTAGCACTTACTCTATGTTTGAATACAATGGCGAAATCTTCATTAGATTCTTGTTGAACGAACAAATCATTCAATATTCTCTCGAAGATTTTGCTGAAATTCTTGGTGTGCCATATGAAGGCACTTGTCGTTTCACGGACAAATGGAGACTTGATGCTCTCTTGGAATCCAACGACAAACCTCCAAATGACCACGCCGAAATTGATCCGAAATTTATCCTTGATATCATTTCGAAAGAGCGTGATGGAAACGTTGTGAGAAGCCTTCATTCTAATGTGCGGTATGTGAATCGCTATGAAGTGCTCTCAAGTGATCTTAAGGATTTTATGGTCCAATGGGCAAATATCCTTAGGGAGAATGTATTTTGTCTTGGTGGAAACCGAGATCATATCTCGGCTTGTATGGTGCATATGTTATCTTGCATCTTTACATCAAACAAGTACAATTTGGCATACTATATCGCTCGACGAATAAATTATGCTATTTCAAAGCCCAAAACAAACCTTCCCTATGCTATGCTTCTTACTCGCCTTTTCAAAAGGGTTGTTCATGACTTTCCCTACCTCGACCTTTCTCGCTTTCACCCGGTTCATCGGGTTATGTTGCCTATTTAATAGGTATATGAAAGAAAGCCTAGAAGTGATCGAGGTTCCCAAAAATCCGATCATCAAGAGCCGGATGATGAGGACACCTATATGCCAACAAGTGATGGTGATGGCATAGGTTCTAGTTCTCATTTCAACTCTTCGAGTAATTCCCACCCATCCTCAAACTCATTCGTAGATGGACTTGAAGACTTAGCTCCTCCACCTCATTATTCCTCTAGTGAAGTACCAGAAGATCTCAATATGGAGCATCTCTACCGTGAAAATCTTAGGACTCGAGGTGAGTTACATGAACATCGGGTTGAGTCAAGGAAGGGATTCAAGTACTTGGGAAACATGATCAAGGGATTGGGCAAGAAAAGAAGATGAAGAATTTGAATTGTTTCAAAGTATACATGTAGGTAAACATGTAATGTGATGTTGAACATTTGCTTCTTTTTACCTTATTTTGGTTGTGTATTAACTAATACTACTTGTTTGGATTACTTGTTAATTTTATCCTAATGATTGTCTATTCCATCGTGTTTACGATTTGCATAGCTTTGTGCATCCTATGTGTTAGTTAGCTTCCTAGATTCTGGTCAGTAGTTAACTTTGGCTTGTTAATCCTTTAGTAAAAATCTGGGCTAACCAAAGTTTGAGGAAGTACGATTTTTGAACACCTCTGGTCGCGGTTCCATATCGACTAGCGGTACCTTATCGATAAGGAACCACCCACCCTAGATAGGGAATCGCCGGCTACTGTGTCCGACAGAATCTTTGCTTTACACTATTTTCCTTAATCTGTGTAAACCTTGCTTGATTCTTTGCAAAAACCTGCACATTTCCTAAACTAGGTTACCTAAATTCATTATTCACATAAAATGTTTTTAACCCATTACTAGTTTGGATCATCCCTCACCCTTTTAAACCCACCTTGTTAGCCATGCTCTTCACACATCAAACCATTCATCCTTAACCCTTAAACCACTCATTACAACCATGGTTTCTACAAGAACCTCAAACTCATCCAAAACCTCCACTTCAAAGAAAAGCCTTAAGATTAAGATTAAGTTGCCCAAACTTAACTCTTCACCCTTTCACACACCCAAGAATGAGATTGTCCCAATTCTCATCTCTTCATCACCCTCACCACCTCTTTCTCCATGCAAGACTACCTCAACCCATGGTACCAACCATTCTCATGGTTCTACCTCCTCTTCATTCCAATCTAGAATGAATGAGCTAACCTCACCCTTCACTCCAAGTACTCTCTTGGATGTGAATACCCAACCTCAACCCATCCAAAGCATTCCCATTGTGAATGACTTTGTTGATACCTTGATGACTTCACCTTTTACCCCTCCAAACTCACCCACATCACCCATTTCACCCTTGGAGAACATACCTCCACACTCACCCACATCACCCTTGGAGAACATACCTCCTCCACCTCCACCTCCCTCAAACACTCCAAACTTGGGTGATCCTCGCTTTTATGAGTATTTCATGCACAATGGCACTAATTTCTCTTGTTGCCTCAACAACTACTATCTCATTGATATCCTTAGATTGGAGATGATTGGGGCTCACATAAAGTTGCAAAGCCTTTTGTTGAATCTCTTTACCAATCATCCTCCTAGGAGATAAATGATGATTTTCTTTAATAAGTGTTTTTCAAGAAAAACCAAGCCAAGGAAGACTACTCATCAAGAACTAGTTTTAAGCTAACTTTGTTTTAGTTAGTTGTTTTTCATTTCCTTATTGTATTTCCTTCCATCCATGAGTTTTTCACGAGGATGCTTTATGGATTTAGCTTTATGTGTTTCTATCTTTATGTGCACATTAATCTACTTTAATTTTAAATTAGAATTGAACCTAAATCTATCACAACCTCTAAAACTTGACTAAAATTGGTTCAAAATATTATCTAAATATTTTGTCACCCTTTGTCAAGACATTCTTTGTGAATGTGTTGCTTTTATGCAACCCGAGCATAATTTAGTGCTAATAGAGGTAAAATTCCAAGATTTGCAATTTTTTGAAAAAGTCTTAGTTTTTCTCAAAACCCTGAAAAATCATGGTTCTATGTCCACTGTACGCGGCTCATTAAGTCGCGCGGTCCCTTAAGTGCTAAGGAACCGCCGGTCCCTATAAGGAACCGTCGGTCCCTATAAGGAACCGCTGACTGAGAGCCAATTTTTGGCTCGTTTTTTGTCTTTCTTCATCACCCTATCCCCTGTCAAGATTCCATGTTTACTCAATTTAGCTAAACATTCCTTGATACTTCATATTTTATTTTCAAATCTTTGCCTTGTCTACTTTCTTCTTATACCCCCACATTGAGATTTCATTCTCACACCTCAACAATGCCTAACTCCTCCTTTCATAACCTTGATATTTCATTGTCACAAACCTCCTCACCCAAAGCTACCTCATCCAAGCTTTCCAAGAAACCGAAGATCTCGGTTCGACCTATTTGGATCAAGAAAAATGAACCCTCTTCTTCCAAACCACCCAAGAAGCCCACCTTCTCTCCAATCAAGTATTAGAATGAGACCTACTCCATTAACCCAATCACCGATGAAAAGGAAAATGTTCCCCCACCATCAAAACCTTTCGACACCCCTCAACTTAATGACCTTTTAACCTTCCTAAACCTCACAAGGCATTGTGAAAACATTTCCTACCCACTCTCCTCACCACCACCAAACCCTAGGTTTGTTGGCCTTCCCCCATCAACCGAATTTGTTTTGCATCATGGATCCTCATGTGCTTGTTGTTGATTTCAGTAAATTGAACTTGCTCATATATATGAGAAGTTAAATTTTCTTGAATTCCTCCTCACTCGACCTCTTCTCAAAGTTTTCGTTCCCGTGAACAAAACTTCGAATGATGCTTCGTCGTCTTATTTTTGCAACTAAAGGACTAAGCACTCTTGGAGTAAATAATACTTTAGTTGTTTTGGAGTCAATAACATTTTAAGCAATCTTGGAAAATTATCACTATTAGAATAGCTTATGCTTTGTGGTTTATTTTCCATATTTTTTGCTTTAGATACTCATATTGTGTGTATGACTATCTACCTTGTTTGTTTCTTTCATATTTTTGTAATATGAAACCTTTGTGTTGTGTTTGTTTTCTTTCTTTGATCATTCTTTTTTCTTTTGAGTTGATCGTGGTTAATCTTTACAATTGATGATGGGTGATTCCATCAATTCTAAACTTTAACCCCTTGACAAACTTATCATCTTCATTGGTTGGATATTTTTTTTCTACCTCCATTCCACCAATTGAACTTTGATTTTGTCATTTACCTCTTTGGACATACTTAGCAATACTTGCTTCTAATTTGAGATTTCTTCTCCTTATCCCTCTCAAGTTACTTAGTAGGTAGTGATCATATATACATTGGTGTTTCTTTTCTTTATACTAACCTTTGTGTAGCATGTCACCTTAGCTCATACACTTGGTGCCCAAGCAAGGGGAAGCTACTAGCAAAGTCCGGTTTTCTTCAAACACTTGTGCTAACCTTTTTGCTACGACAAAGGGGGAGAAATGATAGTGATAAAATCGTTAATAATTCGACATTTTGTGTTTCTACGTAAATGAGTTTAGAGTTTGTCGTAATCAAAAAGGGGGAGATTGTTAATGCAAGTGATGCCTAAAAACATTATTAGTGTTAACTAATCTTTCTTAGTTTTGATAACAACAAACTATACAACACATTTAGTGTAAAACACAAAACGAATTATTTAACTAACACTATCATCAAGGTAATAATCATATCACTAACTTTTCTTTATCATACTTAGTGATCATCAAAGTGATTATCCTTAAAACTCACTTTTGTTAATATGACAAAAGATTTTTTAATAAACTTTCTTTTTAAGAAAATATTTTATTAAAATAGAAAATGTAAATTTGAAAATGACATATTCCATATGCCATAAGAATATCATTTGAAGGTTTAAAAAACCTCAGATATTCCTACCTCACTAAAAGACAAAATCAGAGCGTAGTCTACTGGGCGATCCTTTAAATAGCTGGCGGTTCTCTAGCGATAAGGAACCGCCGGGCTAGATAAGGAATCGCGTCCAGCTAGCCGTTGCACTTTGTCTCCTATAAATAGTGGATCAAATCTCATTTTCCAACAACCCTTTTTGGACGTTTTTCTCAGCCCCCTTTCTCTTTTCTATAGCATAATCATTAGTAAATGATCACTTAATGTGTTAAGTATGTTTACATAGGATTATCCCCTTGATCCACTACTTTACCTTGTCTAAAGATAAGATCACTCACTCACTAGTGTTGTGATAAAGATGAATCCATGAATTAGTCATGTTCATCATGTTAGCCTTTTTGTTTTAAGTTAATCCATTGTATTTATGAATACTTGGACTAGTTGTGTTTATCCAAGCTATTTGTGAATACTTGGATTTGTTGTGTATATCCACTGAATATGTGTTTGCTTGGATTTATGTTGTGTAGATCCAAGCTACATGTGTGTACTTGGATATGTCTAGTTGAGTTGTAATAGATTGTGTAGTAGTTCTCACTAAGCTATAAAGTGATGTGGTTGTGTCTTGTGAGTTCTCACTAAACTTGAAAGTGATTAGTATTTGTGTTGTGTGAAGTTCTCACTTAGCTTCAAAGTAAAGAGTCGTGAAGATTGGTTCTAGCTTTGGATTAGAACTTGACATCTAGCCTTGTGTAGTAAAATGGTGAAGTAGGAAACGTCGTGAAGATTGGTTCTACCTTGAGATTAGAACTCGACATCTAGCCTTGTGTCATTAAATTGTGAAGTAGGCAACGTTGTGTAGATTGGTCCTAGCTAAAGATTAGGTCTCGACATTTAGCTTAGTGTCGGAAAATAATGTAAGCGACGATGTAAGGTTTTCTCCGCCAAGAAAGGAGCTTGTGGATATAGTGGAAATCTCGAGTAGGTGTACTCGAGGAGTGGAGTAGAAACGAGGATAGAGCCTCGTTGTCGAACCACTATAAATCTTGGTGTCTTCTCATTAGGTTGTCTCTTTCCTTACTCTTTACTTATTTCATTATCATTACACTTATCTATTACCATTGCTAATGTATTTGAATTGAACCTAATCATTATGCAACTTAGCTTCAAGTAAAAGATAGTTTTGATACAAACCTAATTGAAAGTAATTTTAATTAGGTGACTAATCGAAGAGAAAGTATTCAACCCTCCCCCTTTCTAGTTTCTACACCTATTATATTTCATTTTAAGGTGTAGCTCACTTGAACACAAATCTCTCTCTCTCTCTCTCTCTCTCTATATATATATACATATATATATATATATATATATATATATATATATATATATATATATATATATATATATATATATATATATATATATATATATATATATATATATATATATATATATATATATATATATATATATATCATGAAGTGACGTGTACAATGATGTCATAGTCAAAACCTGAAAACTATAGGTTTTACAACACTATCCCGTTATTTTTAGCTTTGTCCTCAAAGCTTAAGATGACGTTATTGCTCAGGTGAACAGGTGTGGGTACTTAGCTCTAAACGAGTCTTCGCGTTCCCAAGTGAACTCAGTTGCTCTCCTGGAGTTCCAATGTATCTTCACCAACAGAATTTGGCTGCGCTTCAGCTTCTTGACTACTCTCTCCATGACTTCTACAGGTTCTTCTGTAAGTTGGATTTTGTCATCAAAATGAACTCCCTCCAATGGCATGGCTAACGGCTCATCCGCGTAGCATTTCTTTAGGTTCGTAACGTGGAAGGTAGAGTGTACACGGCTCAATTGCTAGGGTAACTTTAGACGATAAGCGTCTTCACCAATCACTTTGAAAGGTCCTACGTATCGTGGGTTTATATTCCCACGTTTCCCAAAACGTACAACGCCATTCCAAGGTGACACCTTAAGCATAACACGGTCACCTACTTCGAATTCCATAGGTTTCCGTTTGCGACCTACATAGCTCTTCTGTTTGTCTTGTGCAGCTTGAATTCTCTGCTTGATGAGAGTGATCTTCTTAGTCGTTTCTTGGATTAATTCGGGTCCAGTAAGCTGAAACTTCCCTACCTCTGCCCAGCACACGGGTGATCTGAACTTGCGGCCATAGAGAGCCTCAAATGGTGCGGCTTTGATGTTGTCATGGTAGCTATTGTTGTAGGAGAATTCAACTCAAGGTATATGTTCGACCCATCCTTTTCCAAAGTCGATCACACATGCTCTTAGCATGTCTTCCAAAGTTTGGATTGTTCTTTCACTCTGACCATCGGTCTGTGGGTGATAAGCGGTACTCATATCCAGGTTTGTTCCTAAAGCTCGTTGAAAAGCTTTCCAAAAGTTTGACGTAAACCTACCGTCTAGATCACAAATAATTGAGACTAGTATACAGTGTCTAGTAACAACTTCCTTTAGGTATAGTTTTGCTAGTTTGCTCAAAGAGTCATTTTCTCTTATAGGTAGAAAATGAGCGGATTTTGTGAGTCGATCGACGATTACCCAAATTGTATCGTAACCATGAGATGAATTAGGAAGTTTGGTAATGAAGTCCATGGTGATGTTGTCCCATTTCCATTTTGGTATCTCAGGTTGGACTAGTAATCCTGACGGTCTCTGGTGTTCAGTCTTCACTCTGGCACATGTCAGACATTTCTTTACGTTTGTTGCAATGTCTGCCTTCATGTTTGGCCACCAATACAGTTTCTTCATATCCTGATACATCTTTTTAGAGCCGGGATGTATGGAATACTTGGATTTATGAGATTCGTGCATGATCACGCTTCTCAAGTCTCCGCAACACGGTAACCAACTTCTTCTATGTAGACATAATGTTTCGTCTGCTCTTGGTTCTAACTTCTCCTTGCTTAGATTCGTCCTAAGCATTCCTCCTATGTCTTCTTTCCCAATGTTTTCAGGCTTTTGTGCTTGGAGTTTAGCCTCTAATATCTGCTTGGGTAGATCCAAGCTAATGTTCATAACTAAGGCTCGAACTCTCATGGGAGGATCAGTTCCCTTGCGGCTTAGTGCATCTGCAACCACGTTGGCTTTACCTGGGTGGTATGCACAGTACACTTTGTTCCGTATAAGTAGTGCCTCCAGATTTTTAAGGCAAAAACTACGGATCCAAGTTCTAGATCATGAGTAGAGTAATTATGTACGTGCTTATTCAGTTATCTTGAAGCATAGCCAATTACTTTCTTTCTTTGCATTAGTACAACACCTAAGCCTTTGTGTGAGGCATCACAGTAAACAACGAAGTCTTCGTTGCCTTCGGGCAAGGCTAGAATAGGTGCACTACACAAGTTTTGTTTAATAGTTTGGAATGTTGATTCTTCCTTTTCTCCCCATTCAAACTTCACGCCTTTCTGAGTAAGCTTCGTCATAGACTTAGCTATCTTAGAGAATCCTTCTATAAATCTCCGATAGCAACCGGCAAGACCTAAGAATTGACGTATCTCCTCTGGTGACGTAGGTGATGCCCAATCCTTTACGGATTCGACGTTTGCGGGGTCTACTTGAATTCCCTTGCTATTAATCACGTGACCAAGGAAATGTACTTTAGGAATCTAAAAATCACATTTGGAAAACTTGGCGTACAACTTCTCTTCCATAAGTAATTTCAGTACCTGAGCAAGATGTTCCCCGTGCTCATGTTCATTCTTGTAATAAATGAGTATGTCGTCGATGAACACGATAACGAATTTATCCAGATACGGTCTGCACACCCGATTCATGAGGTCCATGAATATGGTTGGTGCGTTGGTCAATCCAAATGGCATGACCTTAAATTCGTAGTGACCGTAACGAGTTTTGAAAGCTTTTTTTGGTATATCTTCCTCTCTGACCCTCAACTAATGGTATCCGGACCGTAAGTCGATCTTGGAGTACACACTTGATCCTTGCAGTTGATCAAATAGGTCATCTTTCGAGGAAGTGGGAAACAATTTTTCACAGTTAACTTATTCAGTTCTCTGTAATCAATACACATTTGGAAAGAATCGTCTTTCTTTTTGACAAATAGTACTGGAGCTCCCCAAGGTGACGAACTGGGTCTAATAAAACCTTTGTCTGACAGTTCTTTGAGTTATTCTACGAGTTCTTTCATCTCGGTTGGTGCTAACCAATATGGTGCTTTAGCTATAGGTGCAGCTCCTGGTATCAAGTCGATCTAAAATTCTACTTGACGAGTTGGTGGTAAACCAGGTAAGTCGTCTGGGAAAACTTCAGGATAATCGCGGGCAATTAACACGTCCTTGATTTGTTTCTTCTCTGGTTCATCTTCCTTGTCTGCTTGGGAAATATGTGCTAAAAAGATAGGACATCCTTTCAGTATGTATTTCTGGACCTTGGTGCATGAGATGACACTCAGTCTGGTGTCAGTCCTGTCTAAATTCCCTTTTCCTAGCACAATTAAGTTTTCTTTCCCCCACGGTATACGGACTAGCTTTTTGTCACACACAATTGTTGCGAGATATTTTGCTAACCACTCCATACCGATAATAACGTCAAAACTACCAAGGTTTACTGGGATTAAATTGATATCAAAGGGACGGATCAAAAGGTTTAGGGTACAACCTCTTAAAATAGCATTGGTTTCGATGATCTTGTCGTCGGCTAATTCGACTCTGTAACAGTTGTCTAACTGGGTAGGAGTGATGTCTAGTAAATTACTAAACTCGATAGATATGAAACTCCTATCAGCTCCGGTATCAAACAAAATAGATGCATATCGATTGTTCAAAAGAAACGTACCGGTAACCACATTGGAGTTAGTCCTGGTGTCTCCTATCACGTAAACTCTGGCTGGTGATCCTCCACCATTCCCGCTCTTGCTTGCTTTCTTCGGGCACTCAGGTCGGATGTGTCCTGTTTCTCCACAACCATAGCAACAAACCTCCTTCCGTTTCACATAATTTCCACCTGTGGGAGGACGATTTCCCTGTTGTCTATTTCTACGGAAGTTCTGGCCTCTTCCATTGTTGGGCCTGAAGGTGGTGCTAGAGTTTTTTCTATCAGCCGAAATGTAGGTATTGCTTTGTCCTGGCCTTCGGCAAGATGTGTCACTGTAGTGGTGAAAGTTTCACTTGGGACATTTTGGCTTGGTGCCTACGTATGGAGGCGACCCTGAGAAAGTAGCACTGTAAATCTGCCATGAGTTCAGTCTCTTTGGTTGCTGGGTCTGATGATGATTATAGAAGTTCTCATCAGCTTTCCTCTTGTGCTCGGTCTGTCTTATCGCATGATCATGACCTCGTTTGTCCATCAGTTCAGTGGCGAACTTGATGGCACTCTTGATTGTAGTGGGTCGAGATGCTAACACACTATCATGAACAGATTCCGGAAGTCCACTAACGTACTTCTCGATCTTGTCCTTCCCCTTAGGAAACATCCTGGTACACATCAAAATCAACACTTGAAATCTTTTGTTGTAGGCTGTGATATCATGGTTGGTGCATTTGAGATTCCATAGTTCGATCTCTAGCTTCTTGATTTCACCGTGAGGACAATATTTCACGGTAAACCTTTCTTTCAATGCAGTCCAAGTCATCCCATAGGCATCATCATGCCCAAGGGTAGCAACTAGTGAATTCCACCAGGTGAGAGCATGTTCTAGTAGTGTACAGGTAGCGAACTTTACCTTGTTTTCTTCCGTACAGTCACTAATACGGAACACGGTCTCGGTTCTCTCGAACCATTACATGAGCTCGACTACTCCTTCTTTGCCTTTGAAGTAACTGGGCTTGCATTTTAAGAAGTCAGGGTAAGTACACCCTCTAGTAACTCGGTCATTATTCCTAGCGTTGGAATTTTGACTGTCACCTTGGTTTCCGCTGGGATGTGTTTCCCGTGCAGCCAGGACGTCAGCTATTCCTTGACCGATGAGCACTATAAGTTGTGCTTCTTTTATAGTTGTTGTGGGAGCAGCTCTAGGGTTTTGTCAGGTAACTCTTTGTGCCATTTTTCTATAACACACAAGAATGAGATTTATTATTTGATTGATGAGACTACAAGTATACATAGTCTCATCGTCCAAATCGGGCTTAAAACGCTTAAAATATCATTAAAATACCCCAAAATATGCTTGTGTTTGTTCATTGTGTATTTTAGGTACGGATATCGTGAAATCAACAAAACATCACAAGAATCAAGCAAAAACGAACATGGGAAACGAAGCTGCACAAAGAACTGGACCCGAATCATGATTTTCCATTAAAATCCTTGAAGTTTGAAGATTTGGCAAGATTAGTCCCTCAACTTTTGAAGACATGTCATTTTATACCCCTATAAAACCTCAAAATTACTTGTGGGTCCCTAAAATATCAAGTATGTAGAAGATTAGCCCTTGAAGAATGATGATATTACATGAATAGTCCTTGGTACAAGTATAAGAAAGATTTTGTGGCAAATATGAGAAAACAAAAACTTTCTTACAAAGGGAATACTATGTTTGGCTGTTATAAACTTAAAAGACAAGCAAAAGAGAATACAAGGGCCATTTGGGGCAGACAATGAAACTCACTCCAGCCAACCCACACTCGCCACATCACCCACTATCTCCCACCACCCAATCCCACAACTCCACCTCACCTCCCCTCTCACACGTCACACCCTACTAGTAATTTATAACTGATTATTAATCAGTTAAATTATTTTTAGGGGAAACACGTTTTCAAATCTAATTAATCCCTAATCCACATGAAAACCATCCCTGTTAACCATCTTCTCCTCATAAACCCTAAAAACGCAAACCTACTAAACCAAAGGGGAAACTAACAATAATTTTTAGATTATTGATTAACCAAACCCTTAACTAATCCCACACCCCAAATCACTCACAGACACACCCATGTGTCCTGTGGGGACCTCCCCTGCACGTCCCTTCCTTCCTAAAACCCTAAACCCGACATAATCAATGGTTAGATCCGTTTCCTTTGTCCCAAAGGCATAATGGACGCCCCAGATTACTTCTCAACAGCTGTATCACAAGGACAATCACAAGAGGCCACAAGACCAAGATTCGAACTTTTTGACCCAAGGGCAATTCAGGTTTTTTTGTCTTCTAGGGTTTTCAATCCTAGATAGTTCTTTTAGCTATTATAAATGGAGCTTGCAGCATGTGCAAAAGCCATTTGTTCTAGTTTTTATTTTGTAAACTTTTAAGTGAATGAATATTTAAAGTTTTCCTTAAAACCTTGCATAATTCAACTGTGTTCCATTTTACTTTTGTTGCCTTAGTTAAAATTCCTTTTATTTTCTACAAGTGAAATTAGTTTAACCATTTCTTGTTTAACAGACTTTTGTTTAAATAAATTGGGGACCCAAGTTTCATATAAAAGTTGTGTGAGTTGGGGTGACACCCAAACCATACAAAGGTTATAAGAACCTTGTTATTTTTTATTGATTACTTCCTGTTTACAAGAATTCGTTTCCAAAAGAGTTTTCTCATTTGTTGTTTAACAGCTTTTTCAAATTTACTTTATTGTTGTTTCTGATATTTCACTATAGCATAAGCTGCTATAAGCCCTCTATGACAAAGAGAGCTTATAAGATCTTAAGTTACTTGGGTTTGTTTTCTTAGCAGGTACCACAATCCCTTTTTCATTTGTCATCTCATTTTAGAAGACATATTGGGCGGTGGATTTCAAGAATCCACTCACCAGCATCTCTCTACTTCCAGCCATCACAAAAGCCCATAAACTCACCCCCTGCTAATCAGGAGATGGCCTCAGCCATAGTGGGGTCCGAATGTGGGTCCCACAAGGTATAAAACCTAGGGCTTAAACCCTCTTGCTTTACAAGTTTGAGATTTATGTGCATTGTGTGATAGTTGTTTAAATGTTAGTTAATCTGCTTGTTTATGTTTGTTATTGCTTGTTATGCATGTTAGAGTGAGGTTGAACCTGATTTAAGTGTTTTTGTTTGAAATCTTAGCTTAATTTTGTTAAACAGCTTTATTAGGGGTGTTTGGATTTGTGTTTTTAACTAAATTGGGTGACACAATATTGGTTTCCATCAGCTCAAACATTCTCTATATAGTTGTGTTAGGTTAAATCAATACTTGTTTCTGAGTTTGGTATGTTAGAATTGGATTTGCATGCTTTCATTTGGTAAAAAATGCATATGTAAGCAGTTAGACAGATTTAGGCCATAATTTTGTGATTTATGGTCTAATTTTTGGCACTTAGTTAGTTATTCTTGTAATCTAGGATTGTGTTCAGTTTATTTTTGATTTGGTAGGGTTTTATGTGTTGGGTCCACTAGATGTGGATCTTGCAGCCTGTTAAGGATGATGAACGACTTCTGTAATCACAAGTCTATTCACAGAGAGACTCTTAATGTAATACAAAGTATAAGTGCGGAATATAAATACTATGATCAAGAAGAAACAGAATAACTAAAATAACTTGATCCTTACTAAGGATTTCTACTATTAATATGAAATGAATAATGGTGAAAGGTGTGTCTAACCCTTCTGCCAATGGGTTCCTTTTATACTGTAAGGAAACCCTAATACTACATTAAACATAAACGTGTAACTCCTGATATGCATATCCTTTCCTAACATATCTCATGCATATCCTAACAAACTACTAAGAATAAAATTGTTTGACTTTCTACTAGACCAGGAGCACGTGTTGCTCCTACTACTACTAGGACCAAGAGGAACTACATACCTCCTAGTTTATCTATTACAGATGTCTATTACATAGGTCCTAACAATCCTCCCCTAAACTTGAATTTGACTGCTTGAGTTCAAGTTTCTTGGTAGATCTTGCAAAACAGCACGAGATTGAAACAGCAAAACAATAGCAGCAATATAACCAATAGAAGTGAAAGCACAAAGACCACTGCAACTAGTAACTCTGAGAAGCTTCTTGAAAGCTTGGAACATATCTGCACTTATTGGATCTGCACAACAACATGAGCAGATTTGATAAGCCTTTACCAAGTAGCTGCTCGCTCTTGGGCTAGCTAGTCTTTGTGGTGGAATAAGCATCACCGTGGGAGACCAAAACCCAGCCTAACTCTTAGAACGTAAATCAATGGTGAGTGGGGGTACCCTAATGATTTTGGGCAAATCATCACAGCCGTCAACGGATTTGATTGAAGTCTGTACCAGAAGCTATACCCTTCTGGACTAGCCAACTCTTAGCAATAAAGCATCGGTGAGCTGAAAACCCTATAGCTTTGAGCAAGCTATTATAGCTATCAACGGATTTGATATGAGTCTTTACCAATAGCCATACCCCCTTGGACTAGATACTTTTCAGTCTAGGACCAAGGCAAGTGAAAAGCATCCAATTTTGGGTAAACTAGCAACCATCAACAGATTTGAGAATCACACCAGAGTTGTACCCTCATGGTGAACCAACTCTTTCTTGTCTGCAAGACATGGTGAGTTGAACACCATTTGTTGTGTGGAACAGAACCAACACCAGTAGTATACCACATGACAGCCTAAGTGTAAAAAATCCAAGAGTTAAACAGTTTCATGATGGAAAAGTATAAGCAGATATTATATGATTTACAAGTTTGAAATCCCATCACATGTTAGAAGTATAAGCAGATATTATATATAAGTATGTTTTTTTTTTTCAACTAAACTAGTATTGTGTTGGTCACCAATCATTGTACATATTGGTGAAAAGAATGTATAAAGTATCAAAAGTATAGAAGAAACAAACCAATCACTGACTAGAAGCAGCAACCTTGTCCGCAAGTAGCCGAGCTTGAATTCCTTCAACCAAGGAGGTGGCCATAGTAGACTCGTTGCCAGAAGGAGCATTTGACACCACCAGGTGGCTGTCCAACATGGATTCCATGGTAGCAATGGTCAGGGGATACTCCAAATCCACAAGCATAAAAACACTAGCACCAGATTCCAATTCCAAGACATGCACAACACAACCCGCATACAACTTCCACCTTATAATCACCCAACGAGGTTGTTCCTTCCACACACCAGCACTAGGAGAATCAGGGGGACAATCCAACATGATCTTCAAATCACCCCAAAGGACCAACCCATGCCAGTTAGGAACATCATTCGAGGACTTTGGAATAGCAGCATCAACCAACCCATATAACACCATAAGATCCTGACGATCCACCCAAGATAAGATATCATTCAAACCAGAGAAGTATTTATGGTGGCTATCATTGTTCTGGACCATATGAGTAAAAGTTCTAACACGAATGGGCGATGGTTGAACCTCCCAATGCACAATCCTCCCACGGCCAAGGGGCAAGTCATCATCGCTGTCAGAAGCGGCATCTATTAAGTGAGTAGGATCCCTCTTCTCAAATGGAATTGTCTTACCACGGCGAGCCTGCTTCTTTCGAATAGACCGACGAAGGGTGGGGACAGTAGTATAGGGTTCCTCCTTTACCTTGACATTAGTGGAATCACCAGTAGAAATATGTTCATCAACATTCATAGGTTCAGTAGCAGCTGCAGCTGTATGTTGTGTAGAGGGTGGTGCAGAAACCGGTGGAGGTGTAGGATCATCAACAAGAGTAGCAAGTGTGGCAACAACATCAGGTGTGGTAGTAGCATCATCATGAGAAGGGGTGGGATCAACCTTTGAAGAAGAATTAGGAACAACAGTAGTAGCTTGACCAGTAGATAGGACACCAGTAGTATCTCATTCTTGAACAACGGATGATGGAGTGGGAGCAACAATAGGCTTGGAGGTGTGAACAACACGAGAAGGAGGGCGATAGATAGCATGAGCAGGTACAGGGACATCCTTGTGCTTGATCATCTTTGTGTACAGCTCCTTAAGCTCAACATCAGACAGCTTTCGTACCTTCTTCCATGTCCAACTAGTTTGATAATAGGCGCCAGATTGATTTTTCACATACTGATGCATTAACCTATTTTGCTCAGCATAAGAAAGAGGGCGGTTGCGTCGATTTTGGTTGAGCAGCTAGATCTTCCTTCTGCCTCTGCATCAGAGACATCGACCTTTGAACACAACTTCCCTAGTTCACATCCGCACCCAACACATCGGAAAACTGAGAGTAGTCAGAGGTGAGGATTGTAACCACATTCATCCAATCTGCATTATCCAAAAACATGGCATTGTGTCTGATCTGCTCACGGTGTTATTGTTGCAAGGCTTCATCCGCAGCCGCAACCGTTGAGGCAACCGCAGCCTGTTGGTCAAACTCCTCTTGCAGCTTCTGAGCCGCCGCCTCTCCCATCCTCTCTTCCTCCAGTTGTCTACGAGTTCTCTTCCTAGAAGGGGCAAGAGAATCAGTAATTGGGGCTTTACCCTTTGGGTCATGAGAGGGACCAGGAGTAGGGGATGAAGGACCAATAGTATCATTCTTAGGCACGGGGCCAGCAGCAGTGGGTGGAATGCGTGAAGCACTAGGAGGAACATGTAGGTCATCACTTGGCTTTGCAGCAAAAGTAGCTCTATCCAACACAGTCAACCTATCCTCCTCTTCATCCTCATCAGAATCAGATAAAACCATATTCTTCTTATGGCGCTTGAGCAATTTTTCCAATGCCTTGACCCTGTTCGCCAAAGGGAGCATAAAATTCCTTGTGAGCTTTCGATGCTGGTTGAGATCGTCCTCCAAAGATACGATCTTCTCATAATACTTGTGTACTAGAGCAAGCAAAGAAGTCAGAGTAATAGGTTCCTCAGCTTCCCCACCAAGAGGACTTGGTTTAGGGGATGCTTCATTGAGACCAGAAGCAAAGGATTGGTCATTCATATGTGCATGAGAGCTAGAAGGCTCCTCAACTGAAGGATGAACTGGGCTAGGAGGGGGAGAATCAGCAAATAGGGACACATGTGGTCGAGAAGAAGAGATGGCCTTTAAGGTAAATGCCATTTCTACCACCACCTCTCTAACCGGCTCCTCAACCTTCACATGTGGCACACCAACAGCAGGAATCTCTTCCTCCATAGAATCATCCACCAATTGAGGTTCCTCCTCGGCTTGAACAGCTGGAGGAACCACATTGGGACCCCCTTAGGCAAGGCCCAACATAGCAGCAGTGAGGGGCCTGTGAGGACCAAGATGTCCAATGGTCATATTCGCATAAACTTTAGGAGTAAGCCTAGAAGGGTGATATTCATTTCTATTCCTAGTTAAGCACACAAGTATCTGTTGTAAGAACCTAGGATACATAAGAAACTTCTTTTTAGACCCAATAACAATAAGATTGCTAACCAAACCATCAAGCAGATAACAAGAAAAGTTAAAAGAACGACCTTGGGCAATACACACCAAACTAGTAGCAAAGGAGATGGGAAATGCATCCCAACTCCCAGCTTTGGGACTCAAGCATTAAATCAAGAAGTGGATAAGCAGCTTCCATTGAGGGGAGAAGCGATTTTTCTGAAAGTTAAATTTCCCCTCATGATTGTAACCAATAGCAACCATTCCATCCAACACCTCCTGATTGGGAAGTGAGATAATGCCACCTTCATCTTGGAGATGAAGGGCAAACCTAATGGATGCTTCTGTCACCACATAGGAGCGACCATCTATAGTAGCATGGATCTCCAATAGGCGACCTAACACCTCGTGGGTGGGGGCAGTGGCCCAGAGCTGACGAATGATCGAGTCATACACAATGGGGCAAACAGTAAAAGCATACATGAGATTAGAGGCCTCGATGTATTCCAAGATGTCAAGAAAATCCTCCCTTCTAGGGCCTTCTCCGAGATAAGCAACCTTGTTGTGATCGGATTTGTATTGAAGTGATGCCATTGATGATGATTGAGCAGTGGAAGATGATTGCTTGAAGATTATTAAGGGTAGGAGCGTGTGTGTGTGTGTGTCGTGGTTGTGATAATTGAGTCAAAAGAGCCATTTGACCATAAATAATGGTTAGGGAAACTGTTCACTGACCCCTGATTATGGGGGTTGCCCTTTCCAAATTAAGTCCTTAATGCTGAGTAACCACTTGCCCTCGAAACCATTATTAGCAAATCCCAATTACCAAAGATAAACAAATATGTGCACCAGAAGTAACCTGCGTTGACTGAAAGTCAAAATGACTCGAGGTCAACACTAGGAGCAGCGAGTGGTCAACAAAAGTCAACATAATGAACAGTGACCCAAAGTAGTACTAGAAGCCAAACACACGTGGATAAGAGGTGTTGTGACCCACTAGGAGCAGAAGAGTGCTACTAGGAGTAACCAAATTCTTCCACCAAAAGTTGCACACATAGCACATACCCATGGAAAATGTCGTAAGTAGCTACCAGAAGTAAGTATGTAGAAGTTTATATGTACAAGAAGCCTCCCCTCAATCCTAGACCTTAAGGATTGACCATACCAATGTGAACCACCAAGTGATTAAAACTTGGACCATCAAACGCTTTAGTCAACAAATCAGCAACGTTATCATCTGTATGTACCTTGAGAACCTGTATCGGCTTCTTTTCATTGGCATCACGTATAAAATGGTGTCGAATCTCTATATGCTTGGTTCATTGATGAAACATAGGATTCTTCACTATGCAGATAGTACTTTGATTGTCGATGAAAATTTTAGTGTTCATAAAGTTGAACCCATAATCCAGCATTTGATTTTGTATCCACAAGACTTGTCCACAACAACTAGCAGCAGCTACATATTCAGCTTCTGTTGAGAAAGTAGCTACTATTGTCTGTTTCTTACATTGCCATGAGATAAGTCTTCGACCCAAAAATTGACAACCACTAGTAGTAGACTTCCTATCATTATTAGCACCTGCATAATCACTGTCACTATAGGCTTCAAGAACAAAAGGTGATTCCCTTGGATACCACAAGCCTAGCTTGGGTTGTGCCTTGATATACTTGAAGATTTTCTTGACTGCATTCAAATTAGACACGGTGGGAGCCACCTGATGTCTAGAACAAGCACTAACAGCAAACATAATGTCCGAGCGTGAGGCAGTCAAATACATGAGTGAGCCAATCATTAACCTTTACATGTGAACATTTACCGAGGGATCTGTCTCATTCTTGAGTTTGACTTTAGTGACTTCATAAGGTGTTGCTGCTGGTCTAAGAGGTTCCACATCAAACTTCTGAATGATCTCATGAACATACTTATCTTGACTAATGAAGATACCATCCGACTGCTGCTTGACTTGAAGACCTAGGAAAAATATGAGTGCTCCCATGGCACTCATCTGAAATTCGCCTTTCATTAGCTGTTCAAACTCATCACACCATTCCTTCTTAGTAGAACCAAAGATAATATCATCCACATATACTTGAACCAGGATGATGTCTTTGGCATTCCTCTTAACGAACAATGTTTTGTCAGTAGTGCCCCTTCTATATCTATGTTTCAACAAAAACGTGGATAGACGCTCATACCAAGCTCTAGGAGCTTGATGAAGTCCATAAAGAACTTTGACCACCTTGTATACTTTCTTTGGATGAAGTGGATCCACAAAGCCCTTAGGTTGTGTGACATATACTTCCTCGTCAATCTTGCCATAGAGAAAAGCACTCTTGACATCCATCTGAAAACCCGTAAAGCCAATATAAGAAGCAAAAGCCAAAAACAGACGAATGGCCTCAATTCTTGCAACAGGAGCAAAAACTTCAGTATAGTCAATTCCTTCTAGTTGAGTGTAACCTTGTGCTACCAGTCTAGCCGTATTCCTCACCACAATACCCCTTGCATCTTTCTTGTTTTTGAGAATCCATTTGGTACCAATTGTTGTCTTTCCATCTGGTAAATCAACTAGGATCCAAACATTCTAAAACAAGAATTGCTGCATCTCCTCGTTCATAGCCTCCACCCAACTTTGATCCTCAAGAGCATGTGAGACAGACCTAGGTTCCACCTGTGAAAGAAAACAAGCAAACAAACAGTGAAGAAAATCTGTGTGATTATTACACTTTTGGTCTTCAATGTAGCTCACAAGAGCATGATGACCAGAAGTTGCTTTCTTATGCATGCCGTGAGTCTTGACAGTAGAACTAAGATCTCCTATGATTTGACTAGTAGGATGCACTTTATTGATCTACTGAATAGGAGTAGGAGCTACTTCTAGTTCTGGTGCCAAGTTATTAAGATCCCAAACTATGTCATCGTCATATGAAGTAGATTCGAAAATGCCATCTATTGTTTGCTTATGAATATCATCCAGCTTAGTTGAAGACTTATTTTGATAGTTTCCCAAGTCAGAAGGACTAGAGAACCTAGTTGTGGAAGTAGGATCACTAACCGGGCTACCAATAGGTGTTGAACTTGCACTAGAAGTAACAATAGGATCACCAGGAGTAACAGGTACAACAGGAGTACTCAAAGGAAACTCAAAGCCTCCTTGAGTAGCTGCTGTAGTAGCATCTTGTTGTTGCTTAAGCATTGTACCAAGAGCTCCTTGTGAATCCATAATGTCGGATGAAGTAGAACCAATAAGAGTAGCAGTGATGTCGGGAGCGACTGTGGTGGAATAGGGTGGTATGAAAAAATGTCATAATCTTCTTCTGAGTCCGAAAAACTAGATGTAGCACCTGCACTAGAAGACGCAAACACTTGTGGACCTGCATTTTGGTTAGTTTTGAAACGAAAATATCCCAATGAGTCACTAAGATAATCAAGATCAAAATACAATTTAGGACCTTTGCCTTGGATGTTTGTCTTTTCCTTAAAGTACCTGAGATTTATAGTTTCAATGACACGCTTGGTAGTGAGATTGTAAACCTTATAGGCTCTCGAGTGAGCTGAATATCCCACAATGTAGCCTTCATCCGCCTTGCCATCAAATTTCCCCAAGTAGTCACTAGTATTTAGAATGGTGACAGGACAACCAAATGGAATCAAATGAGTAATGCTTGGGACTTTAGCTGTGAGTAGCTCATATGGAGTCTTCTTATGTGGATTGGTAATAGAGACCCTATTTAGCACATAACACGCAGTGTTGACAGCTTCTGTCCAAAACATAGTCGGAAGCTTGGAATCAACAAGCATGGTTCTTGCAGCTTCTATAAGGGTCCTATTTTTCCTTTCTACAACACCATTCTGTTGAGGAGTCCTGGCAGCACTATAATCCCTTTTGATACCTTTGGAATTGCACAGTGCTATGAGGTCTGCATTCTTGAACTCAGTTCCATTGTCGTAACGAATACCTTTCACCTTCTTGGACAACTGATTCTCAATGAGTGTAATGAAGTCTTTGAGATTGGGGTAGGTCTCACTTTTAGCTGCCAGAAAGAAAACCCACGAAAACCTACTATAGCCATCAGTTACCACAAGACAATAGTGTTTATGGTCAATGCTCCTAATAGAGGTAGGACCAAACAAATCCATATGTAGTAGCTACAATGGTTCAGTTATTAAGTTGAGAGCAGTAATGGCTTTAAAGGATGCTTTGTGTTGTTTGCCTTTGCTGCAAGCAAGGCAATTGATGTCATTCCTGAATGTTTTAGGAGGTAAACCAGAGACCAAATTCATATTCGCCAGTTTGTGAATGGTCTTGAAGTTTACATGCCCCATCCTCCTATGCCATTTGGTGGCTTCATCTTCTGATGCTTTGGCAACCAAACAAGCTAGTTTACCAGTAGGATTAACTTCATCCAGCTTGATACTGTAGAGATTGTGTCTTCTTGGCATTTTGAGTAGAATATGAGAGTCATCCGGTAACTTAAAGTCTTTGGACAACACCAGTGCTTCATTATCCGTAAAGAGGACAAAATGCTTCTTGTCACAAATCTGAGAGACATAGATCAAGTTGAAGTGTTTAAGTGCTTCTACATAGTAAACCTGCTCAAAATTAAGATTTGGGGTCTGAATGGTTCCTTTGCCAGAAATCCTGCCTTCACCACCTCCAAAGTACACCTTCCCGCCTTGAAATGGTACAAAGTTAGTCAAAAGTCCTTTATTCCCTGTCATGCTCCTAGAGCATCCACTATCTCCAATTCCAAGAGATGGATCTTGGTATGGAGTAATCTACAACAACAGAAAAGTCATAGGTAAAAGTTAGTGTCTTAAGGGGACCCAGACCTTTTCAGGCTTGAGTCTGCCTTGTGGATCATTAGTAGATAGCCAAGAAGATTGATGAGATCCACTGTTGTTCTTGTGTTGCCTGTGCATCATATGGGTGTTATTTTGTGACCAAGAACAACCTGCTGAGGGCTTAAGAGCAGAACCCAAATGTCCTAACCCAAAATGCATTTGGTATGAATTAATAGCATAATTCTGATTAAAATTCTGAAAATAGTTGCTGGTTGGTCTATTAGAGGTATAGGCATAGGCATCGCTTCTCCAAGAAGTAGAAGATGAAGGAGAGGTCCTTCTAGTAGAAGGAAAAGATTGGGCACATGGATTTAATCTTCTAGAAGTAAAACCCATGCCAAAAAGAGCAACTCCTGGTGGACCAGGAGTAGCATAAGCTTGATAACCAGGAGGCTTTTGATCATAAAAATCACAATCTTTAATCAAATGAAATTTACTACCACAAACAAAGCATGTTTTAAAAGACCTTTTATTCAAATGACATTGCTTTAAACTGCTATTCTTATTACAAACAATTCTAGGAGAATCAACATTCTTAGAACTCAACAAAATAGAATTAAAAACAATAAAAGTAGAAGCAGAAGCAACTCTCTCATCACTCATCCTAGCACTAGTAGTAGCAGGGTCATTTGTCTTGGACTCGAAGGTCTTGACTCTTCACTTGAACCACAGGATGCATAGTCACTGGCCTTGTCACTGAAAGTACAAGAGACAAAGTCATTAGTATTAGTAGAGCTTTTGGGAGACTCATGCATCTGTGATCCATCCAAGTCAGTATGCCCGGATATGGGCATAAATGTTCCTGTAACAAGTGGAGGAACAACATGCATTGTTGCAGCTGGTTAAACCTATTGTAACTAGGTTTTCCCTCCTCCTCTTTGTCAGGATCAAATACACTTGAAAAAGATAAATAAAAAACATCATATGGACCAATATATTTGTCATAACCTAACCCTCTCTTAGTTCTAACAGACATGCTACTATCTATCAATTTGGAAAGATTCTTGGGTGCTTTTTGCCATTTATCAAATCTTAATAGTGTAGCATCCAATTTTTCTTGCATTTCTTGTTTTGCCTGGATACTCTCAGTGTTAAGTTTTTCAGTATATTTAAGCATGCTAGTGGTATTCTCTAAATCAATGCTTAAGACACGAATCTTATCCTCATACACAAGTTGAGTATTTTGAAGCCACTTCTTTTGATGTTCTAAAGTTTTTAGAGAGCTCTTATAAGCTTAAACATCTAAAAAATATTTATAATTTTGAGCATTTAGTTCATTGTATTGAGTTAAGAGGTCTGAGTATTTATCATCACAACCAAGAGGGCAATTTTGTATATGAGGAGAGATTCCCGTAAGAGTAAATTCCTCTGCCTCCTCTACATCAGATATGTGACCAGCAATCATAGAAAATACATCAATAGAAGATTCAATTGATTCTAATGCTGGTGTCTCATGCTCATTCCAGTTGACCATAGTATCAACTGACACCAAAGCTTTCTTTTCATCTTTGAGCTCTTGAACCTGGAAGGCTGAATACATGTTCTTCTCCTGGTCATTTTTGTTAGGGTATTCCTTAGCAAAATGTCCTTGCTGTTGACAATTATAGCATTTGACCTTGCTCCTATCAAACCTGGCTTGCTCTCTTGGGTTGTAGCTGAACTTTCTACCGGCTTTCTTTTCAAACTTATGAACCCAGAGAGTGAGCATAGCCATCTGCCACTTTAGATCCATTTCATCCAAGTCAATCTTATCAACCTGTTTGAAATCATCAAAAGCTAGCTGCTGTTGTGGATCAACATCAACAACAAAGGAGTGAAGAAAAGTTTCCACAATGCTACTCGTCTTGGCTTTTGATTCAAGAGTAGTAGTATGTTGGGATGACAAAGTATAGCTTGGGCTACTGGCATAAGACATTGGACTAAAGCCCATGGAACTCACAAAGGCAGAGTTAGCAGGAGTGGAAAAGGAATCACTTGAGTACCCTCTTATATGGGACTCAAAGGTTTTGAGGTTATAGAACAAGTCATCAAAAGAAAGATATTCAAGCCCACCTTTAGCCTTTAGAGAGATGACTACCTGGTTCCATGAATGAGGCAGAGCTCTGAGAAACCTGGCATTGATGTCTTCGTTCTCTGGTTTGGAGCGAAGTTGGTTTAGTTGGCTGAGAATCTTTTGAAACCCGTCATAGCCTTGATGAACACCTTCTGTCTCAGAGATCTTGAATTCTGTAAATCTCTTAACATTGATCTGCGCATCTTCTTTGATTATTCATTCCCTCCAAATCTTGCCTTAATGCCATTACAAATTTCTATAGCATCATCCAAGTGATAGAAATCACTCATATGATCATCAGGAAGAGACTGAAGCAAAATAGTTTTTGCTTTGATTTCCTTCTGAACAGCTATGATTTCTTTATGAGTTTTAGGATCTATAATAGTGACATTACCATTCTTGTCTCTACCAGTAGTCTTCTTACTATTTCCATTCTAAACAATTTTCCAAAGATCTAGATCAGTGTTGGTGATCCAGCATTCCATCTTCATGGCCCAGCTATCATACTCCTCCTTCTTCAAGAGTGGGAATTTTCCATTTGTATTGGAAACAGTAGCAACGATTTGCTGTGTTTGTTGTGTTGTGTTGGTGCTTGCTTCTCCTGTTTGAGTAGAACTAGAAGCAGACATGATTAAACAAAGATGTTAATAATAAAAAAATGCTTCTTCTTTAGCAGAGACTCTCCCAGGCTCTGATACCACTTGTTGGGTCTACTAGATGTGGATCTTGCAGCCTGTTAAGGATGGTGAACGACTTCTGTAATCACAACTCTATTTACAAAGAGACTCTTAATGTAAAACAAAGAATAAGTGCAGAATACAAATACTATGATCAAGAAGAAACAAAAAAAACTAAAATAACTTGATCCTTACTTAGGATTTCTACTATTAATATGAAATGAATAATGGTGAAAGGTGTGTCTAACCCTTCCGCCAATGGGTTCCTTTTATACTACAAGGAAACCCTAATACTACATTAAACATAAACGTGCCCTGATATGCATATCCTTTCCTAACATATCGCATGCATATCCTAACAAACTACTAAGAATAACATTGTTTGACTTTCTACTAGACCAGGAGCACGTGTTGCCCCTACTACTACTAGGACCAGGAGGAACTACATACCTCCTAGTTTATATATTATAAATATCTATTACATAGGTCCTTACATTATGAAAATTATTGTGGTTTGAAATTCGTTTTGAGCCAATTGTATCAGCAAAATACCCCCTGACCTTACATAGTATATCAGTAACTGATATTGTGCATTTGTGTGTGATTTTTGGCTTGGACTTGGTGTTTTTCTTCTTGCTGTAACTCCCCACAACCCAACTGGTTGTGGGGGTGCCTTTGTCTCCCACAGAAACCAACTCAATAGCTCTTAAAATCATCTTTTGTTGTCTGTGAACCATCAGTGGGAACAAGGTTCCCACTGCTACATTTGTTCTTCCCACTGCTACACATAAGGACAAACCACACAGACCTATAACTATCGGTTTTTACATTTTTTGTCTTTAGTGTAAAAATTTCATTGTTTTTCATTCTTTTTATTTTTCCCATGTTTAATTATTTATTTTGAGATTTTTCATTCAGTTTATTTTTAATTTACTGTTCATTTGTTATTTTTAGATTTAATTTAATTTTAAATAGTTTTTATTAAACTGCTTTTTGTCTTTCAGTGCTAAAAGTTAATATTTTTAGGTTTTTCTAGTTTTCTTAGTTTTATAAAAATATTTTAAGATTTTTAGTTTAAAAAGATCACTGTTCACATTTTTTAATTATTTTTTAGAATTAATTTAAAGTTAAATAGGATATAATTAAAACTGTTTTGTCCTTTAGTGTAAATAATTACTTTTTTAAAAACTTCTTAATTTTTCTACTGTTTAGATAAGTAAAATAGGATTTTTCAAATAGTAAGTTTATTTTTAGCATTATTTTATTATTTTTAATCATTATTTTAGTTTAAAATTTGTTTTTAGCATTTAAAAAATAGAAAAATAGTTTTTAATATTTAGGAAAAGTACTTTTTAGTGTTTAAATAATATATGTAAGATAATTGTTTGATAAAATAATATTTTGGGCTTTCTCTTAATTATATTTAGTTTTAGGGCTTTAATTAGTATTTAAAATTGAATATTTAATTAATAAAAGGTTTTAAAATTTATTTATTGAATTTTTATTCTTATTTATATTACTTTAAACTTAGTTTTAATTTTTAATTTGTTGTTAGTTTAAATTTTTTAATTGCGTCGCGTTTTACTTAATTATGTCATCGTTTTACGTCATACGTCGTAGTTTAATCGTAGTCGTAGCTCGTCTTTAATTTTCTCTTCTCTAAACCAAAAACGACACTAATCCAAACTTTGATTTTATATAATTGGCACACATACACACACCTTCGCCGAGAACGAACTCGCATTTATTCGGTTTGTCGGTTTTCCTAAACCACCGAGTTTAATACTTGCCCATTATACGTCTTTTTCCTTAAAGCGTATTTTTACCTACATCAATTTTGGCGCCGCTACCGGGGATTGGTACGAGAAAGAGCCACCTAATTCGATAATTACATGGAAGGATCTCGTTTCCAAATTCGTTAATCATTTTTTCCCACCATACAAGACCACGTTTTTTAAAAACGAGATTACGAGATTTAAGCAAAAACCGAATGAATCATTTAGAGACGCGTGGGATCGTTTTAAGAAATTTCTTAGGCAATGTCCTCACCATGGATTTCTGAGTTGCACCAAATCGATACATTTTACAACGGTCTTAGTTTTCAAGAACAAGATTCGTTGAATTCCGTCGCCGGTGGCAACTTTTTTTGTAAGACTCCAAAAGATGCATTAATGATTATCGAGAATCGATCCAAGGTTTAACAACTCCGCAACGCACCGAGTGTTGCCAATGTCGCCAATGTTAGTAATTCTAATCGCGACATTGAGAGGGTTGATGCGAAAGTCTATAAGTTGACGAATGTGTTTATGTCGTTCTTAATCGAGATGCAAAAGAAAGACGCTCCCGCTACGGTGAAAGCAGTTGAGGCATCGTGTACGTTTTGTGGTGGACCTCATAGTTATTACGAGTGTGCGGATACGGATGGCCAAACGTCGAGTGTAAACGCGTTAAATAACAATTTTCAAAATCAAAACAACGCGGGTCCATCACAAGGAAATTATAAACAAGGCAACAATTTTTCGAATCAAAATCGTAACAATTTTCAAGGAAATAATCAACAAAGGAATTTTTCAAACCAAGGTTATAATCAAGGTCGTAATTTGAGTTTGCAAAATCGAGATAATAACAACAATCAAAACTCGAATTTTTCAAACAACAACAATCAAGGAAACAATTTTTCAAGTGGTAATCAAAACAATTTTCAAATAAGTAATCAAAACCAAGGGAACTTTAATGCTAATAAAAATAGTTCGTCAAACGATTTTCAAGAATATATGAAAAGGAATGAGGCTAATATGAGACGATTAGAGGGACAAATTAGTACTTTGAAAAACGACTTTTCTAATACTTTGAAAAATCAAAACACGAAGATTGAGCAAGTACAAATTGATATTAAAAAGATGTTTTCGGCTATTATGAACAAAGCCTCGGGTGCTTCATCGAGTTCGTTACCTAGTGACACCATTTCAAATCCGAAGGAACAATGTAAAGCCGCCTTGTCTCGTGAGAAAAGTCGTGTGATTACCCCTACCCTTAATGGATTTCGAGTTGTTCCTTCTTCTCAACCCTCGACTTCTAAGACGCCTTCATGTTCTAAAGTCGATGGGGTGAACGTGGTGACCAAGGAAAAGAGTGCACACCCTCGTGTACCTCAAATTCCATCCACGGTTAAAAAAAAAGCTTTATCGACCTTACCCAAGTAACCCTTGAAGAAACTTGTGCATCGATCCTTCTTAAAAAACCCAAAAGGCAAATGCCGAGAAAGGAAGAGGATCCGGGCTAATTTCTATTACCTTCTGATTTTTCCGAGATTTAGGGATGTTTAGACTTAGCCGATTTAGGTGCTAGCATCAATCTCATGCCTCATTCTCTTTGGAAATTGATGAGATTGCCTTCACTTACCCCTACGAACATGAAAATCGAGCTTGCAAATTGTACACCTTTAATACCAATTGGAATAGCTAAGGATGTCTATGTTAGAGTGGGAAAGTTTGTTTTTCCCGCGGATTTCGTCATTTCCAATTACGAGTGTAACCCTAAATGTCCTATTATTTTAGGCCGACCATTTTTATCAACGGCTCGAACCGTAATCGACGTCTACGAGGGGAGACTCACTATGAGATATGGGGAGGAACGAATGGACTTTTTCGCAAATAAATCCCAAGTTTCAAATGATCATGAAAAACCGAGGTTGCAAAACCCGATGTTTAAAAATCTAATATTTTCAAAATGTTAACTTAGCGGAAAATATGAGGCTTAATGCATGTTTTGAAACAATTAAAAAGAACGGTTTTAAGGATGATGATTTTAATGATAAAGAATACGTGTACTTAATTCAAAAGGGTATTCGTAGATTTATGGATGAAAAATCACTTTGGGATGTATTTGGCGAAACAAGTGCACAACCAATTCCGAAGGGCGACGTTAGTGCCATCACGACAATGACCAATATGGACTCGTCTTCACCACCTTCGAAGGACCACGTCTTTGAGGCTTCAACTTCTAACTCCATCGAAGTGCCTCCAATTCCTAGCCCAACACCCGTTGAGGCTAAAGGTTTTATCGACATCGATCCACTCATCTTAGAAAAGTCACCTAAGCATAGCCCTAGGGCTTGTAAGACCATGGTTGTGAGTGCTCACATTGACTATTTCTTTGATGATGACCATGGCGATTTTGACGAGATTGATCACGTTCTTAAAAATCCACATACCATTTTTGAGGATTCTCCCAAAAAGACCTCTTTACATGTGAAGTACGATGATTACGAGTTCGATCCCGAGATTGAGGAAATTATCGAACGAGAGCTAGCTCTTTTGCCTCCACTCCCACCTACGAGTGAGGTTTATTTTTCCAAGATCGACGCTGAACTTAATGAGTTGGAACGTCTTATTTTCGATGACGAACCAACTCACGTGACCAAAAATCCCATTCTCGAGGAGTTACCTAATCAACACTCCTCATTTGAGAATGACGTTTACCACATTTGTGAGGATCTAAATTATCAACGATCCCCACAAAAGAATGATAGTTTTGTGCTGGATCGTGATCTCTTCGAGAGAGTTTCTAAAATCTTAAATGAGGGGAATGACAAACAGTGGTTTGACAAGCCTATCTATGATGAAGAAATCGATGAGATCGACGTTCATGAGGATGACAAATATGTAGACCCCGAGGGGGCGGTGTTCGTTATTGATCGACGTTTTGAGAGCTTATACAATCCACCACCCCCTAACCGCGACTTAAATGTGAGGATTTTTAGCGTGACTAATGTTGAGTTTGAAACGCCAAATATTTTCAACATAATTCAATCGGGTTTCCATAAAGAGTTTTTAAACGATGAAAAAGGAAAAGATTTTAAAATTGATTTAAAAGATTTTTCTACAAGTTTAACTCCGTCATCACCGCGTTTTATGAGTGCTACCACCTCTTCTACTCCTTTTGACGAGTGTGTGTGTGGATTTAGTATGGGGGAAGCCCCTTATGTTCCTTCACGCTTTACCACCAAGGACGAGATATTCGATCCCGGAATTGCTTATAAAGGGAAATCTCGGTCTTCCACCGATGCAATAAATGGAAAATCTTTCTATTTGCTCGGTGTGAGTCTACCTCGAGTAGCTCATTATGTTTCCCCACCCATTGTCCCACCCTTCTATTTCTTCTCATCTCTTTTCTTTGACCTCTTTGAGGTTCCACTATCGGTTGGAGTAGCGTTGTTTCGTCTTTCATCCGAAAAAGAGGACGCTATCTTTGACCCCGATATACGTTTATCGGGTTTTTAAAGTACTCCGCGTACTTTTGGGCATCGTCTATGATGTAAGCCTCACCAAAAATGACCATACAAAGATTATCCCTAAATGATCACATTTATGGGGATTCGAGTCGAGCTTTTGACTCGGTTATCAAAACAAGGTGCCTCGTGGGGGATTCTCATGCTTATCCTTGTAAATATTATCACTTTCTAATTAAGTGTAATGCGAGGGGACTTGTTCTCTTTAAACCTTTGTTCCGTGGTTGTTTGTGATTGTGATTCATTAGGGTCATCGTCATCATTGAAGCCTCTCGTGTTCGTTTTACGGATCACTCGAGCTTTGATCGTTGCCTTTGGAGATTCCGATATCCGATGATATCCTTTTATGTTCTAACGTTTATCTTATTAGCATAATTCATAAACGGCTTTTAGGTTATTCCTTTTACCCTTTCCATGCCCGAGATTAAGCATTCGACTTCGTCTCTAATATTGGGGTGTTTTCACCCCTAGACTCGAAACATTGAGGACAATGTTTAGTTTTAGTATGGGGGGGGGGGGGGGGGGGTGAGTAGATACTTCACTTTGCTTATGTCACAACGCAATCTAATTTTCATCTTTTTGTTATCGTTTTATGCAAAATAAGGCTAAAAATGGCCAAATTTTAAATTTTTTCTTGTTTTTCGTAAGTGTTTAAGACACGAATGTAGGTTTTCCGATGGTGAGAATAAGAGTAATTTTTGATTCGACCGTGCGTGTTGAGCACTTAGCTTTGATTCCTTAATTTTTTTATGCTAAGTCTCTTAAATGAGGACGAGAAATGATGAAGTTAATTATAAGTCACGTAATCTTTCACGATCCCATGTGTAGTAATTATTAGCTTATTCTCCCCACACTTTTGTTTAAATAAATGCATTAAGTAAGGTCGTACGATTTAAAAGGTTACTTAGCTTCTAGCCCAAGATCGTTTAAACTTGCTCGTGTTCAAATAGAGTTCATAGCTAAGGCATAACTTATTGAAGCGGGATGCGAAGATTGACAAGTTCCAAAAAGGCCCTAACAAGGCATGAGGAGCTCCATTTTGTTGCTAAAGATCCAAGATGATGTGAAGTATCATTATTCCAAAATTAATATGAAGGATCGAGACACACGACGAAAAGCAATATACTCCCCTAAATATCATGGAGAAGTCTATCCAAAAAGACCCTAACAAGGTATGAGGATAAATATATCCAAGTCCTAAAAGGAGGCGGATCGTTGTACATCAAAATCCCAAATAAAGATTGAAGAAAAATGATGAAGTTGTGGTCCAAGTTTGAATAAATTCCATATATGAAGAGAAGACCATTATTTCAAGAACGTCTTCCAAGATTTGAAGTTCGAAACACATGCCAAATATCGGTCCGAGAAAGGTCTCAAATCGTGAAACGAGTTATGCCAAGATATGAACTTAAGGAGATTACGAGAAGCCGTTTAAAAAGATCGCGTCCTTCGGCTAACTATCGATTAAATCGTGCTACTTTATTTTCGGCTTTAATAAAATATCAAAATAAGTCAAAAATGTATCTTCGTGATCATTAAGACAAAAATAAAATATAATAGATACCAAATAGGAATAAGGGAGTCTAAGTGTGTAATTAACAATCATGAGAATGATTGTGTTGCTAACTTATAATAACAATGATCTCGTTACACTCTTAGCATGGAATCAAGTGAAAATAGAGGATGACGAACTTATCTCTATGAGGCATTCACGTGTTCTTATTCTTTGACCCTAAAAGTCACTTAATCGTGATGAAAACATTACATTATGTCTAAAACATGTGTAGTAGTTTATTTAAGTTTTCGTTTTCAATAAATGTCACATAAAAATGAATTTTGGAAGTGCTGCGATACTTAATTCTAGCATTGCGTAGGGACACGGCAATGGTTTAGTATTGGAGAGTGATGAGACTGCAATTATACCTAGTCTCATCGTCCAAATCGGGCTTAAAACGCTTAAAATATCATTAAAATACCCCAAAATATGCTTGTGTTTCTTCATTGTGTATTTTAGGTATGGATATCGTGAAATCAATAAAAGATCACAAGAATCAAGCAAAAACGAACACGGGAAATGAAGCCGCACAAAGAACCGGACCCGAATCATGATTTTCCATTAAAGTCCTTGAAGTTTGAAGATATGGCAAGATTGGTCCCTCAACTTTTAAAGACCTGTCATTTTATACCTCTGTAAAATCTCAAAATTACTTGTGGGTCCTAAAATATCAAGTATGTACAAGATTAGCCCTTGAAGAATGATGATATTACATGAATAGTCCTTGGTACAAGTTTAAGAAAGATTTTGTGGCAAATATGAGAAAACAAAAACTTTCTTACAAAGGGAATACTATGTTTGGCTGTTATAAACGTTAAAGACAAGCAAAAGAGAATACAAGGGCCATTTGGGGCAGACAATGAAACTCACTCCAGCCAACCCACACCCGCCACATCACCCACTATCTCCCACCACCCAATCCCACAACTCCATCTTACCACCCATCTCAGACGTCACACCCCACTAGTACTTCATAACTGATTATTAATCAGTTAAATTATTTTGGGGGAAACACGTTTTCAAATCTAATTAATCCCTAATCCACATCAAAACCATCCCTGTTAACCATCTTCTCCTCATAAACCCTAAAAACGCAAACCTACTAAACCAAAGGGGAAACTAACAATAATTTCCAGATTATTGATTAACCAAACCCTTAACCAATCCCACACCCTAAATCACTCACAAACACACCCATGTGTCCTGTGGGGACCTCCCCTGCACGTCCCTTTCTTCCTAAAACCCTAAACCTGACATAATCAATGGTTAGATCCTTTTCCTTTGTCCCAAAGGCATCATGGATGCCCCAGATTACTTCTCAACAGCTGTATCACAAGGACTATCACAAGAGGCCACAAGACCAAGATTCAAACTTTTTGACCCAAGGGCAATTCAGGATTTTTTGTCTTCTAGGGTTTTCAATTCTAGATAGTTCTTTTAGCTATTATAAAAGGAGCTTGCAGCATGTGCAAAAGCCATTTGTTCTAGTTTTTATTTTGTAAACTTTTAAGTGAATGAATATTTAAAGTTTTCCTTAAAACCTTGCATAATTCAACTGTGTTCTGTTTTACTTTTGTTTCCTTCGTTAAAATTCCTTTTATTTTTTGCAAGTGAAATTAGTTTAACCATTTAACAGACTTTTGTTTAAAGAAATTGGGGACCCAAGTTTCATATAACAGTTGTGTGAGTTGGGGTGACACCCAAACCATACAAAGGTTATAAGAACCTTGTTATTTTTAATTGGTTACTTCCTGTTTACAAGAATTTGTTTCCAAAAGAGTTTTCTCATTTGTTGTTTAACAGCTTTTTCAAATTTACTTTATTGTTGTTTCTTATATTTCACTGTAGCATAAGCTGCTATAAGCCCTCTCTGACAAATAGAGCTTATAGGAGCTTAAGTTACTTGGGTTTGTTTTCTTAGCAGGTACCACAATCCCTTTTTCATTTGTCATCTCATTTTAGAAGACATATTGGGTGGTGGATTTCAAGAATCCACTACCAGCATCTCTCTACTTCCAGCCATCACAAAAGCCCATAAACTGACCCCTGCTAATCAGGAGATGGCCTCAGCCATAGTGGGGCCCGGATGTGGGTCCCACAAGGTATAAAACCTAGGGCTTGAACCCTCTTGCTTTACAAGTTTGAGATTTATGTGCATTGTGTGATAGTTGTTTCAATGTTAGTTAATCTGCTTGTTTATGTTTGTTATTGCTTGTTTTGCATGTTAGAGTGAGGTTGAACATGATTTAAGTGTTTTTATTTGAAATATTAGATTAATTTTGTTAAGCAGCTTTATTAGGGGTGTTTTGATGTCTGTTTTTAACTAAATTAGGTGACACAATATTGGTTTCCATCAGCTCAAACATTCTCTATATAGTTGTGTTAAGTTAAATCAATACATGGTTCTGAGTTTGGTATGTTAGAATAGGATTTGCATGCTTTCATTTGGTAAAAAATACATAGGTAAGTAGTTAGACAGATTTAGGCCATAATTTTGTGATTTATGATCTAATTTTTGGCACTTAGTTAGTTATTCTTATAATCTAGGAGTGTGTTCAGTTTATTTGTGATTTGGTAGGGTTTTGTGATAATTATTGTGGTTTGAAATTCGTTTTTGAGCCAATTGTATCAGCAAAATACCCCCAGACCTTACATAGTATATCAGTAACTGATATTGTGCATTTGTGTGTAATTTTTGGCTTGGAGTTGGTGTTTTTCTTCTTGCTGTGACTCCCCACAACCCAACTGGTTGTGGGGGTACCTTTGTCTCCCAAAGAAACCAACTCAATAGCTCTTAAAACCATCTTTTGTTGTTTCTGTGACCCATCAGTGGGAACAAGGTTCCCACTGCTACCTTTGTTCTTCCTACTGCTACACATAAGGACAAACCACACAGACCTATCACTATTAGTTTTTACATTTTTTGTCTTTACTAAAAAAATTTCATTGTTTTTCATTCTTTTGATTTTTCCCATGTTTAATTATTTACTTTGAGATTTTTCATTCAGTTTATTTTTAATTTACTGTTTATTTATTATTTTTTTAGATTTAATTCAATTTTAAATAGTTTTTATTTGTAACACCCTATTTTGGTAAATGGAATGTCACGCGTGATTATGACGTATCATCAAACTATACAAGGATAAATGTCTTAAACATTACATGACCATAAAGGAAATACCGGAAATAAACATCGGTACCCCAAAGTAAAGCTCATCACACACAAGCATAAGTACTGTAAATGAAAGGACTAAACAATGTCCATGGAAAGGAGTAGCAAAATGTATGAAGAAATGCATAAAGTAATGAAGGTTAGAAAGCTTCCAATCCATATGCATGTACGCTTAAAGTCTACGAGCGTCCCTGAGTACCTGCCGTTTTGGGAACATGAAAGAAAAACGGCTGAGCATAATGCTTAGTGCACGGATATACAAGCATAGAATGAATAACATAAGCATATACAACATATAGCAGCAGAATTGATTAAGTCTTGGAAAACCTGACATAACTTAGTAAAACTGGTTTTATAGTTTGAAAAGCCTTATGTTTATCTTATAAAAACTGTTTAACATGTTTACCATTATCCAATAGAGGTCATGAAATATCAACGTACATGAATACTTGGAGGGGTGACCTCGTCATGCAATTAGAGGGGCTGCCTCTAATTAATATAAGTTTGGGTATGAGGGATCGACTCCTTGTGAAGGATGCAAGGCACACACCACATTCACCTGAATAATTTGTAAAAACATGTAATCTAGGATGCACCATACGACCCACATGATAACATAATAATATGGCCAAAAGCTGAAGGGACGTCACGAGCTATCACTCCGTCATGGTGAAGTCATAACACTGGTGCCTCCAGTGTTATGGTTATGGTACCTTCATAACTAGGTGAAACTAGTCATGCATGTATATGGCTTAGGCATTTAATTAAACATAAGCAAATAAAAACATATAAAACATATACTGGGAAAACAGTTGGCTGCATACGGGGAATCCTAATAAGGAAAGAATGTCCATACTGAAAGGACAGAGGATCTGTACCTTGTGTCTAGTGAACGAAGAAGACGAACGAAAGAGAGTCCTACTTCGATCTCACTAAAGCTATATAAATAGTATACGTGTATAAGTATTCTGATTACTGAGTAGTAACTGGTTTTAGATCATGTCTTAGCCTGTTTTATATGTTCATGTCATGTTTTACTGATTTTATCGTTATGCTGTGTTTATCATGTATTCTGGATATTCTGATTAAGTATTACTTGTATTTCTTGTATTATTATACTTGTTGTGTAATAATAAGTAACTTTATAAAAATAGCAGGTTTCCTAAATAGAAAGTTTCCAAAAATAGAAAGTTTCCAAAAATAGATTTACTGCCTAAAATAGATAAGTTTCTAAAAATAGAAAGTTTCCATAAATAGATTAGCTACTTAAAATAGATGAGTTTCTAAAAATAGAAAGTTTCCATATATAGAAATAAGTTGGATTATTAAGCTAATAACATAAGCTTAAGTTTTACTGATTAATATTCTAAGTCATGTGATTAATAGTATAGTTTATTAATTATTACATGTAAATTAAATAAACTATATATTATAAGATTTAATTAAATATAGCATGATTTAATTAAATTAAAGTGTGTATAATACTTAGGTTAAAATATGTATTAATATTTATTATTAATATAACCTAAGTCATGGAATTAATTAGTTATATGTCATGTTTTAATAATTAATTAATTACTTTAGTCTAAATTTCATGATTTAAATACTTAGGTTAAAGTCATGTATTATTAATAATAATAATAAACCTAAGTCATGTTTTAATTAAATTAATTATATAATATGGAAAATTAATTTAATTAATCTTGTAAATAATTAAACTTGTAAAATAATTAGGCTTGTAAAAATTAAGTCATGAATCGGACCGTGTTTAACCTTGAGACCGGACCAAACAAACACCCCCTTAACAGTGGCGATCCGGCTTGGTCGGTTGCCACTGTTTTCGTACACATGCCACCGGATTAAGCCGGTGGTTCCTTTGGTCGCTTGGCTAGCCGCTGCCGCGGCTGATTTCCCCCTGCTTGTTCGATTTAGCCATCGGCTTATGCAGTGGTGCTTGTTTGTTTTCAGTCGAGACCCCCAAAACCACAAGGCCACCCCGACATGCGTCGGGGTCCCTTGTTTCCTGCGGCCGAGACACACAAACCACACCGAGACCATGGGGTCTCGGTTGGTGGTGATTCATAGACCACCGAGAGCTTCGGCTCTTGGTTCCTTACGTCGGCCGAACCAAACAACCCCAAAAAGCTCCATGTTTAATCACCCCATGATTTAATTAATACGTTTTTAATCTTGTTATTTAATTATCATGATTTCATGTGTTCTTGATCTAATAAAATAATTAAAAGAAAAGGTTTAAGGATTACCGATGCGTGAAACAAAAAGAGAACGATAACACGAACGATTCCACTAGAATTGGATCACCAAAAATCACAAACACCCTTTCCTTGTGGTGTTAAAACCGGCGGCCAAAGAGGGAGAGAAAGAAGGAGGCTAGGGTTTTGTTCTTTTCTAAAATCTCCTGTAAAATGAATACATGTTTTCCCTTTTTCTTATTTAGCAAAAATTAAAGTGAGCTTGGCCCCTCTGCTTGTTCTTGCCGTGGGTATATGGGACCCACAAGGGGAAACCCATCGTTTTTCGTGTTCTAAATATTTACGTGTTCTCGTGGTCGTGTTTACGTGATTTATTTATTAATTGTTCGTGTTATAATATATATTTATACGTGATCGTAATAAATATTACGTAAACACATAATAATAGGTTCGTGATTATTTACGTTCATGATTTCATGTTCGTGATTATAATTATTGTTGATAATAATTATCATGTCTTAATACGTATTAAATACTTATCGTGTAATAACACGTACGTAATACTTGTATTTAATATTCGTGAAACGTAAACATGTTATATAAGGAAAGTTTTCATCATGTACGTACGATTATATATGTACTGTTCATGGTAAAAGCATGCGGGTTTTACATTATTAAACTGCTTTTTGTCTTTTAATGCAAAAAGTTAATATTTTAATGTTTTTCTAATTTTCTTAGTTTTAGAAAAATATTTTAAGATTTTTAATTTAAAAAGTTCACTGTTCGCAATTTTTTAATTATTTTTTAGAATTAATTTAAAGTTAAATAGGATTTTATTAAAACTGTTTTGTCCTTTAGTGTAAAAAATTACTTTTTTTAAACTTTTTAATTTTTCTACTGTTTAGATAAGTAAAATAGGATTTTTTTAAACAGTAAGTTTATTTTTAGCAATATTTTATTATTTTTATCATTATTTTAGTTTAAAAATTGTTTTTAGCATTTAAAAAATAGAAAATAGTTTTTAAAATTTAGAAAAAATACTTTTTAGTGTTTAAATAATATAATTAAGATATTTATTTGATAAAATAATATTTTGGGCTTTTTCTTAATTATATATAATTTTAGGCCTTTAATTAACATTTAAAATTGAATATTTAATTAATAAAAGATTTTAAAATTTATTTATTGAATTTTTATTCTTATTTATATTATTTTAAACTTAGTTTAATTTTTAATTTGTTTTTAGTTTAAAATTTTTAATTTCGTCGCGTTTTACGTAATTACGTCATCGTTTTACGTCGTAGTTTAATCGTAGTCGTAGCTCATCTTTAATTTTCTCTTCTCTAAACAAAAAACGACACTAATACAAACTTTGATTTTATATAATTGGCACACATACACACACCTCCGCCGAGAACGAACTCGCATTTATTCGGTTTGTCGGTTTTCCTAAACCGTCAAATTTAATACTTGCCCATTATACGTCTTTTTCCTAAAAGCGTATTTTTACCTACATCATTGATCAATACGATGGTTATATTAAATTGCATGGTAATATGTATGCATAGAATTCACAACAAATTGGATAACATATCAAGAGTTCATAATAATATAAGTACAAGAGATCATAGACTAATGTTGGTACAAGTCATTTCTGGCAAATAACAATATCATACAAGTACAATCGATCTAAGACAGGGATACAGCATGCCTGTCTGAAATAGTGGTACAAATGTTTTTAGTACCACAAAAGATAACCTACATACTATGGTTAGGTGCTAAGGATAGGAATACAACTGAAAATAAGAGATATAGTACAAAAGTCCTAAATCATGCGAGCTGAGATGCAACTCAATGCTTGGCATGATATACAAGATATCTAAGCTACACTAGAGTGGCTGCCTGCTGGTACAGCTGTTGCAGCTGGTGTATAGGTGCCTGAGCATCCTACAACCTAATCAAAGTAGTCCTAGTCTCTCTGGTGAGTCTGAGAGCCTCCAAAAGCTGGATCTGGTGTGCGGTGTCTGCACTCCTAAGATAATCTGTCTCTGTTGTCGTCCCCTGGTGACGAACCTCAGCTAAGTCGAAGAAGATCCTGAAAGTCTCCTCCTGGGTCAAGACGGCAGTATGGGTCTCGTACTGATGACCTTCAAGAGATGATAAGCGATGGCGGAGATAAGATTTATCCTCAAGTAGCCACTGCAAGGTGTTTTGGACAGTCGTCCATGAACCCTGAGCAGCCTGTGACTCAGTAGTAACTGACCAATAGAGAGTGTTAAGTCTCTCTTGAAGTACTGCGCGCCCTTGCTGGTCCGCACGTAACAAGGCATGGATAACGGCGGTATCCTGTGCCTGTCTAGCAGTCAGCGCATCTAGCTGCGCCTGGAGAGTGTCGGGTGCTGCCTGGCTGGCTCCCGATCCCTCTCCTATCTCAAATGTAGAGACAAGAGTAGAGGTGTGCGACCTCTTGCAAGGTGGCAAAGCTCTGGTGGGGTAGCAGTAGAGTGTAGATAGTGGTGGTAGAGGTGGTAGAGTAGGTACGACCTGCTCTGCTTCCCTAGGTGGGAAGTAGGTACAACTAGTGGTGAGGAAGTGGGAGAATCTGACAGTATGATCACTCCGTCTGTCGGGTGATCCACAGACTCTGCATCGGACTCAAGCTTGTGCAGTACTGATGTCGGTGATATGGGCTTAGTAGCAGGAGTCATGAGAGCGTCAAAATTAGTCACAATAGTCGGTGACGTCATGATAATCTGAAAATAATAACATTTCAAAGTTGAGTAAGTATTATCTTACACAATTCAAAAAGTTTTCAAAAAAAATGCATATGTGATCTTATGCATGCATATGGTAGTGTAATCAAAATTACGTAGATACTTATGTGATCATATAGCAGAAGCTATATATCAATGCACAGTTAGTTCACACAATATGTATGCTCTATATGTGTATGCCTAACTATAAGGGTTCCCCAAAAATCAATTTTTATAAACCAATTGATTTTTAAATTCAGTTAAAGTCCAGTTATAAATTTTTAGTATTTAAAATTTTTAGGTTTAGATCTAGTTCTCTATAACTATGCGCTCTGATACCATTTCCGTAACACCCCCAAATGGTCAAATGCAGCGTAATAGTACATGGGGTGTTACTTTTGGTGGATCGATAACACACAGTATATAAAGCAATGATCATCAAATGTCATTAAAACATATCACATGAATTTAATTGTGCAAATTAAGTAAATTTTCTTGAAAACGCATTTATTATTAACTATAAAAATATCCCAGCCCGATGGTAAACATGAATGCTCCCTATGATTCTGGAATCCAATGCATGCACCTGCTTACTTTCATGAGAAAACATAAAAAGTAAAATTTGGGGGTCAACACGAAGTTGGTGAATTCACAGGTTTACTTATAAAGTAAATATACTGATATGCAAAACACCACGATGATAGTAGAGCACCAAGCTATACTATAGTAGTTCCTATTGCCCTATAGACAATGTTTCGCAGGTGCCTGTATGGATCATCCTGATGTGAGACCCTCAGTCTGACAATGAAATAAACCTGTTGCTTGGCCTAAGCGTTTCGTGATAGCTAATCCGCAGGCCGGGTATTGCAATACCCAAATAGATCTATTTATAACATTTCTTTTTTTTGGGTAAAGGGGAATCAATCCCGGTAAAATATATTCCCAAAAGCGTTGAAGTACAATGGAATGTAGCTGCAATGCTACATTAACCTCAAGCAAAAGCTTGAACAACCACTATATCATATGACATGCCATATGATCCTACTAAACAATTACAAAACAAATAACACCAATAGGAAAAAACCACCTAAAGGTGCATGAACAATGAAAGTAAAACGACACCACGATTAACACTTAGAGCGAACATCAGGCTGATGAGAATCATGACGATCATCAATCGATATGACTTCTTCAACCTCACTATCACTAGCATTAACCACATCTTCCTTGGTGTTAAAACCATCCTCCCAATCTGTACCATCATCTATCTTATCCCAAAGAGCACTAAAAGAATTATGAGAACTCTTCTCCTTATAATTAGTCTTAGCTACAAAACTCGAGGCTTTGTTTATCAAGAAACCCTTCTTAAGCATAGGAGCAACCGGCTTAGGATTCTTACCCGTAGCTTTAGAGGTCTCACCCCTCTCAACATTACGAAACTGAAGATTAAGAGCCGGTTTAGTTAACTTGATACCTGCAACTTGTGGTTGCTTCTTCTTACCCTTATTCTTCTTATTCTTAACCACCTCAAACCCATCATCTACCGCAACACTAGTAGCATGAGCGACCACTTCCTTAGGCAATTTCGGGCACCTATCATTAATATGATCAAAAATCAAGCATGTAGAGCATCTAGGTGGGTTCCATTCGTACTTGATATTAATCCTAACCAAAGAATGACCTTTATCACGACCTTTAGGAACAACAATTACCATCGAATCCAGTAACTCAACATCAGCTGAAACCTTAATAAGAGCACGAGCATAGGTGCTACGACCCCATGAGTTAGCACACATATTACTCGTATAAGAATCAAGCATAATGGGTGTACCAATTTGGGTAGTGATAAGACTAAGACCAACCTCCGAATAAGCAACAATCGGCACATGATGAAGTTTAACCCACACCGGTGCTTTCTTGATCTCCGCCTTTTGCAAATCAGTAGTCGGCGACCATATGTTTAAGAAAATAGGCACGTTTCTAATTAACCATGGGCCATTTTCAAGAACTCCTTCCATTCCTTCTTGCGAATTAAATTGGAAAAGGAAAAAATCTTCATGAAGTTGAACACGTTTCAAACCAAATCGAGCCCACGTATTTTTAACATAGTTTTCCACAAGCGGGAAAGCTAACCGTTTACCAATAAAATGACCATATAGCGTGTGCACAAAACGTGATTCAATCGCTTCAACAACATCATACGGGATTGCAATTCGAGCTCCCTCGACATGATCCTCACATCGCAATTCTGAAATCTTCACAACTTTGAACTCGGCTTATTATGGACAGCCATGTTTTGAACAGCCTTGCCTTGTAGGACCGATGCAAGTGAACCCATCTTCTGATCAACATTCTGATCCCTTATCGATCTATTCTCTTCCTTGTTATTACCCGTAACATGACCATCTTTATTCTGATCTGAAAACATTCCTGGTCGCATCTTAATACTTATATCACAAGGACTATGCATTGGTACCTGACCATGTTGTTCATCATCCGTGGGACCACTTTGAACACCATTTGATTCCTCAAGAACCCTAGCAGCATCGATATTAGATGGCAGTTCCTGTGAAACCCTAGATTCATTCAAAACAGGTTGTGATAAATCAGCCACTTTGGTTTCTTTCAATACTTGCATACGCGCCATAAACGCTCCCACATCAATTTCCCCACAGGCGTTTGCCATCACCCTCACATACACGAAAACACCACACTACCAAATAAACAAAGACAGAATAAAAAAACCGTTACCCTAAAGAAACCCTAATTCGAAACCCTACTAGATCCTACACCAACGTGCATATACAGAAAGTCCTCAACCTTGATCCAGTCTATAGACGAACCAATCACACCTTTGGAGTGAATAAGATTTATCTCGTTAAGGAATAGACCAAAACAAAACGAAACCCTAAAACACCACAGGCGTAATAGATCGTGACTAGAAAGAATAAAGATGAAAAACTTCAATACAATATACACACCAGAAGATGAGGAAAGCAAGCAAGAGAAAAGAATCAGATTCAAAAAAAGGGGCGGCCATTTTTTGGGTTTTGTGTGTGGGCGGTCATTTTTTTTTTTGCTAAATGTAAATAGTTTGTATAATAAGTCTATTTATAACATTTCGCGCTACACTATTAACTATTACAGTCCACGGGAATAAATGGGGCAAACAATAGGCAGTAATATGTTGTTGTCTGTAAGTGTTTGCATATACAATAATTAAGTATGTTTTCTCCCCCGGTTATAAAACAGTAAAAGATGGGGCTATGAACTCACCTCAACGATAAAGCAGCAGTAGTATGACACTGGGTATGCTGGTAGGGTATGATCACGGAGCAGTAAAATTACCTAAGTAATTTATATGACTCAGTATATGCACAATAAAATGCGCAGATAAATGTAAATAATGAAAATGCATGATCACCAATTAATAAATTATTACTATTGTTTAAACGTTAAATTTATAGTATGTTATCGATAAAAGTACATTTTTATTCTCTAAAAAAGTGTATAAACTTTTCGTACGTCAATGGTGTAATTAATTAAATAAATAGATTTTTATTTAATTAAGTGTTTGTAAGAAAATAATACGTTTCACCAAATTTCTTTAGGGCTTTTAATTGTACTAACTTAGTTTGTCCGTTACGTAAGTGTTATAAATAAATCCGTATTGTTTATTTAATTTAAATAATTAAAAAACTTAATTTAATTTATTTCAAAACAATATTATAAATGTTTTAATTAAATTGCATTATAGTCCTTATAATGATAATAGTTTCCAAAATAACCCCTAGGGTTTCGTTTGTTATATAGGTTTGCATCGTTAGTCCTTGTTCGTTATATCAATCTTTCAAAACAGACCCTAGGGCTCACATAAGTTTCGGCATAAGGCAAAAACAGTCCCTAGGGTTTATTATTTTCGGCATGTGGCAAAACGAGTCCCTAGGGCTCGTTTAAAGTTTGTAAAATGGCAATAATAGTCCCCCAAGTCTCGAAAATAATCATAAGACACAAAAGAAGTATCTAGGGCTTGTTATAAGTTTAAGAAATGACAAATATGGTCCTTATGGTTTATTAAAGTCTTTGCTAAAACAAAACACACCCCTATACCTTCGAAGATTAATAGTTTAGCCCCTAGACTTTTCAAAATGTCACGAATTGCATATACATGTTTTAGAACTTTATTATTTTGACTAGTACTTTCACCTTTTGGCAATTTTGGCACGAAAAGTCTCCTAATAGTGTTTTGGAGCTTAATGGGCTCGTTAGGCCCATTAGTGATCTGGTTTGGGTTTTTGGGTTTAGTGGGCTCACACATGGGCTTGTTTAATATTTGTACAAGTTTACTAAGCATCCTTATTAATCCAACTAAATACATGGACCTAATGTGCTTGCTTATTACTAGGCTTATTAAATAAGCCATATATATGGGCCTATGGATTATTTGGTTTGTGGCTTATATGTGGCTTATGGCTCATACACACGGGCTTATAAATAAGCCGTGTGTTTTGATCTTAAGATTCGGGCTTATGGCTTATTTTCAAGGTGTACATTTCTAGCTTATTAAGTCTAGCTTATCTAGAGTTTTAGAGCAAGGTCATCCAACTAGTTTCCATAGGTTAGCTTTAGGTTTAAACAAGATCTACATGGTGTTTCTAGATCTACAACTTAATCATGATTACTACAAAAATAATCCAAGCCGTGGGTTTTAGTTTTCATATAGCTCGAGTTTAGCAAGGTTTTACATATGCATGCTATCCTAGTCACGTTTTATCATAGGCTTCCAAGTATAGGTACTTTAAGTTCATATGCTAATGATGTATATATGAATAAAAATGGAAATGAGGATGAGATTGCTTACTTGTAGATGAAGGTGGTGATTATGAACAAGAACTAGATAGGATTCCTTGTATCTACCCGTGATCTATGCGTCTTGTCTCCTTAACCGTGACCTAGGGTAACTTTGCTTACCTTGTTAGCCAAGATTCGAGTAGTGATAGTAAAGGCTTACACTAAATGCTCTTGCGACAAAGATTTAGGGATATTAAATGAGGTGTGAATGTGTTTCATGTATGGGTGATATGTGTTCCGAAAATGGGAGATTTGCAAGTGGGATTTGAGAATGTTTATGTTAGGCTTATACTCGATCTTCGTGTGTGTGTGTGGTTCAGCTTTAGGCCACGTCCAAAGAGAGAAGGAGATCACAAATATCTTAGGTAAGTACTAGGATAATCTAGTTATGGGATTTGATTGTACAAGGTTCATAAATGCATCAAAGGTACACTTTCCCCTTTTGTTTTGCCTTTAGCCATCGCCTACAAGGTCAAGGGGACAAAGGGAAGTCTAAAATAGTGTATGATTAATGTTAGATGTAGTACATGTCTAAATTGGTGTCATGTATAGTGTACATAGGTTTTTAAGTTAGTCTAAGTGTAAAATATGGTATATTCGGCTAGGATATAGTGTCTAGGAAGGTTTCGTGTTTGATTCTAGTGTTTAGATAGGGTTACTAGTAGTCTAGGTAATATAATGTAGGTGTAGGTTCGAATCTAAATCGATTTGGTTAAGTTCTAGGGTTTTTGTGTGAAAGTATAGTCATAAATTAATAATGTATAGTTTTATTTATTTAAATTGTAAGATAATAGATAAAATGTTATAAGGTTTCTAGATATAAACTTATGATATGACAATAGCATTTGTTTACTTGTAGTAACACTAATAGTGTATAGAAAATATATAGAATATATATATATATATATATATATATATATATATATATATATATATATATATATATATATATATATATATATATATATATATATAGGGTCGAGTTATATGCAGAACTCATTTTAGGTGTAGAACTCAGCAGAACTCTTTTCAACCAATCAAAATTTAATAAATATTAAATGTTTTTATTATATTCAAAAGGGTATATTAGTCAATTACCTTTTTCCTTTATTTTTCTATTTTTTAAATTAAAAAATGTTTTATAGATCCCTTTTTTTTATGAATTCTTTTTCTTTTTTGTTAGCATGTTTTAGATAAAAAAAATAACGCATGTTTTTTTCTAGAAAACATAAATGTTTTTTTTCTCAAGATTTGATTTTACAACACCATTAATAATTTTATAAACTTTAGTGTGACTTGTTTAAGGCGTTCATTGCACATTCTTCTTAATGTATGTTCCTTAAAAAAATACATGAGGTGCAGATTATAACAAACTTCGATATTAAATAACATCGATACAAATTATATACAAAAATCTTGTTGTTGAATAAATACAAACCACTAATAAAATTATTAACAAATTCGCTATAGGCTGAAACATCGATGCACGACTTTCAAAAACATACATGTACGACTGAAAACATCAATGCATCCCTTCCAAAAACATACGTGGATGGCTAAAAACATCAATGCACCCCTTTCAAAAACATATATGCACCACTGAAACATCAATGTACGCCTTTCAAAAAGACACGTGTTCGACTTCTAAAAAATACAAATGCATTCGTTGATTATCTTTGTCGCACTATATTTTCCTTCTTTGAACAATCCCACTGAAACAAATAAATAAAGCAATAAATACATTATACTATGCTAAATAAATAAAATAGTCAAACACCAATCTACACATATGACTACGGAACATTCATATTTTCTATTATCATCAACAAATCAAATAAGTGGCAACATTTTATAATAGAACGAGACAACTTAAGTGGCAACATTTTATAAATAAACTAAATAAAAATTAATATTTGAGTTAAAAGACTCTTTCCTATCTCGACATATAGCCGTCTCGACATATAGCCGCCTCGACAAAAACCCGTCGTCGTCAACAGATCCGACGCTATTCTCGGTTAAGGCGTTATTTTCCTCCTTCGTTAACCAAGTTAATGTTGGAGGAGTTTAGATAATTTATAATATTACTTATCTACTATGTAAAATTGGAAATAGTTTCTTTTTAAAAAAAGGATTCAAAAGCATGAAACACGTGTTGTTTTAATCTTTTTGAAAGATTTCAAATAAAAACAAAAATGTTGCCTTGACACATATTTATGATTATTTGAATGATCTTTAAAGATCTGTATTTGAAACGAAAAATAATCTGGGATTTTTTTAATTCCTTTTTTAGTATAACAAAAATACATAAAATATATAAATAGCTTAGATCTAGGGACACGGCTACACAAAAAAACCTGTCAATGTAATTGAATAATTTCTTCTTTTACATGAAATGCTCATCTATTTTATGATCAGTTGAACAAGAAACCTCAAAACATGTAAATCGGATATAAATAATTCGACTTTGTGATGGAGAAAAGAGTGTGAATCTAGCAAATATGTTTTGATCCGAAAAAAGCAAGACAAATATGATCGACGTAAAGCTTTACAATGGTTCGTCTATGTTAGAGGCTTGTGTGTATTTTTATGTGTGTTTTGAGATAAATGTTGGTGGCTGAGAAAATTGAATTAGGGTGTGATATCAAAATGAAAGCTATGAGATGCATATATCAATGGAACCGTTAATAAAAACGATTAAAGTGTAATGCCAATACTACCCTTCAAACCTTTTCTTAATTGAAACAAAAATCTTTAACTTTTGGTTAATTACAGTTTTGGCACAATTGATCTTAACCTTTAATTAAACTCATCCAATGATCCAAATTTATTATAAGAGTTCTGTAAAGTTCTACACTTAAAATGAGTTCTGCATATAACTCTTACATATATATATATATATATATATATATATATATATATATATATATATATATATATATATATATATATATATATATATATATATATATATATATATATATATATATATATATATATATATATATATATATATATATATATATATATATATATATATATATAGGGTGAGGTTATTTTCAGAACCAAATAAATGTACAGAACTGCGAGAACCACCTTTTTACACTTAAAATGCACATGTATATTCATCGGATTAGTTCATTAGGTAGAAATACATGAATGTTCATTGTCGTAGGTCACTAGGAACATGTATCCTAGGACTTTGCACATGTATTTGTTTTGTATATATTATAACTATCTTTTTGTTAGATAATATGAAAACACATGTGCACTCTTCATATCTCTCATCATACTTAGATCTATAACAAATAAAACAATTATTAAACGTTAGCTTAAACATAATAATGAAAATACATATGCATTCTTAAGAGTATAAAGGTGGTTCTCGCAGTTCTGTATATTTATTTGGTTCTGAAAATAACCTTACACTATATATATATATATATATATATATATATATATATATATATATATATATATATATATATATATATATATATATATATATATATATATATATATATATATATATATATATATATATATATAAATATATATATATATATATATATATATATATATATATATTTATATATATATATATATATATATATATATCAAATCAAATCAAAAACCCTTATATAGGAAGATGGTGAACAATGCTTTAAATACAAAATTCTATAACAATGGCACATGTAATTCATTAAAAGGTTTCTATTAAATGCTTAAAAAACAAAATAGGAATTACAAATGATGTCTTAAATATAAAATTCTATAAAAATATATAAGGAAGGATGGTGAAACAATGCCTTAAATACAAAGTTCTATAAAAATAACACATGTTTCCATAAAATGTTTCAAAAAGAAAATAGGAATTACAAATGATGCCTTAAATACAAAATCCTATAAAAATATATAAGGAATGATGGTGAAATAATGCCTTAAATACAAAATTTTATAATAATGACACATGTAATGCATTAAAAAGTTTTCATAAAATGCTTCAAAAAGAAAATATGAATTACAAATGATGCCTTAAATACAAAATTTTATAAAAATGACACATGTAATTCATTAAAGGGTTTCCATAAAATGCTTCAAAAAATATAGGAATTACAAATGATTCACAATAGTTTGACATACTAAAATGAAAATATTTTTAGATATTCGGAATATCAAGTTTTGGACTGAGCTATATACTGTTGCTATATTATTCACGTGACAAAAAATAATACCAGGAGGTTTTGGGCTTACTTTTGCTAGAATACACTTTACCACAAAACTTACAAAACAAAATAATTTCTAAAAAACATTTAAATATAATGTTTTTGCTAACAGAAAAAATTAACAATAATATTAATTTCAAAAAAACTAATCAAAAAAAGTTATTCATAACATTAACATATACAAAATTTTATTACCTCGTAAAATTTAAAAATACATAAAATATTTATACAATATTATTAAAATTCTAACAAATTTTGATGTAACAAACTTATTCATAACGTTAACGTATGCAAATTCAATTAACTCATAATATTCTTAAATAAATAAATTATTTTAAACTACGTTATTATTGTCCATTTTATGCTACATTATTAAAATATTAATGTCATAACTAACACTACATATACTAAGCTTCTAATACAAACACACATACCTTCAATTTTCATTAAAAAAGTATACTTAAAGCTAGCCCGTCCACCGGACGGGTCTAAAGGCTAGTATGTATATATATATATATATGTATATATATATATATAAATATATATATATATATATATATATATATATATATATATATATATATATATATATATATATATATATATATATATATATATATATATATATATATATATATATATATATATATATATATATATATATATTGTAGTAGTGTAGTACTAGATAGACGTTATTAATTGTGATCATAGTTTTAGGTTTTCATAACACTAAAATGATGTATGCATTATGCTCATGTGTTTCAGGTGACTTAATAGTCCCAATATGATGTCTTGTGTTTTGTATGCTCATAAAATGTAGCCATACATGTTGTTCCTGTGATTCCATGATTGAATACTCACAATCATAATGTATTGTTCAAAGTTCTTGTTGATCAAATATTTCAACTGTTCCCAGATATGATAAAATGCTCAAAGTTCTAGTGATCAAAATGATGTATGCTCATGTATGATGCATATGATTGTACAAAGTTTTCATGCAAGGTGAATATATATATATATATATATATATATATATATATATATATATATATATATATATATATATATATATATATATATATATATATATATATATATATATATATATATATATATATATATATATATATATATATATATATATATATATATATATATATATATATATATATATATATATATATATATATATATATATATATATATATATATATATATATATATAGGCTCTGGTTCCATTGAGAAGGTTTTTATTTTGAGAAATTTGAGAAATCTTCGTTTGAGCCATTGATTCGAAAATTTTTCATTGATTCACTAGTTAACATCATTTAATAGTGAATCAAAACTATAAATCATAATTTTGATTCATAAATCTTTGTAAAAATCGAGTTATGAAATGATTCAAAAAATTTGTGCAGTAAACTCAATATTTTACAAATATCGCAACATCGAGAGTTTTTTAATGTTGATTCAAATTTTTTTTGACTCATTTTGTATTATTATCATATTAAAATGAATCAACACTTGAAAAATTTGAATCAAAGTTAACAAGCTATGGTTTTTGAAAAACCTTCTCAATTGAGAAGGTTTTTTTCCTTCTCAATCGATCCAGATTCTATATATATATATATATATATATATATATATATATATATATATATATATATATATATATATATATATATATATATATATATATATATATATATATATATATATAGATGAGATCAAGAGAAAACTTCATCTCAAAAGAAAACCTAAAAAACCTCTTTTCAACCATTGGATCAAATCACATTCCCCTTCCTTTTTTTCTTTTCCCAAGTTGAAGGGTCTGTTTGTCATATCCTCTTTCTTGAGGGTCATTTTTGTAACTTTGCATCTCATTCTTCCTTTTCACACGTTTAACGTTGTTTCTTTTCATTTTAATCACTGTTTTCGCATGTTACGCGCTGGCTTTTTCTTTTTTTTTGTTTTTCTTTTTTGTTTTTCTTGTTTTTCATTTTAACGTCTATTTCTTTCTTTCTAGTCTCTTTTTTTTCTCAGGTTACGCACTCACGCTTCTTTTTATGCCTATTTCTTTTTATTTTTTCCATTTTTTGTAATTATGACATTTTGTCTACTTTACGCTATATGGATTTGTAAAACGATATTCTTATAAAGCACGTTCAAACACCATCTTCTAAATGGTTTTACAAGAGATATTTTGTAAAATAACATTTTGATAATTTAAGCATCTACACCTTCCATTCAGTTGTGTTGTGCGTCATAATATGTTTGGGAAGTTAGCCACTCAGAAATAAAAATCTAATCAGAACTATACAAACAATAACTTGAAAAAATTAATAAAAAATAGTCTAAAGAAGTTGAAGTTGTTGCATCAACTTCGCGTTCGAAGTGATTTGTATCTATCTTACATGACACAAGTTGTTGCATTAGCGAATCAAGTTTTGTACCATTTTTTTCTTTTATATTGGCCAGCTCTTCTCTTCATCGCTTTTATAACTTAATTGTCTTGTTTAAGCTTGTTATTTGCCTATATAACACCAAGATCAGTCAGTTTTATATGAGAAGAAACCCTTTTCATCAAGGTTATTCATACCATGAAGAATTAATATAAATCAAAATTCTACAAGAATAGTAGACAACATGCCATAAAATGATGAAAGAAAGTTTGAAAGGAAACTCATGAGGTTCTGTACTTAACAAAATAAAACTTAATTCAGAAGCAATACCTAGTATAGATTATGGCTCCCTTAGATGCATTCAACAGAAGCCCCAGAAAAGCCATCTAACCCACCTGTCATGTATCGTAAGACTGAAATAACCATAAGATTGAATATGGGGATTCAGGTTCATTATAATTTGTGTGTTGCAGCATGCTTTGTACATTTCTACATATTCAATGACAAAGGAAATATAGTTGCTTACAAAATGGATAATGTCATTAGACCTCTCCATTCCATCCATTCAATTCTGACGATATCCAAAAATCTTCAAAAAGCTCAAAATTTTATTATTCAGGACGATATCCAAAAATCTTCAACTATAGGTACAAACTGACTTTTTAGTGAGGAAATATAGTGAGGAAACGTACCAACTAGGTAAAGTCCTCCACAGTCGCAAGCTTCAACTACAGGTACAAACTGACTTTTTATTATTCAGGACGATATCCAAAAATCTTCAAAATGCTCAAAATTTTAAAGAACTTACCGTCCATATTCTGTTTTCATGTCTTCCAATATGTCATAATCTTCATCATCTAAGGTATATTTTGTGTCAAGGATAGAGCCTTGGTAGGAGTTGTGTTGTTTGCCCTATGTTGCAGCATCATTTACTGTAAATGAAATAATGTTAATTACCTCCTAAATCGATTTATTATAACAATTATGATTATATACTTCCTGAAATTATTTTTTAAAACATTAACAACTCATGTAATACAAATGGATATAAAGTGGTTAATACTTAATACACAAAGCTATGCCCTAATATGTTTATCGATGCACGAAATATATAAACAGATCCCCTAATATGTGTATCGATGCCCTGAATATACAAACAAATGCCCTAATATGCTTATCGATTCCCTAATATGTTTATCCATGCCCTAATATGAACTCTACAAAAGTTATGCCTAAAGACAAGACATCTCAACACAAAAGTTGCAATACTATAAAAGAGAGGAGAGTTTTAGTTTTAAAAACAGTTGGCACTTAAAATAAAAAGTGACTAGAGTGCAAAAAGTGTGAGTTTTAAACATGGGGTTTTAGCTTGTGAAGGTCTCAAATTTCGCGATCATCAAACAAGCTGTAGAACTTAAAACAATAGTTTTATGTGCGAACAACCAACAAACTAGCAGAATGTTCTCAAAATGCTGATTAAATAGAAGATACAAAAAAGGGCATGTAAATCCTTTGACCTGTTTGCAATTTCTACGCATGAAAAGATTATTTTGAGAACAAGCTTTAGTTAAGACTTATTTAGAGAACATACTAAAATGGTCAGATATCCCATGTGAGTGTATATAATAAATCCAACTGATACAAAAACTAATGAAGAAAATCGACCTGATACATAGTAACTCAAAATGCAAGGTTGTTGCAGTGACATGCCACAATCAAGGGATTTTCCTGTAAAAGTGAATAGCACATTGACCTATTAAATATTTTGTTTTTACAACAAAAGATGTTTGACTATCATTGATGCAATAATGCTACACAACGATGTCGTGTATATCTCATATCTTAATCCATAAATACCTGCATTTCGATATCTCCTTCAAGAATGTACTTTTCTCCCAGCTACTACAAGGATAGAAAAACAGACTGTCAACCCATGTTCTGAAATTATAAATGCGTATAATCGAATACTAGCAGCTTTACAATAAAGACAGTTGTCATGTATTTTTTACTATCAAAAGAGACACAAACGACTGAGATCTACCTTACATCCAACCTTAAGCTCACATTAACAATCTAAAATCTTTAGTCTCCTAAAATAATTAAATCACACGATCAGTCATGAGTTGGTAATTTGTAAACACACATACGCCCTTAATCAGCAGATGTCGTTAAAACAATCAAACGTATGCCGTTAAAACAACCAAATAGATGCCGTTAAAACAATCTAATAGAAATACACAATTCCTGTAACGAGTAATATTTGGATCTACCATAGATAACAGCAAAACCGAAACTGAAAATAAACATCTCAAAAAGACTCGTGTAAATCTTAATCTCAATCTCAATCTCATGGACTTTCTCTACTTTAAGCAATTGTTGGAAAGAAGAAAATGTGCCTTTTTTGAAACAAAGAATTACTTTCTCTGTTGGCCGACTCAAGATATGTGATACAAACATGGTTGCAACATTCTCTAAACAAACAGATGCTTTAATTTTAACAAATAGATGCATTATTTTTATCAAACAGATGCCATAAATTTAACTAACAAATGCCTTAAATTTAACTAACAGATGCCTTAAATTTAACTAACAGATGCCTTAAACTATTTACATCATATTCCATTAGACCGAAAACCATTTTCACTTGTTCCCTAAACCACCTATTTCTTTAAGTTTGCATACAACCCCAAAATTTTTGGTAAATACATACCTTGGACAGGTTATGTATTTGTAAGCGATCCCACAGATCGACAAGGCGACAAAGGAAATAAGAGCATATATACACTAATCATAACATACAGATGTCGTAATTTTCCACTGATACATTAAACGTATAAAAAATACAGATACTAGAACAGGTCACAGGGTAAGTTTTTAGTATCGAAATGTTTATTAAATAGAAATCTAAAACGAAAGGGATACATGTTTATTAAATAGAAATCTTTTTACAACATATCGAAATTTGAATTAAAAAAGAGGTTGGCATTAACAAACTTCAGTGTGTCTACTTCAACATATTAGATATGATTTTGAATAAATTAATGGTTTTTAACTCTTTATATATATGCATCCTATAATATAATAGGAGTTATGTACAAAAGTCCAAGAAATGATACCTTATTGCATGTCAACTAACTAAACAGAACATAGTAGATCAATAGTAGCATCAAAATTTACATGTTTACTTGCAGAAACTTTGTATCTTAGTGAACATAAAAAAACAATAACTTTTTGCATTTAAAGTCTGAACTAATGTAGAATTATAACCATAAACGAATAACGTTTGGTACCTGGGGAGGCTAACTTAGTATCTCCGTCTCCTAGAGAAGCTAGAGCTATAACCAGAAAACCTTCTGGTCGATAAACAATTATTATCCAAATCGAGCACCTACTGCAGCTGCATCAAAACATACATTTTCCCTTACAAACTGTAGAAAAGCAAGAGTTTAGTCATGCACCACACGCGATAACAACTTTTACGCAAGTGAATACAAATAAGATATTTTTCATATATCCTGTTACACTTATTTGCCATATATCCTGGTACATGTATTGCGCATACAGTCGGAAAGAATCTTTTGTGCAAGTGCCTCGCTAGGTTTGAAGTTATTATCCCTAAAGTTCTAACAGAATGAACTCAAGAACACAGAATCTGAAACATTACAAAGTTGTAGGCTCTTTTTTATCAGCTTGAACTACAGTAATAACAAAAACAAAACGGAAGTTAAGCCTTATGATACATTTAGACATAGAAACTAATTTTGGGTCAACCCAACCAAAAACTGGCCCATTTTGGTGCATATGGTCATACTATTAATTTTACAGCAATGATGAGAAAAGGAATATCCAATTCTAAGAATATATAGTTTATTAGTTACTTGGATGCTGATACAAATACATAAAAATAGTTACCTAGAAAGATTATAGCTCGACAGTTTGTGTCGATGCAACTGCCTACACAAAATGAATACTATAAGAAAACACTAAAACAAAAAATTTCGACGCATTTTACAGGTACATATCAGATGCACACAAACACACACACATACAGGGGCAGATGTACTTGTTGGGTTGGGGGTGGCGGCGCCCCCCATAGCTCGACTAAAACGACGAGATTACAGTGTATTTTTTGTTTAATTTCGATAGTTTTTTTTAAATGCCCCCCACTAGAAACACAATTTTCCCCCCACTCACACATTTAAGTCCAACATTTAACACTCGAAAACCTAAAAATCTTCCGTTTTAAGTTAAGATACTCGATTTTTTATTCGGATTTTTGTTTTTTTCGCTTTGCTATTGTCAAAAAAATTTTTTGCCCCCCGCACTTGAATATCCTGCGTCCGCCACTGCACACATACAGAACTAAATAAGGATCTTAAATTTTGGGTAAATCGTAAACATTGCTTAGTGATAAGGATGCGGTAGGGGTTACTGCTGCCTGATGATAGAAAATACAAACAATAAGCAATATGTGAAACACCAATGATTCCCTAATTTTTCAATTATACACTCATCATACAAAAAAGTGCCAAAATACTTCTAACGACGCCCTATTAGTCCGAATGGATGCATATGATGACCAATGAACTAAACATTTAAATAGATACACTAAACATTTGAATAAATTAATGGTTCTTAACTCTTTATATATATGCATCTTATAATATTATATTTTGTAAATAATTAGTACCGCCTAACTATTTACTTTTTAAACCTCCAAAATCATTGAGTGCCCTGTTTCATGTATGATCTCGTCCAAGATTACAAAGTGCATTTACTACAATCAACTAAGAATAATTATTACTATAAATTAATAAAAAGAAAATTATATATGTTAGGGCACAATACATAGAAACTAATAAAAGTAACTACCTTACGAAATTTAACCCTTCACGTCATCTACTTCGCTTTCAAATAGATCGAATTGACTTTAGTCAATAGTGGCCAAATCATCAGAGTCATCATTCTCATCTTTTAACTTTGATTATTTTCTAACTTTTTTGTTTTTGGGGTTTGGTTTAGGGGTAATTGGGGATCAGATAATTTTATATCGATGGAGGTTAACGACGGCGTTGTGATGACCGGTGAATAGCGATGACCGATGGTGACCGGTGTATAATGGCGACAGGTGGATAAGGGAGATCGCTGGATAACGACGACAAGTGGTAACCGGTGGTGGTTGGTGGATAACGACGGCCGAGGTGACTAGAAGATACACGTGTGGTAGAGAGGATATGGGTGTGGTGGATAACGATGATGATTTTTTGAGCAACGATGATGATTGATTGTGGGACGTGTTTTAAAGTTTCTTGATAATAAGAATGTAAAATTAACAATTCTGACCCTTTCGTTTTCTTTTATTGGTTTTCTCTAGAACCCATCCCTATATATATATATATATATATATATATATATATATATATATATATATATATATATATATATATATATATATATATATCTTTACATTATATATAACAAGAGAGAAATGCCATCACTTTTTAATATTTAATTTTATTTTTCTAAAATTCAGAATTATTTTGTATTTTTCTAAAAATTCGGGATTTTTTAAATTTTTTGTCTCAAGCAAGAATCGAACCTATAAACGTTTGCTTGAAAATAATCACCTCAACCAATAGACCAAGCTAGCACGTTTGATAAGTAATGGAAAAACAAACTTTATAAACACAGTCTAATGGTTAATGGAAACCCTTTATATCATAAATAAACCCTCATAATTTGATATTCATCAAACGTATCTTCACGATCCCTAATATCTTTATATCGTTGTATTCATTATAGTTTGATTGGTTAATGTTTGTTAGAATCATAGCCGGTAATGGCTTTATGGGGGGATTCATGAACGAAACCAATAGGTCTTGATGGTTTGCATACTAAGATCATAAATCCCAAGGGTCACACTCGATGATGGGGCTCTGAATGGTATCTGATATCGTAAGCATGTGGTGTAGTCTTGTGGAAAAACTGAAGGGTATCTTTATATCGTTGTATTCATGCTAACCCTAATTTATTTGTTTATTCCAAGTTTATTTGTTGATCGTTTTTATAGGGCATACTAATCGAATGCGAGGTAATTTTAATTTTATTATGAATTAGTTACAGTTTATACGTGATTATGCAATTAGGTCTTTGAATTAACGTGAAGGCATGGGTGATTAAGTTTCACGGCCAACCCAGATATTGCAGAAATGTTTTTTACTGTCGTCAAGATGCATTCGATATTGCTTACATCAGTTTCCTCAACCGCAATATTCACATCTTTGGTGAATTGCTCAATAATTAGAATTACAATACAGACTATCTTTTCCAGTTAATTTCAGTTGTTTTGGCCACGTGAATTTACTGTTAATTTTCCCATCAATAAAGTTACTTGACAAGCATGTTATGTAGTTTGTATCTGATTTTTATACAAACTTGAAAGTAGTTTCAATTGCATAAATTTAACTATCATTTAGTATTTTGTCTATAATATGTTCTAAAGTGTTTTAGATCATGTAATCTAAGCCTGAACGATTACTATACCTCTTTGTAACTATTGTTATCGTATTGTAACAAAGTGCGTTGCTAGGTAGTTTCTACTCTATATTTAGTATTGGTGTTGTATTTGATGGATTTGAATGTTGACATCGGAGCCTAAATATAATTTTTCTATTTTGTGGAAATATTTAGATGGCGATCTGCAGAAATACTGGTGCAAATTGAGGTATCGGATTGAATCTACACAGCTTGCGACACAAGGGGTTACTGTCATTCTTACCTCATGAGACGTAGTTGTGAGCGAAGAATGAGCAAAGACTTCGCAAGAAGGAGGCAAATGTGGTGTTTTATCAGCTCGATATTGCAAAAGATGAGTCTACTAAACTCTTTTATGATCGGGTAAAAGAAAAGTATGGATACATAGATACTTTGGTAAGATGAATCATATCCGGTATCTTATATAATTTCATTTGTTTGTGCATAACAATTGCTTATTGGTACACGCTTGTGCAAATAAATAATGCAGGAGGTAGGCAACATTAGAATACTAATTTTGTCAAAGTTGTTGAAAAAGTCATTAAAACCAACTACTACCGCACCAAAAACACGATTAAAGATGTGATACCATTGATGAGGCCTTCTTCTCAAGGTACTCAGATAGTTGTAGTAAGTTCACTTTTAGGAAGAGTTAATGGCATTTATAGCTTAGCCTATGATCTCTTAATTCATTTACTTGCAAGCTAATATGTTAGTTTAACATGAATCGGGATTTAAGCAATCATGCAACAGAAGACAAATTGAATATCGACATCTGATACAAATATATGAACGATAAATAGTGGATATAAACAATTATTTTTCTCCAGGAACGAGCTTATTGCATGAACACTCATGTGCCTACTTTTTACAGCTTGCCAGATTTGCTATTTGAACTTGTCAGGAAAATCGAGCTTACTTTTGCCAAATCAGATGATCCCTTAAGCTCGAAATATAAGCTAATCCAAACATCCCAAATTCAACACATATCAACTTGCTATATTTTCTGCTTTTTTTCATTTTCAAACCTGTGAATAAATCTTTACAAAACGGATTAGTTTCCTTCAATAAGGTTGGGCTATTAGTCACGAATGAATATGATATTTGGTTTGTGAACACATACTTATTTGGGTAAGCTGTTTTTTTCTTGTGCAGAACTTGAGACGTTGTCGAGTTTGAAGACGCTAAATGATATCATTCCTTCTCTAACTACACTCACTTCACTTAGGGTGGTTAATCTTAGATACAATAGCTTGGAAGGACAATGACAACGTTCCTCGGGTCTTCAAGAGGTTGTTGTATGGCATAATCTTGGTCATCCAAATCACCAAAGGTCAATACTATATAAAAAGTTATAACTACTACATTTCAAATAAGCTGTGCGTTAAGTAACTCAAGAGTTATGGCATGGTAAGCTCTTTTCTTTAAATTTAAAGTTTAAACATTGATGATTATGTTAATCTATTAGATACACGCACTCTTTACTGATGCAACATTCGTTTTAATACCCTTATGTTAGCCTGCTGAATTGACAAGATCTGGAATGCCAAGTCACTTTACTGTTGTGCGTAAGCTTGAAGATGGTTTGTTTTTTATGTGATTTAGCAAAAAGGCAGCACATAAAAATTTATCGGTTGGGTCAAACATAATTAGCACTGAGAGCAGGTATGTAACTAATGTTTAAACCGGGAGTTTTGTTAAGCCGGTTAATGAAAGTACTTAACCCTACCAAATACCAACAATTAAGTACTTTTACCAGATACATGTCGGATTATATGAAACCAAGCCCATTTGAATGAAAGTACATATATATTATAAGTAAATGATGCTTCATAGTAACTTAATTTTTTTCCGAATACTAAGCCCATTTACTTCAACTGACAACAATCTAAACAATGGTGATACTAGAAACTTTGAGTGCAACATATGCTTTGATTTAGCCGAAGACCCAATTGTTAATTTGTGTGGTCATCTCTTTTGTTGATCATGTCTTTACAAGTGGCTTCACATTCATTCGCAGTCTCAAGATTGTCCTCTTTGTAAGGCCCTTATTGAAGAAGAAAAGTTAGCGCCTTTGTATGGAAGGGGAAAGACCTCAACTGATCCAAGGTCAAAATCTTTACCATGTGTTGAGATCCTACATCGAACTATGGGTCAGAGACATGCACTAGCTCCTCAACTGGATAGAAACGCATTTCCTTATCACCGCCATCATGGGTTTGGGTTAATGGGTGGTTTTGGGCCTGCAATGACTACAAGTTTTGGGAATTTTACCCTTTCATTTGGTGGTTTGATACCGTCATTTTCTAATGTTCAAATGCATACTGATACTCACGAATCGAAGCTTCCTAGCAGTGCTGTCTTCCTTTGGTGCTAGCTGCCTTTATAAAGCTTCCATTTTGTCTTCAAGGACTCCGACTCTCTTTACTTGATCCATTTCTTCATCTACAGTAATTTTCTGTAAGTACTTTGGCATAAAGACATATGTCTGAACTATATGCTTATTGGGTCAGTTTACATCGTACTTATGGGTGTACGCAATATGAGCTACTCACTCAGGCTTGCCTTGCTAGAAACTCAAGTACATCATCGAAAGCAAATGGTCTACTGATGTAGACATAATTTATTTGAATTTTATACTTTTCATTTGGAGAACTTGAAAAATAACAAATATTTATCTCACACTAAAAAATGTTATATCAATTGTATGACTTAGGTTGTTCTAATCAAAAAACAGAGGTGTGTGCTTCAAAGCTACGATGTTCTTATGTAGGGAAAGCCCAAAGAAATCCCAGAACGGGAGTACACCTAATAGAGTAAAGCTTGCTGATGCATAATAAGTTGTTCGATGCTGCAAAACCTGGTGACCAAGTCCAAGAAAGGTTCGATTTTTACTTAGGGATAATCCTATTAGTTAAGTATATGTTTACTTAATGTGTTTGAACGAATGGTTGTTCTAACTACTTTATTTGAATAGATCTCTTGGATTTACAGGGCTATGATTGTCAGAGTTGGCCAAACTAAAAGGACTATGAAATCGTTATTAAATGCATATTTTTATATCATGTATCGTCATTCTACAACTTGCTTTAATCAGTAAACCTTGATAAAACGTTTTTGTTTTCAGGGACACTATTCGTGCAATGGGGGTGCTGGAATGAGCATTGGGTACTGGGCCTATTTTTAAAGACAACTCGAAAGTCACTAGTAAATCACTAAGAACTCCAACCAGGTTATTTGGAATGAAAGTGTTTTGGCTAAATTTCACCCAACCGTGAAAAGAGTACTTTTACCATATGATTCCACCTGGTGCTATAAACATTATATTTGAAAACATGTATTCTAAGTAAGTTGACAATATTTTACCAGTTTTTTAGAGATGGGTTGATTTGGTTTGTACTATGTAAAAAGTAAAAAAAACTGAGAAAATATAGGGAACACGTATTTTCGATACATAAAATACCAGTTTATTAATACTTGTGTTGGTCTTTAAATTGTATTTGAAATTATCAATAATAATTTGCAGGTGGCGCTGGAATGAGCATTGTCAATACATACACGTTGAGTAAAGTTCCATCACCCAGAACATCAAATGGTATGTTTTCCACCCATCTTTTTAATAAATTCTAAAATGGTAACAACACATGTACTTTGTATTACCATAAACAATCGTTTTATCTTAAGTAACAGATATTGAATTTGTATTTATGGTAAATGATGGTAGAGGGTCTTTGGAAGGAGGTGAAGCTGATGAAACTAGATTCATTAATATCCAAATAGCTCAAGAGTAATTGATAAGACAATGAGGAACTTAAGAAGTATTTGCTTATATATTTTGAGTGTTATAAGTGATTTGTTATCCATTAAATCATTATAATACAGGAAAATAAAAACGTTCATTGTCGATCTTGAACTAAATCCACCGATGCTAACACTTTAGTCGGTGGAAGTGGGGATAAAGCTAGAGAGGTCAAAGAAAAGTTGCTTCTACTGATGCAAAAAGCGAATAGAAAAAGTCTGGAATTGGAAAGGAAAATGCACGAGTTGGAAACAAATAAAAGCGTGCTGGAGATTGTACTTCAATTGTTATCAAGGTCTGTTCGATGCAAAGACTACAAGTTTCTGTAGAGACTGCTACGTGCAGCTTGATGTTACTTACTGACTTGTTGTTGTTGTCAGCTTCCGAGCTGCTTAGCAAGCAAAGACCTGACCAAACATTTTTGACATTTTTTCAACACTTCAGTCACAATTATGGGTAAGTCACATATATTTATTTCTTTAACTATTTCTTTTCATTTTTGCAGGTGCAAGTTCACATTAGGGTTCTTTATGAGTATCATATATAAAGCTATTACATTACATTCCTCCATTTTATATGTAAGTTTTATTAGAGTTGCAAGTAAGCCTTACCCGTTTATATGAGAAAAAAAATATTACTACACTTATGCTACTTTCAATGAAATGTGAGCAAGATTTTTAGCATGAAATATTTATGTCTTCTTCAAGTCTTTTCCCTATCCAATATGTTTTGCGGGTCCTCCTACAACAAAAACAAATTATATCCAACATTTTTCACCTCATTCACACACGAATGTATCATAAGATAAAACGTTATCATCGACAAAAGTAAGAATTTCATTTTATGGCACTAGCAATATTATTTTCATGAGGAAACTCTTTAAAACAAGAGCTACTCTCTAATGGTCTTAGTTCGCCCACAAACGAAGAAACCCTTGCTTGCAAGCTTTATCTTTATAATTATCTTATCAATAAATTAGGAATTAAGTCGTACAATAGTAACGTACTTTCGAAAATGTATTATCTTGATACGTGAACTATCTTTTTCCCACATAATGTAACGTAGTTTCAGATTTTGTATTTTTCACCACGTTTTACAGGGACCGGTTAAAAAGTTTTGGAAACCGAAAAAAGATTCTATAGGGCATATATTTTAAAGGATTAGGTCGTATAATAGTAACGAACTTTTCTAAATGTACCGATTTGGTAGATAAACCTTTTTTTAATTACGAGAAATTACGAAAAACTTTAAAAAGATTTAAAATTACAAAAAGTTATCAACATTTTTTAGTTACGAGAAAGGGTAGAAAAGAATAGCTTGGTTAAAACTACAAATAAAAAAAACTCATTTTTAAAATATAAAATAAATTATAAAATTACAAATTTTGTTTATAAAGTTTTTATACTTAATAATTTTTACGAAAAATTATAAAAACTTGAAAGCTTTTTTTAAGATAAAAAATTAAAATATTATAAACAAGTTAGAACAATTTATTTTTTTATAATTTCTTTAAACACATAAGCCGATGGATTTTTAGAAAAAGAACAATAAGAAATCTTCTAAAAAAGTTTAAAAATAAAATAAAATTTTCATAAACAAAAATATTCCCCAAAAATTCAAAAGAATCAGAAGTTAAGAAGAAAGATTTCCAACAAATTTAAAATTTTTAGAAATGTTAAAACATTTTATGTTTTCTTAAAATATAAGTAAAATTTAAGCTTAAATTTTTCAGAAAAGGTTTTAGTGTTATCTAAAGAAAAGATAAATATTTGTAAAAGTGTTAAATTTTAATTTTTTTAAGAAAAAAGTTTAGTTATTTTTAACCTTTTTTAAAAAAAATTCAAAGAAAAAAGTAAAAAAGAAAAAAAATTAATGTTCCCGGTAAACAAGTTTCGTTGTGCAAATCGACACAAAATTTGAAAGTACGTTACATTTAGTGGTAAAAAATAGTTTACGTATTAAAATGATACATTTGTGAAATTACGTTGCTATTGTACGGCTTAATCCCATACGATTATATTTTATTTCAAATATCCAAACATTGGCTTAAGATCTTTCTAATTTGCCATGTTGAAAATAAAAATACCCAATTGAAAAATATTCCTTTCGGTTTCAATATGAATGCTGTAATTTGCAAATGCTTTAACTATGAGATTTCATTAGTATAGGACCCATGCTCATCCCTACATTGTACATGCATGCATATGATTACTTTCTACATCATATGGAAAATTAATAACTTGAAAATCTCAGCGAATGCGCAAAAGAGACTAGCCCTTTCTTTAACGTGTCAATGCCGCTAAATTGATACACTAATACAAATTTTTATACGATTATTTCAAATAACATAAAATATATTCAGTAATACTAGCATGGCACCCGCGCAATACGGCGGCGAGTGTCTGGTGACGATTTTTAAGGTGACAAATGTTACCACTTTTGCCCATTAAATTTGAATTCGATTAAAGTTGAAAAAAATTAAATCAAAATAAAGTAATACCTAAAAATGAGAAAAACTAAAATTAAATTAAAATATATCAAAATGGGTATTGAATAAGAGCGTAAAATTTTAGAAAATATGGTGAAATTAGATTATGAAAAAAATAATTAGATAAAAAGATATTTCAATTTTAAAGATAAGTTTTTAATAGATTGTTACAAAAGTTGTTACAAAAAAAGATGAATGAGTCAATTACAAAATGAATGTTCCTATAAAATTTAATCTTCAGACTTTCTAATATTAGAATTGTCCTAAATGCTTTCTAATATAGTAAGATAATAAAATAAACAATTTGACAAACATCGCTGCTATGTTTAAAAAAACCTTTGTAAAATACATAAGTCTTTAACACCAATATTTTTAGCTAAACAAAAAATTAAAAATGATAATTAGAAGTCATGCCCGCTCATCGGACAATGAATAGAAAAGAATATTCGAGATTTGTGTAACTAAAACACATAAAGAAATTTTGCAACTAGATATATATATATATATTATATATATATATAATATTGACTTGATACCACACCTCTAATCCCAGTCATATATGACATGGCACCTCTAAACCAATAGAATTTGTTTGTTAGCTAAAAAATCTCAAAAACCTACCAAAATTAGACTACGAAAACGCAATTTGTAAAAATCGGGCCGCGATTTGCCAAAAGTTGGGTTTTCATACCGCACCTATATATAATAGGTTAAAACCAATTTTTTTCATTTTTCTTTATTTTCCTAACAAACAAACAGACGGCGAAAACACACACTACCTTAAAGAACACACAAAAAACCATAACTAAAAAAAAACCAGCCGTCACCTCTACAATCCTAAACCATCAATACTCAATCCATTCACAAATCATTGAATCATTGAATATTATCATTTGATGATTTCAAATCCATGATCCGCGTAATAAAATCAATGTAAATCGATCTCAAAGGTACCCTTCCCCAACCTCCTTCCCGTCGACATCTTCATCCTTTTCTCTTTGTTTTCATATTCATCTAAATAAAATCTTTAATCGTGATAGAAAATCTTGGGTTTGATTAAGATGATTACGTCTAATTTTTTTTTCTAGACAAAAATCGTGATAGAAAAATAAGGTCAGATCTATGGTTTATTTGAAATTTTGTTTTCAGTTGAATGTACATAATTTTATATCTGTTTGTAAATGATTACTCATTTTTATGGGTTTATTATTTATAAATTCCCTATAAGCATCACTTTTATGGGTTTAGTATTAAACAGAAATTGGTATTGTGGAAATTGATTCACTGGGATTGATTGCTCAACCGGAGTTTGAATTCAAAGAGTGTTGCTTATTCCTAATATTCGAATTTTTGTATATGATTTTGTGTTGTATGCAGTTTTTGTGATGAAGACTTAATTGTTATGTGAGCTTAGATAGTAATTGGGTCAGCAGAGCATCCGCAGACATGCAGGGATCGATTTTCCCAGTTCCAATGCAGATAGAGACCAAGTGTTAAATCAGGCAGAAGGTTTACGCTATTTTTTTTGCCTTTAGTAAACTTTCTAAACACCGAGTTTTGCCGATTTAATAATTCAATGTTTGTCACGCGTTTATTGTACCTGTAACTTCGCCAATAAAACATAATTGGCTACATAAGAAAGTAAGAAACCTAAATGAATTCCAGTCGAAAGTGGCCCAACGTGTACAAATCAACCCATTTTGCCTTATGACCCGCTGATGTGACACACTGATGTAATATTATTTTATCGATTATTGCTAAACAGTAGTCTGTGAAACCACATCATGTTGCTTAGTTGGTGTGATTTGTATTTGAAACCACAATTCACAGTGAAGGCTACAAGAGAGGTTTTTCTATAAAAGGTGTTATCTACACTTGAAATTACCATTTGATAAGTAATCTTAATACCCAAATACCACCCTTATTACTTGTATACTGATCCAAGGATCAATATTAGGACTTGCGTTATTATATCATTATGTTTAGTGGATTTTAAATTCTTGTAAGCTGGTGTATAGCAGAATTAGCAATCACGTACACCCTGTCTTTCCTCTTTGCATGGCTGTGTCGTTTTGAGTAACATGATGGTGGGGATGGGATTGCTGACGAGAGAGTTCATGGCTACAGATTATTCTTGAGACGAGGTAGCATTATTATCAAATTTTAATATGGTATGGGAGTTTAATGTGCTTTTATTGGAATTAAGATTAATATAGTGATAATTTATATAAATTAGCGACTCATACAGATGATGGTGATGAAAAAGAGGATAGATAAGACACCATTAGCTGCAAATTTGCATTTGCAAAGTAGCAAAACAATGGCAGTTGACTTCCAAATGAAGTGTAAGCTACCTTATATGTCACTTTCTGGGCCGGTTTGATATTGTTTCTTTATCGAGATTAATCCTGGTCATGTTCACAGATAGTAATGGTAACCACAGCAACAACTTACGTAGATTAAGTGTTTTCTTTATATGTTCATACGGTCGGGTTTTGGTGACGGAGGTTTTGCCCAATGCTTCAAAAACCTTACCAAATAGCAGATTTGCTTACAACCCATTGGTAACTACCTAAATTCAACAGCATATCTGCTACTTGGTAAGTAGATCTGCTATTTGGTGACGGAGGTTTCTTTACGAACGCTCGCAGAACGAACACATTAAACGAAAATTGATGAGAAAAGTAAGTCAAGGAGTAACATTGTAACTACCTAAATTCAACAGCTTGGAACATGTTTTTCGGCATAGCCTGAACACCAGGTATTTTTCTTCTTGCAATATATTATTACTATTATTTCGGTCTGCAACACTTATTCTTTATGTCATCCACTAATTGTTCAAACATGATTAGGTAGTTGTCGTGCCATATAACCCATTATTTGAATAGAACCAAAAAACAGATTTGTTGAACTGGTTATCAAGTATGAGGTACAAAAATGAATAAAAAGAGCACCAAACTGGTCAAATAAGCTGAACCTTACAATAGTTGTAGTACTTGAACATAAATGTCATAGGAAAACCGTATTTTATCTTCCTTCTCATTGTCTATTCTGATTTAGGAGATGTTAAAAGAACACTACAGGAGTAATGCAAGTGATAAAAGAGACAATAGACACATAATTAAAATGATATCATTCTCATACATAAATTTTAAAATAAACGAAAGTCTAGTCTTATGAAATACAAGTTGAAAGCATATAAGCTTTGAGTTTGTCATTAGAAAAATTTAAGACTCGAATAGGACACAGTCAAGAACTCTAATGAGATATTATTCCTAATTACAAATCATCCACTTTTATTCTTTAGGTGGCAGTGGGAAAAAGGCGAGTAGAGCCACGGAAGAAGAAGAAAAGGTGGTAAAAGTTGCTATCACCACTGAAACTAAGGTATGCCCCTGCAACATTTTTCTGTAAGTGCCAGCTTTACATAGTGTTTGGCTATGGCTGTTGCAAAACTCTTCTGAAAGTCAAGTGGTTAAACCCATTATGTATAGGGCCGGCGACTTACAAAATATGCTCTCGCCAAATATTTATAATATGGGACTTTGAGCAGCGTTTACCCACTAACGCTTTTAAGTCGACCGAACAAGACTCTTTAGTCTTCTTTTAATTTCATAGACATTTACTATGTGAAATAGGAACTCGTAAATACATTGTAACTTTAAATTTTTAAAACCTTTCTTCCTTTAAACTTAATACTCTATTCAGTACAGAAGTTCGAAATTTCAAGTCAAATTGACTATTAAAATTACTTGGTGAAACTGCATATACAGGGGTTGTGTAGGATCCTGATGATTGGTACTGCATATATACACATGTTATCTAACATTGGTTTATAATTTATTTTCTATTTTGTTAAAAATCAAATTTATTTAATATACATATGCAGGAATTCAGGAAATAAGAAACATAATTTTGGCAAAGTAACACTGCTAGGGATGACTGGTTTGAACAACATTAATTGTAGTCACGAGCACTTACTCCACTTTCCATGTCTTTTGGCAACATGAACTATTTGGTTGACATGCCTGGTGTACGTTCCTTTTTTTACAAACTTGAGTATCAGAGGAAACGTTGGCAGAACATGATCCTCTTGGAGCTAACTATGGTGACATTCCTCTCGAAGAACTTCAATCAAGAGCGGTTACTGGTTTTGTAACAGAAGATCATATAAATAAATCCGTGTTAGTTAGAGAACGATTCCTCAAGAGCCGTGCTCATAGTGGTAATTAGGCGTTTTCGATGTCAGAACATGTAAGATCAGAAGTACGGATAATGGATGCATGGGTGGGTTAGACGTGCTAGATAATGGGTCAAAATGTATGTTTGTGGTTGATGTTGGAATGGATCGGGTCAGGTTTTGATTGACCTGTAACACACTTCCTGGTTCAAAAGCTAACTTTTTTTAATTAACAACCAGTTAACCATTCATACACATTTCAGGTTCACGATGGACTTATGTATTCTAATTTATTATACGATGTCTTTACTTTCTTGAGAATATGTTTGTTTACTAAGAACAGAAATCATTCTTGTGTAGGAATGTATACTAATGGTATTCTAAAACAATGGCCAGCATGTGTCTGCTAATGTGAAAAGATGAAATCAGGTTAGTTACTACAAGTAAAATAGTCATAATATATTCAAATATTTACAAGCACCAATCTCAGGTAATTTTCTGTGCTTCTTCATATTCTTATCCTTTATATTTAATTCTATGTTATACTAATCTCAATCACCAAAAAATTATTTATGAACCATGGTGACAGCAATAGTTTCACATATGAGCAGCGTAAGGATGATTCATTATTGTGGTGATGCATTTTAAAGCTAAAAATTAGGTGAATGTTGTATAAAAGCAAAGACTTTGTAACTGTTACCTACAACTACTACAGACTTGATAACTTGATAATTTGGGATACATTCGATAAGGCGCACCAGATGCGAGTTAAGGCGCACCTGGTAAGTCAACCATTCAAAAAGACGATGATGAACTTGTGGCTGGTAGAACGTGATATATACAGTCCTAATTACATTAAAATACAAAATTATGTCTCATTTTGCATTAGTTTTAGACTTTTAGATGCAGACCTTTAGGATTAGTTTTTGAAACAAGGCCTTTATTGGCGATGGTAGGTAGGCGTCTCAAAAGATTACGTAGACACTCCTTAAAAGTTGGCTTCAAATGAAAAACAAGAGAGAAACTAATGGAAAATTTTGCTTCTAAAGGTTAGTTATTGTGATTATATATGCAGGCAGACAGGCTTCAGATATTTGACACATAGTTGGCTGACAGATGTAAGGTGGTCTCTACATAGGAATTACACACTCCCACCACCATCCCACCTTATAAACATCTCGGTATACTCCAAATACTTAACTCTATGAACATCGCCAGCAGGCGTAAAATAAGTAATCTCCAACACCCAACTCGAACCTCTCACCTTTACTCAAATTCCACACAATCTTCGTCCCTTTAAACTCCACCACATCATGACCATGAGTATGATGATGAGCCGGTTCAACGCTCCTACCTGCAAACCTATCGCAGAAGTCAGGTTTTCCCTAACAATCTTCATTACCCCATCCGGCATTATCCCCACTGGCGTAAACTCACGCCCCTCAGCCAGTTCACATATTAGAACTATTAAATGAAATGAAATACATACTTTTTAGCATATAGAAATACGATTGTTGATTTTGTTGATTATGGAATGTACTATTTTTGTTATTTTAGGTTGAGAATATTTAACTGAAGTGGTGTATGTTTTGGCTGTACAGGTCTGCAACCAATAATGAAGACATCGAAGTCGGCCCCACCAAAGCCAGCAACCACCGAGGCACCAACATCGCCTGTACCAGATCAGTGAAGTGAACAACCCTCTCAAGAGAATGCCACAAGTCCGAGCCCAAGCCTAAGTGCCGATATTGACAACCACAATGGTCATAAAGGGTAAGCGGTGTTGGGAGTATGATAATATAATTAAAATCAATTTGGCTTTAGTCTACAAGTTTTAGCCATTATTTGCCAATAAATGATCAGGGCTGTTAAAATGAATTGTAGAATGAACATGTCAAATTTGCGGTTAACAACAGATGACACAACGGTCTCGTGGTCCAACCACCGTGTAAATCCACAACCTTCTCAATTGAAGAGTACATTGAGGTGGCTCGGGAAGTTTTCCATGCCAGGTGTGAGGCCAACTCTAAGGCAAGTCTTGGCGAGTATGCAGGTGAGTTAAATTATGTTCCAGAATATTATTTTTATTTTTATCTATTTTGTTGCATTTTAAACTTTAAATTTCTTGTGGATCTAGCATTAAGATATGTTGTTTTATGTAGGGATCACAAAACTCTTGAGCCAGCTTTCTGCCATGAAGGAGATGCATATTTTGATGGTGGTCTCGATGCGGCTGGTAAGACCATTATTTTGTACAATCTCAATATCGGAGGGATTGACACCAGCAAACCTGTCATTGGTAACAGAACTCTTTCTTCAAAAAGGTCTACAGTTTTTCTGAGATACTTTTAGTAAATAGAGAGAGTGTAACATTAGTTGAACGTTTTTTTTTCATATTTATGCGGGAGCAACAGTTTATAGCTTCTATTCGATCATTCTATTTGATCGATATTTGGAATGCACGCAAAGAAGCTATTAGTGTTGGAGAGTTATAAACTGAAACTCAACCTCTGAAGAGGCTTGATAAGTTTCTCATGTACTGGTGAGACATGTTTACATTTACTTATTTATGATAATGATGTTCTAATTATTTAGCCAAGTTAATACATAAGTATAAAAGAACTGATCTTTGTGTACAATCAACATCAGTCTCTTACAACTATAGTCTGTTGTATGGAAATCGCCCAAAATGGATACATGTTAGTGTATCTTTGGGAGTTGTATATTATGGCTGATCTTGCTATATCTTCTCAACTTCATTCTGAATCCTGTGTTTGCAGGACTCATTTGTTATTTACGAGTGTGTCGCTGGTTCTGGTAGGTTTACAGCCACCATAAAAGGTACCGATTGACATGCTGCGACCCCACATATCAAAAGATCCAATTCTTGCAGCATCAAACCTTCTGAACAATGGCAAAATAATTTAGATAAGTTAATCAAACAGGCTACTGTTGATTTTGTGCAATAATATACAATGTTATTCACTGTCGAACCTGATTTAGGATCACCTTCCCCGCACAAATGTTAGTCTCTTTCGCCATTTTACATTATCCATCTTTTGAGGAATAAATTTCATATTTTGTGGCATCATCAAAATCATTGTAACGAACATCACATACAACCTATAAACTCAGCTACAAAGTTCAGCACTATGAAGGTTTGAAAATACGAACCACAACAGGTCCATTGCCATGTTCTATGTTTGGTTCAACACTTTTTTCTTTATTATAAGGCTTTGGTATTTATTTTGTAACTTTTGTTGGGTATCACCACAAAGTTACAAATAGTAGTTAATTGTGGTTGAACTTCTATATATTTATGTTATCTTGGAGAAAGTTCCAGCTCTTTTGCTATATTTTAACCGTGCTCTTGCTAGAATAAACCACTTTCAAGTAGTTTATTACTATGTCATTTGTATTTCAGTCTTTTCCATTTCCGTGTATCTTGTGAAAGTGACTAAAATATATAAGTAGCTATTTAGTTTAGGGAATTTGTAATATGACTTTACCTATTACAGGTAGAAAAATGGAGATGAAAACAAATAACTTACGCGGTCCAGAATAAAAAACATAAGAGTTCGGAGAGTATACATATTTAAGTTTGTATATAATAAAAGTAATGTTTAAGATTTTTAAACTAAAATTGTTATATATTTGTTGTAAATTTTGAAATATTTATTTTATTGTGAATTAAATGTATTTTTAAATATAAGAGAAATGTTTGTGTTTTATTGACATAGCTTAACATGTGTTTGAGGGCACATGTTAAAAATACCCATTTAATTTGAGTGGTGATTTGCACACTCTTCTTATTTATTTGCACACTCTAATTGTGCGTGTCTTAACATTTATACCTTCAACATTTAGTGGTGTGTGAATAAATGAAGGGTATAATAGTCATGACAAACATACTTTAGAGTGTACTAATAACTTTGTAGAGTGTGATAGTCATTAATTGTGTTATAACTTGTTTCATCGTACTCCGTACCGTAAGTTGTACATAACATAAAAACCTTATCAAATGTGGTCATTATGAAACGTGTAATAGTATTCCACATTAACAATTTGTAGGTGGTTATTTTTTATTAGACTTCTTCTAAAAAAATTTGGAATTGTTAAACAAAATATATTATTCGAACACTATAAAATATTAAATATTAAGAATTTATTTAAATCAGGATTAAATTAAATTTTTTAATTTATTTTAAACATAAAACAACATTAATTAAGCGTAAATTATAACTAAGATATAATAAAGATTAAATTAGGAATACAATAACTAAAAAGGCACAAACAATAACCCTCTGGAACAACAAAACTTGTAGGTTTTTAATAATGGCGGATAGTATGTTTGTTAACTGAAGAAGATGATTGTAAATGGGTTTTGTTTATGGGATTGATCACTATCTGTTTTCGTTTTGTAAGCCAATTATTATATCAAGTTACACTTAAAACCTTTAACATTTCATAAATATTAGTTTGAACCTTCATTTGAATTATATGCATTGGTTCAAAACTTTTTATGCGAACGAAATGGCAAAAAAGACAACATTATTTAACATAAACTTTCTAAAATACAATTTTGAATTAAATGGCTTAGCCTAGAAAAATTATGCGGCAAGATAAATATAGTTTAGAAAGAAATACAGTATTTTTAAGAGCAATGAACAAATTTTTATTGCCATTTTATAATATAATGTGAACTCGAAGTAACATTAGCTATATTTAACGAATAGTTAAACTTTTTATAATTAATCGTTTGAAACTCTTTTGGCACAGGACTCCTAAAATTTACGGAACGGTCTGGGTAGCCCAACACCTAAAAAAAATATCGTTTAGTTTCCTTTAAACAAAAACAAGTCTAACATATATAATTGATACATAAACGTACTTTTAGAAAAATTTACAACTCAAATACGACCTAAAGTTATGTAGATTCGTAAATTAACATGACATCAACACATTCGTTGGGTGTACCAAAGCATTACACTATCAAAGTTTAGTTTACGTTTACCCAAAAAAACACAAATCAATATTTATACAACCAAAGATTAACATGGGACAAAACAAGTCCTTAGGGCGAGCCAAGGCCTAAAATATCAAATATAAGTTTACTTTTAGTTTTTGTTTTAACAAAATCAAGTCACACTGCTAACAAATATAGCTAATACACAAATTTACTTTTAGAATAGATTTTAGTCGTGTCTACGAGACCCAAATATATACACACTATTAATAAAATCCCCTTTAAAACAAAAGTATCCCCTAAACAAAAAAAATAGTTCGTTCAGATCAAGGAAGAAAGCCAATCCCGCCCACTGATCACTAATAAACGTTAAGCAAGCGTAAAGTATAACAAACATATACTAAAGGTTAAATTAGAAAGTCAAAAAACAAAAAATGTACAAACCAATGATCCTCCTGAACAAACAAAGAAACGACCCCGCTCGTTGGACGAGTTACGACGCTAGTATATATATATATATATATATATATATATATATATATATATATATATATATATATATATATATATATATATATATATATATATATATATATATATATATATAGGGGAGAGTTAAAATAAAAAGACTTTTTTTGGTGAGAAGGATAAGAAGGATTTTTAGCCAATCATTTAAAATCAATGGATAAGATCAATCCATATTCATAACTAACTAACTAACTAACTAACTAACCACCAAAACACGATTTTAAAAAAGTCTTCAAAAAATTCTGAAAAAATTTCAAATGGTCGGATTTGTTGGTGCAAAAAAAAGTTGTGAATAAACGTTTTTTAATTTTGAGTTTTTTACGTTTTTCTGATGCACAAAAAACAAAATTTGATGCAAAAACACGTGAATTTTGGTGTGCAAATTTTTTTTCATTCAAAAAATTTTCAATTTAATATAGTTTGATGCGGAATCATATTTTAAAGAAAAAAGTCAAAAGAAGTTGGGCATAAAAATGAATTCTTGATGCACAAAAAACCTAAAAAACGTAAAAGAAAACGTTTTTGTGCATTAAAATTCCGTTTTTGTGCATTAAAAAAGCGTAAAAAACTTCAAATTAAAAAAACTTTTTTCACAAAAGTTTTTTGCACCAACATACCCGATCTACTGGAATTTTTTCATAATTTTTGGAGAACATTAAAAAAAACACGTTTAGATGGTTAGTTAGTTAGTTAGTTTGTTAGGATTGTGATTTAATCTCATCCATTGATTTTAAATCAATGGCTGAAAATCCTTCTTATCGTTCTCACAAAAAAAGTTTTTTTATTTGATCTCTCCCCTATATATATATATATATATATATATATATATATATATATATATATATATATATATATATATATATATATATATATATATATATATATATATATATATATATATATATATATATATATATATATATATATATATATATATATGAAAGTCCCTTAATATAATAATTGTCGAAACTATAACTCGTATAAACACTAAAATACAACGAAATACTTTTCAAACGCGTAATGCTTTATTAACTATTATAAACAAAGTATTACAAAGTGCTATGAATACACCCGTTGAATGACAATAAGAATTGAACCCTAGAACAAGTAAACATGATTCGAGACTCAAGTTTACAAGGGAACCTATGAGACGCTGGTAGACAGCTGAGGGCTCAGTGGTTCCAAAGAAAGAAAGAACTTGGATAATTTATCCAAGCACAAGGGTTGCATTAACTCTTCTTTCTCACTCCTATTTATAGTGGTACGAGGTTGCTTCCTTAGTGGGAGTAGTTGATACGTGTCATCTTCTGAATGAAAGAGTACAACGTATTAAATGCATGTCCAAATCGAGACATACCTTTAAACAACTTTAGGTGAACAGTTCTGCCAACTGTTCACCTTTTATTCCACTAGGTCGTACTAGGCTTTATCTTGAATCTCTTGTTTTGTCCCGCTTAAAACACTTGGTAGATTCTCCTGCCTAAACTATAAAGGATTGGACAAGCTTTGCTTGTATCAGACTTCTAGGGTTCTTAAGTGATCTCTGAGTATTGTCAACTCAGAGATCCTGGAACACCAACACATTCCTTCTACATCCCAGCTATTCATAATCGATGGTAAGTATGACTTTAGATTGTCTTCGACTTCTCTGATGTTGTCTTTGACTTGAATGTTCCTGGTGAGCCAGCTGAGGCTTTGCCTTCCGCTGGTCTGGTCTCTGTCGCTGGTCTTCTCAACGATCAGTAACACTTAGTCTAATTTAAAAAATCTAGACTGGGCCATAGTTAAAACTTTCATTGGCCCAACAATCTCCCCCTATTCGTTTATAAATTATACTAAGTCTAAAATTATTGTAAGTGAGTACACAGCTTCTTCTTACACATAATTTAACAAACATACCTCAGAGTTTTATTAAACATAAAGAACCTAGTCTATTACAAGGACACCCAGTGGTGTAAAATAAAACAAAATAAAAGGTTCTTCAGCGATCAAGGCCTTGGTCACAGATTCTCTGAGCTTCAACTTTGTCACTCCTAGAGTTAATGATCAGCTCAACTTCAAACTCAAAATCATCAGTTAAATTGCAGTTCCCTAGGATGTTATGTTTGAGTCTGATGAGTTGGATAGTTGAGGCCATATGAAGTTCATTAATCCTATGAAAGCAATACTCACAATTTCCATTCATAAAGACCATTCCTGTCTTTGGATCTGAGTATACTTGGCCACCCACTGGCTTAGTGATCTCCTTGTGAAGTACAAGGTTTCTATACATTCCATCTACCACAACATTCTCAGTGACCAGCTTCTCTACCAGAGGCCCCATTTGGGTTTTCCTTTTTCTTTGTCCTTGAGATGATTGTTGTTGTGATAGTTGAGGAGGCAGAGGTACCTTCAGCTTTTTAGCAGTGTCTCTTACCCAATTCGGCTTAGCTTGAATGTTTTTCATCATTTGGGCAGCACCAGGCCCAGTCTTCTTTTGGGCAAGAGACAACATTTCTAACCATTCAGAGAGGCCCAGATCTCTGAGTTTAAAGTCACTGAAGACTTTGTAGTTGGTTATTTGATTTTCTCTGTATAAGGTCATCACTACTCTTTTGTCTTTGTTACTGTAACATGCGTATTTGGTGATTTGACCGGGCTCTGCTCTTTGGTCCACTATTCTCTCATATTCCTTTTAAAGGTTGCTCCTTTTGACTTTAAGTTCTTTGAGCTTATTCAGCTGAGCTTCCTTTATAGCTGGAGAGAGTAGTTTGTTCAGAGCTTCTTTGCTCTTGATTTCAGCAGCTCTAATGTTTGCTAACCTCTTTTGTTCCAAGATTTGAGCCTTTGCCTGCTCTGGGTTTAGTGGTGGTTCATCATCACTTCTAAATTTGTTCAAGTCAGAGAGTCTGGCTGTGGATCCACCTTCTTCTTGGAGGGAGTGCAGGGTTGTTTCAGGCACCTCAGTGGCAATACCTTCTCCCTTGTCTTGTGCCACCTTAGTGATAAGGTTGAAGGATCTGATGGGTTTTGGTGTTGGGATCTCTGTTGAGGGTGCTGGTTGTTTAAGTGATTGCTCCCCCTTAGGTGGAGCAGTATCTTCTTCTTTAGAGGTAGAGGTTGCTGAATTCTCCCCCTCAGGCATAGCGCCGGCAGAAGCTGTGTTTGATCCAGGTTTGAGGAACTTAACAAATTCTTGATGGAAAAATAGACATATTTCTTTAAGTTCCTCTTGCAATAGCTCCTGAAGAAGTTGCCTGGAAGGCTCACTTGCCTTGGCAATAGCAGCAACATTGGCTTTGACAGCTGCGGTGAGGACTGATGGCATGTATTGCTGAAGACTCTGGTTTAGAACTGCTGGGAGTTGAGTTTTCAAGTCATTTCCCAGTAGTTGCGAAAGTAGTGCAGTCATAGAGGATTCCACCAATGAAGTTAGTGCAGTCTCTAGGGTTGTGGTGAGTTCATCAGCAGCATGAGTGAGTGTTTGTAGTTCAGAGAGGATGACATCATTTGTGACTTTAGGCTTTGTGATACTGATGTCTCCCCTCCTAACCCAGAGTTCCTCAGCGGCTAGTTCCTGAGCATCTTTCATTCTAGGAACATGAACAGGCTTGAGGTGTTGCAAATGTTCTAAGTGTTTCATTGCCCCCAGTTCCATGACGTTTGGCAAAGTGGGGAAGGGAACTGGGGTTGGTGTACAGAGCCTCTGGTCCCATAGCTGCTTGGCAGCTAGTTCTTGAACATTTTCCATAGATGGGAAGGGAATGGGCTTCAATTCAGATGTGACTTGGTCATCATCAGCATCCATATCAGCATAGTCGGAGATGGTAAGGTCATCTTCAATGATAAAGACCTCATCTTCAGGCATAGAGTCAATGTCTGACATGGCATCCAGATCAATATGGGACACTTCAACATTATCGTCACCAGCAATGAAATAGGCCTCATCATTCTGTTGTTCTTCATGAAGATTGTGAGCCTGTTATGACATTTGTTAGTAACCAGTGTGAAATAAATATGAAGTTATATATAGCCATTCGCTGCCCCTAGGAAAGCTGGGTGTGATTATCCAGCCCCCCTAAGGATTTCTCCTTGGGACTCTTTTAGTGTGAAACAGATATGTTGAAGGGTCTCCATTCGCTGCCCCTATGATAGCTGGGTGTGATTATCCAGCTCCCCCATAAGGATTACTCCTTGGGACTCTTTTGATTTGTGAAAACTATGTGGTAAATGGTCGCCGTTCGCTGCCCCTAGGATAGCTGGGTGTGATTATCCAGCTCCCCCTGAAGGATTGCTCCTTGGGACTCTTTTAATTGTGAAGTAATGGAAGTTAAAGGTCGCCTTTTATCGCTGCTGGAAGCAGCCAGCCTAGCTTCTTGTTTTTGGCGGGAAACGAAGGACAAGCTAGCAAGCTAGCAGGTGGACCATTTTCTTGATTCGGAAGTTATAAAAGTTCCGATTCGGAACTTTTTTAGCCATTGGTTCGGAAGTTTTTTCTAAAGATCCGATTCGGAAGTTTTGAAAGAAAATTGGTTCGGAAGTTTTTGAAAAAATTGGTTCGGAAGTTTTTGAAAAAAATTGGTTCGGAAGTTTTTGAAAAAATTGGTTCGGAAGTTTTTTGAAAAAATTGGTTCGGAAGTTTTTTTTTTTATTCGGAACTTTTTGAATAAATCGGTTCGGAACTTTTTTGACAAGAAATTTGGTTCGGAACTTTTTTGACAAGAAATTTGGTTCGGAACTTTTTTGACAAGAAATTTGGTTCGGAACTTTAAGAAAATCGGTTCGGAACATTAACTGGGCAATATTAACAGTAGCAGGAACGAAGAACAAGGAAAAGTACTAGAACACGAATTTAAGCAAAATCAATCAAGATCAACCAAAAGATTAACCCAAAATAGCCACTAAACATCAATTAACAATAATCAATCAAAACAAATCATCAAAACTAACAAACATAACCAAATTAATCAAAACCCACTTGATCAAAATCATAAAAACTCAAGAACATGAACAATCAAATTAAAGAACAAATCAAACAAGAAAGGTAGAAGGAGATTGACAATAATTAAAGGTAAACTTACTTGGAATTAAAAGAAGATTAAAGGTGCGTTACAAGAGAATTAAAGATCATAAATTTAAAGAACAAGAGAAATGAAAATTGGGGAAGAGAGGCTTGTCAAGCCTCCAACAACCTTCACAAAATGGATAGTAATGTGTATTTAAAGGGGAGGAAGGGATTAGTGGAAGGAAGCTTCCTCCCCTCTTTCCTCTTTTCCTTAATTGCGTCATTAGGTCCCTCCTTTCTTTAATCTTCTTAAATCTTGGACTATAATGACTTTGGCTCGGGATTTCTTTGAACTCGTCTTGTAATTCTTCAATAAATTATACTTGAGTTCTTCGGCTTTTGGTAAACTTCCGTCTTTTGACTTTTTCTTCGATAAATCTTCGGAATTGGTCTTGGACTTCCGTTCTTTTTCCACTCTTGATCTTTCGACTTCGTCTTTTGTCTTTTACTTCAATAAAAGCCCGTGAAAGCCGTGTTTTCTCCACTTTTCACCTTCTCGACCCTGAAACACAATAAAAACACAAACCACGCATAATTCTGCCATTTACGACATAAAATATATGTTTAGGTCCCGTTTTAATGTAATTAAGTGGTAGAAAAGATGGGTGTTTTCACACCTATCAAATCCCCTACACTTAACCATTGCAATGCCCTCATGCAATGCTTAGCAATAAAGCAAGGTTTACACTTTCCATCATAATCAACCTATCTTGGCCTTTATTAAACAACTAAGGAAAATAGAAAATAACAAGATGCAACAAGGAAGAAACTTGTAAAGAAATCTAAGACTTACATTAGGGCTTGTGTGTCATGAATGTTTATCACCCTCAAGTTTCACGTTCCCCATGCCAAGCTTAAAAACAAGATCATTGTTAATACAAGTTAGCATAACAAACATTTACTCATGCGGTTCAATTAATCACTTAAACTCCCTTATTCCTATGGGTATCTCTTATATTTTATTGATGTCTTGAATGATCACGAGGATGCATTGTTGACTTATTTCGATAATTTATTTAGGCTGAAAGCAAAGTAGGACGATTTGATCAATAGTTAGCTAAAGGACAAAATCTCTTAAAACTGCTTCTAGGGATATCAAAAAGTTCATATCTTGGCATAACTCGGTTCACGATTTGAAACCTTTCTCGGACCGATATCTGGCATGTACTTCATACTTCATATCTTGAGAGACGTGCTTGAGATAATGGTCTTCTCATCGTTAATAGAGTTTCTTCACTTGGAGACTTTTGAGGGGTACTCCAACTTTGTTGACCACGACTTCATGATTATTTCTTCAATCTCTAATTGGGATTTTGAGATACAACGATCCGCCTCCTTTTCGGACTTGGATCTATTTATCCTCATACCTTGTTAGGGTCTTTTCGGATAGACTTCTCCATGATATTTATGGGAGTTGATTGCTTTTCATCGTGAGTCTTGATCCTTCATATTGATTTTGGGAATAATGCTTTTCACATCACTTTGGATCTTCAGCAATAAAATGGAATCCTCATGCCTTGTTAGGGCCTTTTCGGACTCGCCAATCTTCGCGCCCCGCTTCATAAGTTATGCCTTGGCTATGAACTCTTATCATTACCGAGCAACTTTTAAACGATCTTGGGCTAGAAGCTAAGTAACTTTTCAAATCGTACGACCTTACTTATTGCAGATAATTTATTAGCAAGTGATGGGAGAAAAAGATCATAATTAACTCACATAAGTTAATGAGAGAATACCAAACTTGTAACCAACTCTATCATTTCTCGTTCTCCACAATTTAAAATCTCAAGGAATGAGACTCGTGGATGCTTAGCCTAATAAACCAATTAAGGTCTACATGGTTAAGGATACTAGCTAGAGTGAACTTGGATAAGTAAACTCGGGTTGAGTCAAAAAAAATTCACAACGGGCCTAATATATCTAAGATAACTAAACTTGTTAAAACCATTTTATTAAAATAGGAGAAAAATAGCAAAAATAAAGGGGACTACAACTAGGCCAAAATAGATTAAAAATTTTGAAAAATGTCGAAAAATTGATTTTCCGGTTAAAATGAGGGCAAATACAAAGGAAAAGACCACTTAACTTTGATAGAAGTCCCCCCTACACTTAATATAAACATTGTCCTCAATGTTTAAGCATGTGGGAGTAAACTCCCCTACACTTAGGACATTGTGCACTTTGTTTAAATCGCGTTAAGGAAAAGACAACTAAAGAGATTCCTATTTTAATATTGAGAAATATAAAATAGTGAATCGAAAAGAGTTTAGGATAGAACCAGGAAGAAAGGAATACGGAATCACGGTTCGTCAAAAGTCATCAAGAGTGTGTCTTTGAAGCTCTAATCCCTGCACATGATAAGAAAGAGAACAAGAAACACCAACGGGGCTCCCCCTACACTTATGATGAAAATAGATAGATAATTGGGTTGCCTCCCAAAAAGTGCTTGTTTTTGTTGACCGAGTCACGAGCCTGACTCGTCCCCGAATTAAATGGTCCATGGGGAAGCCTCGAATGTGATACCGGGATCAAAGACCTTGTCCTCGTTCCCGGTTGACATCAACAAAGGAGAGGCGGGGGGATAAGTCTTGAAAGGGAGAAAGGTCCTTTCAACATACGTATTGTATGTGAATTCAAGATCCACGGGAGGTGGGTTGGGTATAGTGAGCACATTGTCATACCCTAAAGACAATGGAGGCTGAGCATTCGGCAAAGCCGTGATGTTATCAATGATAGCATAATCAATGTCACCTCCCGGGTCCAAGCACTCATCCTCCGTGATAGTGGCTAAAAGGGAGGATGGAAGGTGCTCGGGAGGGGGACTTGGGTCAATACTTTCCTGCAGCAAATTATCAAAAATAATGTCCCCCTCCGTGTCAGAGTCATCAATACCTGGAGGGATGGAGTGGATATCGATTTCTTCTTGCAATGGGTCATTATCTTCAACGGGAGGAATAGATGGAGGTAAAGACTTGGAAAGAGAAGGAGAAGTCAACGCTTCGATTTGAGCAATAAGAAGGTGCACTTTCCGTAATCCATCGCGAAGAAGCACGTCTTCTACCTCATCCACAAGATCATATTCATCGGTGAACTGCTCGTAAACCGGAGAGAATAAATCGTCATTTTCTGCATCTCCCGGTGGAGATTGAGAAATTTCAAAAGTGAAATTCTCATAGCAGAGAGAAGAATCGTCATCACTAGGATCGACCTTGTCCGTAAGAGCAACGTCGTCCTCATGCACCATAGCAGGTAAGTCACAAACCTCATCATCCAATACTTTGGCGAGACCAACATCACTATGCTCATTCAACGAATCTAGATCCTTAGACGTAGAAGGAACATCGAGAGTAGGAGCAGTAACTTCAGAAGATGAGTTGAAAGTGCATACAGCATCATCGTCATCATCATCATAATAGTATTGACGCACAAGCAGAGGGGTATAATCACTAAGATTAGATACTTGCTCTTGTTGCAGTCGCTTTTCCTCGTCTCGAAGTTCTTTAACCAAAACAACGACCTCTTGAAGTTGCAAAACAATGGAGTGTGTTTCTTCATTCAAGTTAGTGAGTTGTGGGTCAAGATTAATTTGCTGAGAGGATTGATGATTGAGGGTGTGATGTGGGGGCTCAAAGTGTTGAAAACCTGAATTGTAGCAAGGTTGTGGCTCATAGTTGTTCATCGGTTGAGAATAATTAGAAACCGGGTTTGGTTCATAATAATCCATAGGTGAAGAAAATTGAGGACACGGATTTGGCTCATAACAATTCATTGGTTGACAAAAATCGGTATCGTGAGGACCCCCACAGTTGTTGCAAACCGGGTATGGAGAAAAATCAAATGCGTATTGTGGATAGCTATTATCATTGTCATAATTGTACCCTGGTTCTTGCTCGTGACCATACGGGTATCGAACCGGGCACGAAACATGCCAATGAGAATCGCTTCCACAATAGATGCACGGGGGAACAGGAGGTAGGTTCAAAAAGTACGAATTAGTCGAGTTGCACAAAGGACAAAATCCGGATTGTGTGTAGTCGATATCGTTTCCGCACCGCTCACATGTACACCATTGACAAGACTTGTTCCCAGATAATTGTTTCCCACACCGGACGCAATGGACATAAAAATCCATGAAGAAAGATAGATAAGCAAGAAGAATATTTTGGTGCAAAACTTTGAAAAAGAAATGTTTTTTATGATTTTTCAAATGTTTTTGGATTTTTGAAAATTTTTGACAAGAAAAATAACGTTCACAAGTGAACGGATCCCAAAATCCAACGCGTCATTCACAAAAAACCTTCGATCTTCACAAAAAGAGCCGGCAGCGGCGCCATTTTAATACTCAGATTTTACTCGTTGAAAGTTCGTTTCTCTCGGTGTCTAATCGAATTGATTTCTGGTTAAATGTGTGACTCAATTGTTTTTGGTTAAGAAAAAGGGAAGTTGATTATCTATAACTAATTAAAAAGTAAATGCGAAAAGTATTTAAAAACAAACTAAAGACAAGTACAAATAATAAAAGTAAAACAAGGTGAATATTAAAAACTAAAAGTTAAAACGATATTAAAACGAATATTAAAACAAATAATAAAACGTAATTTAAAGCGAAACAATTAATAAAAATAAAAATAAACGAAGAAATTAATTATCGACTCGAAAATAAAGTTTACTAAATGAAAAAGGAGAGAATAAAACTAAAATGGTACTTTAAAGCTAAACGAGGCAAAACCTAAAGCGGGTACTAAATAAAAGATAAAATTTGAACTTTACGAAAAAATATTAATTTTAAAATTAGACGAAAAATTCAACTAAAAATACGTAACTTTCAGAAATAAAATCGGAACAACTTTCAGATAAAACTAGACAATTACGGAACAAAACTAATAAACAAGCAAGCAGGCAGGCTAGCTGCTGGAAGCAGCCAGCCTAGCTGCTTGTTTTTGGCGGGAAACGAAGGACAAGCTAGCAAGCTAGCAGGTGGACCATTTTCTTGATTCGGAAGTTATAAAAGTTCCGATTCGGAACTTTTTTAGCCATTGGTTCGGAAGTTTTTTCTAAAGATCCGATTCGGAAGTTTTGAAAGAAAATTGGTTCGGAAGTTTTTGAAAAAATTGGTTCGGAAGTTTTTGAAAAAAATTGGTTCGGAAGTTTTTGAAAAAATTGGTTCGGAAGTTTTTTGAAAAAATTGGTTCGGAAGTTTTTTTTTTTTATTCGGAACTTTTTGAATAAATCGGTTCGGAACTTTTTTGACAAGAAATTTGGTTCAGAACTTTTTTGACAAGAAATTTGGTTCGGAACTTTTTTGACAAGAAATTTGGTTCGGAACTTTAAGAAAATCGGTTCGGAACATTAACTGGGCAATATTAACAGTAGCAGGAACGAAGAACAGGGAAAAGTACTAGAACACGAATTTAAGCAAAATCAATCAAGATCAACCAAAAGATTAACCCAAAATAGCCACTAAACATCAATTAACAATAATCAATCAAAACAAATCATCAAAACTAACAAACATAACCAAATTAATCAAAACCCACTTGATCAAAATCATAAAAACTCAAGAACATGAACAATCAAATTAAAGAACAAATCAAACAAGAAAGGTAGAAGGAGATTGACAATAATTAAAGGTAAACTTACTTGGAATTAAAAGAAGATTAAAGGTGCGTTACAAGAGAATTAAAGATCATAAATTTAAAGAACAAGAGAAATGAAAATTGGGGAAGAGAGGCTTGTCAAGCCTCCAACAACCTTCACAAAATGGATAGTAATGTGTATTTAAAGGGGAGGAAGGGATTAGTGGAAGGAAGCTTCCTCCCCTCTTTCCTCTTTTCCTTAATTGCGTCATTAGGTCCCTCCTTTCTTTAATCTTCTTAAATCTTGGACTATAATGACTTTGGCTCGGGATTTCTTTGAAGTCGTCTTGTAATTCTTCAATAAATTATACTTGAGTTCTTCGGCTTTTGGTAAACTTCCGTCTTTTGACTTTTTCTTCGATAAATCTTCGGAATTGGTCTTGGACTTTCGTTCTTTTTCCACTCTTGATCTTTCGACTTCGTCTTTTGTCTTTTACTTCAATAAAAGCCCGTGAAAGCCGTGTTTTCTCCAATTTTCACCTTCTCGACCCTGAAACACAATAAAAACACAAACCACGCATAATTCCGCCATTTACGACATAAAATATACGTTTAGGTCCCGTTTTAATGTAATTAAGTGGTAGAAAAGATGGGTGTTTTCACACCTATCACATATTTGAAGGTAAAGGTCGCCTTTTATCGCTGCCCCTAGGAAGACTGAGGGTGATTATTCAGTCCCCCGAAAAGAATAAATTATTTAGGACTCTTTTTCATATGAGGGACCGAGAGACCACCTGAGGTGCAGAGACTCTGGGTCGGGACCTATAGCATGCTCAAGTTGTTATGGACAACAGCACAATCCAGAGGTTGAAGGATCATCGGGGTGTGTTATGAGCACAAGTGAATCATATCCTAGTGTGAAGACAAAGTGTACAGATAATCCTAAGAGATCTAGGTGCAGACACAGACACTCTATGGGTTGAGGAAAATCCTAAAACTTCATCACTCTCTCCTACAGAATTTTGAGAGTGATTGTATGTGATCCTCCAAGAAGAAAAAAATGGCGAACTAATACCTGAGAGATATCAGCGTGGAGAAGGTTCTTAGTCGTCTCTGCTGACAAGGAGACGTAAGACTCTGGTTGTTTGTTAGCTGTAGGCTCTTTAACCACATCCTCCAGAGAAGGGGATGAGTTCTTCTTGGTCTTTTTCGTCTTGGAAGGATTAACAGAAGGGGTTTCAGAGGAAAGGGGGATGTCTTTCTTCTTCTTCTTCTTTTCCTTGAGCGCCTTAGGCTGAGAAGTGGATTGCACAGAGGTCTTGGACAAAGACTTGTCAGTTTGTCTTTCAGCATTCACCTCATTGTGAGGGATCAAGGGCTCTCCATCATCAGCGAGTAACCCAACAACCTTCATCATATGCCTGCTGAGAGGCACTTCATCCTCTAAGGGAGTTAATAAGTGTAAAAACACTTATCCTTTTACCACTTATTTCCAATAATAACAAGACCAAAACGTGTAATTTATGTCGTAAAAGTCGGAATTATGCGTGGTTTGTGTTTTTATTGTGTTTTAGGACCAAAAGATGAAAAAGGAAGAAAACACGGGCTTTCACGGGCTTTTTTCGAAGAAAATGGGAAAAGACGAAGTCAAAAGATCAAGGGTGCAAAAAGAACGGAAGTCCAAGGCCTATTCTGAAGATTTATCGAAGAAAAAGTCTAAAGACGGAAGTTTAATGAAGTCGAAGAACTCAAGTCTAAATTAAAGAAGAAAATTATCAAGACAAGTTCAAATCCCGAGACGACATCGAGAAAAGACAAAGAATTAAGTCGAGTCGAGAAGACGTGAAGAAAGAAAGAAAGAAGAAGCAACACATGCACTCCTTCCATTTTTCCCTATAAATACCCTCCTAATACACATTAGGTGGGGAATTAGTTTTTAGTTTTAGTTTTCATTTTTCACTTTTCTTTCTAGTTTTAGAGAGAGAAAGTTCTTTACTTTCTCTCACTAAGATTTCATCTTTCTTTCTTTTAATCTTTCAAGATTAAACATTTGTGTATTGTAGATTTCATTAATCAAGTTTAAGTTTAAGCTTTTAATCTTTCATCTCCTTCTACCTTTCTTTGATATTTAGATTAATTTGGTGCGAATTTCATATGATCCGTGTTGTTCTTAATGATTTCGTGCTTAAAAAGTTAATCTTTTTATGCTTACTTAAGTTTTCATACGAATAAGCTTTAAGATCTTTGTGCTTATTGGCTTATTTACATGTTTAGCTTATTTACTTTTTAAAAGTTTTCTTAAAAAGTTCATTTTTTATATATAGTTTGATTCGTAAGATTGATTATTTTGAGTTTGGATAAGTTGTTGATTGTGCTTATTTAGTATATTTCACTTTTGATTCGTGCTAGTCTTGGTGTAAGCTTATCAAAGTAGCTTATTCCTTGGCTTATTTTCGAATCCCACATAAATCGGAAAGGGTCTAAACCCCTTTCTGATCGGTACATTCCGACCTACAGCCCCCTTTCTTCATTCCGATCATTAGATCGGATAAAGGTTTTAACCCATTCCGATTTGCACCTCTGCATTCCGATCACTTTGGATCGGAATAGGGTTTCGCATTCCGACTGATTCCTCTTACCTTATTCCGATTATAGAATTTCTTTAACATTCCGATTTGATTCTTTATGTGGTATTCCGATTTGGCATTTTAGAATATTCCGATCTGGGTGTTAATATTAACATTCCGATTGGGGTTTTTGTCCAAGTATTCCTATCAGTCACAATTCCAACATTCCGATTGCACTTTCCGATCAAATATTCCGATCAGGTTTCGATTTTGTTTTCCGATGGTTTGAATTTCTTGTTTTCACAAGGTTTCCAAGTGTTAGTTTTATTAAGTCTTCAAGTATCTTTCCTAATTTAGTCTTTAAGTTTTCAAGCATTTAATTTTAACTCGTTATTTTATTTTAATCTTTAAAGCTTTTACTTTACTCAATGCCATTTACATTTATTTGCTATTAGTTTAAAATAGATAAACAAACCAACACCTATTTGTCACCAAGAACAATCATTCCACTTTGAGCTGTGATCAATTCGAGAAGATACTGAGATTAAATCTGAACCCATACAAAACCAGTGTATCAGGAGTATTTAGTGAGGCTGGAGTGATCCGATAGGGAGAGAAGGAGTGAAGTTCATCATTGATGTAGGTTTCACCAAGCATATCCTCTATGAGGAGAGAGAGATATCTTGTGTAGCAGATAGTGGCCAGTCGATGCTTCTTCCCTTTGTTTTCCAGCTTTGCAATGAGGCGAGTGTAAAGTATGTGGGCGATCCCTATATCTTGCCCCCAAATCAAGTTGTAAACAGTTACTTGCTGAGCACCATTAAGCTGATCATACGACCCTTGGTTTCCTCCCAGACATTTCACTATGTACAGCATCAATGTCATCCAAGTGGGTGAGAAGTAATTCACTTTGATCAGTGATTTGTTTTAGAAGCCTTGGGTGGTAAAGGGTTTGTCATCGTCATCATGAGGACGAAGGGTAGCCAGAGCCTTCTTCACTGTGGCGCTGGCAGGTACATCGGACATGCCTTCATTGACAGGAAGTCCAATGACTCTGGCAAAGGTGTGGAAATCAAAGGTAAGAGGTTGTGGATGGGTAGAAAGGTTGAAGGTGATGTGTGATGAGGTTTGATCAACTTCTGCGCTGTACCAGAACTCCCTCAAGTATTGGTGGTATCATGTGGAGGGTTCCCTAGTTATGGCTTCGTAAATGGTGGAGTTCTTGAGGAAGGATAACAAAGGATGGTAGAGAGGATTGTTATGTTCCAAGAGAGCTACACAGTTGTTAAGGGCGATCTTCCCATCGTTTATCCCAAAATCTACATTCGAGGCGGCCAATACGGTGAACGAGGTGTTTGTTGATGAAGACGCCATTGGTGATGGAAGGAAGAAATGGAGGATTTGAAGAAGATGAATAGTATGTGTGTGTGAAAATAATGAGTAATGTGATATTTGAAAAATGAGTCAAGGGTTTTGATAAAACGTTTTGCCGTTTTACAATTAAAGCATTAAATGCAAATGTTTACCTTTTAGGAAAAGTGGGACCCTTTGACTCTTCATGTGATTTTCTGTCCCCTTGGAAAGTGGGAAAGTTGTTGACAATGAAGGACAATCATTTGAATTAAATATGAGAATATATTAACTCCCATTGAAATGTAACTACCTCGCTACATTCAATTCCCTTAAATGCCCAGAGACAAAGATCATTTATCAGATTTGTTTACCAATATTGAGCATACCTAGCTCAGCAACCAGCCTAGTAAAACTTGGCTCAACCATAGGCTTGGTGAAAATATCAGCGAGCTGGTATTCAGTGGGTATAAAATGAAGCTCAATATCACCTTTTAAAATATGGTCTATGATAAAGTGATACCTGATGTCAATATGCTTAGTTCTGGAATGAAGTACCGGATTATTGGAGATGGATATAGCACTTGTGTTGTCACATAATATCGGAACCTTTTTATAAATGATCCCATAATCAGCCAGCTGACTTTTCATCCAGAGAACTTGAGCACAGCAACCAGCGGCAGCAACATATTCAGCTTCAGCTGATGACATGGCCACTGAGTTTTGGTTCTTAGCACTCCAGCATACCAACTTTCCTCCAAGGATTTGACAACTCCCAGAGGTGCTATTTCTATCAAGACAACACCCAGCGTAGTCAGAGTCAGAGTAGGCTTTGAGTTCGAAACCTGATCCATTTGGATACCAGAGACCCAATGTGGGAGATCCTTTGAAGTACCTGAAAATTCTTTTGACAGCTACAAGGTGGGATTCATTGTGGTTAGCTTGGTACCTAGCACAGAGACATGTGGAAAATTGTATTTCTGGTCTGCTTGATGTGAGGTACATCAGTGACCCAATCATGCCTCTGTATAAGGTCTCATTAACAAAGACCCCTGAGTCATCAGCTCCCAAGTTGTTGGGAGGAAGCATGGGGCATTTCACTGATGCACAATCAGACATATCATACTTGAGCAAATCCTTAACATATTTTTCTTGACAAATAGAAATTCCTTTTGAATTTTGTTTGATTTGAAAACCCAAGAAAAAAGTTAATTCCCCCATCATGCTCATTTCATACTTTTTGGTCAAAAGTTTGGCAAACTGTTTGCTCAAGGTAATATTGGTTGAACCAAGAATTATATCATCCACATAAATCTATACTAAAATGACATCAACCTTGGACCTATAAGTGAACAGGGTTTGATCAATGGTACCTCTGACAAATTTATATTCAAGTAAGAATTTTGATAGGGTTTCGTACCAGGCTCTAGGCGCTTGTTTCAGCCCATAGAGTGCTCTGTGAAGTCTGCAGACGTAATCAGGATACTCACTGCTTTCGAACCCAGTGGGTTGATAGACATATACTTCCTCTGCAAGCTTACCATTTAGAAAAGCACTCTTCACATCCATCTGGTATACAGTAAAACCTATATAAGTTGCAAAGGCTAGGAAGATTCTAATAGCTTCCTAATAAGTGTGAAAACACTTATCCTTTTACCACTTATTTCTAATAATAACGATACCAAAACGTGTATTTAATGTCGTAAAAGGCGGAATTATGCGTGGTTTGTGTTTTTATTGTGTTTCAGGACAAAAATATAAAGACGGAAGAAAACACGGGCTTTCACGGGCTTTTATCGAAGAAAAAGACAAAAGACGAAGTCAAAAGATCAAAAGTGCAACAAGAACGGAAGTCAAAGGCCTATTCTGAAGATTTATCGAAGAAAAAGTCTAACGACGGAAGTTTAACGAAGTCAAAGAACGATTTTGACATCAGTTAATGATTTATATTAAAGATTAAGATTCAAACAAATAAAGATAAAAATCAAACTTACATGAATGGTTTGAAGGATGAAGAAAAGTGCCAAACACCCTAATGGTGTTGGTTACTACGTACGAAAAGAAAGAAAGAAAAAAAATAAAAACTTAAAAACAAGTTGCAAAATGTGTGAGGTTGTGCTATTTATAGGCCTTGTGATGAGTTGGTGAATGGGCTTTTCTCCATTCTTTTTGTCTTCTCGTCTCTTTAATAAATTTGACGTTTTCGACTTTGATTCAGGATTTGTCGATGAATAAATTCAACTCGTCTTTTAATTTCTTCATTTAATAGGCTTGAGTTCTTCGACTTCATTAAACTTCCGTCTTTAAACTTTTTCTTCGATAAATCTTCAGAATAGGCCTTGGACTTCCGTTGTTTTTGCATTCTCGATCTTTTGACTTCGTCTTTAGTCTTTTTCTTCGATAAAAGCCCGTGATAGCTCATGTTTTCTTCCTTTTGCATCTTTTGCTCCTAAAACACAATAAAAACACAAACCACGCATAAATCCGACTTTTACGACATAAAATACACGTTTTGCCCTTGTTATTATTGGAAATAAGTGGTAAAAGGATAAGTGTTTTCACACTTATTAGTCCCGCTAGGTCGTACTAGGCTTTATCTTGAATCTCTTGTTTTGTCCCGCTCAAAACACTTGGTAGATTATCCCGCCTAAACTATAAAGGATTGGACAAGCTTTGCTTGTATCAGATTTCTAGGGTTCTTAAGTGATCTTTGAGTATTGTCAACTCTGAGATCCTTGAACACTAACACATTCCTTCTACATCCCAGCTATTCATAATCGCTGGTAAGTATGACTTCAGATTGTCTTCGACTTCTCTGACGTTGTCTTTGACTTGAATGTTCCTGATGTGCCAGTTGAGGCTTTGCCTTCCGCTAGTCTGGTCTCTGTTGCTGGTCTTCTTAGCGATCAGTAACACTTAGTCTAATTTAAAGAAATCTAGACTAGACCATAGTTAAAACTTTCATTGGCCTAACAATCTCCCCCAATTTGTTTATAAATTATACTAAGTCTAAAATTATTGTAAGTGAGTACACAGCTTCTTCTTACACATAATTTAACAAACATACCTCAGAGTTTTATTAAACATAAAGAACCTAGTCTATTACAAGGACACCTAGTGGTGTAAAATAAAACAAAATAAAAGGTTCTTCAGCGATCAAGGCCTTGGTTACAGGTTCTCAGAGCTTCAACTTTGCTACTCCTAGAGTTAATGATCAGCTCACCTTCGAACTCAAAATCATCAGCTAATTTGCAGTTCTTTAGGATGCCATGTTTGAGTCTCATGAGTTGGATAGTTGAGGCCATATGAAGTTCATTCATCCTCTGAAAGCAATACTAACAATTTCCATTCATAAAGACCATTCTTGTCTCTGGATCTGAGTATACTTGGCCACCCACTGGCGTAGTGATCTCCTTGGGAAGTATAAGGTTTCTGTACATTCCATCTACCACAACATTCTCAGTGACCAGCTTCTCTACTAGAGGCCCCATTTGGGTTTTCCTTTTTCTTTGTCCTTGAGATGATTGTTGTTGTGATAGTTGAGGAGGCAGAGGTACCTTCAGCTTTTTAGCAGTGTCTCTTACCCAATTCAGCTTAGATTGAATGTTTTTCATCATTTGGGCAGCACCAAGCCCAGTCTTCTTTTGGGAAAGAGACAACATTTCTAACCATTCAGAGAGGCCAAGATCTCTGAGTTTAAAGTCACTGAAGACTTTGTAGTTGGTTATTTGATTTTCTCTGTATAAGGTCATCACTACTCTTTTGTCTTTGTCAGTGTAACATGTGTATTTGGTGATTTGACCGGGATCTACTCTTTGGTCCATTATTCTATCATATTCTTTTTGAAGGTTGCTCATTTTGACTTCAAGTTCTTTGAGCTTATTCAGCTGAGCTTCCTTTACAGCTGGAGAGAGTAGTTTGTTCAAAGCTTCTTTGCTCTTGATTTCAACAGCTCTAATGTTTGCTAACCTCTTTTGTTCCAAGATTTGAGCCTTTGCATGCTCTGGGGTTAGTGGTGGTTCATCAGCACTTTTAAATTTGTTCAAGTCAGAGTGTCTGGCTGTGGATCCACCTTCTTCTTGGAGGGAGTGCAGGGTTGTTTCAGGCGCCTCAGTGGCAATACGTTTTCCCTTGTCCTGTGCCACCTCAGTGATGGGGTTGAAGGATCTGATGGGTTTTGGTGTTCGGATCTCTGTTGAGGGTGCCGGTTGTTTAAGTGATTGCTCCCCCTTAGGTAGAGCAGTATCTTCTTCTTCTTCTGAGGTAGAGGTTGCTGAATTCTCCCCCTCAGGCATAGCGCTGGCAAAAGCTGTGCCTGATTCAGGTTTGAGGAACTTAACAAATTCTTGATGAATAAATAGACATATTTCTTTAAGTTCCTCTTGTAATAGCTCCTGAAGAAGTTGCCTGGAAGACTCAGATGCCTTGGCAATAGCAGCAACATTGGCTTTGACAGCTGCGATGAGGACTGATGGCATGTATTGCTGAAGACTCTGGTTTAGAACTGCTGGGAGTTGAGTTTTCAAGGCATTTCCCAGTAGTTGCGGAAGCAGTGCAGTCATAGAGGATTCCAGTCTCTAGGGTTGTGGTGAGTTCCTCAGCAGCATGAGTGAGTGTTTGTAGTTCAGAGAGGATGACATCATTTGTGACTTTAGGCTTGGTGATACTGATGTATCCCCTCCTAACCGAGAGTTCCTCAGCGGCTAGTTCCTGAGCATCTTTCATTCTAGGAACATGAACAGGCTTGAGGTGTTGCAAATGTTCTAAGTGTTTCATTGCCCCCAGTTCCATGACGTTTGGCAAAGTGGGAAGGGAACTAGGGTTAGTGTACAGAGCCTCTGGTCCCATAGCTGCTTGGCAGCTAGTTCTTGAACATTTGCCATAGATGGGAAGGGAATGGGCTTCAATTCAGATGTGACTTGGTCATCATCAGCATCCATATCAGCATAGTCAGAGATGGTAAGGTCATCTTCAATGATAAAGACCTCATCTTCAGGCATGGAGTCAATGTCTGACATGGCATCCAGATCAATGTGGGACACTTCAGCATTATTGTCACCAGCAATGGAATAGGCCTCATCATTAGTTTAAAGAATAGTGAAAAGTCATTGTGTCAAAAGCTTTTCATTCACAAAGTCATTGTGTAAAAAACCTTTAATAAACCTTTTATTATGTTTGGTAAAAGATTTTTTAAAACTTTTTTTAGAGTAGTTAGCTTTTTGTTTCAAAAATAATATATTCTAAAATAACTAGCTCTGTTTGGGACTACAACTTTTTGTAGTTGTTAACTTTTTATTTTAGACAAGTGGCTCTTAAATGAAAAGTTGATTCATACAGTTTTTTTAAATAACTAGATCTGTAAAAGCTGTAAATCACTTATATATCCTCCAAACATATTATAATTTATCTAAATATGTCATTTTAAGTTATTCTACACTTTAATTTTACAGTTAACATCTAATTTACCAAACATTTTTATTGGAAAACAATACAGCTTATAGCTAATGTTAACAGTTTTATAATTAACATATTACAGCTTACAACTATTTTTATTAAACATAACCAGTGATTAAACTCATTCATATAGCTTATTATAATAGTGAAAAATCTTTTGTAAACCTTGCATTAGATATGCTCTAAATATCATAATCTTTATAATATTAGAAAAGTGGTGTTATGGTTAACACCAGAACTCGGACCCGTCATTTTATACTTTTATTATTTATAATTAAATTTTAACAAATTCAATTAAAATCAAAATTTCATTTATAACTATATAAATAAATATTACATTACAATACATTTTTATTAATTACAGATTAAAACTCTCAATACAAGTAAGCCCAAATTTCTAACTCATATAGTACAGCTCATTAAACTTCAATGAGTAATGCTATTTAGACATACATAACATGGCTAAATATATGTATAATGCATAAATAACTTGTACATTTGAATCATGCATTTTCACTCTCCAAATTCACACCAATCATTATTTCAAATCATTAAGTACACTTGTAGGCATGATTAGTTACATAAAAAATATTTTTCAACTTCATTTATACCTTATTTGGTCTTCTTCCACCCATTAACACACACATAGAAACACTCACTACAACACAAAGTCAGATCTGTAAACAAACAAAATCAAAAAAAGAGAAAAAATCTCGCGCCGTCGCGAGACCGCAACGCGAGGCATGTTGCAGTTCTCACGCCATGGCCTCGCGTTTTATCATCATTCTGGGCTGGCAAATACGACGCGAGAGGGGACAACGCAAGCAAGGGTGTGGCTTTTAGCGCCGTCTTGTTGACGTATTGGCTATGGGTTAAGACATAATTTACCATACGATGAGCTCTAAAAGTGATTAAAGTCATCACTCCTATACGAGTATTCACTTTTTTTTAAATTATTTTTATACTTAAACACAAATATATTTTCACAAGCAAAGCCTTTTCTAAATATTTAAACTTTTTGAAAACCTTGTACGAAATTAAATAACAAATTAGTTTGAAAAAAATGGTATATATAACATATCACAGTTTCTAAAATATATAACGAATATAATAATTATTACGATAAAAAAAAACCCTAATGACACACAAACAAATAAATTTGATGCAAACCACCTCTAAAAGTGGTTTTCATGCATAGTTGATAAGAGGGGTTAGGAGTTATTCATTTTTTAGGTTACTCAAGGAAGAATAAACCAAAACGAAATCAAATAAAATTGGTTTGAAAATTTTGACTGATGTATTGGTTTGATTTGAAACAATCCAAAATGTTTATTTAGTGTTTGGTTATAAACCGAAAAGATATATATATATATATATATATATATATATATATATATATATATATATATATATATATATATATATATATATATATATATATATATATATACATTATATATAAGAGGAGGGATATGCCACATAAGCACCTCATAATGCCATGTCACCATTATTTATTTTAGTTTTTTATTTTTTTCTTATTTTTTGTCATCCTTTTTCATTAAAAGATATCATTACCAAATCTCTTTTAATAATTGTAGCCGAATCTCTTTTAATAACTATAGAAACGTAAATATTTTTGATTTTGAATATATCTTTTTATATTGAATTTTCATACAGTTTAAAAAGGTGAATATCTTCAGCTTTATTGTCAATAAAAAAGGTAGAGATTTACTCCAACAATATTGACCATAAATATTTCTTATAGATATATATCTTGGAAATACCATATTTATCTGGCTGATTTATATTGATTTGATTTATGCATATCCAGTCCAGAAAAAAACCCATATATGTTTTGATCCTCAATAACCACAAATGACGGCAATCATGATCTTAATTTTTCTCGCTTTCAATAATCCCTAAACATTTATAATCGATTTTTACCATGTTTATGAATTTTAATTTCCCAGTGTTTTTATTTTTCAAGTATGATATCCAAGGTATGATTTGTTTTGATTTTTCAAGTATGATAGATTTTTGGGTTGATGATTAAACATAATATCATTCCTTTATCATCCTGAGCATTGCATGGTTGCTTGGACCTCACATTATTGTATCCCGTAAAAATGTCTTCTCACTTTTCTTCTTAGGCTTTGGTATTATTTTTTTTGATACAATGTTAGCATGCAATTATTAGAATCTGATTTTTGGATATCAGGAACTTTATAGATAGTTGAATATAAGCAGTTTGATATGATGGATGATTCAGTTTTTACAGGAACTGATGAGATAGTTGATTTTGAGGAATAGTTGATTTTGAGGTGTATGACAGGGCTTCCGATGACCTACCACTAGGAGAATTGGTTACCGACAGTGATGAAAGTTTAAGTTTGTCCCATGATAAGGTTAGTAATCACAAGATTACATTGTCTCACCAAGGAAATTATACCCTCTTATAATTTGTGATTTATGAATTTAATAATTTCAGTTGCAAGATAGGGATAATAGAAGGCACTTTGCACACATAAGTAACTTCCATGCTGATGGTTTTAATGATCACTTCATTTATCAGGTAATATCTATATACTTGCTTCACCGATTAGTTATTATAAATTTGAGAATTTTCTTTTAGAATAATATTCCTGTACAGGCTATGGTTTAGAACACAAGGGCGTGTGACATATTGAAACAAGCACCCTTGGTGCCATTTTACATGCAGTGTTAAAATATCCACTGTGAGTGTCAGATTATACTACATAAAAAAAGACATTAGATGAATTTAGCCTATATGATACTAACACACACTTCAATTGTACTCTGTAGTCACAGCTCCAAGGTATTATTTAAAATGAATGTCATTTTTTTAAAGGACCAATGTTAGCTGGTCTCGGTACAAGGATCTCATCGTGCGGAGGCTATGCATGCTGCAACACATCATTACTTTGTAAAATACGATATGATTAATCAAATAGTATACACAAATCAAGCAGTGATTTGTAAATAATTGATAAGATACATGCATTATGATCTTTTAAATATTTGTAAATAGTATACGTGCCATTTACAAATCACATCATTAAAAGATGATCATTACAAGGAGTTAATCCCAATATGGTTACTTATAAAAGCCTTATTGATTCATGTTTTTGGTGTAGAAGATATCTTGAACGTGTGTATAAAACAACAACCGAACGGAAGAACTCATAAAGGTCAAAGCATGCTCATTTGTTTCTAATATCTATAAAGAATAATGACCTCCTAATTTTTTTGCTTATTCCGTAAGTTTCAGTAGTCATGTTCTGTTTTATGTACAATAATATTCTATATACTTATTAAATCACATAATCATTATCAGGTCTGACTGTTACGTGTGTTTCACATTTTGGTGGTTCGGGACAGGTCACATTCAACTCTCACCAACTCTTTGATCTCACTATTAGGTTGAAGGGAAGTCAATGCATCCTTGAATGCCAAACCTCTGAACTTAAAGCTGATTTGGGTACCATCATGTACTGGTGTGCATCAGTAGAAGGAACCATACTAAGAGGTATATTTGTTCCTTAGTCATGTCAATTTTGGATTTTCATACTTTGAGATCATATCCATTTTCTTGACAAATGCGTTATTCATCTGCTTTTCATGTTTTTCATGCATAACAATATTCATGTAGTTGTGTATTTTCAAATTTTGTTTCTGCGCATATCTTAACAATGGGATCTCAAATGGACGTTTTTATAGAGTTCATAACTCATCATCATTGTTTCTTACCATAGGTCGAGGTATTTCAATGAGAAGTAACTATGATTGTTTCGAAGTCACTACAAGCTAGGATGAAACCCGAGGCGAATAATAGTGTCCTTTCTTTCGGTATACTCAAATTTATGTGCATGTTGATAATTATAATGGGATTCCAAATTTCTAATCATGTTAAAACGATGTTTTCTTTATAGTTACATTATAACTCATATTTTTATACCACTTATATTTTGTATTTTCTAGATGTCGGAGACATCAAAGTGAGTTTTTTGTTTATCTTATGTTATTTTTTCCACTCCAACTTCAGGTCATCATTGTTGGCCTGCCTGAGATTGCACACGAGAGGTACCGAAAGTGATAACTTAACCACACTTTTTGTCATATTCATGAAGTTATCGTTCTTAAAATTGATATTTGTTGCGGTGCCTACTGTTACTATCCCAAATGTATGACGAGATATCATGAGAAAAAGTAGATGATCAAAGATTATATGATGCTGTTAATTTCCTCCTTTATGTACAAAGTCCTACAACGTGAGGTTTTTCGGTTTGGGAACCACCAGTCCCACATCCATACTTACAGGTGCATAAAGTAGCTAACATTTTGCTTTCCTATGCAGAATTTGAAACCTTCAGACATTGTTGTCGGAAGACAGTATGGTTTCTTAAAAATCCTTTTAATAAGAAACATATGTGTAAATACTTGGCACGCTCAGCAGGTTGAGTAACTGACCAGACCGATTCAAGTCAATTTATGATTTAGCCTTTTATGTAAACCAAGTGTTGTGGAAACCGAGATCAAGATTGCTGCTAAGCTTGACAATGCTCATGAACTAATCAGGTACGATGCTCACTCCTAAACAAAAATTCCAATAGCTTAAGGGGCTTGAGAAGTGACTCAAGAATGAGGCTCAAACCAAATAAACATTTTTAGATTACTCTCTCACATATTAAAATGTTAGTTGTATTCTACATATACCAACCTGTATGTAGGTTGCCAAAATAGAAACAGAGAAAATGCTTATCCAAACGGTTGAAAGTAAATTAGAGCAGAGGAAACAAGTGGGTCAATATACATGACAATTTAAAGGGCAATTTCACTTTTTCGAGTACTTCGTAATTTTTTTCTATTTCTGTATGTGATTGCATTTATAAGCGGGAAAAACAGCATTATTTATGCTATCCCAACAGCATATAAAAGCTGTTAAAGATATCAGTATTTACGCTATCAAAACAACTTATAAAAGGCGTACAAATCAGCACTTCAAAGATGTAAAAACAATGTATAAATGGTGTAAAAATCAGCATTTGAAAGCTGAAAAATCAGGTTTAAAAAGCCGTGAAAAGCAGGTTCTGTAATGTGTCAAAAGTAGCGTATTAAATCAAAATAACACCTCCATTTATAATTTTTAGAACAATTCAAACCATCTAATATAGTAACTATCAGAATAAACTCGATAACTTGCTTGCCCACATAACAGATCGACGACTTTTCTACTATCTCTTTTTTTGTCCACTTAGGTACTCTACTAAATCGACAAATATTCCATGTTTTTTTATGTGTGGGAACTCTAATAAGTGTAATAATCAAATTTATATACTGTTTATACTGAATTTGACCAAGTAAAGACTTATCAAAAATCTGAATATGCGACAATGTGTGTTTTTAGTCACCTAGCTCGACCCATTTTATCAGCTGGTACCTAAAGTTACCAGTCTACACTGTTAGGCTGTTACCCAACCTGACTGAGCTACCTATTTCGGCACCTCTAATATTCTATATTTTTAGTAGAAGCTGTATTTACGGATTAAAATCGTTTAGTTTGGGATCTTTATGCTTATGTACGAAGGAAGATGAGGCTTTCCCTCTAACTTCGATTCTTCATACTGTTATGCTTTGGGTTATGGTGTTGGAGCTCTGCTTAAAAGTGGAAAACCTGGATTGATTTCATCAGTGAGTGGGGATCGATCATAAGCTTGCATTAAAACATGTCTGAAGAGGATAGTTTCTTTTAGTTTGTGTAGGAACGGTTTTGCATAAACCATATGGCTGAATTTATGATAAAACGTGTTGTCAACATTAAGGTACAAATTAAATTGGTGTTGTGACCAAATCAATAATCCATTAAGATATTTGAAAACTATACTAATATATGGCTTCAGGTCTTTCTCATTTCTCATGTAGACGCATGTCATTATTCATTAGTACTTATCACTATAAATAGTTTTGTTTACTTGCCAATATGATCTTTCACACTCTCATATAAGTTTATTGTAAAAAAGAAGTCACATATCTGCATCGTGCACACATGTTTCTTTCAACACTTCGTTAACTATATTTTCTTGCTTTTATATGTGTAGCTATAAAGCTCACTTTTCGTTGTTCTTTTTACATGTAGTATTACATGGACACTTTCTTTTTTCATTTTTTTGTTACCCGCGACGCTTGCGATTTGTATCGGTCGCGACTCCTCGCATTTTTGTTCCGATTCGGTCGCGAGAAGTCGATCGGGGTAAAACTACCCTAGGCACCTTGTTTGTATTATATGCAGCCTTTTTTTCTTTCTTTTTTATATATTTTTCGGATAAATTATAGTAGTTTTAATTAAGTTTTAATTATATAAAATTTGTCAAAAAATTCCAAAATTTAATATATTGAGCTTTGTTTAATTTCTCACAACATATATTAATTTGACAATTTTTGGAGTTAGTCTTAGATAATGTGTTTTACCCCATTTACTTCTAATCAAGTCTTTTTTAATCATTTTTTAATGATATTTAAATATAAATATTATTAAAATGTTTTTCTATTTTATTTAAATAATTATTAAAAAAAATATTTATATTAAAAAATTGAATTATGTCGCACTAGGTCGCCTTTTGGGGCAAATATGTCGCACTAAGTCGCAGAAGAGAGAAAGCTGAATAATCATGGTCGCGACCTACTCACCGTTGAACGTAGCCTAACATATTTTAATGCCCCTCCCAGTCCCAATAGAATTTGTCTAAGGTGGGAGAACGATAGAGGTTTGAGCCAAAGCCAATGGAGTCACCAAGGTTTGAAATTTTTCGTCACCCTTTTTACTGTGATTTTATTATATCACAAACCACATTGATATTTATTTTTACTCCTTATCTAAAATTTTGTAAAACTTTATCAGGTGCGGCCGTTAATGACCTTAAGGTAAAGTCATGCATGAAAAAGATACGTCTCCAATCAACTATGTTTGTCTTGGTCATTTTCGTTGTCTATAGATACGCACAAATATTGCATCATTTAAACTTTCTACATAAATAAATATGTTATGACTATTGGATTTTTTTTTAAATTTGGAATTGACTTAGACGTTTGAGATTGTGTTCATTATTGTTTTCAATGTATATCAATATTTTTGAACCCGAGCTGCATGCACTAACATCAAACTCAAGTTTTGGCAATCGCAATGTTTATTCTTCAAACTTCTAAAATTGACATCTTTAGACCTCTAAGGTTTTTTTTAAAATAAAAAGAACCCTTAACAATGACTTTATTATTTCAAAATAAATATTTTTATAAAAATAATAAATAATAAAAAAAGTAAACATATACACTATAATACATAACATATTAATAATAAAAAAATAAAATTTACTAATATTAAATAACACAATAGAAAAATACTTTAAGACTAACAATAGTACAAAATACATAATTTTAAAAAAATTTATAAATTATAAACAATAACTAATATAAACAAAAATAAAAATTCATATCCAAAATAACATAAGTCTAACAAAACAATTGTCAAACCTTAAATGATACTTTTTCAATATTTAAACTAACTACAAAAATTCAAAACATAAAATCCATAACTAAAAGCACGTACAGAAGAATCACAAGTCATACCCGTCCATCGAACGGGTTTTGCCACTAGTATATATATATATATATATATATATATATATATATATATATATATATATATATATATATATATCTTAATACTTTATAAAAGGTTTATGCCCTTTCTAAACAAGGAAGTCTTAATATTTTAAGCCTCAAACATTTCTATAAAAAGAAATTAAAAAAATTTACATTATATTATCAGACCATTTAAAGCTTGCATTACACATATAATAAATAGTTAAATGTTTTGAATTATCTAAACTTGTAACTGTTCGATATTAATAAAACCCATTTAAATAGCTTGTAACTGACCATTTAAAATATTATAATAACAGTAGCTAAGGCCCATCATAGTTATTAATACAACCCATTCAAATAGCTTGTAGTTTAAAACGTTATAGTAACAGTAGCTAAGTCCATCATATATTAGCAATACACTCAATGACTTTCTTTCACCCGTTCTGAAATAACAAAAAACTTTCATCTTCACCCCTTAAATCCCACGTCCAAACGACCCCATCGCCTACACCAAAACTTACAACACGAGCAAAATCAGCAAGTCAACCACACACCGCGAACATAGATCTATTTAACATCACGGCTGTGATTAGGGTATTGACTTGATCAGGCTTTATCATCAACCCGAAAGCCAAATGCACAAATCGATCTAAGCAACAAATAGAATTCTCGATACATACCGGTTGATACACAATCCTGTTTATCCATAAAAGTATTTAATCCAATAAAAAGTTTGGTACAAAACCCGGCTGGATAAAGATTACGAAGTTAGCCAGCGATGGTTGTAGACTTGTGTCTGGTAGTTGCTTTGTCGGGGTTCATTGTCGTGGTTCAAAAACCCGAATAGATTAAAGGAACCATGGAGTCTCGGGCCGAACCTGCCTACTAGCTAGGAGTTTCACGAGATCTTAATGTCAAATGCAAGCAGGTCTATGGTGGTTAATGGTTTGTTCTTGAATGCAAGAAATCAAATAATATATGTTGTGATATTGTGCTCATCTTAAGTTGTATGGTATCTGTTGCGGCATTGCAAGGGGTGCTACTTGTTAAATGTTCTAAATTTTAATTCGTCACAACTAAATAATAATAAAGTTATAAAAACGATGGTCATGAATAACATTTGCTCGCCACGAAATTAGTCACGGGTACCCGTCGCCGCATTGCACGGGTACCCGGCTAGTATATATATATATATATATATATATATATATATATATATATATATATATATATATATATATATATATATATATATATATATATATATATATATATATATATATATATATATATATATAAATATATATATATTTGCGTTCTTGTAAGAACCGCTTTTAATATAAAAACAATAAGAACCAATTAGAATGTGACAAGTGGATTTTAATGTTTTGATATATTTTTTAAACAAATTAATAACTTTATCATAATTGAAATATAAAACTAAGCTAAAAGGGTATTTTAGTAATATAAAACTATTGTCGTTTCCTTTGGTTAAAAAATCCCCATAAATGTGTCGGCTCATTAGCACTTCATTTATTATCTATGCAAAATGTTTTCGGGCCCTTGCAACTAATTGAAAAACATGTGTGAAAGAGATTTGTGACTTCTTAATTTTCACTTATTTAATAATATTAGTATATTTTCTTTTGTCATCACATTGTTATATTAACATTGGTTATGAAATATGGTTAACAGTGTTGAAAGTTTGGGGTCAGGTAATTCATATTTATTCAAATCGCGACTTATATATTTTTTAGACATATCATTTAAATCTTTTTTGATTAGTTTGAAATTTTTTTTGAATGTGCAGGATAATTTTTAGTTGGTTGTGTTTTTTTATATGTATCACTTGGGTTTTTTAGTTTTTTTGTGTATTATTCGAAATACATATCACGTGGTCTTTTTTTATTTGGTTGTGTAATTTTCGGAGACGTATCACTTAGGTCTATTTTAGTTGGTTGATTTTGTTTTATACGTATCACTTGGGTTTTTCAGTTTGTTGTGTATTATTCGAAATACGTATCACGTGGTCTTTGTTATTTGGTTGTGTATTTTTCGGAGACGTATCACTTGGGTCTATTTTAGTTGGTTGTGTTTTTTCGGAGACGTATCACTTCGATAATTTTTAAATCGTTGTGCAATTTTTTGATAACGTGTCACTTGATTCTTTTTTAGTTGGTTGTATATTTTTTCGGATACTTGTCACTTCGATCTTTTTTAATTGGTTACGCAATTTTTGGGTATATATCACTTGAGTCTTTTTTAGTTGGTTGTATATTTTTACGAATATGTATCACTTTGTATCACGTTATTTGACAAAATTAAATAATATTTTATACATCACTTTGTATCACGTATTGAATTTGGTAGATGAGCTCGCAATAGATTGTGTGCCAGTACTAGTTTTGGGGTGTCAGTTAGTTTGAAGTGTGCAATTCTAAGACAATGTGAATGATGTTCTTATTGGACTCATTATACGAATGAACATTTAATAGTAGTCAAGCATTTTTCGTTAAGAAAATCGCATTTTAGTGATTCTTGATTTTTTACTTTTAATATTAAAAGGATGTAAATTTGTCTATGGTATTTTTGACAAGCTATGTATTTTTTATATGTGTCATTCGAGCATTTTTTAGTTTGTTGTATTATTTCTTTGGATACATATCGCCTTGGCTTTTTTTAATTGATTGTGAATTTTTCGAATACATATCACTCTTGTTTTTATAGTTTGTTGTGTTTTTTTACGAATGTGTATCACATGAATCTATTTAGTTGGTCGTTTATTTTTTCGGATATGTATCACTTGGTCTATTATAATTGGTTGTATATTTTTTGGATATGTATCACTGGTTTTTTATAGTTTGTTTTGTATTTTTTGAATATGTATCACTTGAGTTTTTAGTTGATTGTGATTTTTTTCGAATATGTGTCACTTTTATCTTTATAGCTACCTATGTATTTTTTTATACGTATTTTTTAGTTAATAGTGTATTTTTTTTATAAATATGTGTCATTCGGGTCTTAACTAATGAGTCATGTTTTATGTTAGATTTCAAAAAAGTTGACTATGTACCCCGTTGATTAAATTGACATGTCAAATAACCCTATTACACAAAAAGACAAAAAGAATGTATCTTAAATTGAATAACAAAATTGATTCATAAAAATGACGTACAAAAGCAAGGAGGAAAAAACGGTTCAAGGGTAAACAGCTTTTATATGATGCCATATATATCAAATTAATTACGAAAATGCCATCTAATTTAATCAAATCAAGTAATATCATTAATAATACATCTAACGGTAGAGAATGGTTCCTACTGTTTTTATTTTAAGACCGGTACTCACAATAACGCCCCTCTATATCTCTATATTATATATAGGTATAATTATGATTTGAAACCATAGTTTCAATCCCAGTCATATCCCAGTCACATCTTTTAGCCAATAGTATTTCAGAATTTCCTATAAAATCTCCAAAATCCACGAAATTTTTGTTTTAAAACGCATTTTTCTGAAAATCGCGTTTTGGAAACGCAGTTTTGAAAACTGCCTTTTGAAAATCGCGTTTCATTAATTTCGGTTTGGTTTAACTTTTGGATTTTCCGAAAATTATTAAAAAGAGCTTTGTTAAATGGGGTTGCATGATTCGAACTCAGGACGTCTTGGTTATTTCTTTTGGTGTTTTCCAATTGAGCTATTGGATTGTTTTTGTAGAAAGATGGTAAACCCCTATATTTATTATCCGGTTTTTAATTGAGTATGGTAAGTTTTAAATTATTTTTTTAAAAAATAATGATAATTGTTTAATCACCATGATACGTAGTATCTTTTTATTTTTTATTTAAATATGAAGATATACTTCTTAATATATTCATCCAAATCTATACTTTTTGTTAATCACGTATCATTCTTTTATATTCATCCAAATCCAGAGTCTTTATTAATCACATTCACACGTATCATTCTTTTTTATCAAACCCTAAATCTGTGAATAAAATGTTCTTTGTTTTTTGTAGGTTTTTTTTTCAGGTATCATGATCATTAATTCAGAAAAAGAGCTACAGGTACTTCTTCATTAATCAAATAATGCAACTTAGGAAGTAATTGAATTGATGTATTCTGAGGTTCACAAACGATGAGGTTTTTTTGGATTGGTAATAGGATCGCTTTTTATGATTTAGGTGTCCGTGACGATTATGTTTTGGTTTCATGTTTTTATGATTTGAGTTTTTTTTTCTGAATTCATGATTTGAGGATACCCGGTAAATGGTAGATCTTGGACTTACGGTTTTCCCTAAGACAATGCAAACACTTGCCCATACTAATCTTATTCCAAATTACACTGTGAAAATGAAGGCAATAACTGCAAATTGGTGTGAAGACACAATGGTTCATTCACGTATTCTCTCTATATAAACAAAAACAGTGTTATAATGACCTCATTCTCCCATTCCTATAATTGATTTGCACATCAACCTATTGGGTGTTTGCATTATTGCGGATAAAGTACAGCAAGTGTCAACAACAGAAGCCCATCTAACGATCACTGACTTTTTTTTTCTAGATTTTTTTTCAGAATTATAGATGCAACTTAAAAAAAAATTTGCACCAACATATTCTTATTCATGTCTTCTCTACACATTGAAAAGGCATCTGACTTAAGTTCGTTCGCGCAATCGGTTTGTGTTCGTATAGCTTATGAAGTGCTGTCAAGGTACATGATCGTTCCAAAACACCTAAATTTCTGAATTTGTCAGTAGTGTTATACTTACATCTCCGTTTTTATGAAATTAACAATCACTGTTGTGGTTGTAGCATGTAAAACATTCGTATTTGGAAATTTTTGAGATATAATTTTAAAGTGTGGGAGGATATCAGGAGCATCTATTCAAACTTACCTTCCTGAGAGATCTGTCTGCCAAATATCAGATCCCGAAAGAAACTCTCACTATTCTTTTCTTTGTGCTGCACCACGAGGTAGTTTTTAACAGTCTACTTATTTTATATTGGTATACTCGATACTTACAGATGGGCTTGACCAAAAAAAAATAAAAGGTTTTGAAAACCATTCACGATTACTGGTGACTTCTAAAATTAATAACAATTGGCAAGTCATTTTGAAAATCAGTGACATCAACAATGTTTGGTTGATGTATAAAAGGATTGTAGTGAGTAGTGAATGTTCAAATTATATGATTTAGGGTGTTTGGAATAAGGAATTTAGTTTTGTAACTCAAAGTTCTGTATAATAGATCAATTTTAATGGTTTGTGATGTTGAAAAGTTAAGTGTGACTACTATATGCTCAAGATTTTAGCAAGATTGCACTGGTATTAACTATTAGCATGCATTCTTATTTTCAGCTAAAGTAGAGTAAAATAAAATGATTTCATAACAGTGACCTACGCCTCATTTTCCAGTTTTTAAGATTCACCAGTCATAATGATGTATATGGTGTCCTTTCAACATACTTTTAGGTATCATTAACCAATCTAGACATTTATATTGATCTTTACAATCCCACTCGCTGTTTATCAATCTTGCTAAAACTTTTGGCGGTATTGTTATTCACTACCCGTAAGATACCTTTTTTCTAAATCATTTCAAACTGTGAATTTTCATTTATGTTACCAAATGAGTAATGGTTTCTCAGATATGTTGACTGTACATCTTATGTGATCCAAGCTCTTGTGGCGTTTAAGAGATTGTACCCTTAGCATATGAGAGAAGAAGTACAGCGTTGCAGAGAAAGCTGCTGTATTTATAGAAAAAAAATCCAACAACCAGATGGTTCATGGTATATTTTGTGCCTTGTATGAACTCTATGCGAAATTGCTAATTTGAAAATTTATTCACAACATATTGTTAGGTATGGTTTGTGGGAAATTTGCTTCACCTATGGCACATGGTTTGAAGACAAAGGGTAAGTGGCTGCTGGAAGGAACTTCTCTAATTGCTCAATCACCAAGCTCCAAACTTTTTAAATATAATTTAAAATGTATAATCAATTTCTTCGCTAACCAGCACTTACATGAAATGTAAATTGGAGCAAAGTTGGTTCCTTTTTCAGCATATCACGCTTTTTTTCTTCTTTTTCAAAATTAAAAATCTTAGATATGTGTATCCGTAACTTAAGTATTGGCAGACTTGGTCGATAACTTACCTGTTTCTTTCCTGCGATTTACAGGCATCTTCACCGCCAAAGGCTTATAATTGCAATGGATTCAACCTTCAAAATGGAATATCTACACTCCAAGAATGTTGGCCATTTCGATTTGAAATGCGACAATCTTCTGGTTAACGTGAATAATTTTTTCTTATCAGTAGGCCCCATTTATAAGCATACCATTTTTTAGTCATGTTGTATTTAAAGTTTTCTTATCAATAGGCCCCATTTGCTCTTCTTTTATGGATTTTGCAGGCGATAATCATAAAATGGCGGACACTGTAGGCAGTAATTCCAAAGCTTCTGCACAGTTGGGCCAAAGTTTCAAAAGAAGTTATCAAGATCGTAGCATTTCCTATGAAAACGTATGTGATCATACTTTCGCTACTGAAGGTAATTTTTCATTCGTGTGGGTTTGTCAAGTTACTGCATTAGTGGCGTTTGATAATGCTAATAAATATGCATTAGTGACCATACCAGAAAATGGTGTTCGTCCAGGTTCAATGGCTCATAAAATAAAAAAAATGGAAGATTTCTTTAACAGATGTTCGTTAGCTGAAAAAAAACTATTGAAAATGGCATTCTCTTTAGCCCAGGAAATAATCAGTCATTGATGCCTCCAAAGGATGTATTCGTCAATGATATTCACCAAAAATATTAACGTATGTGAAAGTAGATTAGTACCGTCTTTCGCCTTTTTTTTTAACATTTAGTCTAGCTTCATTTTCAACCTCTCACAAAAAAGGATGTCTACACGCAGTTCAAGAGAACTAAAACCAGAAACATATACAAAATACCAAAAGGTTTTGTTACTGATTCCTGCTGATCTTACAATTACACAGTTTGTTTATGTTGTCATCAAGTTCTTCTCTCAGCTAATGTCGCATCAAGTTCTTCTAACCATAAATTCCCTCCACCTAGACATTCAGATCACCTTGGTAAGTATCATTGCTATTAATATTAGGTAAAAACTATCGCACCAAATACATATGCATCTATTAATTTAACATTCATTTTCGTCAATTTGTTGTTAATACTGATTAAAGAATACGACGATGTACGGCCAGTGCGCGTGGAATTGCTAGCCGGCGACATTCTATCACCTTATGTAAGTAAAGTAAGTATCAACTTTTCCTTATTTTTTTCCTTAATCTTCAAAGTGTTGAAAAAAACATAGTCTGTTATGGGAATACAATAGTCTGTTTGTTATATGGGTGTTTGGTTCGGTGGGTCTGCACTCACACATTTGCAGTTATCAACACTTTTACATCTCAACTCTCACTCTTTCTTCAAGTTATGACTTTGTCTGTTAAATACACAAATTGGACTCTCTAAGTTCACCGTGTTTTCTAACTTTTATTTTTAAAAAGCCTATGAAGTATAAACAAATTAAGCATTAACAAAACTTTGATTGTCATAAAAATAACTATGAGGTTTAGCCACTATATATATTGGCTTGAAGTTTATCAATTTCCTTTTTTAATGTGTCGTTTTGTTTCTTCAGACGACCACTGTCTTCTATAAAATTTCTTCACTAAACTATCAGTTGTACAAAAGAAAATAACATCCGATTTATATGGTCTAGAAGATTACAAGTGAACTTTAATATGTGTCAAAATAGTAAACATAGTACAAAACTGCATTGCCTCCAATTGCTAAAGTCGTTTTCCAGAGCCTTCATTCACCAATCTTGTAACCTGATTAACCATTCACATGTTAGTTATTATCAAACAACTATATATCCAGATAGCCAAAACAAAGGATCCTACCAATGCCTTTTTCAAAGGATGAGCACGAAAACATATGACTGAACCACAAGGAAGGGCTAAGTTCAGAACTCATGCTTTTCTGGCGATAGGATTCTTGGTTGTGGTGGCCGCGAGACCGTAAATAAAGAAATCTTACCTATTGAAGATATCGGGGCCATAAAGAAGTCGAGAGTAATGGATGACGGTCAAATTGAACATTTTATGAACGAAATTCTCATTTTATCTTAGCTTAATCGGTAAGTTTGCTGCTCTTAGGGAGGTTAAACCTGTTTTTCAAACCTGCCTTACCACCTTTTTTTCATCCTTAATCTTCATCTTTTTTGTTACTTCACACCTTATTATTTTCTGCATAAACCACTAAAACACGCTATACTTTTTAGTTATCTCCATGAATCCAAAATGTGAACAGATTATTACCCATGTTGAACGCCGTGCTGAGTATTTAATCAAAGCTTCTATTTCTAAGTAGCTCCAAGTCTCCAACAGTTATGTGAGGCCACCGGCTTCAATTTGCTTTTTCATCTGTTTATGTGGTGAAATGGTAGGACCTCTTATCATCCGTCACACAAATTAGAAACAAAATATAACCACGTTATACGCCAAAAGTTGAAAGGCTTGAAACACCAAAATCTGGGATGCTTGATCCGATAGTGTAATCAGAAAATCCAAATGCCATCTGGATGCATAAAGCCTCCTTTAGCATCAGAACTGTAAAAATAGCTGCTTCTTATGTTTCTTATTTGTTGTTTATGATAACCATTAATTCTTACTTATGATTAATCTTTTAAATACAGTATATGCTTATGCTTATTTGCTACTAATAAATAGTCCTCAGATGATGCATTCTCGTCCTGTCATAGCTCATTCTTAAAAAAGTAGATTTCATTACATTCAGGTAATTAGATTATGGACAATGATGACAATGATATTTATGTTCAAAAGCTACCTGTTGGGTCCATTATTATGAAATATTCGAGGTAAATAGTTTTTAGTATTTGCATAATGATGACAATGACACAACAACTGAAGTTGCCATGTGAAATATCAGATATGGATATGCTCGATTCTTTGCCACCAGAAACAACTAAGAAACCGATCACATCACAACCATCCAATCCAAAATGACAACGGCTTAAATCGGGGGTAATTCATGCTCTTGAATGTTTTAAGTATATTTTTTGTAAGAAGAGCAGGCCTCAAGTGATATGAAAAATTTATGATGTGGATTCGGAAAGTGCTGAAGCTGTGGCTAAGGAAAAGGCAAAAGGTAAGAAGCCAATGGATGTTGAACAACAGGTACAGAGTAGAAACCAACAAAAGCTAGCCAGGGGCCGAAAGGGATGGATGTGGATATGGATGTTACTTCAAAGTTTAAACAAATAAAGGGTGGATGTGGATTTTGTTTTAACAGAACCTGCCAAAAGACGCAAAGGAAAGGATAAAAAAACAGATGTTGGTGATGATTACCAAAGTTGGGAAACAGAGCGTGTAAGAGAATTAGGAAGTGAAGAAAGCACAATGATAAACCTGATAAGGATGGAACATGAGCTCTTGCTGCTGGACAACAAACAACTCATTCAAGTCCATGAAATAGGCCAGTTAATTCTATTTAGAGTGTTGTTCGATCAATGTTTTTTCTTGAATGTATCATTTATTACTATTGAAAATCTAAACAAGTTTGGTCAAGATCTTAAGTCTTAACATGGTTTATTAAGACAAGACTCGTATAGTACGTAAACAAGCAAATGATGTTAGAATATAACTGAATACTAATATCCTGAGTTTCAAGTCATTAGTAATTGGTTACTACAAGTAACATAAAAATTTAACACGTGAGTGTAGTAACTAAATGGCCTTTGTTTTCTCATAAATAAAGTGGTTGATTTGTTGGAAAACATCTTACGAAACGGATGTTACACTTAACGATTTTGGCAAGTATTTATCATCTACGTGTGCCTCTCAAACTGCTGGTTATTTCTTTTAGAACCAAAAGCTTTTACAAGACAAAATTTACTTGGAAATATTAGCTTTGACAATTTTAACTTAAACAAACAAAAAAATTAATTTTTTACTTTTAATTTAATTTTTTGTTTATTTCGTACTTTATTAAAAAATAGTGATTTTTTCTAACATTTTAAATTGAAACAAAGATAAAATCAAAAATATATTTTCTTTCGAAAAAATTAATATAACTTTTCTTGCGAATTTTTTTTTCTTTTCTTAAACTTATAGAAAATAAAAAAATTAAATTGCCCTTTACCTTTTTATTAGAAAAACTTTTATTACAAATAATTTTCTAAACTTTTTTTCAATTTTAATTTTTTAAAATAACTTGCACTTTACTTTTCTAAAAGAATAAAAAATTATATATATGTTTTACTTTGAAAAGAGAATGCGTAAAAAAAACATTTTTAACCTAATTTAAAAAACATATAAACTGTACGAAAAACTTAAATTTTAAAAACATTCAAGATTTTAAAATTTCTGAAATAAATTATAAAATTAAAATTAATTTTTTCTTCGTTTTTAATTAACTAAAAATGCCCGTTAACACAAAGAACTAATTTTGCAAAGGATCGTTGGCTAAATGGACTAGCGATCTCACACGTTTGGTTCAACTTAAAGAAAAAAAATTTGAAAGTACCATGGAAGTATCGATAATAAAAAAATAAGTGTTTCAAATTAGTAAATTTCTAAAAATTTGTTGGTATTCTATAGCTTTTACCAATTTTTCATCACAATGCAACTACACATTAAAATATGCTTCTATCAATCTTACTTGTCATGCAATAATCCAAACCTTAAAAAAACTAATATGCATATAAATTTCAATACAATATTTTATAACAAAGTATAAAATTTTATATAAATTTTGCAAATTGAAGCGTCTCTATGACATTCAGTAGGTTAGTTAGTACTCCTTTGAAGATATGCAGGTGAACATCAATAGCTAATGCTCATTTAAATTTGAAATTAATAGACGGGATAAATGTAGTCAAATCTTGTAAAAAAAATATAAATTGATATTTGTACAACCAAAGATTCACATGAGACAAAAACAACCGTGTGAGACAAATGCCTAAATATCAAAAACTAATTTCCTTTTAATTTTTTTTTTAACAACAACGAGTCACACTGGCAACAAATATACGAAAAATACATTTAGAAAAGATGGATCACAAACTACTTTTAAAAAAAAAATTAAAAATGAAACACATTACTTGGGTGTAACAAGTATTAATAATGTCAAACGGTAAATTTACAAAAAAAGTTATATCAGTAAAACGATAGATTAACATGGGACAAAAGACGTTTGGTGAGCCAAGCCCTAAATATATTAAATATTAGTTTCATTTAATTTTTCTTTTAACAATATATATATATATATATATATATATATATATATATATATATATATATATATATATATATATATATATATAGAGAGAGAGAGAGAGAGAGAGAGAGAGAGAGAGTTGGGGTAAAATAAAAAATATTTTATAATAAAATAGGCAAGGTGAAACCACAAGCCGCCATGTGTCCCATTCCCCTTACCTTTTTTTGAAAAACTTCAAAGGTGATTATGTAATTTATATCAAACTACGAGAGTATTTATTGTAAATTTATTTTATCCCTATGTAATGTTTTATTTTTCACACAGTTACGTAAACAAAAACTGACATCTCATTCTCCATAGTACGCTATCGTTCCCCATCATTCCTTCATCGTTCCGCATCATTCTCTAATGTTCCCAACCGTTATCCACCTTCTTTCCCACCATTTCTTAATGTTTCAGATCAATGAGTTAAGCACTTATTTGCCAGATGTTAAAGTAGCTAAATAGTTTTGAGTGTTTAGATGAGGTTAATTATCTTCTTGCTTAGGAGTTATAAGCACTTACAAGATTAAGTAGTGACTTAGTATTTTCTAAGTAGATAAGCAGTTTAATAAGCAGTTCAATGAGTTCGTTCGTTAGCATACCCCTTCAAACTATCATCATACAAAAATTTGGCATTGAAATGCTGGCAAGACCACGTAGCCTTTTCGCAAAAAACATTGACCATCTAACCTTGAAACGATTCTCATTTAAGCTGCTTGTATACTTTATATAGAGCTAAATTTTTCCAGTAGGCTCCTGCTGTGGTTCTCGTATGTTGCACGCTATATTACATGTGACCAGTTACATCTAAACACCATCATAACTAACAACATATTTATAACAAATCCAAAACTATCCCGTTACTGATGTATAACAGATTCTGACATAGTTGGCACCCTCTTATAAAACCATATTTAGCGATTAGCTATATAGACGTTTATTGAAAATTAAGCTTACGCAAACACCCCCTTAAATGATTACCAACCAGGTTTTATTGTATAGTTTACAATGTGTTGGACATTTCTAGATGCAACAAAATGCCGAATTATGATCGGATCCCTTATGTACTTAACCTCAAGCAGACCAGACATTGTGCATGCTACTTGTTTATGTGCTCGGTACTAAACTAAGCCAACCGAGAAGTTCCTCAAAGAGGTTAAAAGGATCTTTCGTTATCTCCGGGAAACAGTTCACATGGGTCTCTGGCATACGAAGGATTCTGGTTTTAATCTAATTGGCTTTTCAGATGCCGACCATGCAGGGTCGAAAAAATTGGCAAGTTGGGACCGAATTGGGAAGGTACTTATAGGGTGAAAGAGGCCTACCAAAATGGATCTTACAAGCTCGAGACAATAGATGAGAGGGAGATACCAAGAACGTGGCATGCGGTCAATCTCCAAAAATGTTTCGTGTAAGAATGTAATGCAACGACTCAAGCAATCAAATGAATGAAATTTTATTTTGATCAACAACACAATTGTTATTACACTTGTAGACCCTCGGAGTAGCTAACCGTAGGAAAACAAAATTGTAAAAAACTATAAGTGTTTGGATGCGCCTAAGAGGTGGTCCAGAGGACAAATTAAAAGCGGACATGTGCCGATGTCCTCCCATATAATTAAAGAAATACTCTAAGTGTTTGGACGCGCCTAAGAGGTAGTCCGGAGGACAAATTAAAAGCGGACATGTGCCGATGTCCTCCCATATAATTAAATAAACACTCTAAGTGTTTGGACACGCCTAAGAGGTAGTCCAGAGGACAAATTAAAAGCGGACATGTGCCGATGTCCTCCGATATAATTAAAGAAACCCTGTAAGTGTTTGGACGCGCCTAAGAGGTAGTCCGGAGGAAAAATTAAAAGCGGACATGTGCCGATGTCCTCCCATATAATTAAAGAAACACTCTAAGTGTTTGGACGCGCCTAAGAGGTAGTCTGGAGGACAAAAATTACAAAAATGTAATTTAAAAAATAAGTAAAACACAATCACTGGGTATATAAAAGAAATAAAACACGATCATTGAGTGACTTATGCTCAACAAAATCAGAAAACCAAACCATAAACGTAAACACAAAAAATTAACACACAAACGTACTCTTAGAAAAGATTTACGAAACAACCCCGCCCATTGGGCGGGTTATGCCGCTAGTATATATATATAGTGTAACTTTATTTACAGAACCCATCTTAGTAACAGAACTTGCAGAACTCTAGTTTTTGAAGGCAAACATGTATGTTTGAAGGAGTACATGTATGTTTTTAGAGAATATATGTATTCACGAAGCATATTTGTAGTTTTTTTTGTCAAAATTAAATAAAATTAAAAAAAAGATATCCAAAAACATACATGTTTGAGGGCGTGCATGCATGTATGTACACGCATTCAAAAACATACATTTTTGAAAGCACGCATGCATGTATGTACACCGATATAAAAACATACATGTTCGCTTTCATAAACATACATGTAAGCCTTCAAACATACATGTTTGCATTCAAAAACAAGAGTTCTGCAAGTTCTGTCACTAAGATGAGTTCTGTAAATAAAGTCCCCCTATATATATATATATATATATATATATATATATATATATATATATATATATATATATATATATATATATATAGAATTTAGATAAAATGGTGTAGGTGCTTAAAGTTGTTAAAATGAGAAGCAATAGAAAATGGGTAAATGTTACATTTATTGGTTGGTTTTGGTTTATTTATGAGTGCTTGGTTCGTGTACGAGTTGTTTTGGAACGTTTATTTCGTGTACGAGTAGTTGGTTCACGTTTTTCGATTTTACTAATTTCTCGTGTATCAGTTGTGTATCATCGTTAAAGCAATTTTTTTGTCTACTCGAATGTAGTTTGTGATAGTGTATCACTAATTTTCGAATAAAATGATTATTTATGTTAATAATATTTTTGAAGCAAAACCATGTATCAAATGTATCAGGTATAAATTTTTACGTATCAATTTTTTAGTAGTTGTATATCAATTTTTATGTATAAGATTTCTTTTTTTGTGTCTAATATAAAATAAATCTCATGTTAATTGATGAAATCAATGATTAAGAAGACTTTTCATTTTAACAACTTTAAGGTACTACACTACAATAACCCAACTCTATATAGAATTTAGAATTTAGGGGAGCGTTATTGTGGTATACACCCTTAAAATAGGTTATAATAAGCACAGTTCTGAACCATTAGATCGAACTAGATAGATCAAGATGAAATAAATATTGATAAGTGGCTGATTTGTAATTAAATAGAAAAGTAAGGGCATCATGTACCATTATAATTAAACAACAAACGCAGGGATAAGATGTATGATACTATCATTCACAAAAATACATACGAGATCAAATTGCAAATCCATGATATGGTGCATTTTGATAATCGAAACACTACCCCTAAAATAATACAAATCCCGTAAATCAATGTCCTTAGTTTCATCCTAAGGTTCAGATCCCTAATTTTTTTTAAACCTAGAATTCAAACAAGATGTTCTTCATATATGTACACTAGTAAGTGACACATTCCCTGGCTGTTTTGTTAGTATTTAATATCCTCGATTTCTAACATGTATTGTTATTATGTTGTTTTTATTTAGTCCGGCGAAGTGACCGATTGTCTATGATGAAGTTATCGACTTAAAAAGGGAAGAATGGGAACACACATGAGAAGGTATGTATCAATCTAATAGTGTGTAATTAATAAAATTAGGGCTATTGTATATTGTGTGACACATAACACAAACGTGTAATATATTTGTGTGTTTTTTGTATGTATAATTAATTTGGACAAGTAACTGGTCATTTGATCTTTTATATCGCATGCTCATTTGATTAATAAGTTTTTATGAGGATATATTTTGTTATATAGGGTTGTGTATCAGTGGAGTGTGTTTATTAGTATAAGTGGTTTGTGTTTTTTACGTAATAGCTTGCTTTATTAAAAAATTTCTACTTAATATGTCTTTATCAAAATTTGGTTTTAATAAGCGGGCAATCTGTTTGGGTTTGTTATTGACATTCTATTGTTTTCTTATGATGTTTATGAATTCATTTTAAAAATCAATATGTAATGACAAATTAAACTATACAAATGGCAGAAGTACAATGATAAGTTTTACTGTATTATTCAAAGAAACCAAAATAGAATAAGGAATATTAAATTATGCAATTACATGTTTTATTAGAGTCTAATATATATTAGAAAAATGGGCAATAAGGTAAAAATGTGCCAGTCCAAGTTCACTGATGGTCAAAACGCATCATCAGTCGATCAATATGTTCAAAATATGATGAACTTGTACTATGCCAAACACCAACTAAATTTATTTGATGTTTACGTAATAAGTAGAACCAGCTTGACCCATTTTCATAACCTAGCCAACTTTAAAATTTGACAATGATGTCCTAAAGTTATTATCTGATCCATTTGCAGAACCATTTTGACACACTTACATAAACCATTTTGAGTCTTATACATGTAGCTGCATTTTTTTTTCGAAAGGCAGAATATACATGTAGCTGCATATATCAGCTGCACATAGAAGTTAAAACTAATAGGTTGAGGTTAGGGGTGGAAACGATCCGAGTTGCTTGTGAAAAGCTCGAGATCAGATCGGTAAAAAACTTAAACGAGCCAAGCCTAAACGAGCTCGAGCCCGAGCTTGAGCCTAAATTGAAGCTCATTTATTAAACGAGCTCGAGCCCGAGCTTTACGTACAAAGCTTGTTTGGGCTCGCGAGTCTAAACGAGCATAGTTTTTTCTACACGAGCTTATCTACGAGCTTAATAACAAGCTTATTAACGAGCCTAATTTTGATATATCACGAGCTAAGCTCAAGCCAATTTTTATTTTGACATTGCCAAATCATATAAACGAGCCGAGCTCGAGACGAGCCCGAGCTTGTGTACCATACCACGAGCCGAGCTCGAGCCTAAAAAATAGGGCTCGAAACAAACCGAGCTCGAGCTCGAGCTTTGTAAAACTTAAACGAGCCGAGCTCGGCTCGGCTCGTTTCCACTCCTAGTTAAGGTTATACATTTACCTTGGTATGTGATTTGCATGTACATTAACAAATCATCATATTTGAATCAGTTAACATCTCACTCGAATGGGTATGTGGGGATATATAGAATATACGCTTAAAATCGAACTTAAAGAAGCTGCGGATTCTGAAGATTGGGGTTACAATCTATTTGGTAAAATATAAACTGATCTCACATACTATTATATCCTTGTTTGAGACCAATATTTTGTTTTATGTGTTGTTTTCCACACTTTTCCATGTCCATTTGGTTATGAAGTTGGACACATTATTCATATGTTTTATTATGGGAGGAGTCCAACAAAGATTGGTTATGAAGTTGGACACATTATATGCACATACTGATCTATATCAAAAGTAGTATGTCTGTCATCTGTGATTAACAATTAAGGATGATAACTTACGAGTATTCTTATGTGACAGCTGAACGTGCGGTACGAAAGGGAAATTGGTGATGTTAGTTGAAAAACTAAAGAAGACACAAGCTGATAAAGGTAAAGTCTATTCTATTTATTTTCTGAATATTATAAGTAATGAGTAATGATACTAATTATAACAACTTCATGAAGCAATTGATCAGCGTGTAGCGAGTAATGCGAAATTGGCGAAAATAGCTTGAAAAGTAAATAAAAAACAAGATGAAAAAGGGTACATTACGACATACATATTGTGAGGTACTCTAATGTGCTACATGGAAACTACAAAGGAGAATGCAATGGGACTGTTGTGTCTTGAGTAGAGAGGGTAAATAGCAGCTTAAAGAATTAGTGTACTTGCATCATAAGTACGCGAAAAAGATTCTTCCCTTGCAGACTACAACCAGGTAAATTGAGTTTGAAATATAAACACAGGCATTCAAGACACTTCACCATTTAAAGAAAGGCAACACATGGATATTGATGCATTTAAAAGAATGAAAACATGTATTACGCAAATGATGAAGTGATTCCAAGTTCAGCTTTTGTTGTTTGGTTTGAATAAGCAGCAATGTAGCATGTAGACTTCGCGTTTAGTATGCTTTTAATTTTCACATTGTTAATATATACAAGGCTTTTGTATGATTATCGAGTAAAGTTATATTTAAATGTTGTATATGTTTATGTTAAACATCTGATACATTATTTCTATGATAATGTAAGAAGATTATAAATATGATGTTTTGGTTGAATTTGTTTTTTTTTTTGGAAAAAATGTAAAATTATGTTTTAAACAGATTTCATGCCATTTGTAATTCACACAGATTCATTAATGCCCATTTTAAAACCTCTAAAACAATAGTAGTATTATAACACAAAAGTATTACGTACAATACACAGGTCTCATGATACCTTAATGACACATTTTTTTGACACACGGTAATGTAAGACTTTTACTGAGTCACCCTATTACATATGATAGTAGGTAACATATAACTTTTCGGAATACACTCATAAACCTAATACACAACCAAGTTATCCACAAATCTAAAACCACTTGTAGCTTGACAAGGATTTATTCTTATGTGTTATTCTCTTTGGTCTTTCTAACTTTTTGGTGAGGATGGATGTTTTGTTTTGGTGACTCCTAGTGTGTCTTGCTAGTGTGCGCCTCTTGGTGTTTGTCTAGAGGTCGTGTCTTGCTGGTGTTGTGTTTCCTATTTTGTTTGTAACGAAGAAACAATAATTTGTAAGTCATAACATGAATATGTGAAAAGATCACTTACACATTAACACTTTTTATATTTTTTTTTTATACTTACTAGTCATAAATCTTTTATGCCACTGATACAAAACCACATAAACAACTACTCGAAAAGTGATACAACTTGTCATATTAGCCAAATAAAAAAAATAAAATGCCATAAGAAAATGCCATCTTTAGCAGCAAGAGTTCCATATATCAGAAGAATCAAGGCTTTTGAGCAGCAAGTAGTGGTTCTTTATGTGTGCCCGAAGATCTGGAGGCCAACAGTGGAGGCTTAATAAGACGTGGAACACCTGATAGTTACATAAATCAATTTAAAGGTGTCAAAAAAGATTAGAGCAATTATTGGATGTTTAAAGAAAATAACAAAATGCAAAAAGATAATAAACAAAGGCTACATTGGCTATCAAGAATCATTCAAAGATATGGATTGGTGATCGATGGCCCATTACTGCACACCCTTGATGCTTGAAAGTAATAGTGTATCGGCCGACTTTGTATGTTTCAGAAAGGGTATCAATAGTTCCGCGAGATATCGAAAGATTTCTGTATATAATTGACTTAGATTCTCTTTTTTAACACGCAGCAACCTTGTACCCCAAAGCTAGTAAACCACTAGGTGTCATTCCCTTGACCTGCTATGATTTTACATAGAAAAATGAATGAAAAGAAAAAAAAGAAACCTAATTAAAAATATCAAACTCAAAGTAAGATGTATACACACCTCAAACTCAGCAATTGACCAAATAATGAAATGTTTCTCAACAATTCTTTGGTTACCAAGAGAAAGATAACATCGGCGAACCATAATAACCGACACACAGCTACGTGATACACATAAATAATCGACAAGCTAGAGCATACAGTCTTGGTTCCAACCCTTTCTTAACATCTTTTATTTGTACACATAATATTTGGTAGGCCTAATAAAGAGTTTTATGTACCGACTTGCTAAACCTAAACTATGTATGGAGACATGGAGTAAGCAATGACACGTCATCTAAATATTTCATTAAAATCATTCATTTAATAGTTATACAATACATAAAAATATGTTCTAAAACATGAGTATCGAGTGTTTGCCACTGAAAATTGACGCCATTCTTTACGGTCACATATATAAAGCACAAACTATCATTTGTGCTCTTGGGAAAATCTTGGTCAATATTTATTATTTAACACAAGAAAGGGTACATGGTCCATTATAGTGATAAAAAATATGCATAAATTTTTTATAAAACATGTTGCTGTAATGGACCTCTTCTCTTGACTCCATTGATACACGCTCCAATTTAATAATCGGGGCATGTTCAAACCGTGAAAGTAGTTTTTGCGTCTAACAACAAAGTTAAGAAACACCACCCTATTTTGGATAGAATATTTAGCATGACATATAAGTGCAACTGATAAATTTGGTAGATGAAATATCAAAGTCCCATGCCAACTTCCCCTAAGCAATCAATATAAAATGATAGAAAACCGAAATATAACCATACCCCCAACCTTAGTCCACAGAGTTTTTACCAAATCAAAAATATCACCAACAATTAAATAGCACCAAACTTATATTTATTTTATTGTGGATCAATTGTACACACAAAAACATGTTAGGGATCATCACAAACAAAAATCGACATCATTCGAATGGAAGATGACGATGCTCGGACGAGAGCGAACCTACACAACCATGCCGCCGGATAAAGCGGATTGTATGCGTTTTATTATTGTCCAAATATGCCAAACAACACATAACTGATACAAAAAAGGTTATCTTATTCTTATTGATTATGTATGCGCAGTTAGAAACTACAATCATTCATATAATATAACCCAAAATGATATATTATGAAGCAAAAAACACAAAATTGATAACCAGCTACTATTAGCTTAGAATAAATAATGAGACACAAACTTACTGATGTTCATCAAAATTTATACTTCATTTTAAATATATCGTCATTTACTCAGACCTTATTGCCTTAAAAGATCATACATGACAAAAAAAATCAAATCTAAAGTTTCGAATACAAACCTCATGTTACTGATGCACAAAATTTATTTCGTCACAAAATCTTACAGTGACAACGAAATAGAGTTCTTGTATTGATTTTCGATTAATCATAACGGGTGGTTAATAAAAATCGGTAACTAGTTGACGGCGGTTAAGGTTCTCAGCAGTCGGCGGCGCTAGTCGTTTCTGGTATGGGAGGGATTTGAGATCAGATCTGTTGTGAGAGAAAATGATATCTACAGTGGTGATAAAAGGTATGTTAAATGCCTAAACTAGCCTTTTCATTTTCTTTTTAATTTTCTTTTCTTTTTCAGATTTTTAATTTTCATTTAAGAGAAAAATCCACTTGTCAATGTACTATTGGTACCTATTGTAACTCATTTTAAGAGTGTGATGCACATGAACGCAAATCTATATATATATATATATATATATATATATATATATATATATATATATATATATATATATATAGTGTAACTTTATTTACAGAACTCATCTTAGTGACAAAACTTGCAGAACTCTTGTTTTTCAAGGCAAACATGTATGTTTGAAGGACTACATATATGTTTTTAGAGAATATATGTATTCACGAAGCATATTTGAAGTTCTTTTTGTCAAAATTAAATAAAATTAAAAAAAAAAGATATCCAAAAACATACATGTTTAAGGGCGTGCATGCATGTATATGCACGCATTCAAAAACATACATTTTTGAAAGCGCGCATGCATGTATGTGCACCTATATAAAAACATACATGTTCGCTTTCATAAACATACATGTAAGCCTTCAAACATACATGTTTGCCTTAAAAAAAAGAGTTCTGCAAGTTCTGTCACTAAGATGGGTTCTGTAAATAAAGTCCCCCTATATATATATATATATATATATATATATATATATATATATATATATATATATATATATATATATATATATATATATATATATATATATATATATATATATATATATATATATATATATATATATATATATATATATATATATATATATATATATATATATATATATATATATATATATATATATATATATATATATATATATATATATATCTATATTATATATAGGTATAATTATGATTTGAAACCACACTTTTTAATCCAGTCATATTCCAGTCACATCTTACAACCAATAAAATTTACTTAAATCCTAAAAAATCTCACTTTTTCCTAAAATAAGTCTAAAATTTTCGAAATTTTTGAAAAAACCACGTTTTACAAACGCAATTTTGTGAAAAAAAACACTTTCCGTTTTTTTTATAGGGGGTCTTTTCTTTCCAAACCCCTCATAATCATTCTTAACCCTAAACTCAACAAAAAACACCGCCTCCTTTTTCTTGAAACCCAAATGATGAACTAATCAATGTATTCTTTATCAATTGATCCAATTCCATTAATAATTGGTTTTGAGCAATGCTAATATTCATGCAAAGTCTACTCAAACATCCACAAAAATATTGCAGCACCTTGAAAAACCAGATATAGAGAAAAAAGTTTAGGCTCGACTAAATCACCATCAAGAATAGAAGTTAAATCAACTATATTGTTGATAAAAAAAGATACGATAATGTTGTTTTGTATTTATCTATAGTTGGTTGTCATGATTTCAACCACCAATCGTTTTTTCTATACGGGGGCTCTAGATCCCATAATATCATCTTCTTCAATCAAACCCTAATCCCCTGATTTGAATCCTTTTTTAATCGATTCTATCTTTTTTAATCTTCTTTGAATTCACATATCATACTTCTTCACATATCTTTTTTAATCTTCTTCTTGTATCTGATTCTATTGATGGATTAATGTGTAACTTTGATACCAATGGAGAAATTAATGACGAAGATCATATGGAATCGGTAAGTATTGATGAAACAGATTTCTCATTTTTAGTTTTTTCTGCCATTTGATGGTAACTGAGTACATCCTGGTATGTATTTGTAAACCTGTGCAACCGGTTTGATTTCACTTTGAATTTTTCGGTGGGAGGATCGTGATTTATTTCTAACATATACAAAAGTAAAATATCGCTGTCTTTTTATAGATTTCGGCGATTTATTAGGGTTCATTTATCTTTTATTTGTTTCTGGTCAAGGATTGCAAAGTGCACAACCGAACTTGTCGCTAAAGAGAAATTTGCCAGACAGCATCTCCAAAATGAGATGGCCCACTATGATGTAGATGTTGGGATGCCGAAATTGTGTCAACGTACGGTTGGAATTGAGTGCGTAGGTATAGCAGACAAATCTGCCTATGACTTGCGTTACACTATATCAGTATTAGATTTACGGTCGTGCAAAGTTTATCTATGTTTATCATAGGGTTAATCAAGTTTGGATACTATTTTTATAGGATAAAAGCGGCGTTAAAGTTGTCACTCAAGAGAAATTTGGTGAACCTAAAGAAGTGGAGGTAACTATTCTACTTGTGCAGTTGTCGCCTATGTCTATTATCTTAAATTGGGCAAACTGCTAATTGTTGGTGTATTTATAGATTCCGTCTTCAGTAAATCCAAGGTTATCTTCACTTTTTCTCTTTTTGATAGAAAATTTTGTATTCAGGAACATCTCGTTACAAATAGAAAGAAAAAACTAAATCTATGAATGTTTGAGTTGATATCGACATCACATACTTTTAGTCTAGAAAATATGTCTGAGAAACAAAAGGTATTTAAAAAAGTTCCTTTAGTCGTCCTTCGAGAATAATGTCTGCTTAAAAATAAAAAAATACATTTTACACCAGGGAGCGCAAAAGTAGTAGCTATCTGGATTGCGTTGATCTGATACAAATGTGTCCCATTGTCCCCTCATTTGACCCGTCATTCATCCCGCCCGTCCCGCCAACTCTGTTTTCCATGTTTAACATTAAGCGTTATACAATTTCTTTTTTTGGCATATAGGAGAATTGAGAAGTGGGTCTATAAGATTAATGGAGCTATATAAGCTCGAATCTCCCTATGATCAATTTTAGTCAAATTACTATTCCTGATTACAGTATTCTCTTTACTTTTCCGATGCTACTTCTCTTCTCTCCAGGTTGGTATTCTTTATATCTCTTTTCTTTTATGTTCTTAAACATTATATTATCATCTAAGATTTTTTTCATCTTTGGTTCAGACCCACTCTATATGTGATCAAGCACGATATATGTACTAAAAATATAGATCACGGGGTGCATTTTTCATATTTTTCAGAAACGTCGTAGCTAAAACAAACAACTCTCTAAATTGAAGACCTACATTAGTGATATTATACTAATTTTGCAACAGACGTTGCATCGACAAACTACATTTGTTTCAGCTTCACTATTAGCTTTTAGTTTTTAGTAACCTCTTAAGCTAATCAAAGTAGCTAAAACAAACAACTCTGTAAATTATAGACGTGCTCCAAGAGTGGAGTTGGAATGCTATAAAAACAATATGCCCCAAATTCGATTTGTTTTGTTGAAATCTACTAACTGATGTCCTTATGTATTTATAGGACTTTGAAGACTATTGCAAGAATATCATGTGATGTATACATTCAGATGTTGATGTTGCAACGACTGTTAACTTTAAATCCTAAATTAGTATTCTATTGTAGTTGAAATTTCATATTTTATGCATAATATCAGAACTTCCTTGCAGATGCTGATGTTGCATAATATCCCTTTTCAATCAATGATTTAGAGTGCAACGTAGAGAACTCACCACCCCCAACGCATCACACCATCTAGGGACCTACAATTACTTCGAGGTTATCTTGATGGACCCTTCTCATGCTTCTATCCGTAATGATCCCCACATCTACTAGATATGTAACCCTATGCACAAACACAGAGAGCTTCGTGGACTCACACCTGCTGGTTAGAAATACAAAGGTCTCCGTGGTAAGGGAAACTTGAACCATTTTAGGATAGAATTATTTATGCAAATATTGATCATTTTGAAATAGATGATGTGTCAGCAGCATTGGCGGACCTTAGTGAAGACTGGGGAGGGTTTCGGCCGTCTCAAAAATCGTGACGAGTAGTGTAAATATTATGTATTTCGTCTAAAAGTTATTATCCATTTTTTTATGTTGGTATGTAAAAAATAACTCGGCCCTCCCAAAATAAATGCTAAAGGTCCGCCATTGACTTAACAACTTTTGATCATTTAGGTTCTTAGTATGCAATCTGGTGTAAAATAAGTTAGTTAGTTGTTTACGATTTTAGTTTGGAATTGAAGAAACTAGCTGATTACAGGAAAATGAAGAAAACACGTCTGGTGTATATGATGCAAAATGTGTGGACAGGACCTTCAAAAGGCTAAAGGTATGTGTTAATAAGACAAATGTTTTACAATTATTTTGTTCATCCGTGGGTGTTTGGATGTCTGTTTTTAAAGTGATAATGAGTTACTTAAAGCCAAGACTAAGCCTTGCCTTCTAAAGTACTACGGGACATGCCTACTGAACATGTTAGTTTTGATGTATTGTTTAACGCTTTTATAAACTATGCTTGAAGAAAAATTTGGTTAAATCTTAAAATCGAATTCGCAGCCATAAAAACAAACAAAAGCATCAATAGCAGCAGCAGTTGCTTGCTGATCCGTGTAGAACTGGAGTAGCAACAGGTGACTCTTTTTTGGCACCTAATACGACTACTAGAATACTAATTATTACTAATTACCGATTGTATTAATTATAATAAATATTTATTTATTTATATTAGTAAAATCTCTATACGTTTGATGTTGAGTTTAGGTCTTTTGTAGATCAGTTGATTAATCCTAATAATGACCCCCTCGATTTCACCATATGTTTGTTCATTATGAAATGCAGGCGTGATGTATCTTGTGAATATACACTTATAGACATCTATCGTAGCGTTGTTACCTTACGGGTGCCGGTATGAGTGTCAGCAGCTTCGAGTACTTATGAAGAAGAAGTTCCAAATGGCCATTTTCAATAAGGTTTCCAAGTATGAAGTTGGGGCAAGAAAATTTCCAACTACAATTATTAATTAGTCTTTATTAATTAGTCTTACAACTAAATGTTTGTTTTACATAAATCTGCTCCAAGGCAAATGCCAACCCCACAGGGCTAATCGTCGTCTTCTCCTTGTGAAGGTTCCAGTGCACCTTCGTCAATGTATTTGGGTGTAACATCTTATGTTGCATCACGCTTCAATGGAACAGAGTACTTATCTGTGTTCAACCTTGTGCGGATGATGATACCGAATGTTGTTGCTACCGCTGACACACATCGGTGTTGTTGCTGACACAAATTGCTGCTGCCTTTGATACATCTTGGTATCGGAAAAAAATTGTAGGGTTTTGTAATTCTGTATCCAATGATAAGGATGTCCCTTTTGCTTCACAAAAAATGCTGGAATATTTTTAGGCTTATAGGTAATACCAAACCCATAGATTTCTCCCACAGCTGCAAACTGGTCAGTGGGTATTCTCTTCAACAATGGTATCCAAACATTTAACACTAACCTTTTTTTAAATATCTCGCGCACTATGGGTTAGCAGATAAGTATTAATATAGTACAAACTATTGCTGTTACAGGAAGCCATGAACATAACAACAAGGTAAATAAAAGTTGAGACGCTACTTAACAATGACACTAATTAATACTTCAAAATTTTAGATTCGCCATAGTGGAAAGATCATTGACTGCAACAATTGTGATAATGGGGCAAGATCCATGATAAGAATGGTAATCCCTTGGAGAAGTAGTGTCTGTACTTCCATAGAAATCTGCTCCAAGGTTACTCTACCCTTGGAAACTAGGGCATCATTTATGGATCTTTCCTCCATCTTGACATTCGACAGATGCAGATACAACCCCTAATTATGCTGATAAAAGAAGGGCATCATTCACCTTTACTAACAGGTTAGGGACTACATCCATGTGATGAATTTGGCGGATCATGTCACAACACTCAAGAAGCTTCTCATTAAACCAATTATTATCATTGCCGACATATACAATGATGTTGGTTAGGCTGTTTTGGTTGTAATATAGGAACGACAAGGGACCTCAGTGCTTGAAAGGGTTACTGTGTTTGAGAAAGCGTTCAGAAAGGTACTCATAATGCTTACCATCTTAATCACTTGTTTTCATTTATTGATAAGACTTACAGACGATTTATCCAAGTTATATCTCTCTAAAACAAATGTGTCCCATTGTACCCCCATTTGACCCGTCACTCATCCTGGCCGTCCCGCCAACTATATTTTCCATGTTTAACATTAATTGTTATATATTTTCTTTTTTGGCAGATAGGAGAATCGAGAAGTGGTTCTACAAGATTAGTGGAGCTATATAAGCTCAAATCTCCCTATGATCAATTTTTAGTTAAATTTCTATTCCTGATTACAGTATTCTCTTTACTTTTCTGATGCTACTGCTCTTTTCTCAAGGTTGACATTCTTAATATCTCTTTTCTTTTATGTTCTTAAACAGTATATTATCATCTAATGTTTTTTCATCTTTGGTTCAGACCCGCTCCCTATATGTGATTAAGCACGAAAAATGTACTACAAATATAGATCACGAGGTGAACCTTCCTATTTTGCAACAGATATTGCATCGACTACCTACATTTTTCGTGCTTGATCACATATAGCATTCCAACTCCACTCTTTGAGTACGTCTTCAATTTACAGAGTTGTTTTTTTAGCTATTTCGATTAGCTTAAGAGGTTACTGGAAACTATAAGCTAATAATGAAGCCGAAACAAATGTAGGTAGTCGATGCAATATCTAATTGATGTCCTTATGTATTATAAAAACATCAATTAGCCAAAACAAATTTAGGTTACTGGAATGCTATAAAAACATTATATACTAATTGATGTCCTTATGTATTCATAGGACTTTGAAGACTATAGCAAGAATATCATGTGATGTATACATTCGTAATGGTGTATCTGTTCCAGCTCTTGATAAGGATGTCCTGCCTTTAATATATGCACGACATCTTGCCAAATATATCAGGTGCAACGACTGTTAAGTATAAATCCTCATTAATATTCTATTGTAGTTGAAATTTCATATTTTATGCATGATATGACAACTTCCTTGTAGATACTGATGTTGCATAATATCCATTTTCAATCAATGATTTTAGAGTGCCACGTAGAGAACTCGCCACCCGAACGCATCACACTCTCTAGCGACCTACAATTACATTGAGGTTATCTTGGTGAATCCTGTTCATGCTGCTGCTATCAGTAATGATCCCCACATCAATTGGATCTGCAACCCTATGCACAAACACAGAGAGTTTCGTGGACTCACACCTGCTGGTTAGAAATACAAAGGTCTCCGTGGTAAGGGACACTTGAAGTCTTGAACCATTTTAGGATCGAATTATTTACTCAAATATTGATCATTTTGAAAACACGTCTGGTGTATATGATGCAGATGTTCAGATTATAGGGGTTGATGACCTCATGTTTTCGAAATTGGTATTAACTGCCATACAAAATGCATGGGCCGGACCTCATCATTAGGAGTATCAAAAGGCTAAAGGTACGTGTTAATGAGACAAATCTTTTACTATTATTTTGTTCATTGGGGATGTTTGGATGTCCGTTTTTAAAGTGATAATGATTTACTTAATTTAAATCAGAGAGATTAACTATAAATGGATCTAGGTGATGGTGTTTAGATTGCTTGAAGTAGTAGTTTGATTATTTGGCAATTTAAGTAATTAGTAGTAATATATATAATAACCAATAAAGATACATTAAAGGAAAGAAAGATACAAAATTCTTCATCTTAAATTCAAATGGGCATTTCATGTCTTTGATATTTGGACATAAATTAACGTATTGTCATGGTCATCCTAATTTTTCTTTGATTCTAATCTACAAAATTTATGTTTTGTTAGTTTTTAGGGACATTTAGACGTTAGACCTAAGCTTTTATTAAGTTGGAATGAGTATGCATTTCATTAGACTACACAATTATCCTCATGTGGTGTCTGAGCTGCAGGACCTTGTGGATACAACACTCAAGTTCCCAGTTACTGACAACACATATGACATATGACAATTATCCAATAAATTGCTAAAGGCATGGTGTGCACAATATTAGTTACAACCAAGTTCAATGTGTATACCCACGTTCACGTTTTTCTTTTTTACCATCAAAACCACCTTCAATATCCAAATAATAAGCCAAACATAAAGTTCTCAAAATTTCCACTACAAATTCATGTTTTCACATGCGATCAATTCATAAGCAGATGAATACTGGCCGCTAATCGTTGATACCTTCTGGAAGATTATTTTCATTTATATGCGTCGCTTATGTGGCTCACTTATATGTTCGAATATGGTGATTGTCTGATTGATTGGAACAGATTACTACAAAACATGCTTGAGGTACGTATGGTTGTCTGCGTTTGAATACCAATCTTTATACAGATTTTTTTTCTTTAATCACTATAATCCTGATTTATCGAATAAGGAGTTCAAAGGGTAAATGCTGAAAATCACTGTGTGAGTCTCCAGCTTCAAGGCCCGTATAACTTTAAACCCTAACACGTTTGTTATTAATGTGTATGCTTATACATATTAAGTTCGAAAGGCAAAGCTGAAAGATGAACATGTAATAACGTAAAATCACTAACTAGAGTTGAGCAGAGGACTGGACAAAATTGTAGACCAACCAATTCCAATCAAAACAGAAGATGAGAAGGGTAGAACGACAAGATCAAAGAGGAAAAAATGAAATCTGACAAAAGATAGTACACCCTGAGCCAGCTAACTCTCTTTTGATGTTTAACTACTGATAATGAATATCTTAATTATTTTAACTCTGAAGTAAACATAACAGATTTATAAGGTCTCGAACAAAGGCAATAGAAAAATTAGACTAGGTAGGAACGACACAGTAATAAAGACAACAATGTTATCTACCAAAGTGCCTTTGCCCGCGTTTCCAAGGTGTGAGATATCATGTGTGCACCTGTCCCAATGAGTTGAGGGTTTAAGTCTCAGTTAGGACATGTGTGTGTGGTATGAGAATGTGTAAATTGCCTTCTCAAAAACAAGTTACTCTAATGCAGACGCTGACATACTTGAGGCAGAGGTATGCACATATATACCCTCTTAGTACCATTATTAATGTCCAAAACAATTTAGTACTTTTTTAGAATTTAACATCAAGTGCATAAACAAGGGAAGACCCTCTACTAGATTTTTGCGTCCACCACTGGTCTACTGGGGAAGGAATACATAAAAGAATAAATCGAAGGCTATTCATAAATAGAAATCGGAGACAACACTATAATACTACTGTGGTCGACCAAGGAATTAAAAAAAAGCAACTCAAAAGGCAACCAGTAAACAGGAACCCTCTATCAGAACAACAGATATGCAAAAGAAATACATTGAAAATAAATTATTCCATAAAATTTGGAGGTTAACGTGTTGGTATATGATGAGAATGAAATTATACATAGTCTCATCGTCCAAATCGGGCTTAAAACGCTTAAATCAAAATACCCAAAAATGTGCCTGTGTTTGTTCATTGTGTATTTCAGGTACGGATATCGTGAAATCAACAAATGATCACAAGAATGAAGCAAAAATGAACACGGGAAACGAAGTCGCACAAAGAACCGGACCCGAATCATGAATTTCCAAAGAAGTCCTTGAAGTTTGAAGATGATACAAGTTCGGTCCCTCATCTTTGGAGATTTGTCAACATTAGCCCTCCATGAATGAAGTTATACAAGAAAGATCCCTCAAGTATCAAGACTTGTCAAAAGAATCCCTTAAAGAATGCCCTTTTTACATGAATAGTCCTTGTTTAAAGTTTGAAAATATGCTGTGCCAAAATTGACAAGAGGAGCAAACTTGTTAACAAAGGAAAAAGAAATGTTGGCTGTTTAATACAAAGAGACAAGAGAGAAGGAGTATAGGGACTGTTTTGGGCAGACAAACAAACACACTCCCACCTATCCCAGCCTTCCACGTCACCCCCCACTCCCACACAACCAATCACATTTTATTACCCCTCCACGTCTGATCTCCACTTAAAAACTAAAAATTAATATTAATTAACTTTTAAACCCAGTTTTTTATTATTGATTTTAGAGGGAAATGAGTACTGTTTCACTAACTCACCTCCTAATCCCCAATTCCCAGTCCAAGAACCCTAAATCACAACTCACTCTTAAAAAAGGGTTTTTAACCAAGAGCTTCCAGATCCCTAATTACCTTAAACCTCACTTAAACCCACATCCCAAATTAACCCCAGAAACACCCATGTGACCAGTAGGGTCACCCCCTGCTGCGTCATTTTCACACCAGTATCCAAAAGAGACCAGATGAAGGGTGGGATCCCTTTCCTTGCTCCCAAAGAACTCCTCAACGTCCAAGATCATTCCTTTACAGCTGGACTTCTCAACATCATCACGTGAAGAATCTGTTGACCAAGAAATCAGTCAAAATCAAGGGCATTTCTGGAATTCAACCTATTAGGGTTTAGGGCTTTTATTTTCCTGTATTATTTTATCTTTAAATTCTAGATGCTTCCTTAGAGTAGTATAAATACATGTCGACATGTGACATGTATTTTTTGTTCCAGTTTTTGTAAAAAGTTTTTAAGTATTAATGAAAATGAACCTTGAAAATCTATGCAAAGACTGAGTTCCATTGTTTACTGTTTTCATAGTTTAAATGTTTACATTATCTTGCAATTTAGTTTAATTTTTCAAAAGCTTTTTTTGTTCAAAATTTTTATCAAGAATCGTTTTTTTTTTATTTTCAGGAATCCAAAATCACAAGGAAGTGATAGTGGAATTGTGAGTTTGGTTTATTGAATATCTTCATTGGTTTGGTTGTCAAAGTGCGTTCCAATTGTTTTTAGATAATCAGTTTTCAAGAAAAAGTTCCTATCCTTGTTTAGTTTCTGTTTTCCATAAGCTATAAGCTTATAAGCCTGCTTATTCAATAAGCAGTGCTTATTCTCTTAAGCTTTTCAGTGCTTCACTTTCTCTATTTGGTTGTCTTGTGCAGGTGTTAAGAAAGCAGCAAGCAAGAAGACCCATTCACCATCTTTTTCCATTTTTTTACATTGAAGATATTGGTTAAGGCTTAGGGTCCACCTTGGATTCCTCCAACAAGCCGTTCTCTACAGTCCTTTAAGCTCCCAAAAGCTCAAAATACACCCAATTGGAAGGCATCAGCTTGGTAAACGGCTTGAACCCCACTTGGCATTCTTTTTTAGTTTTAATGTGACTTATGTGATTTTTGTGAGAAACTTGTTAAATTGTTGATTTTGTTGTTTGATATTGCTGATTTAAGGTTTATATGCATGTTAGACTAGGTATGAATCAGTTTAAGTAGGTTTTGATAGGATTTGGCTTGTTAAAATTTGACTTTCAGAATTAAAGGTGTGTTTGGGATTACTTATTTGGCTAGAAGATTGACAGGTTTTGGGCTTATAACTAGTCTCTACATACTTAAATAGGGTAGGATAGCTATTTTTGATACTTTGTTTCAGTTGGTTTGAAGTAAAACAGATAATGCATGCTCAAGTTTGGTAAAAATAGCATAGAATTCAGTGTGCCCTAGGTAACTGTTTTTGTTGATTTGGACCACCAAGCTCTCAAATCTGTTAGGGATTGGTATCATCTAGGGTTTTGGATTGGTTGTATGTGATTTGGTTGGATTGTGTGCAAGTTTTGGTGCATTGAATTTCACTTGTGTGCCAAGGAGTTCAGGTTACTGTTCACAGAAACAACATAGCCTTAACAGTCATCTATTTGACCATTTTTTGTGCAATTTTTGTGTGTTACTTATTGATTTTATTGCATTTATAGAATCCCCACAACCCAAATAGTTGTGGGGTGCCTTATTGTCCAAAAATAAGCTCACAATAAGCTTTCCTAAGCTTTTTATCCACCAGACCCAAATTTTGTACTAGCAGTAGGAACTAAATTCCCCCTGTTAGTGTTAAAGTTTCCACTGCTTAGCATCTGGACAAAAAGTAACCAAATGTCACTATCAGTTTCATACAATTTTATCTTTAGTGGCCTTAAATAGCATTTAGGACTTGATTCCAGTTTCAATATTTTTCTTATTTAATTTTTGATTTTTCAGTTTAATTTATTTTTATGTTACTGTTCATCTGCTATTTTTTAGGTTTAATTGCTATTTAAATTACTTTTTAATTATTCTGTTTTTTTTCTTTTAGTGTAAAAATTCAATATTTTTTTGTTTTAAAAAATTTTCTTAGAGTTAGAAAAACATTTTAAGATTTTTAGTTTAAAAAGATTTTACTGTTCACTGTTTTAAGTAATTTTTAGATTTTAATTAAGGTTTAATTAATATTAGTTTTGTCTTTTAGTGAAAAAATTTATATTTTTCAAACTTTTTCATTTTTCTACTGTTAATTAGTGTAATTTAGGATTTTTAAAATTGTAAAATTATTTTTGGCATTATTTTATTATTTTTTATGATTATTTTAGTTTAAAAATAGTTTTTAGTATTTTAAAAATAGAAAAATAGTTTTAAAAATTTAGGAAAAATACTTTTTAGTCTTTAAATAATATAAGTGAGTTATTAGTTCAATAAAATAATATTTTGGGCTTTTTCTTAATTATATTTAATTTTAGGGCTTTAATTAGCATTTAAAATTGAATATTTAATTAATAAAAGGTTTTAAAAATTATTTATTGGATTTTTATCCTTATTTATATTATTTTAGACTTAGTTTATTCTTTTAATTAATTTTTAGGTTTAATTTTTAATTTCGTCACGTTTTACATAATTACGTCATCGTTTTACGTTTATTCGTCGTAGTGTAATCGTAATCGTAGCTCGTCTTTATTTTTTCTCTCTTAAACCAAAAACGTCACTAATCCAAACTTTGATTTTACATATTGGCACACTTAATTCACACACCTCCTTCGAGAACGAACCCGCATTTATTCGGTTTCGCGTTTTTCCTAAAACGTGTAACTTAATACTTGCCCCACTTATACGTTGTTTTCCTAAACGCGTATCACTACACCTATCAATATATGTATGAATAGAATCACTATGTAGCAGAACGTTAGTAGAGCTAATTCACAAATATAACCCTCTTTTTAGTTGTAATAGTTAGTAGCAGTTGTGTTATCGGTGACTTGTCCAATACTCACCTCTAACCGCCATGGCTGTCCTCTCAAGCGCTTTGCAATCAATTTTCTTATTTACTTTCCTTTGGATTTTGGTAATCCATGTAGGTTTTACCAATAATTTTGAAACTTTAATGACCGAGTTATCAGAGTTGGTTAACTACATCATATTGATCAATATGGGGAATCATCTTTGGCGCCAGTTGTTGGATCAAGTAAGGATTGAAATATACTGGCTATAAATTAAAACTGATTAGAGCCCACAAGATTCTTTTGTTTCATTTTCTATTGAAAGGAAAATTATGTGATTAGCATAGATACGGACACCTATCGAAAAAAATTTGAATGAATATTAGTCAAATTTTTAACTCCCAGCCCACTCTCATGAGTCATGACCATTCTTCAATGTAGTAATTGAGCATCTTAGTCGCATAGTATTTCCATATTAGCATTAACTTTGTATACAAAGACACTAAGACGAGTTTGACTTCTTCAGGTATGAAAAAATCATATTGGATCACATGCGATGTTCAAGCAGATGTACAACAACTCTCTGTTGATAAAAGAAGGTTCCCAAGCAGCTTTGAAGTCACCTTGTGATCTCAAAGTTAGATTTATGTTCAAGTATTAAAACTGAAAAATACAACTTGATATCAATTTTGAACAAGTAACAATCCATCTAGCTTCTTGTAAGCTTGAAATGATGGACTACACCTTTACCCTACAAATTTATAGTTGAAACTCGGAGATTATTAAAAGTACGTTCACTGCTTTCGGATTTAAAGAAGTGTTACGAAAGCATCAAAGCTACAGTCTCTCGGGACGTGACAAGCACTGACAACTCGTGCTTCTTTACGTTATATCAGTCCCAATAGTACCAATATTGTACGAGTAGACATGGGCCTATTGTGAAAAGGGGGCTGCGATGGGAGAACGATGAGCTGGCGGCGCTTTTAGTCACCAAAATCCCATGACTTTGGAAAAGACACAATTCGACTACATGTCAGTCTGCCAACTTTGACTTTGACTCTTTTTCTAGACAAAACATGATTTTTGCTTACAATATAATATGGCCAAGAGACCCATCAGATAACGTAAAAAAAATAGATGATGCAATGTAACTGTAAGTATGTAACACTTGGATTTGTGTTATACACCTACGTCGTTTGGCTTTTTCTCCCTAAATGAATAATTTAGGTGTCAAACTACTTTTAAAAACAAAATAAAACCTAAACACATCCCTTGGTATAGCAAGTACTAATTATATCAAATGATAATTTACATTTAACTAACATAAATTTAAAAAATAATCAATATCAGTAAAACGAAAGATTAACATAAGACAAATCATTTCCTTGGGTGGGCCAAACCCTAAAAATATAAGAACTTTGTTTCATTTAATGTTTTCTTTTAACAAAAACGAGTCACACTACAAACATATAATACTAATACCTAAACGTACTTTAAAAAAATTTGCAAAACGACCCCGCCCGTTGGGCGGGTTATGACGCTAGTATATATATATATATATATATATATATATATATATATATATATATATATATATATATATATATATATATATATATATATATATATATATATATATATATATATATATATATATATATAAGGGAGAGTTAAAATAAAAAGATTTTTTTTTGTGAGAAGGATAAGAAGGATTTTTAGCCAATCATTTAAAATCAATGGATAAGATCAATCCATATTCCTAACTAACTAACTAACTAACCACCAAAACACGATTTTAAAAATGTCTTCAAAAAATTTTGAAAAAATTCCAAATGGTCGGATTTGTTGGTGCATAAAAAAGTTGTGAATATTTTTTTTTTAATTTTGAGTTTTTTACATTTTTCTGATGCACAAAAAACAAAATTTGATGCACAAACACGTGAATTTTGGTGTACAAATTTTTTTTCATTCAAAAATTTTTCAATTTATTATAGTTTGATGCGGAATCATATTTTAAAGCAAAAAGTCAAAAGAACTTGGGCATAAAAATGAATTCTTGATGCACAAAAAACCTAAAAAAACGTAAAAGAAAACGTTTTTGTGCATCAAAATTCCGTTTTTGTGCATTAAAAAAGCGTAAAAAACTTCAAATTAAAAAAACTTTTTTCACAAAAGTTTTTTGCACCAACATACCCGATCTACTGGAATTTTTTCATAATTTTTTAAGAACTTTAAAAAAAACACGTTTAGATGGTTAGTTAGTTTGTTAGTTTGTTAGTTTGTTAGTTTGTTAGTTTGTTAGGATTGTGATTTAATCTCATCCATTGATTTTAAATCAATGGCTGAAAATCCTTCTTATCCTTCTCACGAAAAAAAATCTTTTTATTTGATCTCTCCCCTATATATATATATATGTATATATATATATATGTATATATATATATATATATATATATATATATATATATATATATATATATATATATATATATATATATATATATATATATATATATATATATATATATATATATATATATATATATATATATATATATATATATATATATATATATATATATATATATATATATATATATATATATATATATATATATATATATATATATATATATATATATATATATATATATATATATATATATACTAGTGGCAAAACCCGCCCGATGGGCGGGTATGACTTCTAATTTTCGTTTATCTTTTTTAATTACAAACAATTAGTGACGGTTAACTAATTACAAACAATGTAACAAAATGTTTTTTTGTTAGTTTTTTAAACTGGTTTTCTTTTTCAGCAAGTTCAGGGTCATAATTGTTTTGATGCTCTAATTCATTCTTAGTTCTGTGTGTATTATTGAGCTTCTTAAAAGTGTAATGCATGACAATTTTATTAATTTTTTGTTATAAAAAATGGGTTGTTCCATATTTATAAGAAAATTAGCCCCCATGCTTTCTAATTTTGTTGACCATATAACCATAAGAAACCATAATCTAGAATTAGATTATAGTGATCACCTAAATCTATGTCCATATCAGTAATTCATTACTTTTATTCAAGTCTTCGTCGAGAAATAAAATGTTAAATTTGAAGGTAAAAAAAAACAATATCAAGATCCTCGTCTGATAAGTAAAATTGTCATGAGAAAGAAGAGTTTTCTCTGCATTTGGTAGAGCGTGCTCTAAGAGTGTGTCATTTTATACTTATGTTTTGTTCATGAAATAATGTTTGAATTTAGTTATGATGTTGGTGAAGTAATGTTTGTATTTAGTTATGGTGTGAAGAAATACACTAAGACCTAAACAAAGAACAATCGGTTAGAATGTGTCAACCAAATCCATTTTTTTCCAAGGTTTATGTTGCACAAAAGTGTAAATTTTAATTTTGTATCTTAAGCATACACTCAAATCAGGTTAGACATGAAAAACCTAATATCCTGCAGGTATTAGTATAGATGTGTGTCTATCTCTACTTCTCCAAAATGTCGTAACATAACGCAATCAAAGGGTGATCACATTTTGAATAATTTGAAATATTTATAACTTGGTACACTTTTTCTGTTAGGTTGTGTTGTTAGAAGCATAATCTCATTGCTAACACAAGCTTCAATCAATGTGTAAGGCACATATATAAGTTTACATTAAATCAGAACGAACTTGATAACGGTACTCCACTAAATGGACAAGTTTTTATTGTTTTTTTAGGCTTAACGCTATTAAACACCAACGTGGTTTTTCGACTTTACCAATATGATGATTAAATTACTAATATCACCAATGAAACCTGCTGCTTACCGACTAATATGACCTGCTATTACCGGTTAAGGACTTTCTATGTAACCATTTAACGATAAAAATCATTTGCAAAGTCAGTTCATTATATAAATAATTGCAAAGTTAATCCAAATGCAAAAACAAAAGCATAAAAATTATAAAAATTTGATTTTTTTTAGATAAATAACTTTCTGAAAATAAAATAAAAATATTTTTTATAAAATTGAATTTTTTTTGGAAAAACTATTACTATGTTATAACTTTTTTTTTTAAATTCTAAGAACTGTTTTTTATAAAACAAAATTCGTTTTTTAGCTTTAAGAAAATAATAATAAATTAGAACTTTTTATAAAAAATTGAAAATTATTTTTTATAAAAAATTGATTTTTTTATCTTTTCTAAAATTCTGGAAAAAATATTTTCTATTTTATATAAAATAAATTAAAAAAAATTTCTTCGAATTTTTTAAAAAAACTAAAAAAGCTAAAAAAACTAAACGCCTTTCTTTCTGAAAATATATTTTCATTTTTTATAAAAAAAATTCTTAGAATTTTTAAAAATGTTTCAATTTAAAAAAAAAAACATTTTTATTTTATTTTCGAAAAGTTATTTTTCCAAGAAATTCCTTTTTTTCAAATTTTTATAATTTTATAACTTTTTGCATTTGGACTAACTTTGCAATTATTTATTAGTGGACTTATTTGCAAATGATTTTCATCGTTAAATAGTTACATTGCAAATGCTTAACTGGTAATAGCAGGTGATATTGCGTCATATTGATAATAATAGTCGGTAAAGAGCAAGTTTCATTGGTAATTTAATATTTTAGTCCCCATATTGGTAAAGTAAGAAAAAAAATCACGTTAGTTTTTAATAGCTTTAAGCCTTTTTCTTAAGTGTGAGAACTTGAGGAATAAATATATTTTTATGAAGAATTTTCAAAAGTAAATAGCCTTTTTATTCTTAAGCAATTCTTTAAGCTAGCGTATGTTTTGTATGATCCTAAAACCCACTTTTAAATATAATAATGAAAACCTATATATCAGCACACCCTAGTGATTTTCTTAAAAAAAATATATATCTTTTATATTTTTAATAATTAACAAAAATTATATATAAAAATCATAAAAAATTCCATATATTAAAAATAAAAATTATTTATCAACCACTATAATATATAGAAATAAAATTCCTTCGCAAATATATAAAATTTACACATTTTTTAAAAAAAAATCGAACCTGGCCGAGCCTCGGGACCGGGTTGACCCGGGTCACCACAAACCCCCGGGTCTAGCCGGGTTTTGAAAATATAAAACCCGGTTAATATAACGCGTTTTTCGGCCGGAACCGGGTCAACCGGTTGACCCGGCCGGATTTGAAAACATTGGAAATATCATGATGTGCAATTAGTTAAAACGAACTTGGCTCAACCTGTGGCAATTTGTGGCCACAAGTTTGCAAGATACACCAATCTAAACCGTCTAAAAAAAGATTTTGATAGTTAAAATTTTATAGTTCAGCCCCACAAAATATATGTATTTTTATTTCAAATAATTAATTATGTTCACATGCATGTAAGACAATAAAAACTTGCCAAAGACCAAAGGATTTTAGTACAACAACAATCACAAGCCAAGGCTCAAATGTTGCGATATGAGCATGAGTTAGCTAGAAAAAGAATGGCGGTTCGTTAGTAGCTTGTCGTTTTTTTCGATATATGTGAATACTTATTTTCAATAATTTAAAATATGTCATCTTCAACTTGTGTAGACAGATCACGAAGACCAAAAACACAATGATGAGTTAGCAATAGAGAGATAATTACAAATTTGTCTAATATTCAAACTTGCACATGAGATGATGCAAATGATAGTTTTTTTATCTAATATTTGGCTAATTAAGCCTTATAAAAGTGTGTTAATTTCTACTATACTATACTTACCTGTAGCACCTTGATGATCTTTGTATCTGAATTTACAATCATTCAATACCCAACTGGTGTTTGCTTTGAAATACCGGTTACTTGGTTGTTTGAGGGCTAATGCTTGATGAATTAGTGGAAGACATGTGTAAGTTTCTATTGAACAACCATCCGCCTCCTGAGCAGCGGCTTATGCTTGTTAACGTGAATGTTTTCTGAACTCGCATTGCTAACGTGATCATTAAAAGGCAAATTATTTTGGTAGCGTGGATCACTTTGATATATGGCGCAACCATGTCTGCAACAAAATTCCTACATCAGTATCACAGATACTCAAAAGTGGTATCACAGATACTTGATGATAAATCAAAATTTACATGTCTTTAATGTAAAATGATACATACCTTGCTGGGTTCCCATGACTGAAGCTTCGCCACCGTGAGATGTCCAACATCATCTAGTAGCTTGTCTCTGGCTAAGGCTGAGGGCCCTGTATTGCCAAATGGCTCCATCTTTGTGAGCACGAAATCTCCAGAGCTTAGTATTAAATCCTTTTAAAGTCGAGTATGACCTGCATAAAACAACATGTACACAAATTTGTTGCATACTCATGCAAATAGCAAAAAACATCAAACATTACCTCTTGCGGGATAACTGACAGCCATTACCAGTTTAGTAACTCGTAATGTTAACCCACCGCGACCCACTTGCGATATACTTTTACCTATATTCATAATCAATACTAATAAAATTACATATCAAACTTTTGTCGCAAGCAAAGCTAAGTTGCTACTAAATTCTGCAAATTAGTCTAGGTATAAAATTGAGGCAGATGTGAATACACTACTGTACTAAAAACGGGGAAGGTATTGATACAGAATTTTTTTTTATGAAGACAACAACATAACTTACATATGTTTCCTTAGCATGATTGGTGCACTTCTTGTATGTAGGAATTCCAGTAGTCGAAGTGCTTCACCCTTCTTTCTTGTAATCGAGGTGGTTACACTATCCAAACCGGTCCTGCTTATCAGCCTATATTTCGTGAAAATTGTAGTAGTCAAAGTGCTTCCCCTTCCTCCTATAATCGATTTTCTTATACCATCCAAACGGAAAATAAGATGTCTTGTGCAGGTTGGAACATCGCTATATTGAAGTGCATATTTTAAAGCGGATTTAGGGGTTATGCTTATTTACAAACACCATAAAATAATCAATCTCAAACACCCTCTTAGACAGTGGAAAACGTTAGTTGTCTAGAGGAATATTGACAACTAACCAATATAGTAACAGATAAGAAGTAATGAAATTACATATACCACGTTGTAGCAAACATGTGATTAACTCACCTATGAGGATCTGCCATAAGAATCCACAAAACTTCACATAACCTATCAATAAGCATTAGTGAAAAAGAATAAGCATAGCTTTAGCACAATTAGAGACAATATCAGGTGCCTTGTTGTAAACCCAACTGAATCAAACATAAGTTGATGGTTTCACTTTTAACAACATGCAAAGATTGAAGCTCGTGCTCGGTAATTCGTAAGACACTTCACACATCATAATTAAAGCAAACTTCATAGCGCCAATCTTGAAAACATGCTGCGAACATTTTCCACCTTACAAAAAGCGTATTCAGGTTATGCAGGAGTGTTTATACTTTTCCGGCTTGTGCCTTTGTGCATGGATTTTTGGGCTGAAACCGCTTCACTTGAGCTAATATACAACACTACAGTATGTCAAATTGATGTTGCCCTTGTGTGAGAGGTATTAGTAAAGAAATAGTCTGAATATCTGAACCTGAACAAACCTACTGGTGAAATACATTCATAACTATATAACAGAATAAAACATCATGTTCAATGATCTACACATCTTCACCTTCAAATTATTGTTGTGAGTCCATTACTAATAGACATAAGTGGATTCGATGATTGTTAACAGGTCCACATCCGCATCATAGTCCATTATTGATTTTTTTTCGGGGGATCAGTGGAAAAAACCTTTTTGATATGTCGTAAACATCTTACTCCCATGTCTCCCTTAAGATTAATAAGATAGCAGTAATGCAGGCCTCCCAAAATATACCCAAGTATTTAAATCCTCCTACCTATATAAAAACTGGAGCATTATATTTTTTATACGTCTATGATCATATCATAAATTTGAGTTGTATGAAATAACAAAATTTTATAGAAACCTGTTGGCGCATCAGGCATGTTCTTGGCATTAAAAGTCACCTATTTTTTCCGAATATATTTATAACCTGGACCATTAAGGATAGTGAAATCGACTCGAAAACCACCTATATAGAATGAACAAATGAACATTTTATAGCGAACACGTCTACCAAAAATTTTGTTGCTAGGCAAGACATAAATTACCTATAGAACCTTTTGAATAGTTGCAACACATTAAAATAATGAAACTGCTCCTGCACATTCAATTTGTAGAATGATTTCGATACTTTTCCTAATATTGTTTGAAAGTAAATATAAAAGAAGAGTTCAATATTTTCAAATATACTATATCCTATCAAATAACCAATATTTTAATCATAAGGATTATAAATACATTATAATGAGCAGCTAATAATCACATTAAGAATCATTTTTTAGATCTGTTATATCTCAAGGATAGTTTTTATAGATATAAATAATAGAAGATTCAATGAATTAATTATGCATACATTTAGTCATAGAAGAGGGCAGTGGAAGGAAACAACTCAGTCTCAGGAATTCTTAAGTATTTCCATAACCACAGATTCAATTTTGATCTCTTGATCTGCCATAACCTGGAACTCCATAATCTGCACAAAGGGGTGCAGAAGAGGACGAAGCCACCGGGTAATAAAAACTGCACGAAATTTCTCAAGAGGCTGGGATGGCTGCAATACATTACAGTACATGTACATGTAGCAATACATTACATGTATTTCTATTAAATACATGCCTTGTAAGGCCCGTTTCTTGTAAATCTTATTTAATTGTCCATTGAATTTCTTTCAATAATGATTTTAACCGTCCTTCCACTATGCCCATTGAAGGTCCAACAACGGTGATGTGATCGTCTTCCTTTGCTTTCGTATATCTGCAGTGTCATGGATACTATGTTTCTAGTAATCAACCAATGGTATTCGGGGAGCTGCGTGAATAACTACTTGGCTTATCATACCAATGACTGTTCGCCCCTGAAGTACACAATGCCCTATTAATAATCTGATTTGCAATAATAAAACCAGCTTCTCCCTGTGCAAGTCATAGTAAAAAATACAGATATAGATTGTTATTACCTCATCTTCACGTGGAATGTTATACATCATAGAATGGATCACAAAGAGGAAGACCAACAACTGCCCGCAAATGCTGCTTATATTGTAAAGTATAGCATGATTCAATTGTGTGATCCCATGAGGTCGAGGGGAAACTTAAATTGGTAAAAGAGAAGTCCTAGCGTATGTGATATAGTTACGCATCCTGAACAAATGTATATGTTTACTAAAAAATTTCTACACAAGACATCATTTTTGCAATTCCGCTTTAAACCAGATGTATATATGCATACTGGTGGAGAAGCACTTCATCTTATAGATAAATTCTGGTACCTGGCAATATTTAACAAAAATCAATAAATTATCCAAAAATCATTTGGGAAAACACGTCCATAAGTTTGTTCGCTTATAAGTATTTCTTGCCTGCGGATTCCAATCGGTGTCAAAAATGATAAATTTGTCTGCAGCTTGAATATTCACTCCCACACCTTCAGCTTGTATAATATGATCACATAAACAAATAATCGGCACCGTTAATAATTCCAAAAGAGCTATAAGTAGGGAACATAAAGGAATACCAAACTAATGATTACCTAAGCTGGAATATGATATAGAGATACATATTTATTAAACTTGTTAATTATGGCGCCACGGTCACCACAGATGTGTTCCCATCCTAGGCAACTAAAAGAGTTTTAGAAATAGTGCAAAAGAATCCACAAAAGCCTTGTCAAGACATATTAGGAGTAGATAGAGATACCCTAACTAAGTAATATTAGCATAATAAACAGCAACATCCATCTAAGGTAAGTATTTTCTAGGTTTTTGATTGCCCACAAAATGTCGTGTGACTTTAGGTACAAATTTTCAAACGAATAAAACAAAACAGAGCTTCTCTTGACTATCTTCTAACGCATATCGTCTAAACCTCCAAGATGTGAAGCAGTGAAGAATTGGACATATTTAAGTATATTTGAAGGCTTTACAGAAAACTATAGATATACTTCGATAGATCAATTGTTCCCGGATGCCAAGCTCATGTGGAAAGTTAGTAGTGAATTTTTGGTAGGCAAAGCCAGTATATCTAAACCAACTTCAATGCTAAATCTGCAAGTGTAGGTAACTCTGATTTTTTTATAAAGTAGGTTATGGATTTATGTGATTTACTAAATACTCATTGTATTGCTAGTAGCATTAGCAAGAAGAGGGTGTGAGAAGGAAGTGGGAACATTTATTTATGTTTTTAGTTTTACGAATTTAGTTCAGGGAAGTGGAAAAAAAGTGTTCCTATTTTTTTGTTTTATCTAATGGGAATGCCTATATATGCAGACTTTTATAACAATATAAATTCAAATAAATTCATAAAATTAAATTTCATTGCTGCCAAGCTCAACAGCAAGAGTATGGCCATATTAGATGAGTAACCCTGTAAATCAAAAGGCTTAAGATTAAGAAAAAGGTAAACAGAAAAACCAATCATGTATGGTGACACCAAATTAAAGAGATTACATACTCACACAGCTAATCCAAAGTGCTCATCCATGTTGCTGCTTGTGTCGCCAGGTTAATAAGCCAAGGTCCAAGTATGGAAAAAGATTACATGTAATACTAAGAAAAATATTCCAATTTATAAACAAAAAATAAAAGAGTCTCATAATTAAGAAAAACTAACTTGTGAATTGATCGAATTAAGAAAAACTAACCTGGTACGGATCGAGTTATGATTGTGAGAGTGTGAATTCTGCAATTTGGAATTAATATATCTAATAACAAAACAATGATCATAAGCAATAACACATAAATCAGCATAATAAATAAGAATACTCAATGAGGAACAAATCAAGAGACCATGGTTGACCGTATTAAAACTAATTCTGGTACCGTGAAATCATTGGTGTGTTTTTGTATGTCTGTTATCATCGACTAATTTGTGTAGTTCAATGATTTTAGGGTTTATCCCACACGTTTTTGTGAGTGATTTAGGACTGTGGATGGGATACGTGAGTTTAATTCTAATGATAGGGTTTATTTATGTTCAAAAGAAGAAAAAAGATAAGGGTTTATTTTTAATGTCTGGTGTGTTTATCAATTTGATTTTGTAATAGATACCACAACAACTGGTCCAGTCCGATGGTAGATGCTTTATGTATTAGATTCCAAGACACAGGTTCGAACCTTGCAGCCATAAAAATTCTTAAAAATCCAAACTACGAAGTCACATAGCATGGTTGCTGACGTGGATTAAGTGAGGATGATGTGGCATTTCCCTCCTGTTATATATAATGTAAAGATATATATATATATATATATATATATATATATATATATATATATATATATATATATATATATATATATATATATATTATTTTGATTTAGTTTAGTTAAGTTTTAAAATCTTTTCTTTTCTTAAGGTTTTTTTTTTAATTTACTTTAGAGTATTTTTTATAAGGGCATCCACTATTGTGGTTCGTGTATAGGTTTATAAAGTTTTGAAGATGTCTAAAATGTTGTAAACCATAGTGAACATCTATTTTAAGATGATGTGGCATGAAGAGGTGTAGAATTTTGAACCTCTTCATAATTTAATGCATTTGATTATGTTAGAAGTTTATAAATTTTGATGGGGTTTATCCATAGTAGAAACCAAAAGTTAGTAGACAAGAGGGTTGTCATTGCGGGGACCCTGCTTTGAGACTCTATTATTACCTATAAGATATCAGTAAGACGTGATATGAGGAAGTTAATGGAAGGTTTATAAAACAAAAAGGTTTGGAATTTAATGTTATAACACACTTATAAACCTATAGAAACTTTATTATAACGTTTATTATTTTGAATTTTTATATATTTATTTGTGACATATAGATTATATTTTGTAATTTTTTTAAATGTGGGCTTTTTAATTTCAAATTATAACTTAATGTATACTTTTTTTATCCGTTCTATAAATGATTTTGTTCGATTTTAGATTTGACTTTGAAACTTTTAAACGGATGGACCAAAATTGAACCAATGAATATTACTAAGAGCATCTCCAGCCTAGTCTACAATATAACGTTTTTATTATCACATCACCATTACGTTATCATCTTATTACTTTATACAAACACTCACAATGCATCGAACTTTACACAGTTTAATAGACTTACACCTCACTGTAAATTTAGTATTCAGTTGAGAGAAAAATGAGCTAAATATTCATAAAAAGACTAAGAACCCTATATGTCATAACACCATAACACCCCAAAAGTGCTACCACATCAACATAACACCAAAAACAACAACTCTTTTAATCAATACACCAAATAACAACACACATCTCTTTATTTTCATAAAATCCGTTAAACAATTATTTCATTTATTAAACAAATCAAACTACCCATTTTATTCATAATTCAAAATGCACATTACAATACTTAGAAAAAACACACTTAAAGACATGCAAATTTTTTAAAAAAAATATAGACACCCCGACAACTAGTCTTCTTCTTGTGTCCTCGAATTCACGCCAAATATGGTTCATAAGGTTTTGTTGGAGACTAATATGTGTATACTTTTGTCTCTTAAATCTTTTGCTTTACAACGTTGAGTTTAACCGATATTAATATCAAAAAGTAAACGTCGATTTCATCATTGATATCGAAACGGTTTGATCAATTTGATTTTGATTCATATGTGTGGTGTTTTTTTTGTAAGTGGGTGTTTTCATGAGAAATTAATATAAAAGTATTGTAGTATTTGTAATGAGTTGTGTTTGGGGAGAGAGAGGAATAAAACTACTATAAAAAAACGAAGTTGTTTGGGGGAGAAGTAAAACTAAAGTTAGCTTAATAACGTCAGACAACGTTTGGCCAATATCGTCGGCGGTGTTACTATACCAAATGCTCTAATGAGAGAGTTTATTATATGTTTGTTAAGAGATATACTCTCATTCAATTTACCTATGACATAAACATTTTACAATGAATTGAATAATGATTTATAGTAATAAAAAAATGGGTGTGTGGATGTTCTAAGGTTGCTAGCAACGGGGTATCGGTCGACCGAGGGCGACCAAGTCGCAGTCGGTCGAGACCGTTGCAGCGACCTAGTCCCCCCGATCGATAGAGCTAAAACGTTCGTTCCCACGATCTATTTCAAAACAAAGAAAAGGAAAAAGAAAAGGGAATATAGCCGTTTGGTTTGAAAAAAAAACTTTTTTTAATTTAAAATTTAAACATTTTACCCTTATAAATACTCAACAATTTATATCAATTTTTTCACAAATTCAAATTCAAACTTCTAAATTAAAACAATAACTATCCAACATGTCTAGCAAGAGAACCCCCAAAACCAAAACCCCAGGATCCCGAGTTCCTCAACATATTGTTTCCCATGTGACGCCGGATGAGACTTTTCGATTACCTGGTGTATCACCTAACTTTCGGTTTAGACCCATCAGATTTGAATATCGTTCACCACAACCATCTCACCTAAACTATGTAAACTGTCCGTTTTATCCTCCATATCGTGATAACAACCAACAAGCTTTCTCTGAATCTCCAACCGGTTTGTATCGCCCTACTATGGATTCTTCTACTTCTTCGCAGCTTAATCTGTTGTATTCTCCGATTAATCATTTTGAGGTTGATGTTGATTTTGATGAATTGATGTATAATCAAGACTAGTTTGCCGATTTAGGTGTTGTGAGACCCCCAGAATCAGGTAAGAAAAACACGTAGGCAACATGGGGGTGCCACGTCATGGTACAAGAAACAACGAGATATAGTTGACACAAAAATTGACGTAATAAAACATTTATATTACATCATAAAAGATCGGATTTTTTAACTTAAAGGTCCCAGAGTTTTATAAGCGGAAAAATCTACTATTTAAACATGGTTTTGTAACATATAATTACCAAGAATGCAGGATACACTTTTGGCAGCTTTTACCAAAACCAAAGTTTAAATATAACACAAAAATCTCCATACTGTGAAAATATCTTGCGGGCTCCCATCCAAGCAAAACTAGGTATTATTACCTGAGATTAAACATGTAAAACGTCAACACAAAGTTGAGTGATATTCATAGGTTTAATAGTAAAGTTGTGGAACACAAGTATTTATTTGTAAAACAAGAAATGGGGAAAATGGTTATGTGCATTAACCATAGTCCGAAATCATTATTATTGCTATTTAGTTCATGACACCGAAGCTTAACATCATGTAAGTGCCTCTAGTGAGTATTTAACCTAAATACTCAAGTATAAACAAATGCAATGCGTCAAAGTAATACGAGATGGGGATTGTCAATCCCGATGGATCCACCCACAACATTCGCGCTTAGCATAAAGTAATATGGGAAAATTAACGGTTCCCGATCAAGAGAGGAAACTTAGTGTCTATGGACACTAAAAGAAATAATAATAATGAAAAACTGTTGGAAATAATCAAGTTCTGGAAAACATACAAGTTCTGGATAGCATAACAAGTTCAGGATAGCAAACATTTTTAAATTAATGTGTTCCACCATGTAAAATTTCATGGCGCGTTTAAAAACAATGTGCAAGTAGTAAAAAGGGGCTATGAACTCACCTTAGTAAGTGTAGTAGTATCGATCGGTCGAGGAATCTTGAAACGGAAGGATTACAACAATAAACGCTTTACCGCAAGCCGCGACCTATAATGGCAACGAGTACTTTATAAATGTACTCGAACCCGGAAATATTTATATTACTAGAAATCGACACAAACCATACTTATGATAAGTAATATATATGCATAATTCAAGAATCCATCCTAAAAGTTGTAAGTTTTAACTTATTATACAAATTTCTGAAAATATACCACTTCCTGAGCTCTCACGCGGCTTCCTAAATAAAATACGAAACGACCTCTAAAATTCACCAAATTCGAAATTTAGGTCCCTCCATGAATGGTTTACTCCCCAAAATTTTCCCGAAAGCTTAAGATAAGTAAAACCCATTTTTACAATTTTTATTTAATAAAAGGTACCCGAAATTGGACCTGAAGGGACATACCAAATGTCCCTATTGTTTTGATCCACTTAGACAACTCCTAAATTCACGAAAAAAATCAAGGAACTCACGCACATTATGAATAAGCTACGATTTGAATTTCGTTGAAAAACATTAAGTTTAGACCACTCAGCTTTATGTTTTACTACAATTGAAATTCCGGACAGTTTCACAATCCATCTTGTAAAATCATTTTGACTAACTTCTACTTATTTTTAATACTCACAACCACTTGCGTTTGAAAGTAGATTCGAATTACTTACTTCAAGGATTTGAAAAATCAATAAAAGCCCTAAGTATGGTCAAGTAATTGCTATCGCAAGGTGACTCAAATTTCTGCACAAATTCGCCACGTGCAAAAAATTTACCTTATGAAAATCAAATAATAAATCGCCCATAACTAATTCATTTTTAGGAGTTAAAAGTTGAATTTTATGTCAAAACGATCACAAGGACAAATCCCACGGCTACAAACCTTAAAATCTCAGTTCGCGACACATTAACTTGACCGAAACGTAAATCCAAAATCTGGACAGCAAGTAGTTTTTATGCAGAAATTTACCAATAAAAAACCAAATCATAAATCGGTCATAACTTATTCGTTTTTAAGAGTTATAACCCGAATTTTATATCAAAACGATCCTTAGGACATTACCTTGCAGCCAAGACACTAAAATCTCATTTTGAAAGCTTTATTTTTGTCGAAATCAACAGCAAACCTGCTGTCACAATACACCTCCAAACATCAATTTTGCCACATAAAATCAACACAACCTCGACTATCTAAACTATCTCCATTCACCCAGGGACGGAGCCAGTGGGAGGGCTGAAGGGTGCTCGCCCCCCCCCCCCCCCCCCCCCCCCCCAACCATGGCGGACCAACCCTACGAAGAGATGATTTCGAAGCCGTTAAAAAGGTATATAATAGAAGAATACTCGTGTTTTAATGAAAGTTTTGAGCTGAAAGTATGTTATGAGGAAAATGACAGAGAATACATGTACTATACTTTAGTATATTTTAATGCAAGTTGTATTTTTATTATTTTTTTATGACTTAGTGCTGTACTTTTATCAAAAAAATTATTATTAACCCCTTATGTTTTGAATTATCATTTCAGTCATCTTTAGAAGCTTATGATTGAAAATTTGAACCCTCGTGTCTAACTTCAATCTAGCTTTTACAGAAAAAATTTACATGTTATTACTACCAAAAAAAATTTAAGCCCCCCCTAACGCCAATTCCTAGCTCCGTCTCTGCATTCACCACTACTCTTAAACTTAATCAAAGTTCATAACACTAATATGCATCAACATATATGGATTCTTGAAGTAGAAAAATAAGCATGCATGTGAATAATTAATCAATATAAAAAGAAATTAAAAGACTTACAATATTAATTCAAAGCAATAAAAATAAAAGCAACCATCTTTTTGGTTGTCTTGATTCGACCAAACACCTTAACACCAAAAAATTTTATAAATCTTGATTTTTGATAAAAACAAACTAGTTTTTAACCAAACAAATACTCCTTGATAAAAACCAACACATAAATTCGAATTTCAAGCTTCTAATTAAGTTTTTCAATGAGTATATTTTTCTTCAAAATCACTTGCATGGTGATTAATTGTGATGGGTTTTGAAATTAAATGATAATTGAATAATTTGGGATGAATAAAAAGTGTTTTGGTTGAAGATTAATGGTGGTGGTGGTCTTGTGGAGTGGTTCGTCGAACAGAGAAGAAGTTGGGAATAACGTTTTTTTTTAAATTGTATTAATATTAGTTGAAGTTAAGTAGTGATAATAGTTTAGGGGTTGTTTGGTTAGAAGTTTTATAGGAGCTAGTAAATAATTTAAGGGTGTGTTTGGCTAGGGGTGTTGGGTTTCGGTCAAAGGAAGAGAGAAAATGGGCTTCGGCTCGATTTATTTACTAAAACGAATGCATTTTTTTTAAACCCGGGTCCTGACAAATAAACTAACGCATCAAACTTTTAAAAGACTCGTTATCGACTCGTTTTCGATAAAATACGAAATTAAGTCAAAACTAACAATTATGAGAATAAATATACTTTATGGATAAAAAGTGGCGTTCGTTGACTTCTCGATCGATAAAATGGATACCTTAATAATAAAGCTTCGCAAGGGATTTAAATCAATATCAACGATTTAAATAAATATGGAAAAATATAGTAAAGTTTCCATAAATCCAAATATATCATTTTAAATGGATAGAAAAATAATTAAAATATAATTTAACTAAGATTCTCGAAATTTCAGGATTCACATATGTTTAGGTAGAATAAAAGGTATAATATTATTAGAAGAAGTACGAATAAAAGAATAATTTAATTACCAGGATACGAGTTCTCACAGGTGCAGGTCAAGGTTTAGGACAGGGTCCGAGTCAAGATCACTCTATGGGTCAAGGTTCGAGACATGGATCCTATCACGGGTCCTATCATGGTGTGGTTAACCTTGACGAATACGAGGAAGAGATGTCACCCGTCAAACCTAAGAATCCCTCTAAACGTGCTTCAAAAGCCAAGCTCGCTGAGTCAAATGAGCCGCCAAAAAAATGGACAACTAAGGAAGAGGTTGCGTTTTGCAAAGGTTGGTGTGATGTTTCCGAGAATAGCAAGCAGGGAAACAGTAAAAAACCAAGGGTTTTTTAGGAGTTGTATTGAAGTACTATGAAGCCAAGACGCGTTCAACTAAAGGGTACGACGCGGTTGTGAGCAAATGGAAAAACATGTTGCGTCCGAGAGTTAGTGCTTTTTGTGCTATCATGAATAACGTTGAGCTTTATCATGAAAGTGGTGCCAATGATCTCACCTCATACCAAAAAGCTTGTGTTGAATACTAAGTGACCTACAAACATGCTTTTACGTTAGAGGCTGCATGGAACGTGTTCAAAGGTCACCCAAGTTGGCAAGAGGTTGAGATGCCAAAGTTTGCAAAAAAAAAGGTTGAAAGAAATCCAAGACTTTTGAAACCACCTCTGGTTCTAGGTAATGTGGTTACGTTAATTTGAACGATGAATCAGAAGATGACGAGGAAGACACTCAAGCACACCGTCCAATTGGTCGTGATCGAGCTAAAAAGAAGTCATCAACATCGTCGTCAATATGGAAATCTACATTTGTTGATACTCTAACCAACAAATGGGAGAAAATGAAAGACATCGACTGTGGGGAAAAGAAGCAGCAACAAGAATCCTACTTTATCACGAAGCAACGGGAGTTGGATTTGCGGGAGAGAGCCACGGACTTGAAAAGAGAAAAGCTCGAATTACAGCGTCGGGCAATTGAACTTGCTGAAAAAAAAGAAACGAGATAAAGACCTATTGTTGTTCTACAACAGGAAATCAACCCTAATTTGCCTCCAGCCCACCAACAAGCCTTGCAACAATGAAAGACGAAATCAAAGAAACTTACAATTTTAATTACTAGTATTAGTTTTTAATATTATTATAATGGATTTTTTATTTGAATTACTATGTAATGTTTTTATTAAATGTAATGTTTTCATTTTTTTTGAATAAAAAAAGATGAACTAGGTCGCCTTGTTGTGGTGAGAGAAAGATGGTGTGGTAAAAAATAGAGGTCGCACTAGGTCACTGTTGTTTTAGTCTAAGAGGAGTAATGTAAGGCTCCAAGATCACCAAGAAGAGAAGACGAAAAGCTTGAAAACCCTTTGGGAAAAATGGTGGTAGAAATGGAAAGGAAATAGTGAAAGGGGAGATGTGTATTTATACCATCGTTATAGTAAAAGCATTCTGCACAAGATAATGACATGTGTATTCCATTCAAGGAACGAACGGTTAGGATAGAGAAAAACAAAGGACGGCACTAAGCAAGTGGTACAATTTACCTGACACGTTGTCCCATCAATCAAAAAATGAGAGACCAAGAGCCAGACGCGTCACGTGTCCCACCTACCAAAGAAATAACCGAGAACACAGACAAAACTTGCGAACGAAGATAGCCATAAAGTCCAACTGTAAAACCCGCATAAAAATACCATGAACAGTTACATAAAAACACGAATAAATTAAAACTTTCCATTAATAACATACGACACGTGTCACGAACCTTAAATATCAAGTAATACGTATATTATTAATGCACAATAATCATTTCGTATAATATTTAATTCACGAACATACTGTTTATTATTTAAACACTGAAAATTGTTTGGTTTGGCCTTTGGGCTTGGGGGCGTACACGACACAAAAGAAAGAAGGAGGGGTCCGACCCATTTTGAAACCCACTAGCAAATTAAACCCCATGGAACTCAAAACACTCATTTCATTTTTTTCAAGAAAATTAAAAGAAAACCCTAGCACACCCTAGGTGGCCGACGAATTTATCAAACGCAAGGGGGGAGTTTTTGAGTTTTGATCTAAGGAGAGTACGTGTTTGTGTTCGTGTTTCAATCCTATAAACATCTACGCTTTTGGTATCTAAACATCCTTAATCTTTTCATTTTTCTATTTAGTTACAATCACATGTACATGAATCTATTTAAGAACATAAATAAAAACCATGTTATGATAAGGATTACAAGGAACGGGGTGTTTGGTTTGCGTGTTGAGTTCGGGAAACACACCAACCGAGAGCATAAAGCTCTCGGCGTCTTTTTCTTCCACCAGCCGAGACCCTTAAAGGTCTCGGTGTGGTTTTCGGCTTGAACAACGACAACCAAGGCACCACAGCGGGTACCTTGGTGCTGCGGTGGCTACGCATGCAGGGCAGTGGGAACCGGCTTAAGCCGGTGGCCACATTAGTCAGACGGTGGGAAGTCGTGGCCCACCAGCAGCAACCATGGCTGCCAGCGGCGGCTGTGCAACCACTGACCACCACCACAGCCGCGACTGTTGGTGGTGAGTCGGTGTTGGGTATTTGTTTCTCGGGTTTTGGGCTCGGGATACTATTATTAAATTATTTTACTAGATTAATTAAATTAATTTACATGATCGATTAATTAATTTAATTAAACACCAAGACTTAGGTTATATTATTAAAATTAATAATACATGTTTTAACCTAAGTATTTTTATTTAGCCTTTGTTTAATTAATTATTTATTTTACTTAATTCACATGAACTAGTAATTAATTAATTAATCCATGACTTAGGTTATTTTATTTAATTAAATAAATCATGTTATAACCTACGTATTTATTAAACTTGATTAAATTAAAACCATGCTTAATTTAATTAAACTGTATAAGGTAAAGTTTATTAAATGGACCGTGACATTTTATTAATTAATAAACCATGCTTTATCATTATTAATTAATAATAACTACAGCCTAAGTATTAAATTAATAGACTTTACTAATAATCTAGCATGACTTATAACTTATGATTAATAAGCACTAGCTTATATTTTTAGACTTATTAATCCAACTTATTTCTATTTTTGGAAACCTGCTATTTTAAGAAAGTTACTTATTATTACACTACAATTATAATAATACAATAACACATGAAATACATAATCAAAATACCAGTAAAACATGAATAAATACAAGATAACATTTAAAACAGTAAAACACGACAAGAACATATAAAATAAGTTAAGAACACGCAAGAACCAGTAATACACTCAGTAATCAAACAACTCATACATGTCCCTTGTTTATGTAGCACTTGTGAAGTCGGAGTAGGACTTTCCATCTTTTCATCTTTCATGGTTCACTGGACATAAGGTACGGATATTCCGTCCTTCAGTATGGACATTCCTTCGTATGTATGATTACGATTCCCTATTTGTAGCCAACTGTTTTCCCCAATATTTTATATGTTTTGAATTCTTATGTTTATTTTAAATGACTGAGCTATATATACATGCATGCCACGTCATTTAGTTATGGAGGTACCATAGTCATAACACTAGAGACATCAGTGTTATGACTTCCCCACGACGGAGTGATTGCTCGTGGCGTCCTTTTCAATTTTGGCCATTTATTTATATTATCATGTGGGGCGTATGGGTACATCCTATAGGATTTTCATGGTGAATGTGGTGTGTGCCTTGCATCCTTCACAAGGAGTTGATCCCTCCTACCCAGACTTATACAATTAGAGGCAACCCATCTAATTGCATGATGAGGTCACCCCTCTATGTATTCATGCACGGTGAACCTCATGACCTATATGGGCTATTGGATAATTAAAATACAATTTACATATAAAAACATAAGTCTTTTCAAACTATAAAACCAGTTTTATATAAACATGTTCCAGGTTTTCTAGAACTTACACTTATTCCATTGCTAATCAGTCTTTATTATGCTTAGGTCATTCATATTATGTTATATATCTGTTTACTGAGCGTATTCCTCGGCCATTACTTTTCTTCCATGTCCCAAAACGGCAGGTACCCATGGACAGACTTGACCATTTGAAGGACGTGCATAGGATGGAAGCTGACTTAGACTTCTCTTTTTTGCCCTCTTATGCTTATGCTTGGTTTGGACACTTGTTTTGTCCTTCTCATTTCATTTACTTTATTTATGTTTTGGGCTTATGTTGGGAACCGAGATTTGAGTCTGGTTTTCCCTTTTGGTCATGTATGTTTTAGTACATATTACCTTGCATGCTTTGATGACACGCCATAAATACACGTAACAGTCCACTTATCAAAGTGGGGCGTTACACCAAAGATTCATCTACACGACGCAAAAAACACTAGACCGGGGAGACTTGATGGCATATAGCATGGACATGGTCCATTGGGCCTAAAACCATACACCAAACCTTGGGCCGAGGCCCGAGTACATATAAGCCTACAAATGTGGCAAAACACTAGCGGACCAGCTTCTTTGAAGCGGATCCGCAAGTTGATGACGTATAGTTTCCAGTCGGGTCACGAACCCGGCTCACGGGTACTACTTGTATCTGGCCCAACAAGTAAGGGTCAGATTTTTATTTCCTTAGGTTCATAAGGTCTAAGTGAAAGTGGTCGCATGCAGCATAGTACGGACCGCGTCCTAACCGTACACGGGTAGGGTCAGACAGAATCACAGCTTAAGTAAGATTGTGATTCACCAAAAGCAAGAAGTAACTAACAGATCATGATGGGCAAAGTGGGATAACGGTACTTAGGCATATCCATAAACATAACTTCGGAAAAAGAAATCAATAAAACATAGTTTTGCGTCCATAAAAGATGTTACTAGCATTATCTCATGTCAAACAGATTAAACATATAAAGCAGTTTAAAAGGGGCTATGACTCAGCTCAAGCAAAGAATCAGTCCGCACAATTATAAGATCAAGTAATAGCGAGCAAACACTAGCGGTAACCTAAATATAATATTATAGTTTAGGCGCAAGTAAATTAATCACATAAGTATATCGTGTATGTCACTTGCTAATCATGTGTTTTGTTTTATAGATAAAACATGCCTATCGAAATCATATAGTTATAAGTAAGGTGTGATTCGGGTTGACTCGGTCGGGTTCGGGTCAACTTAGGTCGAGACTAAAAAATTCATACCCGAACTCGAGCTTAATTAGAACTTTGGTCACTCGGGTTCGGGTCAATTCGGGTCGGGTTAATTCGGGTCAGGTCAATTCGGGTTCGGGTTAACTCGAATATAAGTAAAAAGTCTAAAAAGTGGTTTATCTAAGTATATTTTCATTGTAAATAGTGTTAGTCAAGTCTGGTCGGGTCAATTCGGGACAAAGCTAAAGAATATAAACTTGAACCCGACCTATTTAAAACTCGGTTCAACTCGAATTGACCAAATACGTTTTTGACCCGAGTAACCCGACCCGAATAGGCTTATTCGGGTTCGGGTCGAGTTTTTCGACACCCCTAGTTATAAGTAGTATCTTATACTTAGGCAAAAATATTTACTTTTGACTTGTCGAAATTTCGGCAGCCTTTCGGCGTAAATTTTAGTTTACCCAAATTTAACTTAAACAAATATTCAACACATTTTCTACGGAAAATTTGACAGCCTTTCGGCGTCATTTTAAATTTTCCATTTTTAGTAACGTCCTAAATATCAACAATTTTCACAATCCACAATCAACCAATAATCCACTTTCCGCAAAATAACTATTTATAACGTCCAACTAGTAACAATACCAAATATTTCCAACACACGCTTTTACCCTTCTCAAAACATTTACAATATAAATATTTATAGTTTTAAACTCATTTAGACACTCAAAATAACTCGGTTTGACTCGAAAACGCTCACTTCACTTATTTTTAAATCTTGACAGCTTTTTAGTACGTTTTACCATTTTTACGTACATTTTCATATCTTAATCGTTTTTAATCCGTACGGAAAGTTTTAACTATCCCCGGTTATCTAGACAATTTATACTTTCTAAAAATTTGATTCTTGGAGAAAACATAGTTTAGGACTCAATATCACAAATGGATTTTCATTATCAGCAATTAAACGTACACATATTCAGAAAATGTACATTTATCATTACGACAAACAAACAACCATAACTTTCTCAGTTTAAGTCCGTTTTAGCTTACAATATACCGAAACGAAGGTATTAACTTATATTTCCATAATCTTGTACTAATCCAGTGTCAAAATAATTTTTATAACTCTTTTTAATTAATATTAAATTTGGACAAAAAGTATCCTTTTTATAAAAATACATTTTTACCACTTTTAAAGACAACCAACATATAGTAAAATTACTAGTTTGTACCCAAAACTCATAAATATAAGAACTTATATTTTAGTAAAAACTTTACTTATGTTTAACAAAGTATAGATTTAGTAGATCCATCATAATAATGCATGGATCTAAAAGATAACCAAGTATAAAATAATTTACATCTTTTATTTTTCAAGAAAACACATGTTTAGTGACATACAAGTAATCAAGCATAAAAATTAAAGAAATGAAATAGGTTCATAAAATAACCCCAAATAACGATTCTACGTAAACACAACAACCTGATCTACAATGTGAAAACACTAAACCAAGATTCAACCAACTTCTTCAAATTGTACCAAATAACCCAAAAATTATAAACCGTAGCTTCCTTTTCTCTCTAAAAACTATTGAATATATATAGTAACACTAGATCTTTAAGAAATGAAGCTTTGAAAATTCAGTAATGGCGGTTTTTATGAAGAATAATGTTTGGCCGAAAGTTTAAGAGAGAGAGAGAGAGAGAGAGAGAGAGAGAGAGAGAGAGAGAGAGAGAGAGAGAGAGAGTGTACAAAGAGATTTAAAATTATTGTGTGTGAAAAATATTTAAGGTGAAGTGTGCATGCTACAAGTTATATCGAGTGTATAAGGCTTGAAAATGACATAGCATAAGGCTTAACCAAAAAAATTTCTCATCCGAGGTGTTGATGACTAGGTGGCAAGCCATATATGGCAACATAAGGGGGAAATATTTCAAAATTTTACTAATCCTAACTATATATTAAGCATTTTATGCACTCAATATCAATTAATATATAATTAATACACCTCATTAATTAAATATATAATTTTATATTCACATTATACAACAATTTAAAACATATACTTACAAAAACATATATATTTTATTTACCTAAAAGCATGGTGTATATATAGTTTTGAATGCAGAATCAGACCAACGAGTTCACCGTTGGTTCGACTAGACAATTATATAAAGTGACCTAAACTTTCAATCGTCGTTTTTTGAGATGTCGTTGTAACAATAACATAAAATTAAAATATTGTTGACCGAAAGTTATGTTACATGGTACCCGTAGCCGCAACGCGCGGGATACCCTGCTAGTGGTAATTTATTAAAAAATATATAATTAGGTTTAAAAATGCGTAAATGATAGAAATTTGGCAAGATAAATTAATTTTATGATTTTATGAAATAAAACGCAATTTTATGATTTATAAAACATTTTATGCATGTTAACGACGATTAAACGTAAAAACGACGTAAAATACGTTACGTAAAATAATTATACATTGAAATACGATTCACTACTATAAATAGCAAAAAAACAAAATGCGTACAGAGAAACGTTCACAGAGAGCTAATAAACACATAGTTCACATAAAGATCGATCACGCAAGTAAAACTAAACAGTTAAGCACGTAATTCACAGTTAACGAATAATCTCACGGATTATCGTAAACTCATTGACCGTCACAGCAATTGGGTCATATTCATAGAAAATTCACATAATGATGATTGAGCTCAATGTCAAGTCACTACACGTCCTCATATAACTTCCGTGTTTAGAAGTAGTTCAAACACATAGTTGACTAAAAAAAATCAAGAAGTAAAATAGTCATTTTACAAATTTGAAAAATTTACGATTGTTACAACTATGAATCAACATGTTAAATACATTTGGTTTACAGCATGTTATATCAATCAATTGGATCATGATCTTTTTAATCTTTTTTTCAAATTTTTGGTTACTCTAACAAAGAATATGGCCCAAAATATAATTATGACAAAGCCCAGCCTACTAACAAAATCCAATACCGCGGGTAGGGTATATAAACATAAATAAATAACCTAATGCCTTAATATCACGATGGCGATGGCGAAGGTTGATAACTTCGTGCAGATGCCGAAGGTTGATACGTGTCACGTCAATTGCTTGGTGGATTTTATTAGGAAGACTTTGGAGAGTAATAATGAGAGTTTTCTTCATATGGTTCTCTGTAACGCTGCCTATGTATGTCTCCACTTTTTTCTTATAAAATTTCTGTTTATAGTCATGCTTTGTTATTTCTAATATGGCTTATGGCTTATTTGTCATATCTGTTAACATGCAAAACCAAATTGCAATAACATTACTAACTGTGTTTACCCTTTTAGGCTATGGCCAGACTTCAATTTTCGAGCACTGTACTACCTATCTTCGAGCACATGTGTTTTCATATTATCCAGCGAGAACGTAGTTATGAGACAAAGCAAAATAAATACATGTGCATCGTCTTATGTTACATGTACCCAGTGACCTAAGACGATGGAAATTCATGTACGTCTACTTGATGAACTAACACGATGAAAGTACATATAGTTATTAAGAGTAAAAAAGTGGTTCTCGCAGTTCTGTACATTTATTTGGTTCTGTAAAGAACCTTGCCCTTAACTGATAACATAGTTAGAGCGGTGCAATTAACTGATGTCAAAATCGTATTTACCATCTTCACATCAGCATTATGTTATAACACGTGTCCACGCACATTTTTTCTTTTTAAAATTTTTAATGATTATTTTTTGCTATTAGCCACGTAGAGGTGGCAAATGGATGGGTTGGGTTGGGTTTGGGTCATGGGTCTAGATGGGTCATGGCTCTAGATGATTTGGGTTTAGATGGGTTTTCTAGAAGGATGGGTCTAGATGGGTTGGGTCTAGATGGGTTGGGTTTAGATGAGTTTGGGTTTATAATGGGTCTTTAGAAAGAGGTTGGGTTTTTGAGTCTCTATAAATATTTATGAAAATGGTGAATTTTGTTTAACAACTTTTCTATTTTAATCATGAAACTTTTATAAAAATTCTCAATGACTCTCGTTACATTTTTTTAAACAACAATATTTTTTTATACTTTACGTTTTCCTCAAAAATATTACGTTTTCATCAGAAATTCTAAGTTTCTTCAAAAAATTTACGTTTTCATCAGAATTTTTTCGTTTTCATTAGAAATTTTACGTTTTCGTCCGACATTTTACGTTTTCATCAGAAATATTACGTTTTCACCAGAAATATTACAGTTTCATCCGTATTTTTACGTTTTCATCAGAAATTTTACGTTTTCAACAGAAATACTACGTTTTCATCAGACATTTTACGTTTTCATCAGAAATTTTACGTTGACATGAGAAATATTACGTTTTCATCAAAACTTTTACGTTTTAATAAGAAACTTTACGTTTTTATCAGAAATTTTACGTTATCATCAGAAATATTACGTTTTCATCAGAATTTTTACGTTTTCCTCAGAAATAATACGTTTTTCACCAAAAATATAATGTTTTCATCAGACATTTTACGTTTTCATCAGACAAAAATTACGTTTGCATCTAAATTTTTACGTTTTAATAAGAAATTTTACATTTTCATCAGAAATTTTACGTTTTCGTCAGAAATTTTACGTGTTCGTCAGAAATAATAGGTTTTCGTGAGAAATATTTCATCAGAAATTTTACGTTTTCATCAGAAGTTTTACGTTTTCTTCAGAAACTTTACGTTTTTTCAGAAATATTACATTTTCATTAGAAATTCTACGTTTTCATCAGAAATTCTACATTTTCATTCGAAATTTTACGTTTTCATCCGAAATATTTTGTTTTCATAAGAAATTCTACGTTTTCATCCGTATTTTTAAGTTTTCATGAGATATTTTACGTTATCATCAAAAAATTTACGTTTTCATCAGAAATATCACGTTTTAATCGGAAACTTTAGGTTTTCATCAAAAATTTTATGTTATCATCAGAAATATTACGTTTTCATCAGAACTTTTACGTTTTCATCAGAAATTTTACGTTTTTATCAGAAATATTACGTTTTCATCAGAAATTTTACGTTTTCACAATAAATTATACGTTTTCATCAAAAATATTACGTTTTCATCCGTAATTTTACATGTTTATCAGAAATTTTACGTTTTCATCAGAAATTTTACGTTTTTAGGAGAAACTCGGTTTAACGGGTACCGAATGTAACAACCGCGAAGTTTCGATTTATTTAAGTCTTTATTAACGGGTTAGACTTTCTTGTCTATTGAATTTCCCCGGTTAATTCTAAACAGTATGTGTACGTACGCATCCAAATTTTACATTTATTAAAGATCGTTTTATGAAATTATTTCCATTACATTTGTGATATATGCATGTCCTTAAGAGTTACAACGCATGTGATGTTATTATATCCTTGTGTTTACCTACATCTTACATCTTTATCAGACCCGTGAACTCACAACTTTGAACCGTGAGCCCTATTTAAATCCCACGTCTAATGCAAATCTTAGAGTCAAAACATTACCTAAAAACCTTAGCTAAATCCATCCTATAATCGGCTAAACCATGTAAACCACTAAAACATGTTTTAAACCCAATCCACTACAACCAAGGACCCTTACTTTCTATTAAACTAGCACTAAGCCAATTTTATGTTTAATTGACTTACTTAAATATACAAAACCATAAAGCTAAAAATACAAATCACACAATTTCCCTCCTTTTGTTTACTGTAAACTGACCACAAGCAGACACCAAAACCTGCACATTCTTTTTTCATCCTCTGTACTATCGTTTCCCACTAGTTTTTGTTCTACTTTTCTTATTTGTTGAGATCAATTATGAAGCACACAAAACCAAACACTCTTTCTCCCTTTCTGTGTTGAGGCTACGTGTAACAACAAAGACCAAGAATTATGCAACTTTCCTCTTTTCATGTATGAACTTACAGGGTCATGTGAGGTAAGTTTCGACTAGCCTTCATCCCCTAATAATCCATCTATACAACCCTCTAACCATCTACTTTAAATCATAGTGACATTTCATAGACCAAGTACTCTTACCCTGGTCTTGACAATAACATGTGATACCAAGTTTGACTATATTATCCTTTTCCATTCTACTATACAAAGTTGCGCCCTTCGTTTGAGATCACACAAACGCAACTTAAAATACAAACATGTAAACATAAAGACCCCTTAAACAAAGCTACCATTACTTTATATAACCACACATTCACGCCTAGTAACACATTCATGTTTCTTTCTTCTTTTTTCTTCTTGGACCGAGCAGCAACAAGAAATAACCAACACTAACTCAAACACTTCCACCTTATTCTTCTTTACTTCCTTGACTGCGACTAGCAGCAGACACCAAACAAAACCCATACTCGTTTTTCTCCCCTTTGGTTGATTTCAAAGAAGTAGCAAACAACTTGATAAAGAAAACCCTAAAAGACGTTTACATGTTTCTGCCCTTGATTGAGTTAAATGTAGCAGCCTAAATATTCGATGTTAGGGATCACAAGACGAAGAACGAAACGGGCGGGTGTCGAGTTTTCTAGTTGGAGTTGGATTCTGAGATCGGTTTAAAACTTGTTCGGTCATGGTTTGAATCACCGCTTATATACCTCGCTTGTGAGTTAAACGCTTTTATTCCCTTTTGTCTACATCATGCATATAAGTCCTACCAGTAGTGTTGCTTGAGTTAAAACTAATGTACTGTAAGTGATAGTACAAACTACAAAATATGTTTCTTGTCATTGTGTTTAACATGGAAGAAAATGATGGACAATAGGGTTTTCACCACACTTTGATCAATGAATAAAATTTGCTAATAAAGTTTATGTTAGAGTTTCTGGTTTATAACGACTTGACCTAATTGTAAAACCCCCCTATAAAACGTCTTCAACCAACGAATCGAATGTCAAATATTGAAAACATCCTACGTTTAGCAAAGAGTCCAAATATAGACACTTAGATGGTTGTTTTACTATTTAAAAGGAAGAAGTAGAATCTGTTATTTCATGTTATTAGAAAGTAAGCTAGACTCGGACAACTTCGAGCCCAGTTTAGATCAGTCCTGACCACGGGGGCAGGTCGGCTACAGGATAGGTTTCGTAGCCGAGTTGTTCAAGAGCCTATAGCTTCTTGAAATACGCCATTCGGTCAAGTACAGAATTAGTTATTCTCTTTTGAAATGTGTCAAAACTGCCTTTCTAAAACTTGGTACAGTATACAATATATAAATAATATGCATACCGATCATCCAAACTTTTAAAACAACTAATGTTCTTTTTGTTATATATATCGAAACATCCTCGTAAAGTGTATCCACTTCGGACCTACTTTTGTATAAGTAAAGCTTGTCGGTAAACAAAACTCAACATGTCTTAATAGAGACTACCCGGCTACCAACCTAGCGGTGTTCTTGGTTTGCTCCACGGGCGATTAACGAGTCCATTATTCTAGTCTAAAAACCCAAGAAAAAAATACCGTCATTTAGAAAAGTAAGAAAAGTATAATGCATGACTTAAAAATCTTTTTCTACTCTAACTGATGTTTCATGTTTCTTAACATGTAACATGTCATTTAACAATTAAGGTATTTAGTAATTTTAATTAATTAATATATTTTAATGATAAAAATATAAAATGTATTTAAGATATTTGACCCATTAAATGACTAAACTAAATGAACTGTCCCGATTGCGAAATGTTTAGTATTGCTAAATATATCTCGATTACATGTCTACACTTTTATTAAAAATGTTAAACATTCGCAAGTGTTAAAAACTATCGATTTATTTGAATAAACTCAAGCACATACTACGGGACTAAATGCTACCCTTATTGTCATTTTGCATGTATAGTGATACATATTTTATTTAATTTAGGGTACGGATTGTTTCGAGCTATTATTTCTCCATGTCTATGTTGTGCTATTTTAACCGTTGCTATTGCTTCGAGGTGAGTTTCATAGCCCCACTTTTTACTTGTTTTGTATACTTTTAGGGTGAGAGCATTGCTTGTTTTAAGCGGATGAACATAAGTGCTAAAACTTGATACGTTTGCCTACATGATGTCTAAGTAGCGATATCCCTAGATGCTTTAGCCCACTATCGTGAACCGTTAATTACTTTGTGTAAGCGCGAATGTTATGGATAGATCTATTGGGATTGACCTCCCTATCTACTGTTGATTATGTGACCAAATTAGATACACTTACATTTGAGGTCGTTACGAATGCTTTGGGATAGGCATTTGCTCGGGCTCTCGCATTATCTGGTCAGTACGGTTAACGCTTCGGTGTCATGAGCTTAGACGTAGAGCAATGTAAACGTATGCTATTTGCTTATAATCTTGTATTTGTTATAAGATTACATGCCGGTTTCCTGACTAAAAACTTATGGTTCATCACACTTTTTAAACTTAAACCTATGAACTCACCAACCTTTGTGTTGACGCTTTAGCAATATTTTTCTCAGGTATCAAGACGGAGGAGTGACTTGGTTGTGCCATGGGAGATAATAAATTTGTGACTATCAACTGGTGTTTGAGCTTTTACTTATGTTACAGAAAACTCTGATTTAATTTAAGTTGTTGTACAAAAATGCTTCCAAATAATGTTTTATACTTATAATCCTTTAAATCAATTAAAACGACTTATTTAAATGTCGTTCTTTATCATTATGTCTTATGATAGTCATGATAGTCGCACCCTAGTGTATTCACGTACTCTGGTAATTTGGGGGTGTGACAGATTGGTATCAGAGCCATGGTTATAGAGAATTAAGTTACTTTTATAAAAATCATTTTTACAAATGTTTTGGTCAAAAATGAATTTTTATGAAAAGATTAATGCTAGACTATAACCGTTTCCGTATCTCCATGGGCCACTTCACTCCACGTCTTCGATACAAGTAAGTTGTGACTTGAAATAGTTTATGAATTTTGCCATGCTAAGTTTTGAACTTGAATGCTACGTGTTATTAGCATTAAGTGTTCCCTTTCCTTGTTTGAATGATCTCTATGTACGATGTACTTATAGGAATGTGTACTAAAACCATTTTTATGTTGAAATAAAATACTCGACATCCTTGTATAGATTATTATACTACTCAAATGGTTTGTGTCATACTCATTTGGTTTGTGCCATATTTGTTTGGTTTGTGTCATATTCAAATGGTTTGTGTCATATTTATTTGGTTTGTGCCATAATTATTTGGGTTGTGCCATACGCATATTTAGGGATTAAATGTACGCATACTTATGCCCTCACATATTTTAAATAGACAGCGGGACTATTATCGACTACCGAAACGTTTATGTGTTTAATATCACTATACACTGAATTAAATATATCACCACGATTCCTAGAACGAAAAACTATATGAATATATTTATCTACCATGTGTTTGGTAGTATGTTAATTTGTAGTAATACTTGAATCAAGCGGTGCTATTATAAAATTCGAGAGGAGCAACTATTTATTGGGTCCGGTAAATTGTTACTCCACTAAACATTTATAATAGACTCGGTTGAGGAAAAGTGACCTACATTAGTTAACGGATTAGAAATTGGAAATGTATACGTAAAATATCACGATGAATAATTATTTCGCTAACTTTGAGCACGACAGAAATCGTCGTATTTATTTATAAACAACATATGACGATAAAACATTGTATACAAGTATTACTCCTGTAATGCTCCGAAAAGGTACAATAATTCAAAGAACGAATTATATTTCACCATATGATGACTATCTATAAATACGTCGACGCGTAAGTCGAGTGGTTGCCGAAGAGAAATTTCATTTGAGATAAATTAAGTAAAGACGAATTTAAAAAGTTCTAGTCCATTGGTTTGCGACTAATTTACTATAACATTACGATGTCGATATAACAACTAAGACTAAGGGAAAGAACCCAAAAACGTAAAGATTATTCAAGTTTCTAAATCAAAGGGACTATCGCGTGTCGCGGAGTTGAGAATCCTAGATTTGAAATGTGGCTACCTATTAGAAATTTTAATTTCGAAATGGTTAATGATGATTCGTGAGTGAACCCAAAACAAAGACAAATCATCAAATATGTTAAGAGGTATAACTATACTTAACAAGTCTCAAAACTGTTCTTGTTTCATTGGATTACGAGACTAATTTAAATGTCATTCGTTACACAAGTTAGGGTCTCTAATGAGTGTTCTTGAGGATGGGTAAGACTCATGAATCTACATGTTGCGTGATAAGTTTGATCTTTAAGCTATGACATAATTGATGAGTTTTGTGTGGGTTTAATCGATGTTAAATTGTGGGGAAAAAAATACACTTTTAAGAAAGTAGAACATCAGTTTATCAAATCACTTGTTTCCTAAAAGTTCAAGATTTATGTATGACCTAGCTCAAGTTACTATTTGTAAATGATTTCAAACGCAATCAATGTTTCATGGTAATACTTAAACGCGAGTAAAACGCAAAGACGAGAACAAAATAAATGAAACACTAGTGATATAATAGAGCATAATCAAAACTCAGAGAAATTCTTGTGATGAAATTGAGTAATTGATTAGGTTAAAAACAATGACAATGTACGGACTAACAAACCTAAGTTATGGAAAGAGCAAAGACGAACATAAAGAACTAGAAACGACTACGGTACACCCATAATTCGACTAAACTTCAAAGACATACTTGCTCATCCGAGCTACAAGTAGTAGATGTTTAGCAAGAAGTATTGCCAAAAATGAATATTGGATAAATTTATGAGGAGTGGAATATTGCTGTAAGGATAATTGTTTTTATTTATACACGATTTATGGCTAATAAGTGGAAGTACAAACATAAGTGTGCGAAAGAGCATGTTAGAAGACTCTAAATTTCCGCAATCATCTATGATTTCCATTTAAGGACTACTTGGACATTTAAGTAAGCCTATGGAACGATTGTACAAGAACTTAAAAAAAACATTTTGTCGAGACTAAAAAAAAGGGTCATTCATTGGTTTGAATGAGAACATTGTACTCTGAGCTTCAAAACTATGTATGGAACGAAACTCAAGAATGAAATGAACGAATCTATATAATATGATCCCTCGAAAATTGTATTAAAATAATTGTGTGAAAAGCTCAGTCAAATTTGAACGATTATTAAATTGATCACCGTGAAAGAACTAACAATAATATACATCGTTTGTTCGTTAGTTGTACACAGAAATTTTGAAATGACGGAACAAAGATGCAAAAATCTAAAAGAGGTCATCTCTTGTCAACACCAAAATGCCATTAGGGCCGTTGATGTGTTTGAGGCTAGTGTCCGCATGGTCGACCGAACCATGGATCCTAGTGTTTACTAAAAAGCTAAGGAAATGAGTGTTACACCGGTTAGCACTTTTGGATCTCGAAAAACCCTTTCGAAAACTCAATCAACGTTTTACACCGGGTGTCATTCGAGAAGGACACACCGGAAATCTTCAAGTAACAACCTAAGGGTTTCCACTCTCGTCATGGATAGAGTGTGGAAATCCACGTATTATTAATTTCTTTACTCTCATGCAAATAAGTGACTCGACGTCCGTCGATGTTACCACCAACAAAACTTAATTATGTAACTGTATTCTAAGTTTTTAATTTAATTGTGTTGTCTTATCTTTGAAATATTTCCGTTACATAACCAGAACCAAAATCTTCTGTTTGGAGAAAGATTTACCCAACAAAATTTTACTTATTAAAAAGTTTGTACAATATTTTTTTTTCTTGTGTCAAGAAAAATGTATCGACTAAATTTTACCTAAAAGGGTTTTATAAAATATTTTTAAACATTATGAAAAACTTTTTACTATAAGAAATCACCACCGAGAAAATTATTAGTGGGAATTAAACAATCGTGATAGAGTAATTTGGAAATTAGTAAAGGCATTACTAATAAACGCCGGAATTAATAATGAAACATTTTCGGTAAGGACTACCATGTGAAGTTTTGGAAAAATTTAGTTTACGAACAACTTGATGTGGAAGACGTAAACAAATGATGAGTATGATGAGAACTAATACGAACAATTACGACAACAATTTGTTATTTTGGAAGCGAACAATAATAACGACGGGAATGAACCCTGAACTACCAATATATAATCTACAACCTCGAAGAAATAATTGATGAAGAAAATGAGGATGCAACCGTTAGACCCGAGACATACGTAGCCTGATCAACTACGTATGATCGTGGCCGAACGCGAGCATGCTCGTAGTAGTCACCATGGAACGAAATAGATTAGTAATATTAGAACATCGTCATGTTTTGGTTTACTTGCCAAATAAATTTGTTATATGTTATAAACGTCAAATATTTCTATACCCTCATCTAAGTTAGAGAGCGACACGTAAACCTTGCAAGCAAATTTCTTACGACTATTCTCTTCACTATCATATCGTACGAGATCGTCTAAGATGCGGAAAATATTACGAGGAATAAAAACCAATAAGATCTGACGACAACTAAACTCAAATAGACTTGAGTAGGAAGGAACCCAAGAAAATGACAAACTCTGGATTATGATATGAATGTTGAATCACCACTTGATCAAAACTCAATTTAACGGGTACCGAGAGCTCTAGTTTGACAAAAAATTATGGAATAATTTGAACGAGACGAGTATAACCTTCTTATGGAAGAAGAGTTGGATGTCATAACCACCTGGGAAACGATCTGCTCTTATTTAACAAGATTAGAGTATAAGACATACTCATAGGACTAAGAAATTAGACACTGTACATTACCGTCATAATATGAAATCGCTCGGATCACGATTTGATTTATTTGTGCATGGTTCACTCATTTTACTTCCATAAAAGGGAAAATGATTTAATAGAATGTAAAACCCGCATACTTTTACCATGAATAGTACCCTTAAGATCGTACGTGTTTAGAACTTTCCTTTTATAGCATGTTTACGTTCACGTATAGGAATTTTAAGTATTACGTACGTGTTAGAACACGATAAGTATTTATTACGTATGAACATATGATAATTATTTAAATAATAATTATAATCATGAACATGCGATCATGAAATCATGAACGTAATTTAATCACGAGCTAATATTAATTACGTATATATATTTATTACGAACACGAATAAATATATTAGGTCACGATCAATAATTAACTAGAACACATAAAACACGAACACGACAAAACACAAACGCACACTATAATATTTAGACTCGAGAAAAGTACGGGTTACCCCATATGGGCCCCATACCACGAAATTAGGAAGAAGAAATGGGCTTAGCCCATGCAAAATTGACTAACTAGGAAAAAGGGGTAAAACATGTTCATTTTTCACAAAACAAGAAAATAAACAAAAACCCTAATTCTTCTTCCTTCTCCTTCTTTTGGCCGCCACTTTTACAACACCAAAGGAGGTGTTCGGGTTGATTTTGATCTTGGATTTTGTGCAAGCATTCGTGTGTGTTCATCCTTGATCGATCCACGTATTCGGTATAACCTTTTTAATCCTTTTTTTTATGTTTTGATTTAATAAATCACATAAACTCATGATGTTTTTAAAAACTAATTAAAAACATTTATTAAAACATGTAAATGGTTATGGGGTAAATCAAAACGGATGTTTTTAGGGGTGTTTGTTTGGCCGACGCCTAAACCGAACCCCAAGGGGGTCTCGGTTTGACTTATAGACCACCACCGAGACCATATGGTCCCGGTTTGGTGGTGTGGGTCCCACGGCAGCAGCAAACAAGGGGGAACCCCGAAGTGGTTCGGGGTATGGTGTCGATTTCAGGTCGGTTCATGGTTTCTAGTCACGATCCGGTTCATGGTTTATGTTAAGGTTATGTTTTTAATAATCATATGTTAAAGATTAAATTAATAAAATATGACATGATTAATTTAATAAAACATGACTAGGTTATGATATAATTATTAGATCATGGAATTTTTAACCTAAGTATTTATATTTTCTAGACCTTATATAAATTAGTTATTAAAAACCATGGATATAATTAATTAAGTGACATGACTTAGGTTATATTATTAATAGTTAATAATACATGTTTTAACCTAAGTATTTAACGTTATTTAATTAAAAACATGATATATTTAATTAAATACTTTTAACCTATAGTTTATTTAAATTACATGTAATAATTAATAAATTATACGTTATATCATTATGACTTAGAAAAATAATCAGAAAACACTTAAGCTTATATACTTAGCTTATTTAACCAGCTTATATCTAATTATGGAAACTTTTTATTTTTAGAAACTTATTTAATTCAGGCAGCTAATCTATTTATGGAAACTTTCTATTTTTAGAAACGTATTTAATTAAGGCAGCTAATCTATTTATGAAAACTTTCTATTTTTAGAAACTTATCTATTTTAAGCAGTAATTCTATTTTTGGAAACTTTCTTCTTTTGGAAACTTTCTATTTTTGGAAACTTTCTATTTTTGGAAACTTTCTATTTTTGGAAACTTTCTATTTTTGGTAACTTTCTATTTTTGGAAACTTTCTATGTTAGGAAATCTTCTATTTTTAGAAAGTTACTTATTATTACACAGTAAGTATAATAATACATGAAATCCAAGTAATACTTAATCAGAATAGACAGAATATAAGATAAACACAGTTTAAAGCTTAAAACAGTAAAACATGACATGAATGTATAAAATAAGCTAAGACATGACCTAAAACCAGTTACGTATTTAGTAATCAGATACTTATACACGTATGTATTTATGTAGCATTAGTGATACCGAAGTAGGACTCTCCTCAGTTCATCTTCTTCGTTCACTGGACATAAGGTACGGATTCTCGTCCTTTCAGTATGGACATTCTTTCCTTATTAGGATTCCCCGTATGCAGCCAACTGTTTTCCCATAGTATAAGTTTATATGTTTCATTTGCTTATGTTTAATTTAGAATACCTATAGCCATATACATGCATGACCAGTTTCACCTAGTTATGGAGGTACCATAACCATAACACTAAAGGCATTGGTGTTATGACTTCACCACGGCGGAGTGATTGCTCGTGAGTCCCTTCAGCTTTTGGCCATATTATTATATTTATCATATGGGGCGTATGGGTGCATCCTAGTTACATGTTTTTCAAGCAGATTACTCAGTGTGAATGCGGTGTGTGCCTTGCATCCTTCACAAGGAGCTGATCCCTCCTACCCGAACCAGTATATTAAATTAGAGGCAGCCCCTCTAATTTGCATGATGAGGTCACCCCTCCAAGTATTCATGCACGGTGGATTTTCATGACCTATATTGGCTAATGTAAAGTATGTTAAACAGTTTTCGTTAGATAAACATAAGGCTTTTCAAACTATAAAACCAGTTTTATGAACATGTTCCAGGTTTTCTAGGACTTATACATTTCCGCTGCTATTAAGTCTTTATTATGGTTTAGTCATTTATACTATGTCTATATCCGTGCACTGAGCGTTTTGCTCAGCCGTTACTTTCCTTTCCATGTCCCAAAACGACAGGTACCCTAGGAAAGACTCGAGCATTTGGAGGACGTGCATAGGATGGAAGCTGCTAGAGACTTCTTTTCCTTTTTGCCTTCATATACTTATGCTTATTTAGTCTTTCATTCATTTCTTTTGCTTTATTATGTTTTGGGCTTATGTTTGGGAACCGATGTTTGATTTCGGTTATCCCTATGGTCATGTAATGTTTAGACATTTATCCTTGTATGCTTTGATGACACGCCATAATTACGCGTGACATTCCATTATCAAAATGAGGTGTTACAATTATGGTATCAGAGACAAGGCTTTGACCTGTAGGCTCTAAAACTCGACCTGTGACTAGTGGGTAGTCACCAGAAGCTTCCTAAGCCAACGTTTGTTATTCTACGTATGAATGTTGTCAGTGCATTGTTGTTTTAACCATGATGTTTTCAGCACCTTGAGGTTTTAACCTTGATGTTTTCATCGATATTGTTGTACTAATATAGATGGACAATCGCCATTCATATTTAGTTATGTGTCATTGTTTCATGCATGACGTTCCTCGTGAACTGTAACTATGTGGACTGAACCTCAATAGTTCATAATTAGTCACATAAATTTTTTTTTATGATAAGTTTTGACAGATGAGTTTCATTTATTTATGTTTCATGTATCATTGTTGCAAGGATTATGACTAAGTAATGGTTGGTACAGTACTGGCTCTATTTAGTCGCATGTGCTTTTATTGAAACTTTTAACTTTGGGACCGACCCATAGGCGTCCCCTCTCTATGTCTTTTGTTTTGGGACCGACCCATAGGCGTCCCCTCGCACATATAAAGGTTTTTATAAACTACATTATACATTCATACACTGTTTTTCATGCATAAAATTTTTCTCATGATTTATTGGCATAATTTTTTTTTCATGTCCCCTCATAAGTTATTATGTTTTTATGTCAAGTATGATGTCATACTGTCATGGTTAACTTCGGTTTCATGCTGATTATGTTATACACTCCTTCACATTGAGTTGTTCCATGTTTCCTCATAATGACTGGGTCTTCACGTGATTATGTCTTACGTCTCTTTTGTTGTCTTTGCTTCCATGCAAGACACTTTTGGAATTATTGTAAATTCTGCTTTCATGATAGTCATGGTTGGTTTTCATTGATCATGCTTTCAGGCAAATCATCTTGAATTTTGTGTAACCACACTTTAACGTTTCTCTATGCAACCAGAATGAGGTATATATTGGCATTGCCAGGTTATCATGATGGTTTTCCTAACCGTTTAACCAATATACTTTCCTTAAATCATGACAAACGATCGACCCCATACCGATCATTTCATGTGCATTCCGTGTGTACTCCATGTACCGTATTCCATGTGTATTTCACATACCTTAATCCATGTGTATTTCACTTGCAATACTTCACGAGTATTCGCTAGTCGAGTCTGAATCATCTCAGGCGTATTTTCAATTGCTGATATTGTACAAGATTGCTGATGCCGCTCATAACTTGGAGATGTTACTAAAGGTTGATGCTGCTGACGTTCGGAGACGCTACGAGATGCGGATGCTGTTCACAACCTGGAGATCCTACAAGACGAAGACAAAGGCGTCAGAGCAAAGAAATTGGACGAGAAGATGCTTCACCATCAGACGATTTCCATCAATCATTGTCCCTAATTCTTAGTTACATGTCACATGTCATTCGGCTGTAATTTCAGCCATATGAGTGCAAACGGGTACCAGCCGGCCACTCAGCTGAATAGTTACATGAATCACGGTCATGAGAATGACCGTCATGGAACTGACAGACAGGACGATAGTAACCACTACTATGACAAAAACTATCCTAGAAATCGCAACCGAGGCTCCGGCTGCGGACGTGATCAGACATATAAAGGATCAGTAGTCCAACCGATCCGCCAAGTCTGGCATAATAACCTAATATTGTAGTTCTATTGTTTTACGTCTCGAGACACATGTCAAGACATCAGTCAAGACATCAGTCAAGACACATGTCTCACGTATACTTTCTAAAGACATATGTCAAGACACCAGTCAAGACATATGTCATGCTTATAGTTCCAAGACACGAGTCGAGACACATGACTTACGTCCAACTATGGAACATTTCTAAGAAATTCAGGGTACCCTCCAAGGGTATATCCATTTGTTGTGCCATGTATTAATCAGGCCACAAGAATTTCAATACCATTACCGGCACATCAGTGAGAACTATCACGTTGCTGATGTCACTTTCATTTCTTTCACCATATTACATATATTCATGACCATGAAGGACGCCTTTCGTATTCCCACGTATACGAAGGTTTTCCTTCAGCTTAATGATGAGATCCAAGCTGCTAACGCATTTCCTCGGACAGACACGAGATGAATTTTATCCTAATTATGGACTATGAACAGCACACCATGCTACAATTCATAATTATGTACAGTAATGTTCAGGCTCCTGAATACATCCAGCTTGATTTTCCATCGGAAAAATCTGTACAAATTATCTATGCTTACAAGCATGTGCATTGTTAGCCATGGTCGCTAAAATTTTCTAGCTGTCAGTAAGACACGACCACTTAAGCCTTTTACGCATAGCCAGTTGATTATTCCAAAATCTTCCTATACATTCCAGAAGAACCTACAAGGAGAAGGATGGTACCATGAGATTATGTGTCGACTACCGTCGATTTAAACAAATCACCATTCATGACCGTTATTCTCCTCCGCGTATTGACAACATGTCCAATCGACCTTATAGTGTTAATCATTTTTCCAAGATCAAACTCATGATCATGCTGCCAACAGTGACGAGTGAAAGAGCAGGACATGTCCATGACTGTTGTTCGTGCACGACTCGGTCATGCTAGATTTATGATTTTGAATTAGTCTCATCAATGCTCCAACGACATTATAAGAATGAGTTTCCATGAACTCATAGCAAATTTATCAGTGTATTCATTGAGGATAACCTGATTTCCTCTAAGCCTAGAGAAGAACAGGATGACCATACCTGCACTATGTTGCAAATTCTATGACAAGATAAATTTTACCCTGGAAATCTTTCCAATATCAATTCTGTTTGATTACAGTGATACGCTGGATCACATGGATTTGCACGGTTAATCTTACCATGACTCAGCTTATGTGTAAAGGAAAGAACCCTACACTAAATTAGGTGTTCTAGAAAATCCTACGCTAGGAGAAGTCTAGATTCAGAGACTCAGAGTTTCGCAAACTCCTATGTATCAAGTTCTACGAAGCAAGATATAGTTACATTCATATCTAGGTACCTGACATACCAATAGGTTAAGATAGGACACCAACAGACTGGGATGTTTTCATCATCTGAAATTGTGAATTGAGATGGGACAAGATCTCCACGGATTTTGGTTACCAGTTTAACGCAAACTCAGAAGAAGCATGATGCTATCTGGTTTATTTCAAACAGTTAGATCAAGTCTGTAGAATCCTTACATCCGCAAGGATTTCAGAACCAACAGATTGATCGGACATGTTCCAGCCAAGGCTCATCCGATCACTTGGCAATTCCTCAGTTATCGGGTCAGACAAATATTCATAATTGTGCTCCTTATTTACTTCACGTCCTTGTTCTAATTTCACGACTTGCTTTCGCGCTCGCGTTCATGACACTATTCACATTCATGATGGTATCTCGGCTTACGATTTTACATTCATTTTTCTCATTCTGGGAAGTTTTGCAAGAACTTGAGAGACCAGACCCAAGTTTAGTATAACTCGCTATCCTCAGATAGACGTTTCTCGTCATATTCTATGTCTCACCTTGTAGCGTTTGGCGTTACCGCCATTATATTCTATGTTCACGATATGTTTCACATGTCATGTTCATTCCACGTTCCTCATATCATGATCAAGATATGTTACATGTATCATGGATCACGATATGTTTACTCATACTACACTCACCAAATTTTCCACGTATCATGTTCAAAAATTTTCCACGTATCACGTTCAAAATTTTTCACGTGTCATGTTCAAAATTTCTCATGTACTATGTTTCTTTGTGTCTCGCGCATCGTTGCTAATTATCAATTAAGTTAGAGTGTTTTGCACGATAACGTTTCAGTTGCCTTATACGTTGATTCTTATTCCCTCGATAAATTTAGGGGATCTACCTTACATTGATAACCAAGAACTTTTTCGTATTTCAAGTCAAGGTCAGGAGGACCAAGATTTATCATTCGCGTCAAGATCTTGTGAAGGAACCGTTCCAAGAGGGAGGCCACTTGGAAACAGACAAGTTCATCCGAACTTCTTATCCGTTTTTCACTTATCAATTAGATATGTCCTTTCAGTCACGTCACGTTCCATGTCCTTTCAAGACATGTCACGTTCCGCGTTCCTTCTGCCGGGTCACTTGGACGTTCATTAATCTTACAAACCCTCTCAGTTTGATTCGGGTATGTTTCTCTTTCAGTTACATTATCTATAATTCGGGGACGAATTATTCTTTTTAGGGGGGAAGAGTTGTAAAACCCGCATACTTTTACCATGAATAGTACCCTTAAGATCGTACGTATATGTTTAGAACTTTCCTTTTATAGCATGTTTACGTTCACGTATAGGAATTTTAAGTATTACGTACGTGTTAGAACACGATAAGTATTTATTACGTATGAACATATGATAATTATTTAAATAATAATGATAATCACGAACATGTGATCATGAAATCATGAACGTAATTTAATCACGAGCTAATATTAATTACGTATATATATTTATTACGAACACGAATAAATATATTAGGTTACGATCAATAATTAACTAGAACGCATAAAACACGAAAACGATAAAACACGAACGCACACTATAATATTTAGACTCGAGAAAAGTACGGGTTACCCCATATGGGCCCCATACCACGAAATTAGGAAGAAGAAATGGGCTTAGCCCATGCAAAATTAACTAACTAGGAAAAAGGGGTAAAACATGTTCATTTTTCACAAAACATGAAAATAAACAAAAACCCTAATTCTTCTTCCTTCTCCTTCTTTTGGCCGCCACTTTTACAACACCAAAGGAGGTGTTCGGGTTGATTTTTATCTTGGATTTAGTGCAAGCATTCGTGTGTGTTCATCCTTGATCGATCCACGTATTCGGTATAACTTTTTTAATCCTTTTTTTATGTTTTGATTTAATAAATCACATAAAATCATGATGTTTTTAAAAACTAATTTAAAACATTTATTAAAACATGTAAATGGTTATGGGGTAGATCAAAACGGATGTTTTTAGGGGTGTTTGTTTGGCCGACGCCTAAACCGAACCCCAAGGGGGTCTCGGTTTGACTTATAGGCCACCACCGAGACCATATGGTCCCGGTTTAGTGGTGTGGGTCCCACGGCAGCAGCAAACAAGGGGGAACCCCGAACTGTTTCGGGGTATGGTGTCGATTTCAGGTCCGGTTCATGGTTTCTAGTCACGATCCGGTTCATGGTTTATGTTAAGGTTATGTTTTTAGTAATCATATGTTAAAGATTAAATTAATAAAATATGACATGAATAATTTAATAAAACATGACTTAGGTTATGATTTAATTATTAGATCGTGGAATTTTTAACCTAAGTATTTATATTTTCTAGATCTTATAATAAATTAATTATTAAAAACCATGGATATAATTAATTAATTGACATGACTTATGTTATATTAATAATAGTTAATAATACATGTATTAACCTAAGTATTTAACGTTATTTAATTAAATACATGATATATTTAATTAAATACTTTTAACCTATAGTTTATTTAAATTACATGTAATAATTAATAAACTATACGTTATATCATTATGACTTAGAAAAATAATCAGAAAACACTTAAGCTTATATACTTAGCTTATTTAACCAGCTTATATCTAATTATGGAAAATTTTTATTTTTAGAAACTTATTTAATTAAGGCAGCTAATCTATTTATGGAAACTTTCTATTTTTAGAAACTTATCTATTTTAAGCAGTAACTCTGTTTTTGGAAACTTTCTGTTTTTTTCTATTTTTGGAAACTTTCTATTTTTGGAAACTTTCTATTTTTGGAAACTTTCTATTTTTGGAAACTTTCTATTTTTGGAAACTTTCTATTTTTGTAACTTTCTATTTTTGGAAACTTTCTATTTTAGGAAACCTGCTTTTTTTAGAAAGTTACTTATTATTACACAGTAAGTATTATAATACATGAAATCCAAGTAATACTTAATCAGAATAGACAGAATATAAGATAAACATAGTTTAAAGCTTCAAACAGTAAAACATGACATGAATGTATAAAATAAGCTAAGACATGACCTAAAACCAGTTACGTATTTAGTAATCAGATACTTATACACGTATGTATTTATGTAGCATTAGTGATACCGAAGTAGGACTCTCCTCAGTTCGTCTTCTTCGTTCACTGGACATAAGGTACGGATTCCGGTCCTTTCAGTATGGACATTCTTTCCTTATTAGGATTCCCCGTATGCAGCCAACTGTTTTCCTGTAGTATAAGTTTATATGTTTGATTTGCTTATGTTTAATTTAGAATACCTATAGCCATATACATGCATGACCAGTTTCACCTAGTTATGGAGGTACCATAACCATAACACTAGAGGCACTGGTGTTATGACTTCACCATGGCGGAGTGATTACTCGTGACGTCCCTTCAGCTTTTGGCCATATTATTATATTTATCATGTGGGGCGTATGGGTGCATCCTAGTTACATGTTTTTCAAGCAGATTACTCAGTGTGAATGCGGTGTGTGCCTTGCATCCTTCACAAGGAGCTGATCCCTCCTACCCAAACCAGTATATTAAATTAGAGGCAGCCCCTTTAATTTGCATGATGAGGTCACCCCTCCAAGTATTCATGCACGGTGGATTTTCATGACCTATATTGGCTAATGGTAAAGTATGTTAAACAGTGTTCATAAGATAAACATAAGGCTTTTCAAAATATAAAACCAGTTTTATGAACATGTTCCAGGTTTTCCAGGACTTACACATTTTCGCTGCTATTAAGTCTTTATTATGTTTTAGTCATTTATACTATGTCTATATCCGTGCACTGAGCGTTTTGCTCAGCCGTTACTTTCCTTTCCATGCCCCAAAACGGCAGGTACCCTAGGAAAGACTCGAGCATTTGGAGGACGTGCATAGGATGGAAGCTGCTAGAGACTTCTTGATAGGTGTGAAAACACCCATCTTTTCTACCACTTAATTACATTAAAACTGGACCTCAACGTATATTTTATGTCGTAAATGGCGGAATTATGCGTGGTTTGTGTTTTTATTGTGTTTCAGGGTCAAAATGTGAAAAGGAAAGAAAACACGGTCTTTCACGGGCATTTATTGAAGAAAAAGACAAAAGACGAAGTCAAAAGATCAAGAATGCAAAAAGAACGGAAGTCCAAGGCTTATTCTGAAGATTTATCGAAGAAAATGTCCAAAGACGAAAGTTTAATAAAGCCGAAGAACTCGAGTCTAATTTATGAAGAAATTACAAGATGAGTTCAATGAAACCCCGAGACGAAGTCTTAAAAGTCGAAGAATTTAAGAAGACTGAAAGACTGAGGACCAAGAAAGAAAGAAAGAGGAAGCCACCAACCACTCCCCTCTCCTATAAATACCACCCTCACCTGTTGTGAGAGGGTTGGTTAGTTTTAGGATTAGATTAGGAGTAGTGTAGTTTCTCTCTCTAGATTTATGCTTTCTCTCTCTAGATTAATTTGTTTTTAAGCTTTTGTTATTGAATCCTTACTTTTTGATTAAGCTTTTAATTTATCATCTTCTTCCTTTCTTGCTTAATTTCTGCTTTTGATTTGATGTTGTGTTCTTGAGTTTTCTTAATTTCAATCAAGTGGGTTTTGATTGATTTGGTTATGTTTGTTAGTTTTGATGATTTGTGTTGATTGATTATTTTTAGTTTATGCTTATTGGTTGTTTTGGTTTAATCTTTTGTTTGATTTTGATTAATTTGAGGTTAGAATCGTGTTACTGTATCTCCCTGTTCTTCAGGGGAGTTGTTTCTGTATCTTATCATTCCCAGGAAACTTCCGGATCAAGGGTCCTTCATTCGGAAGTCTTGAAGTTCCGAATCAAGGGACCTTCATTCGGAAGTCTTGAAGTTCCGAATCAAGGGACCTTCATTCGGAAGTCTTGAAGTTCCGGATCAAGGGTCCTTCATTCGGAAGTCTTGAAGTTTCGAATCAAGGGTCCTTCATTCGGAAGTCTTGAAGTTCCGGATCAAGGGTCCTTCATTCGGAAGTCTTGAAGTTCCGACTCAAGGGTCTTTCATTCGGAAGTCTTGAAGTTCTGACTCAATTGTGTTCATTCGGAAGTTTTAAACTTCCGAATCAAGGTTTCTGTCAAGTTTTCTTTTTGGTTTTTCTCTTTAAGTTTTTGTCTTTTATTTTCAAGTTTTATTTTTCCCGCCTTTTTCTTTATTTGAATTTTTATTTGCTTTCCTTTTAGTTTAAGTTTTGATTTGATCATTTACTTTATTTACCTTTTAATTTTCTCGCAATTTACTTTTCGCCAAAATTTTATCTTTCATTGTTTCTTTTTACTATCTTTACTTTATTCTTTATTTTTTATTTGTTTCAAGTTTTCATTTTAAATTAGTTTTAGACAACGACAACTCTTTTATTTGATTCACCAAGAACAACTGAGTCGCACAATTAGCCAGAGATCAATTCGAAGAGATACCGAGAAAACGAACTTTCAACGAGCAAAATCTCTACATTAAAATGGCGCCGCTGCCGGCTCTTTTCGTGAAGATCGAAGGTTTTTTGTGAGAGACGCGTTGGATTTTGGGATCCGTTCACTTGTGAACGTTATTTTTCGTGTCCAAAATTTTCAAAAATCCAAAAACATTTGAAAAATCATAAAAAGCATTTCTTTTTAAAAGTTTTGCACCAAATATATTCTTCTTGCTTATCTATCTTTCTTTATGGATTTTTATGTCCAGTGCGTCCGGTGTGGGAAACAATTATCTGGGAACAACTCTTGTCAATGGTGTACATGTGAGCGGTGCAGAAACGATATCGACTACACACAATTCGGATTTTGTCCCTTGTGCAACTCGACTAATTCACTCTTTTTGAACCCACCTCCTGTTCCCCCGTGCATCTATTGTGGAAGCGATTCTCATTGGCATGTTTCGTGCCCGGTTCGATACCCGTATGGTCACGGGCAAGAACCGGGGTACAATTATGTCAATGATAATAGCTATCCACAAGACGCACCTGATATTTCTCCACACCCGGTTTGCAACAACTGTGGGGGTCCTCACGATACCTATTATTGTCAACCAATGAATTGTTATGAGCCAAATCCGTGTCCTCAGTTTTCTTCACCTATGGATTATTATGAACCAAACCCGGTTTCTAATTATTCTCAACCGATGAACAACTATGAGCCACAACCTTGCTATAATTCAGGTTTTCAACACTTTGAGCCCCCACATCACACCCTCAATCATCAATCCTCTCAGCAAATTAATCTTGACCCACAACTCATTACCTTGAATGAAGAAACACACTCCATTGTTTTGCAACTTCAAGAAGCCGTTGTTTTGCTTAAAGAACTTAGGGACGAGGAAAAGCGACTGCAACAAGAGCAAGTATCTAATCTTAGTGATTATACCCCTCCTCTTGTGCATCCATACTATTATGATGATGATGACGACGATGCTGTATGCACTTTCAACACATCTTCTGAAGTTGCTGCTCCTACTGTCGATGTTCCTACTTCATCTAAGGATCTAGATTCGTTGAATGAGCTTAGTGATGTTGGTCTCGACAAAGTATTAGATGATGAGGTTTGTGACTTACCTGCTATGGAGCCTGGGGAAGACGTTGCTCTTACGGACGAGGTCGATCCTAGTGATGCCGATTCTTCTCTCTGCTATGAGAATTTCACTTTTGAAATTTCTCAATCTCCACCGGGAGATGCAGACGATGACGATTTATTCTCTCCGGTTTACGAGCAGTTCACCGATGAACATGATCTTGTGGATGAGGTGGAAGACGTGCTTCTTCGCGATGGATTACGGAAAGTTCACCTTCTTATTGCTCAAATCGAAGCGTTGACTTCTCCTTCTCTTTCCAAGTCTTTACCTCCATCTATTCCTCCCGTTGAAGATAATGACCCATTGCTGGAAGAAATCGATATCCACTCTATCCCTCCAGTATTGATGACTCTGACACGGAGGGGGACATTATTTTTGATAATTTGCTGCAGGAAAGTATTGACCCAAGTCCCCCTCCCGAGCACCTTCCATCCTCCCTTTTAGCCACTATCACGGAGGATGAGTGCTTTGATCCGGGATGTTATAATATGAACTCAGTTATTTTTGGGAAGAAATTTGGATTTACGTCTTGAAGTAGCATCGACTACGTCTAAACCGGAGGATTCTACGTTACGTGCTTATGTTTACATACACCGTTTTTTGTGACAGTCCGACATTTCAGAAAATAAATTTATCCGTGAATATTATTTTGGAGTTTTAAATTTGTGTTGGTTCATAAACTCACAAATTTACGAGAAGAGATTAGGACTTACGATTTTATTTTAACGTCCTTTACGTCTAAACCAGAAACCTTAGGATTACGTATTTACGTTTTCGAACTCCGTTTTTGATGAGACAATTTTTATTAGATTCGTTTTGTGTCGTTGATTCATAATTTATAAAAACGTTTTTCGTAAAACGAACCGAAGGCACGCAAATCGAGGAAACTAGGATCGAGGAGTACCCGTAAATTAGTGGGATGAGACAAGTTTACACTTGCCTCACCCCACCATATGATGACTAAAGCTTGTCAAACACACTTGAAGTGTGTCAAGTTTCTAGCTAAAGACTAGGACACTTGTCCTAAGTCTTCCACCACAAAACCATCTACACTTTAAAACAACTAAACATAAACAACAATACTCATTTCTTACATGCAAAACTAATAAAACTCTCTCTTGTTCTCTCTCTATGAACGTCCACCATGCTCCCAAAACACCCCATTTGATCAAAAATTCAACCATGAATCATGTGTTTAACTTGCACAAGTTGAATAGATATGAAGATTGGAGGTGATCCTAACCTATGAAAAGGAGTTTTCAAGGGAGTTTGGGGCTGATTTCTCAAGGAGTTTTCATGAAGAACAAGGGATGATTTTTGTAGGAATCTACAAATACTTGGTGATCCTAGAAGTGGTGTTGATATCTCATAAGATTGGTTACCCAAAACCAAGTCTTGTTCATCCAAAAAATCATCATTTCATCACCTTGGTGGTATAAAGATTGTTCTTCCCATCCTCTTGTTATTTTGATTATGTAATCATGTATTTTATTTCTTATTGTATATGTATATGATGAATATATGATGATAAAAATATTGTGTGGGGATTTGGTGTTGATAAACATGCTTAAAAAGATGAAAGACTATAAGAAACAAGGTTAAAATCTTGTTTAAATTTGTTGGCTGTATAAAACAGTAAAGAATCAAATGATGAACTGATAAAAATGGCATAGATTAATGGATTTACTGTAAGCTATGGGTCTTGTACACATGTGAGAGTTGGCCATGCAATGGAATCATTGTAATGAGTGAGATATGATCAAAACAAGTTTAGGGTATAAATCTGAGGTTACTATTTTGGACGATTTTTAGAAAATATTTGGAAGATGATTCAACAGTAGCTATAGAAGAGTTAAATGTAGCACATATCATGTAGTTTATGTGATAAAAATTTGAGCTTCTATCTCTATATAGAACTCAAGATATGGAAGTTTTGGTGAAAGTGAAGATAAAAATCAGATTTTTGAAAAATAAAGTATAATACTATTATATAAGCACTCAAAATTATATTGTATAAAATGTAAAGTTAAAACCCACTAACTCATGAATTTTATTTATATAAATATTTTAAAGGTTAAATAAGTGGACATTTTATAAAAATGGTAACTTGTTAAGTTTTATAAGTTATAAAACTATAAACATGATTTTTACGACTTTTTCGGCTAATACCGTAAAATTAACGTTTTTGTTAAATAAAACTTAGATGGTTGGACCCGTCTAATGAAAACTTTATTAAACTTATATACTGATATATAGACATGTATAACAAGTAAAAACCGATAAAACCCGAACTATAGGGCATACGGACATTAACGAGCTAAGTAAACATATTGGACTAATACTTGGGCTAATAATTGGACTAAATAAGATAAACACTCATAAAAAGAACTTTTTGGGCTTAACCCATTTGGGCCCAACTTGAAAGTGTATGTAATGATAATATAAGTACAAAATGGATTAAAATAAGTTAAATAACTTATAATAAGCTTATTGGACTTAAGACACGTAAATGGGTAAAACTAGTAAACTAGTATAAAAGCTATCGACATATAACACTAAAATGAGTAACCGAGAATGTGTAAACCCACTTGGTCATCATATATATATAATCATCATATGTATACATAATTGTTATTTCTATAAAGTCATTGGACAAGAGTCTAAGACGAGTATTATTTGTCTAGGTTTCCGTGATTGAAGCACGTACTGTACGACCGAATTGCCGATAACCCGCCTTCCCACATCAACGTGAGTTCATAGCCTCGCACTCTTTTAAATGTTTTTATAAATGTTTTTTTAAACCCGCGAGGGAGATAACATGTTAGCTTTTGTAAAATAGGACGCCATTTGTCCCGATTGTTGGTTTATTGATTTTGGACCCGAATGATTGAATGACCCGATTGTATGACCCGATAAATGATTAAAGGACCCGATAGATGAAATTAAATGGATTATTAAAGTTAGGTTATGTCACTAAAAGTCCCATTAGCATGAATTGTGAACTACCGGGATTTGGTAGACGCTTATGCATTTAATAGTACTATTTGGGGACGATCACCCCAGTTCGCGCCTTGACGGTTGATCCCCGTCGTGCCACATTGATTGGTAAGCGAATTTATGTATGAGAAGATTTCCATAGCGTGACCTTTGTGACGACACGCTACTTTAGATGGGCAAAATTGGTATCGGGTTAGCTACCCGTTGTTGTTTTAGTAAGGTAACAATGTCATGCGGCTTATAATAATCCGACTAACGGAATACTACTAGACGCTCAGAATTACGATGTATTGCCTGACTAGCAATACTGGGTCATACTATTGATATTATGTTTGTGTTTTGGTTTTCATAACCATACTCATATAACGGTTTTTATTTTCATACAACGTCGTAAGACGTATTGTATGACGATTTTACGACATTGGCTCGTATAATGATTTTTAAGGCTTTTTATAACCATATTCATATAACGGTTTTATTTAATCTATACAACGTTGCAAAACGTATTGTATGGTGTTTTTAACGACAATGATTCGTATAATGATTTTTAAGGCAAAGGCCTATATTATGATTTTCGATAAAGATTTGTATAAAATGACTTTGGCTATTTTATGGCCTATTAAAATGAATTGTACAAAATGATTTTCGGTAATAATTTTATACCGATATTATATTGATGGTTTATTAAACTCTATGAATTCACTCGGCGTTATCGCTGACCTTTTTTTTCTCTTAACATGTTTTATCTCAGATACTTGAAGGTAATTCTCGGGAAGACGACAAGAATTCATGGCCCGCACTTAAACAATATTTTCCATTCAAACACTTTGTAAAACTTTGTATGAATTAATATGACTTGGGACCGATGTAACTTTGATATTTATGAATGGAAATGATTTATTATTAAACAACGCGATTTTTATGCGTTGTCTATGATGTGAGTAATGTGCTATCCCGTAACACCAACTAGTCTTCCGCTGTACTAAGTTGTATAAATTTGGGGGTGTTACAGTTTGGTACTAGAGCTCTCGTTATAGAGAATGAAAGATTTTTAAAACCAAGGTTTTGAATAAAACATTTCAAAATCTTTTAACTATAAACATTTTTCTCAAAATGTCTAAAAATCTTTTGACTATAACGGTGCCGAAGAATTCCCGAGTTACCGACAAGGCCAGACTGAGAAGTGTTATTTTAATATATATATATATATATATATATATATATATATATATATATATATATATATATATATATATATATATATATATATATATATATATATATATATATATATATATATATATATATATATATATATATATATATATATATATATATATATATATATATATATATATATATATATATATATATGTTGTAATTTGATTACATGATTGTTTGATGATTGTTTTAATACTTATACATGGTATTTATACGACGTAGATTGTCACAAGGAACCCTAATTCCCCTAGCAAATCAATCGAAGCTATTCCCATAGGAATTCTAGCTATCCTAGATCTAAACCAAGTTGTGGATATTTATGATCCCAACAAAATGGTTGATATTCGTAGAAATGTAGATATTAGTTTATTGTGATATTGTAGAAAAATTGGCGAGATTAAAACGGATATCGATGCCATGACGATCTTTCCTTATAGAGTGGAGTTTGATAAAACGTTACCACCTAGAAAGATGTCATCTGATTCGTTGTCATCCAATTCTTAAATTGAAATCGAAAGGGTGAATGTTGCACTAGAGGCTATCATTGGAACCATTACCCAAAAGCCTCATGCCACTAGTACCTTTCCGAGAAATCTAATTGAATGTGTGAGTCATCTCATGCTAGTGACTCATTTGATAATTGTTGTTGTAAGAGCTATAGGATTGGAAATTAAGTGTTGTTCATATCGAGCTTTTATTTCCCTATTAAGGTCTAAAAATAAGGTTGAAAGTATTGGAAAATGAGGTACAATGTTGCATTGAGTATAAAATTGGTTGAAACTTGAATAAAGTAAAATTTAAGCCGTATGAAATATGAGATTGATAAGAAGAGGTCGTTAAGTCATGTGATTGAATTATAAGGTTTTAAATGATTGTTAGTCTGTGTTAAGAGTTGTTCCTAAACCATTGTCCAATGACGAGGATGCCCAGTGTCCAAGAAATAAATCGAAGAAATCTTCTTCTGAATTGGGACCGATGGATCTTCCGGGACAGGTGGGACACCTAATGACTCTTATAGATTAGTATTCATTGTGGTATCTTTTAAAAATCCCTAACTTAACTGAGACATCAGTTGGTAGGATGAGTTCTTGGAATTGTATGACATAGTGACACGTAATGTGTTACGGTACAATTTTGACTTGTTTGTGATTAATGAAAAGACTACCTTTGATTGCTAAATCCTACATGTATCGATGTTATCTATCTTTTATTGCTTCATCCTAACGTTCGCATTAGTGATGCAAACATTGAGCAAGTACTCATCTCTATTTGAGTTACGTTGTGTATTATTCTTTTTAAGTGCAATCGAGGTCATGAACCTCAATATTATTTGGCTAAGCTCATTCCCTATTATATTGTAGTTAGTTCTAGGTGAACAACTTTTCATCACTCTTTTGCAGATCACTCATTGTTTTTATAAGATAAAACAATATTCCTAGAGAAAAATTGAATTTTCATCACCATAAGGACTATTTAAAGTGAGATTTATAAATAATCATTATCGAAGTAAAGTTGTTTATGAAACGCTTTGGAAACTTAATTGTTTTCATAACAAAGAAAATCTTTGTAAATTTATTCTTGATTCTTATTTAAGAATTAAGCATGAAAATGTTTTTATTATAAACATGATGATAAAATTTTGACGAACTGAGTATTGCATTGTTAATCTTGAAATTGCATATAGTTGCGCGCCTACATACAATTTGGAATGGACCATGCAAGGCTGATTAGTAGTCACCATGAAATTATTAATAAACACTAAATTTTCTTTGAAGATTGTGAAAGATTAAATTTTATGAGATCTGCAAAAAGTGCAAAATAGGGACATATTATTAGGGACACCTACATATGTGCCCGTACCATTTGTTCTTCTGAGTCGAATTTAATCATCTGTGGAAATTGTCTTAATTGATAATTGATATCCCCTCCTTGTCCAATTCTCCCGTAGTGAGATTCTTAGGAAAAGTATCTGATTACCGAGTGTTGATACCCGACAGGATGTATCGACGTTCCTATCATTTCTTATGATTTGATTTCATTTGAATGACCTGGGTAACGATCCGGGGAGCTTTCGAATGCGTACTCAAATTATGAAAACATGGAATATATCCATATTCATTAAATGTTTTCGTTTGTATCTGATTTGAAATTCTCTCGCGTAGATTATGCGTTGACCCTACTCTTTTAATGGTAGTTGTGTGTCCATATATCCCTGAATTTGTGAAGGATTATGAGTTATTATTTGTCTTTTGAGAAGTTCACATCTTATCAACGACAATGAAACTGGAAAGTTGATAGTGCCAATAGAATGGATTGATTAATTATGACATGACGACATTGTCTTAATCGATGGGAACTCGAATAGAATTCCCTAAAAAATAAGATGTTGATTATCAAAAGTGATCTAAATAATTCTTGATGGATGACCATATTCTGCATTTAGACTTGAAATTATATTGTGAATTAGTCATAGATATTATAATCTAGAAAGAACTTAAAATAAATGTATTAAAAGATGTTTATGTTATCTGAAACCTTAGGAGGTATTTGTTGGTGAATTACCTAGACTTTTGCCATTAAGGCAAGTTGAAATTGGTATTGATTATATTCCCGGTGCTGCACCTGTGGCTTGTGCACTGTACGTCAGCACCATCTGAATTAAAGGAATTGCCGTACAATTGAGAGAGTTGTCGGAAAAAGATTTTATTCTACCGAGCTCGTCATCATGAAAAGCTATGATGTTATCATTCCTTATATTTATAGATTACTGTGAACTGAGTAAATTGACAATCGAAAACGATATCCATAACTCGAAATGGAAGATTTGTTCGATTATTTACAAGGTTTTTTGATCCTCAGCATGGTTATCATCAACTTCGCATCTGCGAAAAGGATTATCTATTCCAATCACTACATCCAAAACTTGTAATGAACATTATGAGTTTCACGTGATGTCGTTTGGATTGACTAATGCACATGTAGCATTCATAAATTTGGTGAATCGCGTGTGTAGGCTGTAATTTGATAAATTCATGCGTGTGATCATTAAGAACTATTTGTTTGTTTATAAGAATAAGAAGGAGTTAATAATTATTTATAGATTGCCCTAAATTGGCCAAACAATGAAAACCTGTATCTTAAATATTTAACATGTGATTAAAGACTTAATCCTTTACATGATTTAACTGTGTGATTAATAGATAATGGAATATAAATTGACTCTTCAAAATTTAGAAGTCATTTAAAACTTTGAGTTATACTAAAAAGAAAGTGCAAATATATTTTGACAAATGTTTTAACAAAGGATTTTAAGGGATTATTACCTTATAACCAAAACATTTAACTAAACTTCTGTTTAGGGGTAAATGTTTTTGCATACCTTAAGACAACCTAATAAGAATTAAGGAAACTATATAACTTATTACTTGAAATTCGAAATGACAATTTTTGCTTTTCAACTAAGAAAATTTTGACCAAAGATTTCTCGAACATTTTCGGATCTTATTAATTATTTTAATTATTTTCGATAAATCAACGAAAATCTTGTTAATTAAATTCAAAATTTATTTTTAACATTTTATATAATTGGTCGAACTAAGAAATTTAAAATTTTTACGTTTACGCTTCATAAAAATTTAATAATTATTATTTAATTAATTGTAATAACTATCGACGCTTTAAACGTCGGATTGAGTAAAACGGATAAAGATAATAGTAAAGACGAAACTAAAACATAGAAGATATGAAGAAAGAATTTTGAATAAATACAGTTATGATATTTATTTCATCAGGAAAGTGAACGTAATTACTGACACATTATGTATAAAAGATAAAGAACCAATTAGGACATGTTCCTTAATAATGAAGGTGCAAAATAAATTGCCGAACGATATAAAAATAAACAATGTTTGTAAGAAGGATAATATAGATAATAAAAAGGGGTTCGCGGCTAATGTGAACCATTAGAATTAAGAAGCCGATGGCGTTAAATGATTAAAAGGCCACTTGTGATTGTCTAAATATGGAGATTTTGAGATATAGTTATGTTGGAATTTGTAAGTATAAGTATTCTATTTATGTCATTTATGACAAAAAGTATCTTTGTCTGAAGAAGTTGTACTGATGGCAAATTATGAAGGCAGACATTGCCTCATACATTAGTAAACGTCTAGCTATTGCAAAGGTCATCATCTGAATTTGATTTGATTTGGGTCATCGTCGACAGACTGACCAAATCTACTAATATCATTCCTGTTAATGATAGATTCTTGATGAAGAAATTGACTCTTTTGTATTTAAAGGAGTTGCATAAACATTGTGTGCCTGTATCGATCATCTCTATCAAGATCATCGCTTCGCATTGAATTTCTAGAGATTTGCTCAGAAGTCATTAAGAACGAGTCTTGATGAGAGTACTGTGTACCACCCCAATCGAAGGGACGAGGTAAAGTAACGATACAAAATACCATAAGCACTATTTTATGTTTGAATGGTTGACCTTTGGAGATAGACTGTAAAATCGTTTCCCTTTGGAGAGATTATCCTTGATAACTATCGTATTAGGATCAAGATCTAATCTTGTTAGGATCTATATATTAGAGCATCTGTAAGCAGGAGTTGAGATGAAGACACCCAACATATACCTATTGTGAGTTGTACATGTCTTTTAGGTTTAAGGTTTCCTATGATGGCGAACCTAACCTTAGAAAATACTCGACCCGCGAGACCTGAAATGATTGTTGAAATTAGGATCTGACTATTGACTGCCGGTAGTGGGCAGGAGGTTATGTGAATATGAAAGGTAGATCTTGAAGTTCCAGATGGGTAGCGAAGTTATGCCAAAAATTTTAACCATGGAAATTGAATAGATGATCTGAAAGATCATGGGATATAAGTCCCCGTTGTATGGGACCATAGAGATGATGTAAAAGTTGGTATAAAAGGCATTTAAGCTGGATCTGCCCTAGGACTTCAAGAGCTGCGTGAATTATGTTTCGTATATCGAACTTGATAAAATATCTATCAAGTAAAAATCTGAATTCTTCTTAATACAACTTAGATCGGCGAAAAGTTGCATTCATCAGAAACCCGTGAACATCATGGATAGAGAAAGTAAGTCAACATTTAGCCTGATCTTATTCCCGTAGTTATGTTTGATGAAACTCGCGTATTGTAATAAATTACACTTGTGAGAAAAGACCGAATGTGGAGGAAATACCCACATGGCTTTAACTCTATAAGAAGCGAGTAGTAAGGTAAGATGATCTTTGAGGACAAAGATCCTGTTTAGGGGTAAATGCTGTGACAATCCGTCAATTTATGGTCGATATTTTATTCTCAATATTTATTTGAAAACATTATTTTAATGTTATAATATGAACTCACTTATTTTTGGGAAGAAATTTGGATTTACGTCTTGAAGTAGCATCGACTACGTCTAAACCGGAGGATTCTACGTTACGTGCTTATGTTTACATACACCGTTTTTGGTGACAGTCCGACATTTCAGAAAATAAATTTATCCGTGAATATTATTTTGGAGTTTTAAATTTGTGTTGGTTCATAAACTCACAAATTTACGAGAAGAGATTAGGACTTACGATTTTATTTTAACGTCCTTTACGTCTAAACCAGAAACCTTAGGATTACGTATTTACGTTTTCGAACTCTGTTTTTGATGAGACAATTTTTATTAGATTCGTTTTGTGTCGTTGATTCATAATTTATAAAAACGTTTTTCGTAAAACGAACCGAAGGCACGCAAATCGAGGAAACTAGGATCGAGGAGTACCCGTAAATTAGTGGGATGAGACAAGTTTACACTTGCCTCACCCCACCATATGATGACTAAAGCTTGTCAAACACACTTGAAGTGTGTCAAGTTTCTAGCTAAAGACTAGGACACTTGTCCTAAGTCTTCCACCACAAAACCATCTACACTTTAAAACAACTAAACATAAACAACAATACTCATTTCTTACATGCAAAACTAATAAAACTCTCTCTTGTTCTCTCTCTATGAACGTCCACCATGCTCCCAAAACACCCCATTTGATCAAAAATTCAACCATGAATCATGTGTTTAACTTGCACAAGTTGAATACCCTTTGAAGATATGAAGATTGGAGGTGATCCTAACCTATGAAAAGGAGTTTTCAAGGGAGTTTGGGGCTGATTTCTCAAGGAGTTTTCATGAAGAACAAGGGATGATTTTTGGAGGAATCTACAAATACTTGGTGATCCTAGAAGTGGTGTTGATATCTCATAAGATTGGTTACCCAAAACCAAGTCTTGTTCATCCAAAAAATCATCATTTCATCACCTTGGTGGTATAAAGATTGTTCTTCCCATCCTCTTGTTATTTTGATTATGTAATCATGTATTTTATTTCTTATTGTATATGTATATGATGAATATATGATGATAAAAATATTGTGTGGGGATTTGGTGTTGATAAACATGCTTAAAAAGATGAAAGACTATAAGAAACAAGGTTAAAATCTTGTTTAAATTTGTTGGCTGTATAAAACAGTAAAGAATCAAATGATGAACTGATAAAAATGGCATAGATTAATGGATTTACTGTAATCTATGGGTCTTGTACACATGTGAGAGTTGGCCATGCAATGGAATCATTGTAATGAGTGAGATATGATCAAAACAAGTTTAGGGTATAAATCTGAGGTTACTATTTTGGACGATTTTTAGGAAATATTTGGAAGATGATTCAACAGTAGCTATAGAAGAGTTAAATGTAGCACATATCATGTAGTTTATGTGATAAAAATTTGAGCTTCTATCTCTATATAGAACTCAAGATATGGAAGTTTTGGTGAAAGTGAAGATAAAAATCAGATTTTTGAAAAATAAAGTATAATACTATTATATAAGCACTCAAAATTATATTGTATAAAATGTAAAGTTAAAACCCACTAACTCATGAATTTTATTTATATAAATATGTTAAAGGTTAAATAAGTGGACATTTTATAAAAATGGTAACTTGTTAAGTTTTATAAGTTATAAAACTATAAACATGATTTTTACGACTTTTTCGGCTAATACCGTAAAATTAACGTTTTTGTTAAATAAAACTTAGATGGTTGGACCCGTCTAATGAAAACTTTATTAAACTTATATACTGATATATAGACATGTATAACAAGTAAAAACCGATAAAACCCGAACTATAGGGCATACGGACATTAACGAGCTAAGTAAACATATTGGACTAATACTTGGGCTAATAATTGGACTAAATAAGATAAACACTCATAAAAAGAACTTTTTGGGCTTAACCCATTTGGGCCCAACTTGAAAGTGTATGTACTGATAATATAAGTACAAAATGGATTAAAATAAGTTAAATAACTTATAATAAGCTTATTGGACTTAAGACACGTAAATGGGTAAAACTAGTAAACTAGTATAAAAGCTATCGACATATAACACTAAAATGAGTAACCGAGAATGTGTAAACCCACTTGGTCATCATATATATATAATCATCATATGTATACATAATTGTTATTTCTATAAAGTCATTGGACAAGAGTCTAAGACGAGTATTATTTGTCTAGGTTTCCGTGATTGAAGCACGTACTGTACGACCGAATTGCCGATAACCCGCCTTCCCACATCAACGTGAGTTCATAGCCTCGCACTCTTTTAAATGTTTTTATAAATGTTTTTTTAAACCCGCGAGGGAGATAACATGTTAGCTTTTGTAAAATAAGACGCCATTTGTCCCGATTGTTGGTTTATTAATTTTGGACCCGAATGATTGAATGACCCGATTGTATGACCCGATAAATGATTAAAGGACCCGATAGATGAAATTAAATGGATTATTAAAGTTAGGTTATGTCACTAAAAGTCCCATTAGCATGAATTGTGAACTACCGGGATTTGGTAGACGCTTATGCATTTAATAGTACTATTTGGGGACGATCACCCCAGTTCGCGCCTTGACGGTTGATCCCCGTCGTGCCACATTGATTGGTAAGCGAATTTATGTATGAGAAGATTTCCATAGCGTGACCTTTGTGACGACACGCTACTTTAGATGGGAAAAATTGGTATCGGGTTAGCTACCCGTTGTTGTTTTAGTAAGGTAACAATGTCATGCGGCTTATAATAATCCGACTAACGAAATACTACTAGACGCTCAGAATTACGATGTATTGCCTGACTAGCAATACTGGGTCATACTATTGATATTATGTTTGTGTTTTGGTTTTCATAACCATACTCATATAACGGTTTTTATTTTCATACAACGTCGTAAGACGTATTGTATGACTATTTTACGACATTGGCTCGTATAATGATTTTTAAGGCTTTTTATAACCATATTCATATAACGGTTTTATTTAATCTATACAACGTTGCAAAACGTATTGTATGGTGTTTTTAACGACAATGATTCGTATAATGATTTTTAAGGAAAAGGCCTATATTATGATTTTCGATAAAGATTTGTATAAAATGACTTTGGCTATTTTATGGCCTATTAAAATGAATTGTACAAAATGATTTTCGGTAATAATTTTATACCGATATTATATTGATGGTTTATTAAACTCTATGAATTCACTCGGCGTTATCGCTGACCTTTTTTTTCTCTTAACATGTTTTATCTCAGGTACTTGAAGGTAATTCTCGGGAAGACGACAAGAATTCATGGCCCGCACTTAAACAATATTTTCCATTCAAACACTTTGTAAAACTTTGTATGAATTAATATGACTTGGGACCGATGTAACTTTGATATTTATGAATGGAAATGATTTATTATTAAACAACGCGATTTTTATGCGTTGTCTATGATGTGAGTAATGTGCTATCCCGTAACACCAACTAGTCTTCTGCTGTACTAAGTTGTATAAATTTGGGGGTGTTACACAAGGTCTTTGATCCCGGTATCACATTCGAGGTTTCCCCATGGACCATTTAATTCGGGGACGAGTCAGGCTCGTGACTCGGTCAACAAAAACAAGCGCTTTTTGGGAGGCAACCCAATTATCTATCTATTTTCACCATAAGTGTAGGGGGAGCCCCGTGGTGTTTCTTGCCTTCTTTCTTATCATGTGAAGGTATTAGAGCTTCAAAGACACACTCTTGCTGACTTTTGACGAATCGTGACTCCGTGTTCCCTTCTTCCCGGTTCTATCCTAAACTCTTTTCGATTCACTATTTTATATTTCTCAATATTCAAATAGGAATCTCTTTAGTTGTCTCTTCCTTAGCGAGATTTAAACAACGTGCACAATGTCCTAAGTGTAGGGGAGTTTACTCCCACATGCTTAAACATTAAGGACAATGTTTATGTTAAGTGTAGGGGGGACTTCTATCGAAGTTAAGTGGTATTTTCCTTGTATTTGCCCTCATTTTAACCGAAAAATCAATTTTTCGACATTTTTCAAAATTTTTAATCTATTTTGGCCTAGTTGTAGTTCCCTTTATTTTTGCTATTTTTCTCTTATTTTAATAAAATGGTTTTAGCAAGTTTAGATATCTTAGATATATTAGGCCCGTTGTGAATATTTTGACTCAACCCGAGTTTACTTATCCAAGTTCACTCTAGCTAGTATCCTTAACTATGTAGATCTTAATTGGTTTATTGGGCTAAGCATCCACGAGTCTCATTCCTTGAGATTTTAAATTGTGGAGGACGAGAAATGATAGAGTTGGTTACAAGTTTGGTATTCTCTCATTAACTTATGTGAGTTAATTATGATCTTTTTCTCCCATCACTTGCTAATAATTTATCTGCAATAAGTAAGGTCGTACGATTTGAAAAGTTACTTAGCTTCTATCCCAAGATCGTTTAAAAGTTGCTCGGTAATGATAAGAGTTCATAGCCAAGGCATAACTTATGAAGCGGGGCGCGAAGATTGGCGAGTCAGAAAAGGCCCTAACAAGGCATGAGGATTCCATTTTATTGCTAAAGATCCAAGGTGATGTGAAAAGCATTATTCCCAAAATCGATATGAAGGATCAAGACTCACGACGAAAAGCAATCAACTCCCATAAAGATCATGGAGAAGTCTATCTGAAAAGACCCTAACAAGGTATGAGGATAAATAGATCCAAGTCCAAAAAGGAGGCGGATCGTTGTATCTTAAAATCCCAATTAGAGATTGAAGAAATAATCATGAAGTCGTGGTCAAAAAAGTTGGAGTACCCCTCAAAAGTCTCCAAGTGAAGAAACTCTATTAACGATGAGAAAACCATTATCTCAAGAACGTCTCTCAAGATATTAAGTATGAAGTACACGACAAATATCGGCCCGAGAAAGGTCTCAAATCGTGAACCAAGTTATGCCAAGATATGAACTTTTTGATATCCCGAGAAGCAGTTTTAAGAGATTTTGTCCTTTAGCTAACTACTGATCAAATTGTCCTACTTTGCTTTCAGCCTAAATAAATTATCGAAATAAGTCAACAATGCATCCTTGTGATCATTCAAGACATCAATAAAATATAAGAGATACCCATAGGAATAAGGGAGTTTAAGTGATTAATTGAACCGCATGAGTAAATGTTTGTTATGCTAACTTGTACTAACAATGATCTTGTTTTTAAGCTTGGCATGGGGAACGTGAAACTTGAGGGTGATAAACATTCAAGACATACAAGACCTAATGTAAGTCTTAAATTTCTTTACAAGTTTCTTCTTGGTTGCATCTTGTTATTTTCTATCTTTTTTATTTTCCTTAGTTGTTTAATAAAGGCCAAGGTAGGTTGATTATGATGGAAAGTGTAAACCTTGCTTTATTGCTAAGCATTGCATGAGGGCATTGCAATGGTTAAGTGTTAGGGAATTGATAGGTGTGAAAACACCCATCTTTTCTACCACTTAATTACATTAAAACTGGACCTCAACGTATATTTTATGTCGTAAATGGCGGAATTATGCGTGGTTTGTATTTTTATTGTGTTTCAGGGTCAAAATGTGAAAAGGAAAGAAAACACGGTCTTTCACGGGCGTTTATTGAAGAAAAAGACAAAAGACGAAGTCAAAAGATCAAGAATGCAAAAAGAACGGAAGTCCAAGGCTTATTCTGAAGATTTATCGAAGAAAATGTCCAAAGACGAAAGTTTAATAAAGCCGAAGAACTCGAGTCTAATTTATGAAGAAATTACAAGACGAGTTCAAAGAAACCCCGAGACGAAGTCTTAAAAGTCGAAGAATTTAAGAAGACTGAAAGACTGAGGACCAAGAAAGAAAGAAAGAGGAAGCCACCAACCACTCCCCTCTCCTATAAATACCACCCTCACTTGTTGTGAGAGGGTTGGTTAGTTTTAGGATTAGATTAGGAGTAGTGTAGTTTCTCTCTCTAGATTTATGTTTTCTCTCTCTAGATTAATTTGTGTTTAAGCTTTTGTTATTGAATCCTTACTTTTTGATTAAGCTTTTAATTTATCATCTTCTTCCTTTCTTGCTTAATTTCTGCTTTTGATTTGATGTTGTGTTCTTGAGTTTTCTTAATTTCAATCAAGTGGGTTTTGATTGATTTGGTTATGTTTGTTAGTTTTGATGATTTGTGTTGATTGATTATTGTTAGTTTATGCTTATTGGTTGTTTTGGTTTAATCTTTTGTTTGATTTTGATTAATTTGAGGTTAGAATCGTGTTACTGTATCTCCCTGTTCTTCGGGGGAGTTGTTTCTGTATCTTATCATTCCCAGGAAACTTCCGGATCAAGGGTCCTTCATTCGGAAGTCTTGAAGTTCCGAATCAAGGGACCTTCATTCGGAAGTCTTGAAGTTCCGAATCAAGGGACCTTCATTCGGAAGTCTTGAAGTTCCGGATCAAGGGTCCTTCATTCGGAAGTCTTGAAGTTCCGAATCAAGGGTCCTTCATTCGGAAGTCTTGAAGTTCCGGATCAAGGGTCCTTCATTCGGAAGTCTTGAAGTTCCGACTCAAGGGTCTTTCATTCGGAAGTCTTGAAGTTCCGACTCAATTGTGTTCATTCGGAAGTTTTAAACTTCCGAATCAAGGTTTCTGTCAAGTTTTCTTTTTGGTTTTTCTCTTTAAGTTTTTGTCTTTTATTTTCAAGTTTTATTTTTCCCGCCTTTTTCTTTATTTGAATTTTTATTTGCTTTCCTTTTAGTTTAAGTTTTGATTTGATCATTTTCTTTATTTACCTTTTAATTTTCTCGCAATTTACTTTTCGCCAAAATTTTGTCTTACATTGTTTCTTTTTACTATCTTTACTTTATTCTTTATTTTTTATTTGTTTCAAGTTTTCATTTTAAATTAGTTTTAGACAACGACAACTCTTTTATTTGATTCACCAAGAACAACTGAGTCGCACAATTAGCCAGAGATCAATTCGAAGAGATACCGAGAAAACGATCTTTCAACGAGCAAAATCTCTACATTACTTCTTTTCCTTTTTCCCTTCATATACTTATGCTTATTTAGTCTTTCATTCATTTCTTTTGCTTTATTATTTTTTGAGCATATGTTTGGGAACCGATGTTTGATTCCGGTTATCCCTATGGTCATGTAATGTTTAGACATTTATCCTTGTATGCTTTGATGACACGCTATAATTACGCGTGACATTCCATTATCGAAATGGGGTGTTACATAGAAAGAGTAATTATAACATACTAGTCATTCTTCTACCATACGAGGAAATGACCTAAATTAGTTGAATAACGATATTTTGCAATAAGAAAATGCCTCATGTACGGAATGAGAGTCTCAACCGCCATGGGTTGAGATGGTCTTTTATTTTAGACCTTTGGAAATCAATTCAAGAAACTTCACATATGTACTACTTATCACTACCAAGTAGACGAATCAAGTGAACGGAATTATCCAAACTATGGGAAAACAAATTTCAAACTTGAGCTATTATCCTTAGGCGGAATCGGTATAAACATCCATAATTGAGAAAATACTAGTGTAACTATGAGCATCAGGATGACATGGTTTGAGACCGTGGGAGAGTGTAAAATATTACTACTCGTAACGTATGCGGAAAAATGACAACACACGACTTTTTGACTGAAAATGATACACGAGATGACAAGAAAAGTGTTTATGAAAAAGTTTCACTTACCCGGACCATTATCATCGAGGAAATTTAAACATGAGATGAAAGAAACTACTACTAGCGGAAAATAAGGAATGCAATTTGTTCATGTGATGTTTGGAAGAGTTTCATTTGATCAAATCACTGTAGTTGCTACGATAAACTTCAGCCTTATTAACAAGGCCGATGAAAGAATGAACTTTGAACGCCGGGAAACGCAAGAAAAGCAAGAAAAGCCGTACAAACATATAAAAATTCAATGATTTTTTTTTGGTTTCGTCTAACGACATGGGCGTTTTAGTTTCAGGAGAAACTCAGTTTAACGGGTACCGAATGTAACAACCGCGAAGTTTCGATTTATTTAAGTCTTTATTAACGGGTTAGACTTTCTTGTCTATTGAATTTCCCCGGTTAATTCTAAACAGTATGTGTACGTACGCATCCAAATTTTACATTTATTAAAGATCGTTTTATGAAATTATTTCCATTACATTTGTGATATATGCATGTCCTTAAGAGTTACAACGCATGTGATGTTATTATATCCTTGTGTTTACCTACATCTTACATCTTTATCAGACCCGTGAACTCACAACTTTGAACCGTGAGCCCTATTTAAATCCCACGTCTAATGCAAATCTTAGAGTCAAAACATTACCTAAAAACCTTAGCTAAATCCATCCTATAATCGGCTAAACCATGTAAACCACTAAAACATGTTTTAAACCCAATCCACTACAACCAAGGACCCTTACCACTACAAGAAAGTTGAGAACAGATGACGGGGGTTTCCCTGGCGACACAATGTCGCCAGGGATAACCCATTTTCCCTGGCGACAACGCTGACGTGGCGGAAAAGTAGGTTTACTTTTTGGTCAAACTTTGACTAGAGTTTCCCTGGCGACATGTCGCCAGGGATAATCGGTCCAAAAACAGATACCAAGTGAAAGAGCGCGAAATTTTCCCTCCAAGGTTTCCCTGGCGACTTGTCGCCAGGGAAAACCTAGTCAAACTTTGACCAATTTATCCCTGGCGACATGTCGCCAGGGAAAACTCGTCCATCGTGTTTAACAAAATGAATATTTGCTAATTACATGTCAAGTTTATCCCTGGCGACATGTCGCCAGGGAAACCTTCGCCATTTGGGATTAGTTTCAAAATTAAACACAAATGTTTAATTACATGTCAAGAATGTGTGGCGGGCTTTTACCCGCCAAATCCCAAATGTTTCCCTGGCGACATGTCGCCAGGGAAACTCCCTGACATATATTTATTTGTTTTTTGCTTGTTAATTATTATTTTAACTATCGATCCGATGTTATTTAATTTTTGCGACGTTTATATAATAAAAATGAGACATTTATAAAACAAATATTTATTTATTCCAAATAATTATTTATTCCAAATAATTATTATATTAACTATCGATCCGATGTTATTTAATTTTTGCGACGTTTATATAATAAAAATGAGACATTTATAAAACAAATATTTATTTATTCATAATATTATACATAGCCCTTGTGGAATCAAATGGAAAACTTAAAAACAGACATTACTAATCAACTTAAAGTTCGTGAAGTAGTGCAGCCGATTACTACTCAACGCTAAGATTTTCCATTTCATTTAAAAGCTCATGAAGTATTGCAGCCGATTGACATGCGTGGTCTTCAGGATGCCTTTCCATTTCTAGTCTTGCCTCTAACATCTTTATCTTTAGATCTTTGATCTTGCAATTTGAGCACTCAGTGGGTGCAGATTGAGAAGGACCTGTAGAAGAACTTGGATGTGAACCTTGAGGTGTTGAAGATCCAGGGGAAGATCTTATACGGAGTTCGAGATCAAAATCATCCTTCCATTTAAAATATTTACATCCATAATCATTTGTTTTTGGCTGTTACAAAGTAAACAAATAACATGACATGTCATTTAATAATCACACGTATTACATAACTAAAACATTTGATTGTTTACCTTCGAAAAAGGACATGCATAGTAGAGTTTACCAAAGCTATGAGGTTGATGTGACTGTCTCAACACAATATATCCCTTTCTACATGTACACTTATAAGCTTCACGGGGATCCATCTGCTACCAAATCAGGTGGTGGTGGTGGTGAGTTTGGTAGGAGATGATAAGTGTGTGTGTGTGTGTGATCTGCTGATGATAAGTGTGTGTGAATCATTTTATGGTCAAAAAGTGAGGGAAATAGTTAACATTTTCCCGCCAATGTTTTCCCGCCAACGTTTTCCCGCCAATAGTTAAACGTTGGATGTTCAATGGATGACCCGGCATGTATTGGTTAGACGTTAGATGTTCAATGGATGAGTCGGTATGCATTTGTTAAACATTAGATGTTCAATGGATGAGTCGGTATGTTTTGGTTACACGTTAGATGAGCTGGCAACATAGCTATATTGAGCTGGCAAATGACTATACTCGTTGTGTAAGCTATTTTGGTGAGGTTACATCAAATGAAAAGCTTCTTTCTTTTGTTCAAACTTACGCGACTTGTTTGCCGGAACTCTTTTTGTCATCGATTCAAAACGGAAGCTGGTTAAAGATTTATTTGAATGGTTGTTTTGGGTACAAACCACTATTGCCTCTAGCTCCATTAACTAGTTTTATATGCATGGAAAATCATTCCATAAATATTGGCATTTACCTATGGATTGTGGTTTGTTTTTCTTAGATGTTCAATGGATGAGTCGGTATGCATTTGTTAAACATTAGATGTTCAATGGATGAGTCGGCATGTCTTGGTTACACGTTAGATGTTCAATGGATGAGTCTGTATGCATTTGTTAAACATTAGATGTTCAATGGATGAGTCGGCATGTCTTGGTTACACGTTAGATGTTCAATGGATGAGTCGGCATGTCTTGGTTACACGTTAGATGTTCAATGGATGAGTCGGCATGTCTTGGTTACACGTTGGATGTTCAATGGACGACTCGACATGTGTTGGTTACACGTTAGATGTTCAATGGATGACTCGACATGTCTTGGTTACATGTTAGATGTTCAATGGATGAGTCGGTATGCATTTGTTAAACATTAGATGTTCAACGGATGAGTCGGCATGTCTTGGTTACACGTTAGATGTTCAATGGATGAGTCGGCATGTCTTGGTTACACGTTGGATGTTCAATGGACGACTCGACATGTGTTGGTTACACGTTAGATGTTCAATGGATGACTCGACATGTCTTGGTTACATGTTAGATGTTCAATGGATGAGTCGGTATGCATTTGTTAAACATTAGATGTTCAATGGATGAGTCGGCATGTCTTGGTTACACGTTAGATGTTCAATGGATGAGTCGGCATTTCTTGGTTACACGTTGGATGTTCAATGGACGACTCGACATGTGTTGGTTACACGTTAGATGTTCAATGGATGACTCGACATGTCTTGGTTACATGTTAGATGTTCAATGGATGAGTCGGTATGCATTTGTTAAACATTAGATGTTCAACGGATGAGTCGGCATGTCTTGGTTACACGTTAGATGTTCAATGGATGAGTCGGCATGTCTTGGTTACACGTTGGATGTTCAATGGACGACTCGACATGTGTTGGTTACACGTTAGATGTTCAATGGATGACTCGACATGTCTTGGTTACATGTTAGATGTTCAATAGATGAGTCGGTATGCATTTGTTAAACATTAGATGTTCAATGGATGAGTCGGCATGTCTTGGTTACACGTTAGATGTTCAATGGATGAGTCGGTATTTCTTGGTTACACGTTGGATGTTCAATGGACGACTCGACATGTGTTGGTTACACGTTAGATGTTCAATGGATGACTCGACATGTCTTGGTTACATGTTAGATGTTCAATGGATGAGTCGGTATGCATTTGTTAAACATTAGATGTTCAACGGATGAGTCGGCATGTCTTGGTTACACGTTAGATGTTCAATGGATGAGTCGGCATGTCTTGGTTACACGTTGGATGTTCAATGGACGACTCGACATGTGTTGGTTACACGTTAGATGTTCAATGGATGACTCGACATGTCTTGGTTACATGTTAGATGTTCAATGGATGAGTCGGTATGCATTTGTTAAATGTTAGATGTTAAATGGTTACCGAATTAGAATAAATCGAGAAACTAAACGGAATAAATCGGAATGAATTTAGAAATTAAACTGACCGGGATGATATAGTTATTTTATAAATAATAATTATTATTTTATAATATGTAATAATAATAATTATTATTTCATAAATAATAATAATAATTATTATTATTTTATTACTAATTATAATAATACATAAGTAACAAGAACTTGATTTTCACAAAAATTATCCCTTGCGACATTTGAATCTATCCCTGGCGACATGTCACCAGGGATACTATCCCTGGCGACATGTCGCCAGGGAAACGTGTGCTCAACTTGACTTTCTAAAAAGTCAGCCAAGTTTCCCTGGCGACATGTCGCCAGGGAAAATTTGGCTCACTTGACTTTCAAAAAAGTCAGCCAAGTTTCCCTGGCGACATGTCGCCAGGGAAGGTTTGGGAGACACGACGAAAGTTATAGGTACGTGCATATGCGTTGAAAAGTCAAAGGTATCCCTGGCGACATGTCGCCAGGGAAACCTCGTCACACCCCTCCAAAATTTTTCATTAGCGCGCGCTTTTGGCTAAACGACAAAAGGCAAAAGTTTCCCTGGCGACATGTCGCCAGGGATTGTCGCCGGGAAAAAAAAAGCGATTTATTCATCAGAAACCTTATCTTTTCTCACATACACTTAACAAAAAAAAACTTCATCCCTTACCTCTCTTCGCTGCTATATCCGGCCACTCACCACCACCACTCTCCTCCACATCCCGCTGCTATATCACCACCACCACCACTCACCACCACCACTCACCATCATTCTCCTCCACACCTGCACACGTGCACGCACCACCACTTACCACCATCTCCAGTCGCCAACACCACCACCACGCCATCTACATTCACCGGCACCACCACCACCGCAATATATATTAAGGTATTTTATATAATTTATATTGTAATTGTTTTGGTTTTTTTTTATATAATTTTTTTTATAATTTATATTGTAATTGATTTGGTTTTGTTTTTACAATTGATAGTATATTTGGTTTTGTTTTTACATATCCGGTCACCGCAGCCGAGTCCCGACCGTAGCCGAGCCCGACCACAGCCGAGACCCGACCGCAGCCGAGCCCCGACCACACCCGCGCCCCGACCACAGCCGAGACCCGACCACTATTTAAAGGTATGTTTTTTTAACTTTTAATTGTAATTGAGAATACATATTGTTTTTTTTTAGTTTTTTTTAGATTCCCTGGCGACATGTCGTCCGGGATGTTTAAAATTGTTAATTTTTTTAAACGTAAATCCAAACACTCCTTATGTTACCTATTTGATGAGAATAAGCTGTTTGATAACAGCTTATCCTAATAAGCTTATCAGGATAAGCTGTTTGATAACAGCTTATCCTGATAAGCTTATTAGAATACGCTGTTTAAAAACAGCTTATCCTTATAAGCTTATCAGAATAAGCTGCTTATCCTTATAAGCTTATCAGAATAAGCTGCTTATCCTTATAAGCTTATCAGAATAAGCTGTTTTCAAAAAGCTTACTTTGATAAGCTTATCGGGATAAGCTGTTATCAAACAACTTATTCTAATAAGCTTATCAAAATAAGCTGTTTGAAAACAGCTTATTCTGATAAGCTTATCGGGATAAGCTGTTTTCAAACAGCTTATTCTGATAAGCTGTTTTTATTATATGATATAAATGTTTTATTGGACTAAGCCTTAGGAATGTTTTAGGATTTTAGCGATTAATTTCGGAAAATTCCCGTCTGAAATTAATCAACCTATAGAAAACCCGTCCGAAGTTAATTTATTAGGAATTAACTTCGGAAAGTCCCCTGTTTGGGACTGCTTTTTGAATGTTTTGTCTCATTTAGGATATGCATGCGTATAACCGATTTAGTATTTGAGATGATTTCGACAGTGTTTCTCCTTTACTCCTACGAATATGTCTTTAAACACATATTTGGGGAGTTGAGGGGAAATGCTGCCGAAATTTTCTCAAATAGTAAATCGGTTATACGCATTCATATATGAGACGAAACATTCAAAGGGTGGGTTAGGATTGCCTTCCATAGTTGCGCTAGGTGAACATACTATTTTCTATACTTGATAATTATATCTTTTAATAAATATTATTATATAATTATATACTTTATAAATAATAATTATATATTTTATAATTATTTTTTATAATTTGATATAATACATATTATTATTTATGAAATATATAATAATTAAGTTGCATATAATAACTAAATGTATCGTTAAAACACAGTTATGGTACTCATTGATAAGAGTTGGACACGGTTAGAGCGTCATCAGCCAGAATATATATTGGGTCTTGCCAATTTTGTCAAGCATTCTAGGAAGTTTGTGAATCGTTTGAATGAGATACCATGTCCATGCAAGCGTTGTCGAACAAGACTCCTGGTAGATATTGACCTTCTTTCGAACCACGTTATGAAGCCCGGGTTTGACAACAGTTATACAACATGGGTACACCATGGTGAACCGGCTCCTCCTACACCTACACCTCCTCCACCACCACCGCCACCACTGCCAATAATAGATAACACAAGACAACCTTTTATAACTGACATGACATCGTTACTTGATGACCTTACCTATATGCCTCCGGACTATATTCCTCCTCCACCTCCTCCCAACTCAAGTAACAGACGGACTCAAGCTAACGAGTTTGAAGAGTTATATCGCAGTGCCAATGAGCCGTTGTACCCTGGTTGTGTAGAAGCGACTCGATTAGACTTCATGGCAAAGTTTACACATTATAAGGCCAAAGGTAAAATCACCGATACCATATTCAATGATATTCTAGAGTGGTTCCAAACTATCTTTCCCCCAAGCAGAGGATTCAAGCTCCCACCGTCATACTATGCAATAAAGAAGACATTTAAAACGATCGGGTTAGGGTACGATTCGATACATGCTTGTGAACACGATTGTTGCTTATTTCGGGAAGGATACGCCGATTTGGATTTCTGTCCGGTGTGTAATACAAGTAGATGGAAAGACACTAACACGCCGGGGAAGAAAGTTCCTAAGAAGGTGCTGCGTTACTTTCCGATCATTCCTAGACTACAACGTTTGTACAAGTCTAGTAAAAGTGCAAAGGATATGATTTGGCATGCTACTGGAAAGTGTACGGAGCCCGGTAAGATGCAACACCCGTGTGATGGTGCGGCTTGGAAGAAATTTGATGCCAAGTATGGTGATTTTGCAGCAGAACCAAGAAATGTTCGATTAGGGTTGGCTGCTGATGGTTTCAATCCATTCGGCAACCTTAGTCAGACTTACAGCATGTGGCCGGTGATATTGACAACATACAACCTGCCTCCGTGGTTGTGTATGAAAGAGAGTTCTTTAATGCTGACGCTGTTAATTCCTGGCCCTAAATCCCCGGGCAAGGACATTGATGTTTACTTGAGACCTTTAATTGATGATCTAAAACTTTTATGGGATGGTGTGAGTACTATAGACCAAGCTACAGGCGAGGCATTCACCATGAGAGCGATGCTTTTATGGACCATCAATGATTTTCCGGCTCGAAGTAGTTTGTCTGGGTATAGTGGGCAAGGTTACAAGGCTTGCCCTACATGTAATGACGACACTCCATCTCTTCATGTGGCAAGCAAAATAGCTTATGTTGGCCACAGAAGATTCTTACCGCCCCGCCATAAATCCAGGACTTCACGTTTATTCAATGGTAAACCCGAACACCAGCCCCGTCCTAGAACATTTACCATGGACCAGATTGACGAGCAACACGCTTCACTGCCAAATCGACTGCCCGGTAAACATAAGAATTTTGGGGGTGTGAAGATAACACGCAATTTTTGTGTTGAGCCTAACTGGTCTAAACGGTCTATTTTTTACGAGCTTGAGTATTGGCCTTTTCTTTCACTAAGACACAATTTAGACATCATGCATATCGAAAAAAATGTGTTGGAGGCCATCCTGAACACTTTGTTGATGAATGACAAATCTAAAGACACTGTCAAGGCAAGACAATACTTGGAAAAGTTGGGCATTCGAAAAAGCTTGTGGCTCACCCAAAGTAAAAACGGGAAGTGCAAGAAGCCTCAGGCTTCGTATTCCTTCACACCAGAGAACAGGAAAAAGTTTTGTCAGTACATCAAGAGTGTTAAACTACCAGATGGGTTCGGATCCAACTTCAAGCACAAAGTGACCGATAACGATACCAATATAACGGGCATGAAGTCTCATTACTGTCATATAATGATGCAACGTTTACTTCCTTTCGCACTTCAGGAATACTTGCCTGCTGAGATTGCAAGACCACTGATCGACCTATGTAACTTGTTTAAGCAACTCTGCTCTGCAACTTTAATGGTGGATGACATGTTGACTGCTGTAAAAAAGGTGGTTGACATTTTGTGCGATCTTGAGCTCATATATCCTCCTGATTTCTTTGACATTATGGTTCACTTGGTTATCCATTTACCTGATGAGGCCATTGAAGGCGGGCCTATCCGCCCCCGGTGGATGTATCCATTTGAAAGATACATGAAAGAGCTAAAAGGTTTTGTACGAAATAAAGCTAAGCCAGAAGGTTCGATTGCGGAGGGTTATGTTGCACAAGAAGCATTGACTTTCTGTTCTAAGTATTTTCGGGATGATGTTACCACTAAATTTAATCGTCTCGACCGTAATGTGGACCCCCCTCCCCCAACGTGTCAGTTTCAGGTGTTCCGATCGGTATGTAACCCGCTTGGGAAAAAGTCGTATATTCCGTTCCCTTATCAAGAGTTCAAGAAAGTGGAATGGTATGTACTAAACAACAGTCCTGAAATCGACAAGTATATTTCTGAGTTCAAGAGGTACGCGTTTTTTATTTTATTTTGAAACTTCTTTTTCTTAACAATAGCGACTTATTCTAATACCATGAACGTTTTTCAGATTATATCCTGACAAAGACGAGAAAAAAGAATTCTCCGCGTGGTTTGGGAAAATGGTAAACTTAGACTTATCTTGTGTACTTACTTGTAAAAAAATAATATTATTATAAATAGTTTTCTGTACCTAATCCTTTATTCCTCATAGATCCGTCAACGTCACGTAGATAATGACAAAGACCCAGAGGTTATCCAGACCAGCGAGTTATTCGCTTTGGCTTGTGGACCATCACCGCATCCAATCTCAATAAACTCTTGCATAGTCGACGGTGTGAGGTATGTCGTGCACAGTCGCGATGAACGTCGTACAACTCAAAACAGCGGCATTTGTGCGCCTGGCCTTGAGAACACAATGGCTTATGGTCAGCTTCAACAGATCCTCGTGTTTCGTTATTTGTCGTTCAGTGTTGTGTTGTTCAAAGTTAAGTGGTTCGACACTCGCCCCATGTTACGTAAAAAACGTCTTATCTATAGAAACAACATGACTCAACTCACCGACACAAGAGCTGAGTATTGGAAAGATGAACAATACATTCTCGCAACACAAGTCAAACAAGTCTTCTACATTGAAGATCAGAACAAACCCAACTGGAAGGTCGTTGAACATGTTAATCATAAAAAGTTTTCCAACGGGGGTGTCATAGTGTCAGATGCCGTTCCTGATATTATACATTTCGACAACTCATCTGATCTACCACTTTCCACTGATTTGAATGACTTGGGTGATGTGACCTTGAATATAGATGGCCACGAAACGGAGGTTGATGCACCGCCAAATATCATTGATGTTGATGATGAAGACGATGGTATTACTGATGATGAAGACGTCCCTCATGATTTAAGTGATGAAGAACGTGTGAATGATGATGATGGTGAAGACAGAGTTTATTCTAGTGAAGAAGAAGATTGACCTTTAGTTGTAATTTGCAAAAGACACTTATTTGTTTGAATTAATGAATCTAATTGTTGTGGATTTTTTAAATGTGTATATTTATTTGGATGTGTTGTATTTGAATTTGTGCATGCTTATATTATTTTGTTCATGAATTTGTCTATGTTATGCTAATTGTACTTGTACAGATGTCAGCAGATGTTGCAGGATCACACGGTGGTGACGGTGGTGGTGAGGATGAACCTCCTACGCCAAACATCCGCAGCGGTTGTTTCGCCGCATTTAGAAATAAAGGTAAGAATATTTGGATTATTGTAACACAATCAAAAATTTGGTGCATATATATGTTGCTTGCCTTGAATTTTTATTACTTTGTCACTCACTTGATTTTTGCAGGCAAAGGCAAAAGAAAAGAAAATTTGGGCGGCAGAGCGGCTGGTAGAAAGACTCGAGGCATTAGCCGATGTATCGATTTGTTGGAGGAAGTTGGTCAGCATGGCCCTGTCCCGATAGATTTTGAAGAAAAATCTCACCGGCCTCGCGGCACGCATGCTCAGCATTTATCTAATTACATCGGGGATTGTATCAGGAGGCTCGTGCCACTGTACTACCCAAGTTGGGCTGATGTCCCTGATGAGATCGAAACATTGGTTTGGGCGAACATAGAGGTCAGTTATCATTTTTATGTTCATAACATTATTGTGTTTATTTATTTAATGATGTATATATTTAAATAAATTTGTTTATTTATTTATATCATATAAATAAATAACAAATTTAAATAAATATACAAATTGTATCTTATTTATTTATATCATATAAATTTTTTTTAAATATATATAAAAAAATTAGAATAAATATAAAAAAATTTAAATAAATATATATTTGATGAGAATAATGTAATAAGCTTTTCGGATAAGCTGTTTTCAAACAGCTTATCCTGATATGCTTATCAGAACAGGCTGTTTGAATACAACTTATCTTGATAAGCTTATCAGAACAAGCTGTGTGAAAACAGCTTGTTCTGATATGAATACAACTTATCTTGATAAGCTTATCAGAACAGGCTGTTTGAATACAACTTATCTTGATAAGCTTATCAGAACAAGCTGTGTGAAAACAGCTTGTTCTGATATGCTTATCAGGATAAGCTGTTTTCAAACAGCTTGTCCTGATAAGCTTATCAGGATAAGCTGATTTCAAACAGCTTGTCCTGATAAGCTTATCAGAACAAGTTGTTTTCAAAAAGCTTATGCTTATTAGGATAAGTTGTTTTTATTATAAAAAATTAAATAAATGACTAAGCCATTAAATAAATAAACAAAATAATGTATAAATTATATCTCTAACTCTAACTCTGTTTTTGTTTTATTTGTTGTATATGAATGCAGAATCAGTTTAATTTGACGCCACACAAGAGTAATCCTGGTAGATGGAAGGAAATACGTGGCGGCATCAATCAAATGCTTACAAAGAGTTATAATTCTCGAAAAAATACCCTCAAGACAAAGCATTGGGTCCGAGACATCGATACCGGCAGGGTAGATATCGGCAGAGTCCGCAGCGAGCGTCCAGAGGAAATTACTGCAGAGGACTGGGAGAAACAGATCGCACTTTGGAGTAATCCGGATTACGAGAAAAGATGCCAGACGAACTCCCAGAACCGGTCTAAGCAGAAGACGCCGAGTCGGCAGGGATCCCGATCGTTGGCACGCCTTCGAGACCAAGTGGTGAGAAATTCTATAATTAATTTACATACATATATGTCTTTGATTATATGTTTTGGTGTGTTGTGATTTTTTGTTTTGAATTTGCTTCATTCTATATATGCGTGTCTATGTATGTACAGACGCAAGCTGCAATTGAAGCTGATGTGCCACCCCCGACTGTCATTGATCACTTCTTCATTGCGCACACCGACCAGGATGGGAATTTTCCTTGCGATGCGGACCGCGTTATGTATGTAAGTATTTTTTTTTAAATTAATTTATTAATTAATTTTTTTTTGGATATGCCTTGTTTTTTACTATTCCTTGCCGATAAATAATGTACCAACCCGACTAATATATAATATACTAACTGTCGTTTGTTTTTGTCACTTCATTAGGAGGAGATGCTTGCGATGAAGGCTGAAGGAAAATATACGGACGACGAGATCAACCGTATCGTCCGAGGTGGAAAGCAGCGAGGCCACATGCCTGGTGTCGGCCAGATAGTGCCGAGAAGGAGTACTCACTATATTCCTCCTCCTCCTCCCGTCGACCCACGGTTGGAACAAGCGTCTCAAGTGTTTAACTTTTTGAGAAGTGACGATAGGTTTGCCGATGCGTTCGGAGCATTTCTATCGGGTGGTGCTAGCGGGAGTGGCACGGGAGGCAGCGGTAGTGGCGCCGGTGGGAGTGGTAATGGTTAGTATGCTTGTCTTGTTTTTCCTACCTTAGCATGCAAGTTTAATAATTGTAAACCCCGAATTGCAAGTTTAATAAGTGTAACTAGGAACTTTGTACTCAAGTTGTGACATGTATTTGTATTGATCGAGAGGTTACATGTTATTGTGTTTTGGTACTAGATTCGTGGTAGATTTTTGGTATTTTTATCTTCAGGTTTTGTATTTGTATTCCCAGGTTTTGGTAGATTTTTTCCGGAAAAATTCCGGAAAAAATCTGGAAACAGCCTGCTGTGCAGGCAGCTAAAAAAAAATGTCAAAGTTTCCCTGGCGACATGTCGCCAGGGAAACTTTGAATTATTTGACTTTCTAAAAAGTCAGCCAAGTTTCCCTGGCGACATGTCGCCAGGGAAACTCAAAAAAAACATTGACTTGTCAACGCCAGGCGTTGACTCGTCAACGTTACGTCTAGTTTCCCTGGCGACATGTCGCCAGGGAAACTCAAGAAAAACATTGACTTGTCAACGCCAGGCGTTGACAAGTCAACGTTACGTCTAGTTTCCCTGGCGACATGTCGCCAGGGAAACTCAAGAAAAACATTGACTTGTCAACGCCAGGCGTTGACAAGTCAACGCCTGGCGTTGACAAGTCAATGTTCTTCTAGAGTTTCCCTGGCGACATGTCGCCAGGGAAAAGTGAGGTTTAGAAAACCTGTTTAACTTAAGTTCCTTAATCAGCCATATTTTCCCTGGCGACACATGTCGCCAGGGATACTATCCCGCACCAAGTCCGACGTGGCACCAATTTTTGAACCAAAGAGTTTGCGGGGCCCACTTGTCGCCAGGGAAATCAAAATTTGTCGCCAGGGAAACAATCCCGCACCAGCCTTTCTTGGCGTACGTTCCCTGGCGACATGTCGCCAGGGATTCATCTTCCCTGGCGACATGTCGCCAGGGAAACGTCGCGAATTTGGCCAGGGAAGGGTTCGAATATTGTAGTGTACTTTCTATTAAACTAGCACTAAGCCAATTTTATGTTTAATTGACTTACTTAAATATACAAAACCATAAAGCTAAAAATACAAATCACACAATTTCCCTCCTTTTGTTTACTGTAAACTGACCACAAGCAGACACCAAAACCTACACATTCTTTTTTCATCCTCTGTACTATCGTTTCCCACTAGTTTTTGTTCTACTTTTCTTATTTGTTGAGATCAATTATGAAGCACACAAAACCAAACACTCTTTCTCCCTTTCTGTGTTGAGGCTACGTGTAACAACAAAGACCAAGAATTATGCAACTTTCCTCTTTTCATGTATGAACTTACAGGGTCATGTGAGGTAAGTTTCGACTAGCCTTCATCCCCTAATAATCCATCTATACAACCCTCTAACCATCTACTTTAAATCATAGTGACATTTCATAGACCAAGTACTCTTACCCTGGTCTTGACAATAACATGTGATACCAAGTTTGACTATATTATCCTTTTCCATTCTACTATACAAAGTTGCGCCCTTCGTTTGAGATCACACAAACGCAACTTAAAATACAAACATGTAAACATAAAGACCCCTTAAACAAAGCTACCATTACTTTATATAACCACACATTCACGCCTAGTAACACATTCATGTTTCTTTCTTCTTTTTTCTTCTTGGACCGAGCAGCAACAAGAAATAACCAACACTAACTCAAACACTTCCACCTTATTCTTCTTTACTTCCTTGACTGCGACTAGCAGCAGACACCAAACAAAACCCATACTCGTTTTTCTCCCCTTTGGTTGATTTCAAAGAAGTAGCAAACAACTTGATAAAGAAAACCCTAAAAGACGTTTACATGTTTCTGCCCTTGATTGAGTTAAATGTAGCAGCCTAAATATTCGATGTTAGGGATCACAAGACGAAGAACGAAACGGGCGGGTGTCGAGTTTTCTAGTTGGAGTTGGATTCTGAGATCGGTTTAAAACTTGTTCGGTCATGGTTTGAATCACCGCTTATATACCTCGCTTGTGAGTTAAACGCTTTTATTCCCTTTTGTCTACATCATGCATATAAGTCCTACCAGTAGTGTTGCTTGAGTTAAAACTAATGTACTGTAAGTGATAGTACAAACTACAAAATATGTTTCTTGTCATTGTGTTTAACATGGAAGAAAATGATGGACAATAGGGTTTTCACCACACTTTGATCAATGAATAAAATTTGCTAATAAAGTTTATGTTAGAGTTTCTGGTTTATAACGACTTGACCTAATTGTAAAACCCCCCTATAAAACGTCTTCAACCAACGAATCGAATGTCAAATATTGAAAACATCCTACGTTTAGCAAAGAGTCCAAATATAGACACTTAGATGGTTGTTTTACTATTTAAAAGGAAGAAGTAGAATCTGTTATTTCATGTTATTAGAAAGTAAGCTAGACTCGGACAACTTCGAGCCCAGTTTAGATCAGTCCTGACCACGGGGGCAGGTCGGCTACAGGATAGGTTTCGTAGCCGAGTTGTTCAAGAGCCTATAGCTTCTTGAAATACGCCATTCGGTCAAGTACAGAATTAGTTATTCTCTTTTGAAATGTGTCAAAACTGCCTTTCTAAAACTTGGTACAGTATACAATATATAAATAATATGCATACCGATCATCCAAACTTTTAAAACAACTAATGTTCTTTTTGTTATATATATCGAAACATCCTCGTAAAGTGTATCCACTTCGGACCTACTTTTGTATAAGTAAAGCTTGTCGGTAAACAAAACTCAACATGTCTTAATAGAGACTACCCGGCTACCAACCTAGCGGTGTTCTTGGTTTGCTCCACGGGCGATTAACGAGTCCATTATTCTAGTCTAAAAACCCAAGAAAAAAATACCGTCATTTAGAAAAGTAAGAAAAGTATAATGCATGACTTAAAAATCTTTTTCTACTCTAACTGATGTTTCATGTTTCTTAACATGTAACATGTCGTTTAACAATTAAGGTATTTAGTAATTTTAATTAATTAATATATTTTAATGATAAAAATATAAAATGTATTTAAGATATTTGACCCATTAAATGACTAAACTAAATGAACTGTCCCGATTGCGAAATGTTTAGTATTGCTAAATATATCTCGATTAAATGTCTACACTTTTATTAAAAATATTAAACATTCGCAAGTATTAAAAACTATCGATTTATTTGAATAAACTCAAGCACATATTAGGGGACTAAATGCTACCCTTATTGTCATTTTGAATGTATAGTGATACATATTTTATTTAATTTAGGGTACGGATTGTTTCGAGCTATTATTTCTCCATGTCTATGTTGTGCTATTTTAACCGTTGCTATTGCTTCGAGGTGAGTTTCATAGCCCCACTTTTTACTTGTTTTGTATACTTTTGGGGTGATAGCATTGCTTGTTTTAAACGGATGAACATAAGTGCTCAAACTTGATACGTTTGCCTACATGATGTCTAAGTAGCGATATCCCTAGATGCTTTAGCCCACTATCGTGAACCGTTAATTACTTTGTGTAAGCGCGAATGTTATGGATAGATCTATTGGGATTGACCTCCCTATCTAATGTTGGTTGTGTGACCAAATTAGATACACTTACATTTGAGGTCGTTACGAATGTTTTGGGATAAGCATTTGCTCGGGCTCTCACATTATCTGGTCAGTACGGTTAACGCTTCGGTGTCATGTGCTTAGACGTAGAGCAATGTAAACGTATGCTATTTGCTTATAATCTTGTATTTGTTATAAGATTATATGCCGGTTGCGTGACTAAAAACTTATGGTTCATCACATTATTTAAACTTAAACCTATGAACTCACCAACCTTTGTGTTGACGCTTTAGCAATGTTTTTCTCAGGTATCAAGACGGAGGAGTGACTTGGTTGTGCCATGGGAGATAATAAATTTGTGACTATCAACTGGTGTTTGAGCTTTTACTTATGTTACAAAAAACTCTGATTTAATTTAAGTTGTTGTACAAAAATGCTTCCGAATAATGTTTTATACTTATAATCATTTAAATCAATTAAAACGACTTATTTAAATGTCGTTCTTTATCATTATGTCTTATGATAGTCATGATAGTCGCACCCTAGTGTATTCACGTACTCTGGTAATTTGGGGGTGTGACAAACGTAAAAATACTGATGAGTACGTAAAATTATTGGTTAATACGTAAAAATAAAGAAGTATTGGTTAATATTTTAGACTTTAAACTTGCATGATTAAAGACGCATAAGTGTATAATGTATTTTGGTTATCCATGTGAGACCCATCTAGACTTACGTGGTTTTGCATTTAGACCCACGTGGTTTTAAAATTAGACGCATCAAAGCTCATTTAATTGTGTTGATGAAAACTAAATTAATCATCTAGACTCATTTATATTTTTCAACAAAACCATCTAAACATCTTTTTTTAAAAATAATCATTGGATAAAAAATGGTAAGTAATAACACATAACACATATGAAACACAAAAACTATACCTACCTAATCTTATGTATGTCTCTTGATACGTTCATTTATGTATATGTAAGATTGTTTATCTTCGTCTAAAATTCGTTTAATTTCTTAATAACTAACCCAGTTATTTAGTCAACCTAAACCCGAGGGTACACCTTTTGATGGCCAGCAGCTTAGTGATTGGATTTGGGTTCAACCCGGACAAGAAATTAAGAACAGTGTTCTAGTGAGTTACAGATTCACCACCCAAAAGAACCATTGGGCAACCCAATTTGAAAATTCTCGATACAGATGCACCATGAGATTCTCAAATCAGTCTCCAAGATCACCTCCTAACCTTGCCTATAATTAGGATAGCAATGGAAAGTACTCTAAAAGATTAGAGATTTCATTTTAGGAAAACCAAATAAACAGCCTCTTTTCTCATTCATAATTTGTCAATACATACAGAAGAAAAGGGAGATTAACTGCCCACATAGCTACATTTAGGGAAAGTAAATAACTGCTCTAGAAAAAGTCAAATAAATGAAAATAATAAAGAAAATAAAATAACATGGTAATAAGGTAAATATTCTTGCTGGTATGTAGACTAATATGTGGGGGTATTGTCTGCAATCAAATACTGGAAGGATTTGATTGAACTAAGCTGACCCATGTGTCTCCCACGTGACTCGGGCCTCGAGGTGGGTTCGGGTCAATCATATCACACGGGTCTTTAGGAGCCTGCCAATCATCCTCCTGCCTATCATCCTCCCCAGCTGCAGAAAAGTTTGCCCTCAAACTTGGAAGAGGATCAACAGGATCGTAGTAAGGTTCAATATCAGCTACGTTGAACGTGGCTGCCTCTTTAGGAGTTCCAGGCAGACTAACCTTGTAAGCATTATCGTTAACCCATGCTAAAACCCTAAACAGACCATCAGACCTGGAGCTAAGCTTGGAGCGACGCTTGGCTGGAAACCGATCCTTGCGAAAATGGATCCAGACGAGATCACCCGGTTGAAACAGTATGTGTTTGCGTCCTTTATCACGGCGATACTTAAGGAGTTCATTGGACTTTGTGATTTTATCATGTATGTGTTGGTGCAAAGCCTTGATATCAGCAGCTCGGTCACTTGCTTCCGGGTTAAACTTAGAAGATGTATCAAGGACTGCTAGATCAAGTGGAGTCTTCGGGTTCAAACCATAAACAACCATAAAAGGACTAAGACCAGTAGTCTTGTTCGGAGCCCGATTATAAGCAAATTCAGCCTGAGGTAGTAAATCTTCCCATTGTTTGAGGTTAGTAGTGATGAGAGCTCGAAGTAGCGATCCGAGGGTGCGGTTGGTAACCTCCGTCTGTCCATCCGTTTGTGGGTGACTAGAGATACTAAACTTGAGTTTAGTACCCATTTTTCTCCACAAGGTTATCCAAAAATGGCTAAGAAATTTGACATCTCGGTCACTAACCATAGTTCGTGGAATCCCATGGAGACGAACGATTTCTTTAAAATATAGGTTAGCCACCTGCACAGCATCATATGTCGTATGACAAGCGATGAAATGAGCCATTTTTGAGAAACGGTTGACCAACACCATAATAGAATCCTTTTGGCGTTGTGTGCGGGGCAAGCCAACGATAAAATCAAGACTAACGTCTTCCCACGGGGAAACGGGTACAGGTAATGGCATGTACAATCCAAGGGGAAAAGAGTGACCTTTGGCTCGGTGGCATGGTAAACAGCGACGGACAAAATGCTCTACATCTCGCACCATCTTGGGCCAAAAGAAATGATTCTACAGCATTGTGAGAGTTTTATCTATACCGAGGTGCCCTGCTAAACCACCTTCGTGGGTCTCTTTGATCAACATTACTCGAAGACTATGTCGAGGGATACATATTCGTTGTCCCCTAAATAGAAAACCATTAAACAAGTGATATTTACCAGTAGCATGATTCTGACAGCTACTAAACAGCTCCCCGAAATCAGGATCAGAAGAATAGTCGTCCTTGAGGAGTTCGAGACCCATAACCTTCGGCTGTAAAGAATTAATTAAAACATACTTACGCGACAAAGCGTCAGCCCCTTGTTTAATTTCCCTGACTTGTGCTTAATAGTGAAAGTAAAAGCCTGTAAAAACTCCACCCATTTAGCATGTCGAGGTTGTAGTTTGTGTTGGCCCTGAATATACTTGAGTGCTTCATGATCGGAATGCAATATAAATTCCTTAGAGATCAAATAATGTTGCCAATGATCTAAGGCCCTCACGATTGCATAAAATTCTTTGTCATACGTGGTGTATCGCCGTTTCGCATCATTAAACTTCTCACTAAAGTATGCAAGTGGACGACCCAACTGTGACAAAACAGCCCCAATGCCCACTCCTGAAGCATCACATTCAACCTCAAACATCTCATCAAAACACGGTAGTGCCAACACAGGAGTAGAAGATAACTGTTTCTTAAGTTCTTCGAACGCGGCGTGTGCTTGAGGGTTCCAAACAAACTGTTTGAGCTTGGTAATTTCAGTCATGGGTGCTACAAGAGTACTAAAATTCTTCACAAAACGCCGATAAAAGGAGGCAAATCCATGAAAGCTTCGAACTTGTTGAATAGTTTGAGGAACCGGCCAATCCCGGATAGCTTGAACCTTTCTTTCATCAACCTGGATTCCCTGACCAGAAACTAAGTGTAGAATATTGATAACCTATGAATCTATGAAGGGGTTTGTTGATTTCTAGAGAGAGAAAGTTAGAGAGAGAAAGTGAGAGAAACTATGTGTTATTTCAATAAATGAAACTAGAAAAGTGACAACAACCAACCCCTTTCCATGGTGGAAAGGGGTATTTATACTACAAGCTTACAATGGGCTTGGGCCGGTCCATGACAAGCCCATGGACCGGTTCTTACTTAACTTAATAAGCAACTAATGACTATTTGTTAACTACGAGCTATTACAACATAAATAATATTGTGGAGTGACCGATACTTCTAATATACGTAAAACGTATTTCTAACAATCTCCCCCTATGGGAGGTCACTCCACGTTACAAAATTCTAAACCTAGCATACTATACTAAGTCTTCGTTCTTTAGCTCGTAGTCTTTTCTTCTTTTCTTTCTTTTGTTGTGAATATGTTGGTTTGATCTTTTTGGCTTTGGCTTGAGAGCATTGTTCTTTGGCCTTTCACGTGCGATCTTTGCCTCTCTTGTGAATTTGCCTTCTCGTGACTCCATGTTCCACACACTTATGTCTTTTTGTTGAATTCTCGAAAGTTTCAGAGTTTGGTACAGCGGAAGACTTTATCTTGTTCTTTCTTGAATTTTTGCTAAACTTTGATGCAGAAAAACATAAGCATGTGGGAACAACTTCTACAGGTACACCGCAACACCACCGTCTTCACTGGTACACAGCAACGCCATCGTCTTCAACAGGTACACAGCAACGCCACTGTCTTTAACAGGTACACAGCAACGACACGAATAAAATGGCTTTGAACATTTTATTCTAATTCGGTAGCATTTTACCTCCGGTCGGTGAACACCGTTGGACGATATTAGATATCGTACCCGTGACGGATAGTTTCAATTAAGTAACTTCCTGACAGGATTTCGCGGGTAATCCCGTTCTCTTTATTCGACCGTCCAAAGCTGACTGCGAACATAAAGAGTGAATCACTTGGATAAATTATCCTTGTGATTTGAAGTCGTCAATTCATGAAGCCTGGAACAAGTGAATTTCAATTAAGATTTTCACCATCGTTGCTTTCCAGTTGTCACGAGCTCAATTCATAAAGAATCTTGCACGTTACCTACCAAGTGCTGTTTGATGTTGACACTAGAAGGATTTCCACTCGTCACTGTGGTCAATAAAGAGTCACTCTGAGTGTTCTGGCAAGATCATATGATAATGCGAAGAGGCCTGGAACGAGTTTAAGTTCAATTAAGAATTAAACCACTGTTACCTTCCAGTTTTTCACAAGATTGGTTCTAAAAGAACCGCACGTGTAACCTACCATGAGCTTGTTTGATGTTGGCTCAAGCAGGATTTCCATCTTCATTGTAATACTTGCGTATTACTCGGATGTTCTGGCAATATTACAGGAATACTGCGTAGGACTCATGAAAATCTCTTACTTTTCACAGTGTGTGAGAAAGCAAGGAATAAATGGAAAGTGTCCTAATGAGACTTTTGATGATCTCTTGGCTCTAGACTCGATTGTGCGTTTTGATTTAGTGAGCGATGGCTGGAGAGGAGTGCCACCTTTTCAATACCAGTCTATTCGGAGTGAATAAACCAATAGATAACGTGTTGATCTCCGTGTGATTAAAACAAATACCTTTTGAGAGATATTTGAGTTAGCTAGGAAGGGTTGTGCATTGCATCACTGGGTCCATGATGTCTTTCTTCAATACCGAGAATCATTAGCAAAAATGACCTCAATAGCATATGTATTGCCCGGTTTCTGCCTAAAGTTGTAAGGAGGGCTTCTTTCTTTACACCCTTTATCTTTACAATTCTTTTTCATTCTTCAACCCCTTCAATGCTTACCAATACGTCATCACTAGCACCTTGTTGTGATTGTTCCAGTGCTAGCTTAAGTACTTGGTCGGCATTCAGCTACGTTCACATTCTTTCTCCAACTTTCCTAGGACTTCTAATTCTATCTAGGAAATTGTCCTTGGGAAGATTCCATCGGCTCTGATGAATCATTGGACTAAACTTATTCCTACCACCCTTTTGTCACCACATCCGTCGTGAATTAAGCGTGTTTTGGGAAGGAGTTGCCACCATGAAAAATCATTGAAAATCACCTAAAGTACTTGTGATATTGAAATCAAAAGTTTTGTACCTTAGGTGTTTTGTTCATCAAAAACGCTCCCCCTTAACACGTGCTTTACACATATTAAGTTGGATAATCGTTAAGTCTTTTTCATCTTTTAGCCAAGTATCACTTACGTCTCCTTAATCCCATTTTCTCCCCTTATCCAAAATGTTAACCATTAATATTTGGGATATTGAATGGATTAACCGGTCTTTGGGTAAAAATGAAATCGATATTTGGCCATAGAACATGTTAATGCTCCCCCTTAATTTAATAAGGGATAGTTGTAGTGCTTTAGTATGATATATTTTGAAAGATTTAGAATCTCGTGAGAAATTCTTGAAAAATTATCATACCTTAACACTACATCAAGCCATTAAAGCACAATATTCACAAATTTACATATTCACAATTAAAACCAATATAAAGTGGACCTGAAATGTACGACCCATTAGATGGATCGTTGCAGTAACTTGTGGTGCACTTTATATGGTCTACCACCAACGAATCTTTCATTCGGAACAATCCTTCATTCGGAACCTTTCATCCGGAACTCTTCTTTCGGAACTTCTTCATTCGGAACTCTTCATTCGGAACTCTTCATCCGGAAGTCCTTCATTCGGAACTTCTTCATTCGGAACTTCTTCATTCGGAAGTTCTTCATTCGGAATTTCTTCATTCGGAACTTCTTCATTCGGAAGTTCTTCATTCGGAAGTTCTTCATCCGGAACTTCTTCATTCGGAACTTCTTCATTCGGAAGTTCTTCATTCGGAACTTCTTCATTCGGAACTTCTTCATTCGGAAGTTCACTCGGAACTTCCTTCATTCGGAAGTCCTTCATTCGGAAGTTCGTCCGGAAGTTCACTAGCCATGTTCATTCGGAAGTTCACAAACCGTCCCCCATGAAAGATTATTCTGAAGCAAGACCACTCATAAACCATTTGGCCAATTAATTTTCCACAAACACTTTTGAAAAATCGTTTTGATGACGAAAATGATTTAATATTTTCTCCCCCTTAAACGATGACCCATTTTCTATTTAAAGAGATGTAGTCATTGTTTAAAGAGTCAAATATTGATGAAAACATTTCCAATTAATGTCTTGAAAAAGATTGATTCGTGGTGTGAATAAGATTTCTCTTATTTTAACAAATTAATGCACTGAGACGTACATAAATTCGTGTTAGACCAAGTTGTAAAGTAAACTTGATCCCTTTGCATGATTTGGCTTGTAAATCACGCCCGAGAAAATTAATTCCCGTTTTGAGCCAACGTTTTCCAAGGAAATACGTGACTTTAATATGAAAACCGGGTTGCAGTCAGAAATAACTACAAGCCATAATGGGCATGTTTTAAAAATGTACAACTTTTATACGGACTCTATTTATGGCACCGTGTCAATATTAATCGACATTTCTAAGGCCGTAAATATTACCGTACTAAAAGACATGCCCGTTTTAAAACGAAAAATATTTTTGGTTTTTCTTGATTTTATAATTTTTATGGTTTTTCTAGGTTTTATATTTTTTATGGTTTTTCTTGGTTTTATATTTTTTATGGTTTTTCTTGGTTTTATATTTTTGTGTTTCTTTTTGTGGTTTATATATTTACGATAATATACATGATCACGAACAAAGGATACTCTGAATAGTTTACCACGACTATTCAGCTGATTCTTCTGCCAACTCTTTGAGAGTTGCTGGGGTGAATGATTTCATGCCAAGCTTGTCGATCAAAAACTCGATTCGTCCTCGATCTAAGGCTTTGGTGAACATATCCGCCAGCTGGTACTCAGTAGTGACAAAATACAGCTCGATCACTCCGTTCTCCACCTGCTCCTTAATGAAATGGTAGCGAATGTCTATGTGCTTGGCCCGGGAGTGTTGAACATAGTTGCAGCAAAGGGCAATGGTGCTCTTGTTGTCACAATACATCTGGATTTTGTTGAATCCCAAACCGTAGTCAGTTAATTGTGATCTCATCCAAAGGACTTGAGCACAACAACCGGACATGGCGATGTATTCAGCCTCCGTGCTTGATATTGCAGCGCTTTTCTGCCTTTTTGAAGACCAACTGATCAATCTATCTCCAAGGAGTTGCACAGATCCAGAAGTGCTACGCCTCGTGTCTTGACATCCAGCATGATCGGCATCTGCGTATGATATTAAAGCAATAGAGGAATCTTTCGGATACCATAGACTACGATGAAGTGTTCCTTTTAGATACCGAAAGATCCTTTTCACAACATGTAGGTGCTTTTCGGTAGGCCGAGCCTGATACCGGGCACACATGCATACAGCAAATTGCAAATCATGCCTGCTAGCAGTCAGATATAGAAGGGTGCCGATCATCCCACGGTAAAGTTTTGGATCGACAATAGTCCCATTCCTATCTTCATCTAACTTGGATTTCTCCACCATTGGAGTATCCACGGGGTCACAATTTTCAAAGTTATATTTCTTAAGAGATTCTAGAGCATATTTGGATTGATTAATAAAGATGCCTCTGGGATTCTGAGAAATCTGTAATCCTAAGAAAAATGAAATTTTTCCCATCATCGACATCTGAAAGCGTGTGGACATTATCTTCTCAAATCGATTTGACAATTCTATGTTAGTGGCAGCAAATATTATATCATCAACATAAATTTGTACCAGAATCATGTCGTTGCCTTCCTTGAGAGTGAATAGAGTGGGGTCCACCTTGCCTTTGGAGAAGCCTTCCGAAATGAGGTATGTTGACAGTAGATCATACCATGCGCGTGGAGCTTGTTTCAACCCGTAGAGAGCCTTCTTAAGCTTGTACACATGATTAGGAAACTCCGTACTGACGAACCCATCCGGCTGACTAACATAGACTTCTTCCCTTAGTTCACCGTTCAAAAATGCCGTCTTCACATCCATTTGGTAGACGATCATGTTCAAATGAGCAGCATACGCAAGAAATAGTCTAATAGCCTCCAATCTAGCCACAGGAGCAAAAGATTCTTCAAAGTCTATACCCAAGGCTTGTTTATATCCTCTAGCGACCAATCTAGCCTTATTCTTCAATACCGCACCCATCTCATCAAGTTTAACCTTATAAACCCATAACAAAGTAAGGATGTTAACCTTGTCAGGGAGAGGAACCAATTCCCATACTTCAAGTCGTTGGAATTCATTTAGTTCCTCCTGCATAGCTTCAATCCAAGATGATTGGGTCATAGCCTGCTGCCAATTTTTAGGTTCAACTTCAGAGAGAAATGCATCAAAGTAGCAATAAAGTGCACTCTCTTGTAATTGATGGCGTGTAGAGACTGGTCGATCTAGATCTCCAATAACATTCCTAATTGGGTGATCTTTTGTCCATTTAGTGCTATGGTTTTCAATCCTAGGTGGTTTGGAGTGAACAATAGAAGGAGCTTCTTCTGAGGTAGACGCGGCTGAAGGGTTTTCAGGGATCGCTACACCAAAGAAAGGAAGCTCTTGCAAGTGAGCATATTCCAAGTCGTGATCAGTAGAATCCTCTTCCACATCATTAGGCACAAGTAGGGGTGATGATTCAGGTGTAGTTTGAGAATCACTTGGTGAAGGTGCATCCGGTTCAATGTGAATTGTAGATGCATTAGATAAAGGTTCATTAGCTTGAGCAACCACTTCAGGTATTGGAGCAATTACTACAGGTGCTGGAACTTCATCAGTCGGGGGATCAAAGAATTCATCAAACAACGGTTGAAACAGTTTATCCCACTCGGGCCTTGATGGTGGTAAAAATGATGTAGAAGTAGGATTATTGGGAACTAATCCGGAACTAATAGCACCGGTTCCCATCTCATGAAGCGCGGGTTCAGAGCTGTGTTGCTCAGAAGCCATCACTGTCAGCTCGTCGAAATCTGCGTCCATAGTTTCTACAATCTTGCCAAGACGACGGTTATAGATTCGGTATGCTTTCTTGGACGGTGAGTAGCCAATGAAAATACCTATATCGGCTTTTGGTTGAAGCTTACCCAAGTTCTCACTATTGATGTTTGGATAACAAAGAGCACCAAACACATGAAAAAATGAAACATCGGGTTTACGGTCATGTAAAAGCTCATAAGGTGTTTTTCCATGGCGTTTCCGAATGATAGAACGGTTTTGGGTGAAACATGCAGTAGATATAGCCTCTGCCCACAAGAACAATGGAGCGTTCGCATAGATAAGCATAGTCCTAGCAGCTTCCATAAGTGTACGATTCCGTCTTTCAACGACACCGTTTTGTTGTGGAGTGCGTGCAGCGGATGTTTCATGTGAGATACCAACTCCTTCATAATAATCACGAAGAGTCTGGTTGACGAACTCTGTACCATTGTCTGTACGAATACGGCGGACAGTAGTATTCAAGCGTACCTGAATGAATTTAAGAAAAGTGATGATAGCCTTCGGTGCTTCATCCTTTGTACGTAGAAATCTAACCCATGTAAACCTTGAAAAATCATCCACAATTACCAGAATCAATTTCTTACCGCTCACACTTTCAGTTCTCATTGGCCCACAAAGATCCATATGCAAAAGATGAAGTTTTTCTTGATTGGTGTCTTCAGCTTTGGGCTTGTAAGATTTCTTGGTACTTTTCCCCCTTGAACACGCGGAACATAAATGGTCCTTGTGAAATTTAAGCTTTGGAAGACCACGAACTAAATCGTTTTTAGCCAGATGATTAATAGCATCAAAGTTAAGATGAGATAATCTGCGATGCCATAACCATGACTTGGTCTTAGATGCTTTAGAGAGAAGACATACTGGAGAGGCGGCCATCATGTCTTGTAAGGACAAGGTATATAGATTTGCACCACGAGATCCCTTCAACAAATCTTTTCCTTCCAAGTTGCGGATGAAACAAGTGTGTTGTCGAAAAGCAACCTCAAGGTTGGAATCACAAAACTGTCCTACTGAGAATAAATTATGACCAAGACCTTCTACATAGTATACCCTTGAAATCGTCACGTTTCCAATCTGATATTCACCATACCCCATTATCTTTGCTATATGATCATTCCCGAATTTAACCGTACCAAGAAACTTGCTGACGAAATTTCGGAGCATCGAGCGATTTCCGGTCATATGTTTTGAACAACCGGAGTCCAAATACCACAGGATGATTTGGACCACCTGAAAATGTCACCACACGAAGACAATGTAGAGGTATCGAAATCTGAGTGTTCCTTGTTATTAGCAGGTACAGATTTAATAATCTTAGATTTGCTAACTCTAGGTTTCTTAGATTTCCTAGCCTTTTTCTTCCTAATAGGTGGTGTAGATTCTAGTTGGCTTAAATCCTGAGGTATTTCTTCACTGATAGGCACTATAGTGGGGGCTGACCTAATTAAAGGGCGCTGTTTCCATACTTGAGTGCGAGTGTTCCTAACTAAAGGACACTCAGACCTAACCTCAATGGATGCATTCCTAGTTAAAGGGCATATTTTTCCATCTAATGTAAAGGTCCTACCAGTGGGACGCCATTGCCAGCCAACTTGGGCACGAGTTCTACCCGTTGGCTTCCATTCAAGACCATTCTTAATAGCATTCATTTCATTCACGTGATCAATCAGACACAAATCATGACGTTGGGAAAACATACATTCATTACAATTCCAACAATTTAAATCAGAATTCACGAATGGTTTAGGCTGCTGCACAGGCGCAGAGCTTTTAGTCTTAACATGATTCTTTTTATTTAAAACTGAACTAGCATTCCTATTGTGAACTTCTACTTTCTTCTTTGTGGCACTACTAGTGGAGGGCTTGATCTTATCTTTCTTGAGTGGCGATCCTTTAGCCTTAGTAGTCTCTTTTAATCCTGTAGAAGGCAAAGTGGGAACATTAGCAACAGATTTTAAAGGTGTCTTACTTGATTGTGCCAATGACGGTTTCGCTCCTGGAGTCTTATTAAATGGAGTGACAGCAATGGGCCTATTATTAAGTAGTGCCGAACCTGGTGTACCTATATATTGCAAATATGCTAAGCAATATTGAACTCGCTTAATATATTCATGAGCCGAATAATAGTCGCTACTTGAGGGATCTAAGGCATAAAGATCGTCTAAAATATCCCTAAGAAGATCGACATGCTTAATGGCATTTCTCATATAATCATCATAGGTAACCGGGTTTCTCTTATGAAGCGGATTCTTATAAAGCACTACTGACTTGGTTGTTGGAGCACTAGTGGACGGTGCAGAGTCGGTAGCTAAGTTATCAACAACTTCTTGTCGGGTGAGAAGAAGTGTCTCCTTTAACTCAGCCAAAACCATATTTTTGTCAATGAGCAGGATGTTCAAGTCAGAGATTTCCTCGCACTTTTGGTTCAGTTGTTCAACATAAGATTGTTGCTGTGCCGCATTAAAAGCGAAGCGTTCTTCTAGTGAACCATAAAGAGCGGATAGTCCCTGTCTTGTCCGATCCATCTCCCCTAGAACAGACGAAAGTCTAATTTCTAAGACCTGGTTTTTAGACTCTGCAGCCTCTAGTTCCAATTTTAATGTTTCCTTTGAAGACACCTCTCTCTTCAATCTCATGATTTCTTCCTCTAATGTCTTAACAATTGCAATCATCTTGTCACTAGTCTCAACACCGTTTTCACAACCATTTGATATCAAAAGATCCTCATTTTGAGTTTGTTGTTTTAATTCTAAAGATATACAATGTTGTTCTAGTTGATTAAAGCGTTTTGAAAGTAAATTGTAAGAATCTTGTAGCTTTAAAAACTCAGCGTTAGATTCGTGACAAGAATGATTATCTACCTCATTTACAATATCAGCAACATTTACAGAGAGATCACAAACATCATAACATATATGCACATCATCACAATTAATCATAGCGGATGTAAGCTCATTCGAATAATTAACATTTACAGTAGTAAGCACATCACACGAGATTACTGCAGACAAGAATCGGTCATATTCGGTTAAAATCTTTTCTTTTTCAATTAGTTGTAGTTCGTAAGCGGTGTCCATTTCATAAAACACTTTTTGAACTTCACCAATTTCAAACACAAGATTTTCCTTAAGAGATGCAAAAGTTCCTTTTAGACTTTCGACAAACGGATTGATCTCATTTTTAAACACCTCGTTCATATGTTCGAAAGCCCATTCTCCGGCATTTAAGCCATTTGAAGTCGTACAATCCAAAATGACCTTGTCAAAATTAGTAAAGTATTGATTAATCTCTTGCAAGTTTAACCATACAGTGCTAACCGGTGGAAGATCCTTTGGAATTTCCTTAGGACCTTCCATATTGACAAGTGTAGGAAATGTACTAGGGTTTTCTTCATCTAATATGTAGGTCGGTGCTGTTATGAGATCTTTGTCCATATGGAAGCGAATTCTAAAATCCGTTTTTGCAAGCTCCTTATTCAATTTAAAATAATCACACTCGGGATATTTTGCAGAATTGTATGACCGATCCTCATCAACTAGATCCTTACTTGTTCGATCATCAGGAAAAACAATCGGGTCTAAAGCCAATCCTAATTGAGTTGCATTATAAAGTCTAGGACTATGTCTTAAAGCTTGTTTTGCATATCGTGGATTAGGGGGAAGGCCTTTTAGACGAGATAAGTTAAATTTTCTAAATGAAGCATCAAATAAGTGCACTAGTTGAGAAGCAGCGTATTGTCTTAACAGCAAGTAATCTAGACTTCTAATCTTATTAGTAGCATTAATCTCCATTTCATTCTTCTTAGACTCGAGTGATTCAAAATCCGTTTGAAGTTTTTGAAAATTAGTGACCACTAACTCCTTTTCTTGAAGTTCATTAGACAGATTTGCTCTTAAGTTTTCTATTTCTTGCAAGTGACCCATTTGTATGTTTCTAAAGTGATCATATTCGGGATTAGTTAGAACACTAGACGAAGGCGCTAGTTCCAAGGTTTGAACTTTCTCATTGCTTAAGGCAAGCTCATCAGACAAATTCTTATTCTTAGCTAAGGTTTCTAAGAGTGCAACATTCATTTGGCTAAGTAATGTAGCAGGAACCATGACCAAATCTTGTTGAGCAGGAGTAGGCGTATGCAAAATGGGTCCCGGTTGTGATTCACTCAAAATCTGGGGACTCACATTGATATTGCTATCATTGTTTGTCTCCTCATTTGAAAGACTCACCACCGAAGATTCATTCGAATCAGCACTCTCTTGCACAGCTTGATGTGGTTGAATACTATCATCAGTGGTATTATCGGTGGTATTAATAAGTACCTCAGATCTCTTTTCTGGCCCTAAGCTGGAGATAGTTGCCATGAGAGCAGCCTTTGCAGATTGAAAGTCATCACAGTCTGAGTCATACGCATCGAGATCATCTGCTTGGTATGCTGCATTCTGTGTGGTGACCGTGTCTTGTTCAGCAATCCCTGGATCAGCAAGAAATGCAAGCTCCTCTTCATCAAGTTCCCTTCCTTGTGCCTGAGCATTTACCAGATAGATCTTTTCTGCAAACCATTGTCCATCCCTTCTCCTCTTGGGTTTCTTACAATCCCTGGACATATGACCCTCTTCCTTGCAGTTGTAGCATGTAATCATTCGCAACTTGCCCGTGGAATTAGCCCGTGGAGCAGGATTGACCATTGGAGCCTGATTGACCGTGCGAGCATTGGTGGTTGATGTGGTAGGTCTCCCCTGATATGGTTGAATAGGCTGAACCATTACCCTGCCATTCTCAATTGTAGCTTGTTGGCGAGAATTGGATGAATTCCTCAACTGATTGTTGGTAGGAGCTGATCCCCTAAATCCTCGTTTGCTTAAAGTCCTTGTGAGATAAGCAGACATAGTGGTTAACACTTCAACTGGATCAGCACCTTGTTTAAATACAGGAACAGGGACTTCCTCATCATCACAGTACATTGCTTGGTCTTGAGCTGCATAATCACTAGAAGGAATACTCATTTGATCAGGGTAGCTTGTTGGATAAGCTGCATTCTCTTGATAAGATGAATATGAAGATTGAGCATAAGGTGCAATACTTGCTGGGTGAGGTTGTGTAGCATATTGTGATGAAGGTGCACTGAACCGATATTGTTGCTGATGTGAGGTGGGTGGTTGTGGTAAGATCGAGTATTGGGGAAAGGTGGGTGTCATGTAAGGTGATGGATGATAGGCTTGATGTCCCAAAATATAAGGAGTGTTGTTGTGAGACAAGCTTGGTTGATTCGCCATCAAAGCTAATGAATCAGGGTACATACCTCGTGGAGAACGGTGCATGATCACATGTTTCTCATGCTGCTGAAGAAAAGCATATAGTTGATCCAAATTGCACTTATGCAGATCCCTGGTTAACTTAACATCGGTAATATACTCACCCCATTCAGCTTGAGGTAAAGTATTCAAGAATTTGGTGTTAACCTGGAATGGAGCGATCACCAGATTGTATACATTCAGATCATTCATGAGTGTGGTGAATCTGAAGTAATAATCGTGAAGCGTTTCCCCTGGGTTGTAAGTGAATCTGTCAAACAGGTCATACAACTGACATTCCCTTTCCTGTTTGGTGAGAGACGTGCCTTGTAGCAACACCTTAAGACGTTCCCATAAATCCTTTGTCACTGTATACTGACTTACCATCCTATAGATGTCATGGGGAAGAGCTTGGAGAATTGTTTGAAGAGCTTTCTCGTCTGCATCGGCAACAAGTTGTTGGGCTGGTGTAAGTTCTTCAAATTCTCTTGGTCGAGACACATTGTTAGCCACGATGGTACCATAGTCAAGTGGACCATTTAAGATTGACTTAACCATAAGCCTCCCATAAATCGGTTTTCCCTTAAGATAAGACATCATCCGGCCTTGCCATGCTTCAAAAACTTCTTTGATGAGCATTGGCGGGCGATTATCCGTACCCGTAATGACGAAAATATCCGTAAGTGATGTCATCTGAGGCATTACTGAATTCGGATTCATTTTGTTAACTTCAAAGAGACAAAGATTATCGGTTGATCGAGCAGTGAAGTAAAGCTTGTGAATTGTGTTGTGTTTTTGTTGTAAGAAACCAAGATTAAATCCTCTAAAAAATCGTCGAAAAAACAAGAAAAATAACCCTTGATTCGGAACTTTTTGTTGATTCGGAAGTTCGATTCGGAAGATTTGGCTTGGAATTACCTTGATTCGGAACTTTTGGCTTGATCCGGAACTTCTTGATTCGGAAGTTCTTGGTTCGGAACTTTTGGCTTGATCCGGAACTTCTTGATCCGGAACTTCTTGATCCGGAAGTTCTTGGTTCGGAACTTTGTCTTGATCCGGAACTTCTTGATTCGGAAGTTCTTGGTTCGGAACTTCTTGATCCGGAACTTCTTGGTTCGGAACTTCTTGGTTCGGAAGTTCTTGATCTGGAACTTCTTGATCCGGAACTTCCTTGATCCGAAACTTCTTGATCCGGAACTTCTTGACCCGGAACTTCTTGATCCGGAAGTTCTTGGTTCGGAACTTCTTGATCCGGAACTTCTTGATCCGGAACTTCTTGATCCGGAACTTGTTGATTCGGAACTTTTGCTGGGAAATCAGAAACTTTATACGAAGAACAGTCGACCACAAAAAAAAGAGATTAAACCCAGATTTTGACCAAATGACCCAAAAAGTTTTGTGATTTCAACAATAATAAGTAAAAACTAATACTTATCCACTAATCCCAATCACAAAAACACCAAAAACACCAAGAATCAAGATGGATTTTCTTAAAGAACACTAATACAATCAAAAACTAAAGAACCACACAAATCACTACCTTAAATCACCCCATAGCTCTTGATACCAAATGTAGAATATTGATAACCTATGAATCTATGAAGGGGTTTGTTGATTTCTAGAGAGAGAAAGTTAGAGAGAGAAAGTGAGAGAAACTATGTGTTATTTCAATAAATGAAACTAGAAAAGTGACAACAACCAACCCCTTTCCATGGTGGAAAGGGGTATTTATACTCCAAGCTTACAATGGGCTTGGGCCGGTCCATGACAAGCCCATGGACCGGTTCTTACTTAACTTAATAAGCAACTAATGACTATTTGTTAACTACGAGCTATTACAACATAAATAATATTGTGGAGTGACCGATACTTCTAATATACGTAAAACGTATTTCTAACACTAAGTAACCAAGAAATGTTGTTTGGGCAGTAAAAAAATCATACTTTTGTAAGTTCCCATAGAGCTTTTCTTGGTCAAGTACTTCAAACAGTTTTTGGAGGTGTGATTGGTGATCTTTTTCGGTTTTACTAAAGACCAATATGTCATCGAAGTACACAACCACAAATCTGCCCAGAAAAGGTTTTAATACCTGATTCATTAATCGCATGAAGGTACTCGGTGCATTTGACAAACCAAAGGGCATAACCAACCATTCATACAGCCCCTCCTTTGTCTTAAATGTTGTCTTCCATTCATCCCCTTCATAAATTCTTATCTGATGATAACCACTTCTTAAGTCAACTTTTGAAAACACTGTGGAACCATGTAGTTCATCCAATAAATCATTTAGCCGAGGAATGGGGAATCGGTATTTGATAGTGATCTTATTGATTGACCTACTATCCATACACATTCGCCACTCTCCATTCTTTTTGGGCACCAGAATAGTGGGGACTACACACGGGCTGAATGACTCACGAATAAGTCCCTTTTGCAGCAGCCCATCAACTTGTTTCCTTATCTCTTCCGTTTGTTGGGGGTTAGATCGATATGCAGGTTTGTTGGGTAGTATGGAACCGGGAATGAAATCAATTTTATGCTGAATGGTGCGTAATGGAGGTAATTCAGAAGGGATTTCAGCCGGAAATACTTGGTTATAGGCTTGTAAGAGGGGTTGTACATAGGGGTGTGGTTCGGTTGGTGTTTTGAATTCTTCTTCATCAAGGCCCATGAGTAGGAAGTCCTTACAACAATAATACTCCTGTTGTGCAGCCTTCAAAAGTGTACTCAGGGTTTGGGTAGGTAAATTAGAAGGTGTCGCGGGTGACATTGGGGTGAGCACAATTCGGCGGTCATTGTGGTTGAATGAGTAAGTATTTAGGTAGCCATCATGCATGACCCGACGATCAAATAACCAAGGACGACCTAAGAGTACATGACAAGCATCCATAGGAATGACATCACACCAAATCTCATCGGCATATGACCTGCCAATACTTAAAGATAAAAGAATTCGATGAGAAACACGTATTCCTTTACCTTGATTGAGCCACTGTATCACATAAGGAGATGGATGGGGTTGGGTGGTCAGGTTCAATTTGGATACCAAGGTTTGAGAAGCAACATTAGTGCAGCTTCCCCCGTCAATAATTACAGTGCAAACCTTTTCAGCGATGGTACAACGCGTATGAAAAATGGCCTCACGTTGCAGGCTCCCACCGTGATCAGGAATGTTGCTGAGCGCTCGCCGGACAACAAGACATGCCCCCTCATCAGGTCCAACAACTTCCTCGATAACGGATTAAACATCCACAGCCGAATCCACTGTCGTGTCAACCGTAAAAGAATTATCTACCCCTTCGTACTCGGCCAAAGTGATCATCCTTTTGTTTGGACACTCGGAAGAAATATGCCCTAACCCTTGGCATCAGAAACACCTTCGTGGGGCACGGGTTGGGGTCGAAGAATTTTCAGGTGTAGTGTGAGTTTTGTTGGTGGGTAATGTTTTGGTTTGGGTTGTGGTTTTAGTAAAAGTTCGTCCTGCTTCAAACTTTACTTTGCTTCGTTGTTGGGTATCTACCTTGTGAGCCAACAGGGTTAAGTCATCTAGGGATGAGTAAGGGTACAATTCCACTATATTAGCAACACGAGTATCTAATCCCCCCAAATATCGTACTAGAGTTTGTGGATCATCCTCAGGTAGATCACACTTCATAAGCAAATACTCGAAATCCCGAGAGTACTCCTCTGCCGGTCGTTGGTTTTGTTTAAGATGGTGTAATTGAGAAAAACTTGCCTGAATGTAATAAGAGGGCAGAAATTTATGTTTCAATAGTTTTTTTCATCTTTGGCCAAGCCTTCACCTTCGTCTTTCCCAATCGTTCTCGCTTAGTGCACTTATTGGCCCACCATGTTGATGCGTACTTTCTCAGTTTCATGGCCACAATCTTTACTTTGTGTTCCTTAGATGTTTCTTTGTAATCAAAGGCACATTCTACTGTTCTCAACCATTCTACAAACTCGTCAGGATCGAGTTTTCCATCATCTTAGGAATGTCAACCTTAATATCATTGGAATACCATTGACCAGGTCCTTTTGAACGAGTCCCTGATCCACCAATGGAGTTATCATCTTCTCCTCGGTGGTTAAGAGAGAGTTCAAAGATCTGATCTTCCATAGCCTTAATCTTCTCAGCCATCGCCTTTTTTTCAGCCTCTAGACTTTCAAGAGCTTTCTTCAAATCAGCAGAACTTCGGGTATCCATAGCTCTGATACCAAATGATGGCCAACAGCTTAGTAATTAGATTTGGGTTCAACCCGGACAAGAAATTAAGAACAGTGTTCTAGTGAGTTACAGATTCACCACCCAAAAGAACCACTGGGCAACCCAATTTGAAAATTCTCGATACAGATGCACCACGAGATTCTCAAATCAGTCTCCAAGATCACCTCCTAACCTTGCCTACAATTAGGATAGCAATGGAAAGTACTCTAAAAGATTAGAGATTTCATTTTAGGAAAACCAAATAAACTGCCTCTTTTCTCATTCATAATTTGTCAATACATACAGGAGAAAAGGGAGATTAACTGCCCACATAGCTATATTTAGGGAAAGTAAATAACTGCTCTAGAAAAAGTCAAATAAATGAAAATAATAAAGAAAATAAAATAATATGGTAATAAGGTAAATATTCTTGCTGGTATGTAGACTAAAGGGCTGTTTGGTATTCAGGTTTAAATGGGTTTAGGGTGAAACAATAGTCAAATCCATCGTTTGGTTTGTTGTTTTATTCCTTTGACACAAGCCTCATCCCCAAAACTTCAATACACGCTCTATATGTGGGGTTTGTTAATAAAGCCAATAAGAGAATTCATTTTTTATTTGTCCTTCTTTCTTAACCACATATTTTTATTTATTATCATTTTATTTTTTATTTTTCTATTCTAAAATAATATATAACTATTAATTTAATCATATAAAATAATTATATTTTCTCTTTCCTAAACCAAATTCTAAACCATTCACTTTATAAACCCAAACCTAAAGTAAAACCCGATTTCAAACCAAACGAGCCCTAATATGTGGGGATATTGTCTGTAATCAAATGCTCAAAGGATTTGATTGAACTAAGAGGGAACGGTGTGGCGGCGAGGCAGGCTCGCCGCCGCTCGCCGCCCTTCGCCGCTACACCGACCCCCCCTCTCGCCGGTATTCAAATGTCACTTTGTGACATTGCTCGTTGGAAAAGAAGGTGGGGCCCATTTTTTTTATTACCGTTTGAAAACGGCTAATTTCATTAAAAAAAAAAAAAAATTTAAACTTTTTATTCTTATAAATACCACCCAAACTTCTTTAAAAACCACACACAACAAAAACATTCAATTAAACTTTCACAAAAAACTTCAATATGAGCACCTCGTCGGATTCGTACCAGTCAGATATCGAAGAAATGGAAGAAGTAGAAATGGTGTGGAAGATTAACGAAGAGGAAGAAGATGAAGAAGATGAAGTTCATTCACATCGCAGATACATTTGGCGTGAACGTGACGTCGCCGAACAACGTTTAATGGAAGATTATTTTGGTCCACATCCAAAATACCCGGCAGAAAAATTCAGATTACGATATCGGATGAGACGGGAGCTGTTTCTGGAAATTGTTGAAGGTATTGAAACTTATTGTGAAACTTATTATGGGTCGAGCGATGTGAAATACGTCGCAGGAGACAAAGAGAACTCCGAGATAGAGACGTACATTCAAGGCTTCAACGGAACCTCATTGAGCATGTTTGGGCACAAGATCAACCATGAATAATCGACCGTATTGTATTTTTTTTTTAAGTAGTTGTATTTTTATTTGAAGTATTTTGTAATTTTTTATTTTATGAAATGAATTTTTATTTTGTGTGAAAATTGAAAAAGTAAATAAAATGGTGAGTGGTGTGAAGAGGAGAGAGACTAGTTGTGATAAAGGGGGTGTTTTTGGAGAAGAGGAGAGAGATTAGTTGGTATGACGTGGCGCTGATGTGGCGCAGTGAAGAGGTAAACACCTCTTTGTGATACCTTTCCTCTAAGCTGACCCATGTGTCTCCCACGTGACTCGGGCCTCAAGGTGGATTCGGGTCAATCATATCACACGGGTCTTTAGGAGCCTGCCAATGATCCTCCTGCCTATCACCTTTGTGTTTGGAACACAAGACAGAGTGGGAGTGATATTAACAATGGAACCAACAGAAGCAGCAGCAGCAGCAGCAACAACTTCAGAAACCCCAGAATTAGAATTAGAATTAGATCACCCCGATTACAATAACAGTGATCCAAGAATGGTAACAGATAACGATCCATCATCAATAATAATGATTAAAAAAGAAGATATAATTCGAGCAGTAGAAACCGTTGAAAGAGACTCAATCGCAATTGCAGACAGCTTCTCCTCTTTATTCCAATCTCTCCGTACATCTCTCTCCCAGGTACTTTTACTTATTGTGCTAATTTGGTTTTGGTTAAACTAGAACAATTAAAGCACATACATACTTACTTACATCTTTAAGGCGATGTTTTGATTACATTATTTCATGGGCTTATCGCCTTATATTCAAAAAATTAAAAAAGAAAAAGCCAATAAGCTCGATTTATATGGCTTGCTAGGTTTATATACTTGAGCCAAGCTCAAGTAGATGGGCTCATAAGCCATAAAAAAACTAGCTTATTGGTTTTTTATTTTTATTTTTTTAATATAAGGCGATAAGCCCATCAAATAATCTAATCAAAACACCGCCTTAAAGATGTAAGTAAGTATGTATGTGCTTAAATTATTCCACTTTCAAGAAGATATTGTTTTGTGATTAAAAATCTCAAATTGTTTTGGTGTATATAGCCGGCTTATGACTTATTTGTTGTCATAATAAACTTGCTTAAGCGGAAAAGTTTCAAATTAAGCGACAAAAAGTGAGCTTATGAAAGATAAGGCCAAAACCAAGTAAGCCATAAGCCGGCAGAGGGTGTTTGTTTCAGTTAATATAGCATTATAGCCGGCTTATGGCTTCTTTGATTTGGGCTTATGCTTTGTAACTTCATTTCCTGTGACTTACTTTGAAACTTTTCGGCTTTAATAAACTTATTACGACATTAAATTTATATAAGCGGAAAAGTTTTGAAATTAGCCACAAACAGTGAGCTTATGAAGCATAACTTAAAACCAAATAAACCATAAGCCGAAACAAAGCCCTAATTTTCCGGCTTATTATGAGACTTATGGGCTTATATAAATTTGTTATATCATACTAAACTTTTATAAGCACACAAGTCTCTAAATAACCCGGAAAATTGAGGCTTATGAAATATAAGCTGAAAAACAAATAAGCTCATAAGCCACACCCTAGGTTTTGGGTTTATTTTTCATAACGTCACTTTCTGTGGCTTATTTTAAAACTTTTCGGCTTGAATAAGTTTATTATGTCATAATGAACAGATTTAAGCCGAAAACTTTCAAAATAAGCCACAAATGTGAGCCTATGAAACATAAGCCCAAAATCAAATAAACCATAAGCCGGCTATATAAGCCTAAACAAACGCCCCCCACTTATAAATTTGACCAATACAATCAACAAATGTCCTAATTACGGTGTCATGTTATTGGATTCTGTCACGAGACCGATAACAAGACCTCTTAGTAGCAACAACGACATACCCAATCCCGCCGAAACGAGGTTTAGTAACCATATTAGCACTCGAGATGAAAGTATAACTATTTAAACTAGAGAAATAGAAGTTTAATTATCAACTCGAAACATTGACAAAAGTTGCTTGCTATTTACTTAATAACATTGGCACTACCTAAATTAAAGCTAAGCATGAATTGTAATGTTCGATGAAGTATTATTAGCATAATCGAATTTCATTACACATGCAAGTCTTGGCTAAGGTTACAAAGCGTCACACAATGTGTAAATCATTTGATCGCAAATGGCAATTTTCTAATGAAGTCGAACGTTCAGTGGTATCTTATGTAGAAGCAATGACGGACCTTGAACATTATTTTGGGGGCGCCTGATTGTTTAGACATACTAAAAAAAACGTGGTCAATAACTTTGAGACGGAATAAGTAATATTTACACTACTCGTCACAACTTTTTTTTTTGTCAATAACGTGGTCAATAACTTTAAAACCCGCCTCTGTGTTGAAGCTATCACCGAGCACTGGTTTTGTGATAGCGTTTTGGCCTTGTGCAAGCATGTGAAAAGTGAACACCCGAGATTGTGGTCTAGTTTTAACGAAACAAACAAGTCAACCTTATAGGCGTAAAGCCGTAAACTAATATTTAAGATAGAAAGTTGAAGCTTCGAGCTGTGAAAGAATGCTGCAGCTGAAGTGGAACGCTAAAGTACTGAAGCAAGCAGTAAAGTAATAGATATCATATAATGCTTGTAAATAATGATGTTTTTCATTCCCTTTCGTGTTTATTGTGTTGTGGCAAGAGAAATAAGGAAGAGGGGTTTAGAAAATATATATAGTTATAAAGTAGTGAAGAAAGATAGGTGTTTAAATGCAAGACTAGTTGAAAACTAAGCAGAGATGCAATAACAGTTTAGAAGCCAAATATATGAAGTGGCTCAGTGTAGATAGTGCGACGGTGTAAGACAACTCGTAAACTTCTGCAAAACCAACAAATAAGCTGTTGTAGGGCAAAGGCATTGTGTGCACACCAGAGCGACATGCCCTGTTCTTTTACCTTGCTGCACCATTCTGCGCGTCAGTGTGTAGAAGGTGCATGTGCATCACATAGCCAACTCATATTCTGTCTTGTTACAACTCAATTCCATAGTCTGTTCAGAAAAAGAAAAAGAAAAAAAAAAAAAAAAATCCATCGAAAAACAGCTAACTAATTGCACCTGAGTACCAGAGCCCTGTGACGTGTATGTCCCGCATCACCCGAATGTCAAGATTAAAATTACCCACAACTGAGTAGGTCTGTATGGTACATGCAGTTGTACATTATTGTGACATTGCAAGCCGTTGTGATTTGTGACTATAAGTTGAAGAAGTGCAATGTAGTTTAATCTATATGCTTGCTCACGGCCATGGGACATATCAAATTATATTGTTGTGCATGTTGTAGGTTACCAGCCGTTCTGTTGAGCATGTACAATGCTTTAGTGATGCTGCTGGTCGTCTTCAAGAATCTGGTAATTCACAAAACTTGCATTGACTATGTATAGTTTATCATCGCTCTTGAGAAACTTTGGTAGCAGAATACATGTATCTTACAGGCCCCTTAAGAAACTAGAATAGTTGGTTTCCTAATATTGGTTTTTCAAAAAACGTGGATTGTATCTTGAATCTTTGCACAATTGTTGGCACTCGGCAGTCTTTTGATTGATGACATTTAGAGATGGTAGTTCTGAATTATTCTTAGAACCTCAGTGAAGATAGAAAGATAGTAATGCATTGAACAGATAATGAGTTTATAAATGGTTAAAGCAAAGATCACATCATTCCTCATCGGACTTGTGGTGGTTCGGTTTATCTTTATAGCTATTGAGCAAAAAGAGCATCTTTGGTGAATTTTCACAACATTATGATTGTACTTTTTTTCAGTCGCCAGTAAAAATAGCTGGGGTTTCTGTAAATCTTGTTTATTACATAACCTTTAGTCATGATTGTTGTTGATCACTATATTCTCTACAGCATTGGATTCTGCCACAAAGGGGAACCTGTACGTAAACTCATGTCTCAGGTATGTATTGCAATTTCATGTTTTTTTCATTATTCTCACAAATGGTCAGTTTTTGAGCCACACAACTTGCTTTATAATTGAAAACAAGCTTGATTATTGTTAAATTTTCTCAACAAAAGATTTGTAAGAACGATGAACTTTTATGTGGAATCATAATCTAGAAACATTAGTGAGACATGTCTTTATACTAGTTGGTGCAAGTGTAGTGTTTAAAACAATAACAAGCCAAGTATTGATGGTTGGAATGGTTAATCGTTTTCTTTATTCAGTTGCAGCTATAAACTAGATACCACATGGCTTGATGATTTTACTAGATTTGACACATTGGTCGAACTTGGAAAAACTGACTAGTTGTCAAACTTATTTGTTGCAGATTGAATGAGGAAATGAGAGGAGTCGACACCTTAGCCATGCAACTGTATCCTTTACATTCATTCTTTGTGTCTCGGTTCTTGTGCGTCTGAGTCTTTGTGAAGTTAGTTAACTAAATTGGGAGAATTGGTAATGATCATTGTTGAAAATAAAAATTTATGGATTTGGTATATATGACAGTCCAACTATTTGCTAACCTCTACAACTCTTACTAGAGATTCTTATTACTCATGAATGCTATGTACAAATGATTAATGATTGAATGATTGAATGAGATTTTCTTGACTCCCTTGCACAGAAAAGTGCTGCGTAGAAATGTTGATGCTTTGGATAGCGCTGTGAATAGCCTCGTTCGTCTTCCTTGATGTTTATTTTGTTCATGTATTTATCTTTCATAAGTCACAGACTCGGGCGAGGTGCGCACGGAAAAATGCTTCCCATATGATGGAATTTTTTCTTTGTAATATTGGTTCTTGCATATTTGACGCTTATCAACGTGAATAATGTATGTCGAGTTTGTTCTAACATTACAAAATTCTTTTGCTGATACTGTGTATACCATTAAGCTGAAGCCTACATGTAAGCTGATGATATGATAAATATATCTCGCAAGCAAGCCTCTTGATGGTTCCTTATAGGGGGTAAAATGTATGGGGTCGGATGGGTAATGTGACGTGAAATACGGGTCAGGCATGTTGAACGAGTCAGGTCAACCGTTACTTTTACACTCAAGTTGGTTGTTCTCTCTCTATGTTTTTTGAACTCAACCTGTATACTACGAAGTGCAGTATATAAAAGGATGTAATGTGTTGATTGATTTTTACATTCTATCTAAAGGTTAAGCATAATTTGGTTAAGACAGTAAAAAAGAAAAAAAGTGTTCAGGTGGGTTGACCCAGTCACTTTGTCTTCTTTTCCCATCTTTCAGTGATGTTTTAACCAACCAGCCCGTTTGGTCGTCCATACACATACACTTACCTAATGGACTCTGCAGAATAAGCTATCCATTGGCCTGACTGAGTCATTCAAAACCCTGTTCAAAAAAAAAAAAAAAAAAAAGTCGTTCAAAACCATGTCCGATACAAAATTTGGTGATTTGTAGGGTTGGTTTTAAGATTGTGTTCGCAGACTCCACGATTCATTCATTCTAAAAGAACTGGTCATGCTGTCATGGCTTAGTCGGTTCACGCCAATTTCCTATAGACACACTTGTCGTTGTGCCCGCCAAATTTTTAGTTAGTGCAATTTTAATAGAGCTTTATGTATTGTGTCATGTTACACTATGTTTGGTATAGCAATATTCCTTGCATCAAAACTCTGATAACTTTCCAACCCTCTTGATTGGCTTGTACTGGTAACTCATAACCACGCAGTCAAGTCATACCTATGATTCAAAGATCTACATGTTGCAGACTGAACGATGAAATGAGAGGAATTGGCAGTTACCCTATTCTTAATTTCTTTTATCCTTGTGTCTCAAGTACATGTGTGTGCAGGGCGGAGACAAGAAAGGGCACAAGGGGCATATGCCAAATTTGTAGCTGTTTTTCTAAAATTTGTAGTGTAAATTTCTAAAATATTTGACGTTTTTTGTAATTTGCTAACCAATTTGTAATGTTATTTCTAAAAATTATCGAAGTGCGCCCCTCGAGCAAGACTTTCTGGCTCCACCCCAGTGTACTTATGGCTGAATCCTGTGCAATAATAGCGGCCACGATCAGAAAAGCTTCTAAAAGTTGCATCTTGTGACGTTCACCTAATGAAACCCACACCACAGCTATCCACTGGCCTGTACAGGTAACTCATAACCACGCAGTCAAGTCATATCTAGTGGTGGGCAACACTCAGAAGAAAAACAAGCCAGAACTGCACCAATACTCCAATACCAAACCAATAATGGTATGCAGGGTCCTACCTGTGCCAAGTGCCAACCATAGCATAAAATTGTTTTTTGTAGAATAAGTGTCGGTTTCGGCATTAGGAATCGATAATAATGCAACATTGGATTTTGTCTTATAAAACAATGGTCACAATTTGAATCATAAGTCTTCAAATGTGATATTAAGCAAAAATATATGACAACAGGGGAAATATAGCAAAACAGAATTAAAGCTGCATAGCATAAGCGGAACTGCAGAAAATAGTTTACATGCACATCATCAACAAAAACGGCAATAACCAAAAGAAAAAAGAAAAAAATATCAGCCCAAACAGATCAGTAGTAGAGCTATTGCTTGATGTATCGATTAGGTGAAACAAAAGTCTCAATGTATTTCCCTCGTATACGGAATTTACCATCACTAGACGAGCTTAGGTTGTCTTTAGTATGCTTCTCCATATCTACTTTGTAAATATTACCTTCACCATCCATGAGCCAATTTCCATTCCTCATCACCTGAATTAAAGTTGGATGAGATACTATACATGGTTCTTTCAGGAAATAAGTTGCCACATTCGTCCATTTTTCATCTTCACCCATCCTCCACAACTCGACCTTCGATTCCCTCTCCATTATGGGCCTTCTCGGATAATCATCACATATCACATAGATGTTGTTTCATGGCCTCAAATATGTTGTTTCATGGCCTCTAAAAAACAGAGTTGGTATCTCTGTGAGTTTTTCAGTCTTTGGGTTGAACTTTATAACTGAATATAAGGGAGGGTCAACTTTTCTTAAAAAGTAGAAGTTTCCGTTTAACCAAGAAAATAGCCGCCAACAATCTGAGTGGCCCCTTTTGTTATAAATTCATAAGTTGAATTGAGTTTTCTCCATGAGTCGGATTTCAATGAGTATAAGTAAATTTGGAGATTAAGCTGCGAGCAATTTACACATATAAGTTTGTAGTCGTCATCAGGAGAATCATAAAACAGCCTAAATATGTTTTCACGAATTCTGTAGCATGTCTTGGCAGAATTGGTTCTAGACAAATCACCCGTCAAAGGATTCCATAAAATCAGATTAGAATATTTCGAAGAACTACAGCTACTTATGCCTACACATACCAATCCATGAAAACTTGTCAAAAAGCGTAATGTTCCGTCATTATTCACTTCGAAAGGAAAGTTGCGGCTGGTAGTTAGGCCGTCTTCAGGTGCTTCACAATCCATCGTATGGAACATGCTTGGCTTTGTAGAAGATAACATGAGAAATTTGTGCGGGTTGTTGTGATGATCATCGCTTGGTATACAGAGAAGGTGCATCTTTATAAACAATGGCGTCGATAAAAACGAGTTCGTTCCATAGCTTGGAAACACACTTGAAACGGAGTACAGGTCTGCCCGGCAGCCTTGGTAGTATGTGAAACAAAAGTATATCTTGTGGAAACTCGGTTATGATCTTCTTCGAAGGAGGTTGGAGATCGAACCCCATGGTATGAAGCTTGGATGCTTCTTAGGAGAAATATTTGTATGTATAATTAGGGTTAATTAGGCCGGAGATCTTCTTTTTTCCTACTTTCGAATTTAGTATTTTCTCATGTAAGATGATTATTTTACCCAAAAGTTTTGCAATCAATCTATTGACAGCGAAGGATAAAATAGTCATTTTACTTGAGTGAAGTATAAGACGGAATTCAAATTTGGTACTATACATATATACTCCAGGGAAGAAAAATGTACACATAATAGTTAAAGGGGGCATATTAGATATATACCAGGTGTCAGATGTGATGAAGTTGTTATAACCGGAGATCATGGGAGTGTCTTATGGATTTCGGTAACCGCTAGGGATAACGGTGCTTAATTTTGATTGGCATTACGCTAGTCTGTTACAAAAAACCTAACGCCAAAAGAGATTTTAAAGTCTGCCAAGTCGTTCAAAGATTACTATCCAAGATGCGTTCAAATAGATGTCTTCGAACTGTGGACGCAGGAATATAGCAAGTGGGGGGCAAAAAAAATTTTTTTGGACAATGACATCAAAATACGGAAAAAAAATTAATATCGAAATGATAAATCGAGTATTTTTACTTAGAAATGAGAGATTTATAAGGTGTTGCCGTACTGAATATTGAGTTTCAATATGTAAGTGGGGGGCAATTTGGTTTACGAGTGGGGGGCACGTTCAAAAAATCCTCAAAATCGAAAAAAATTTACACTAAAATCTCATTTTATCGGGCTAGTCATGGGGGGCGCCGCCCCCCCGAACTCTCTATGTATGTCCGCCACCATAGTACATCATCATGACTATATCGTCAAACTGAGACTGACCATTGAACAGAACCCATATGAAATCAGCAACAGCCCTATAGTCCTATACTATATCGTCCAGATGTTATCTATTCCTCATATAACATGAAAGTCTGAAGCCCCTCCTCTGCCAATACACCACATATTCCTCATATAACAAACTGGAAGCCTGGTTGGACTTTGGGCAGTCTGACCATGGTTGGCACAATTGCTCCCATTAGGTTTGGTCCAAAAAGTCTGATCCTGGAGGATTTGAGTACTTTCAAAAGCGCCGTCTACCCCTGCAATTTCAAGGGCTATTGGCTATGCAGTGAATTAATAGTCTACAAGATCATACCATTATCCCAATAACAAAATCTAACTAAATGATGACTGGCTTTTGCAATCTACAACAGATAAGCAGAAAATTCCCGTTTGTCCAACAAAGTGCAATAACAAAATCCCGAAAAGAAAGTTTATGATTTATAAAAACAGAAGATAACCATAGAATGTCAACATATTCCCATCTACAAAATTCATTACCTACACCAAGAACCTAAAGATGGATTCTGGGAATACTGTCACCCTCCATAAACCTTCCCTAATTTCACATAATTTTGCCATAATGTTTGACTATTATAAGTCAACAAAAAAAAACACACAAGAATCACTCCCATTCAATTGTTGACGGAGGCTTGGATGTAATGTCGAGACAAACTCGGTTCACCCCACGCACACTATTACAGATCTTTCTTGATACATCGTCCAGAAACTTGTGCTCAAAATAGTACCTGATATTTCCAAGATGTGCAAAGAGATGATCACAAACAAGAATGCGCGAATACCATTTAAAATGTGGAACCACTTATCCAATAAAAAATTGTGATATTGTCATAGTGTTTTCTTTCAAAGGAAAGCCTGGGTATCCACAAGTGACAGTAAATGAAAAGAAAGTTACAGTTACGTATTACTTTTTATTCCTGTTCTCAAGCTGGAAGAGACGAAAAGAGAACTCACAACTTTTCAAGTTCTCAAGCTAGAGGAGTAAATAGATCACCATTTTCAAATATGTCTTAATGAACATAAAAAGCAATACTTGTACAGATCTTATATATAATAATTTTTCGCCTTTAAAAATTATATTTTTACATCAAACAACTTACCCGATTGCTCTTCACATATACAATTAGGGGTGTAAATAGGGTCGGATTGACCTGACCCGAAAACCCCGACCCCCGAACCTGAAAAGCCGTATAGGGTCGGGTTTAATCGGGTCGATATCGTTATAGGGTCCGGTTAGGGTTGAGTTAATTATCTTAACAGGTTATTGGGTCAGCCCGCCGAAAAGTACTTTTCATTTATTTTTTCAAATAAGCCCACAGTATTTAGTTATTTATATTCAACGATTCGTTTACTCATACTCTATAATTTGTAACTCTCTAGTATATCACTCCTTAATCCTAACAGTATTATAATTTTTGTTACGAGTTTTGATTCTTACAGATTGTGGTATTGCTTACTATGCAACATTGTAACATCATACTCATCCCTTCAGTTTATAACTATATAGTTTTGTCTTCATAACCTAGATTACTTGGTGCATACATATATTTGTTAATCTTCTCAAACTAAAAAATGATAACTCGTTAAACAAGTAGAACAAGTTAACAAAGAACTTATTTCCTTAACGACTTAAGTGACTGATTTGATTTTTACAATATAACGGTGTAACTTATTTACTTGTTACATAAATCATTTATATTCAACACGTTAATATAGTTATGAATTCAAATGCATATTTATTTTAAAATTTAAACAGCAATAATATCGTTTAACCCAAACCCGATTAGACCCGACCTGATATAACCCGAAGTCGATTAGACCCGAACCAGATAACCCGATCTCTTGTCGGTCGGGCCATATTTTCAAAAGTCAAAACCGATTCAACCCGACCCAATAATACCCCGAGTTAATACATCACAATCTCTTTAAAAATAATCTATTTTCCATTTGCTTTCTTGTGACTTATTGCTTAGGATAAGCAACACGCCTCCCAACTATGGGATAACTGGATAAGCTTGTAGCTATTGCAATCCCAAAATTCTAACAGTCATTACAAGAGTCTTCGCCTGCTTAAACTCTTAAAGGCTAAAGCGTCTTTTTTTTTATTTCAGAACTGTAACAACTACAACTCCTTTTACAAGAGCATCGGTTCAAAACCGAACCGAACCGAAAAACCGATTTTGAAAAAAACACGAACCGAATTAAACCGAGTAAAACCAAAACCGAACCGAGAAAAACCGAATCGAAAGCAAGTTTAGGTGTATTTTTCGTGTTTTTAACCCGAAACCGAACCGATAAAAACCACCATAAATATACAAAACCGAACCGAAAATGGTCGGTTCGGTTTCGGTCGGTTCGGTTTGGCTCGGTTTGTCGGTTCGGTTCGGTTTGACTCTGTTTGTCCGTTCGGTTCGGTTTGTTTCGGTTGGGTTTGCTCAGCCCTAGTTGTAACGGTGTATAGGCACTTGTGAGACACAAATTTTAAAGAAAAAAATTTGAAAAGGAAAAGATGAATAAGGCAAAGTAAATCGTTATATTAGATTAAATGAAATTGTAAAAGAACAATTATAAAAAGCATATTTATAAACTGTCACATATCCTTCCCTTTCTCTCCAACTCAAGAAATTAATGTGAGTTTTCCTTCCCTTTCCTTCCCTTTCCTTCCAACTCATGAAATTAATATGAGAGTATTACTTCCCTTTCCTTCCAACTCAAGAACATGAATACATATACTATACAAATTTTCAGTTCATATATTTCTATTCCACCCCTTCACTCGAGAACACTAGCGAATATCAAGGGCAAAAGCAGAGACCATAAAAAGACAGAGTATTAATTCATAATCCAAGATTTTCGAAGAAACACGCGGGTTATCAAAATCATTTTAAGAACATTTTGCTATAAGTAAAAAGTTAGTCCTTGATACTATTACAAATGAGTTTTACAGTATGAAGAAACCATACTAGTTAAGAGGTTAAAGCCAGGGCCATTTTGAACCAAAAACCAGACATATCATAATGTGAGTCAATAACCATCTTAGTCAATCCCTAGAGCCAAAGTAGCTTTAGTCTAGCTAGCATAAGTAGTCTTAACTTTCAGTGTAAACAGCAGCAATGATGCAAGTGTTCAGTATTATGAGTCGGGTAGATATTTTAATCCATAAGCACAAAAAGATAATTAAAGACAAATGAGCACTCACCAATCAGCCGTCATGCCATCTTGACTTGTAACGGCTCTAAGTGCAACTGCATTTGAATGAGTCCTCTGATCTCCTTGAACACCAGTCGTCTTTATCGGTAAAAATACAGCAAAAGCCTGCCATATTTCATCATAGATCCCAGCATCCTTAATTGCTTGAATGAATATTTCATCCACCTGTAACACGTTTTTGTTACAAGTTAACATCCAGAATAAAAATAAAATACAATCAGATTACATCATAAATTCATGCCCTACCTGGCGAAGAATATCCAATGCATTTCCTTGAGTCACATCACCAGGAATTCTCACAGCAAGTCCTGGCCCGGGGAACGGATGCCTCTTCAAAAACGCTACTGGAACATCTAAAATCCTCCCGAGCTCACGCACCTAGACAACAAGATATCAATCAAGTAATTACAACATTTAACTTTTTCGTAAATTGGCTGAAGCAGCTAATCATTCTGTAGTTTGATTGCAAACCTCCTTGCAGGTATAAAAGAAAAAAAGCAGCTTTAAAAAATGCAAACCTCGTCCTTGAACAGAAGTTTTAGTGGTTCAATGAGCTTCAATTTCATATCTTTTGGAAGCCCGCCGACATTGTGATGGCTCTTGATTGTGTGAGAATGGGTTCTTCCACTCCCAGGTGGGGGGCAAGATTCAATTACATCTGGATATAAAGTTCCCTGAACCAAATAAGTAGGTTTCGTTCCCAACTTCTTTTCTAAATCATGAGCAAATGCATCAAAGATTGAGATAAACTCCTTTCCAATAATTTTCCTCTTTTTCTCAGGATCTGTAACGCCTTTCAACTCACTAAGAAACTGAACAGAAGCATCAACACAAGTAACAGGTAGATGAAGATCTCTTTCAAAGGTTCCCATTACTCGTTCTTGCTCCTTGTATCTATACATAAAAAACCCAGAAACTTTATATATAGTACTATAGCAACATGAAAATAGGGTTAAAAAACAAAATCTTACCTTAACAAACCGTTATCAACAAAGATACAGTGCAGCCTATCGCCAATGGCCTTGTGAACGAGAGTGGCTGCAACAGTAGAGTCTACACCTCCGGATAATGCACAGATAACATGATCATCAGGGCCGACCATACTTTTGATCACTTTAATTTCTTCCTCCATCACATCTTCCATCTTCCATCCAGCAGTGACCCCACAAATATCAAAAAGGAAATGACGCAACAAATCCATTCCCTCTGGTGAATGTGTTACCTTTAGAAATTTAGACAATATACAAACGGTTAGATGCATTTTCAACCAATAAACAACCCAAAAAAGTTATCACTTCCAACTTAGAATGTAAAGAAGAAATTAAGTAAGTTGCTTGTAGAATACATTAGAACTAATGGCAGATAGTATTAAGCAGATTATTTACAAGTTAATAAAGGAACTAGAAGTCTACTTTAAAAATAGATAGGCAAATCATATTTGTTGGTTCATATCAAGAAACGAACAGATAAAATCAGAAAATGTTTTAGTTGATGCTTCAAAACATATAGGCTACTAACTTGCTGCTGACGGGGTGATGTGTTCAAAGAACAACTCATATGCAACATGACATTGTATAAAACAAATTTACTTTTTCATTTGGCACATTTACGATACTGCAAGTTTTTAACAGAAGCATCTGTGTCCCCTTCGGGTCATTTTGTAACTTAACCCGTAATGTAAACATTACATACAAATTTCAACTTTATATACAAATATAACATTTTAATAGCAGTAGATTAATTACCATTGCATTTACAATCAACTATAATAGTATAATACAAATCACAGGATTTTTACACCAACCATCCTGCATTTAACTATTTAAGTGGCGATTATTAATCTTATTTATGGGCTTGGGGGTGTTTGTTTCGTCTTACATGTGGGCTTATAATCTTATTTGATTTTGGCTTTTATAACATAAGCCCCAATTTTCTAGCTTATATTGAGACTTATTGGCATATATATGTTTGTCCTATCGTAATAAACTTATACAAGCCTTACAAAAATGGCAAATGGTTCATAAGCCTTACTGTACAGACATCTACTGTGACTATCAATCTGACATAGACACTGATCACTTTTTTTTCACAAAATTTATGTTTGCAAGAGAACACACAATTACTTATTCGTTCGGCCCGTTTTACTATTTGTACGGTTTTTGTACTCCGAGTTTTTACAAGATGAATTTGTGTTCCCCTGGGTTCATTTCGCAACAGCAATATAAATCATTTCAAGACAGTCTTTTCTTTACAAGATGATCCAACCTAGTTCAAATAACCATTAACTATTCAAATCAGTATCACAACAATCATATTAATAAACTTATATAAGCCCACAAGTCTCAATATTTAGGTAGCAATCTGGGGCTTATGAAATATAATAAGCCAAAATCAAATAAGCTCATAAGCCCACATATAAACCAAATTAAAAAACTTATACCTCAGGATGATACTGCAAACCATAAAAGCGCCTCGCCGCGCACTCCACAGCCGCAACCGCACCCTGCTCACTCCTGGCCACAACTTCAAACCCGTCCGGCATCTTAACAGCCTCATCACCATGACTCATCCAAACAACCTGCTTATCACCAACGCACTTCCCTCCAAACAACCCCTTATCCCCATTAACCTCAATAACCATCTTCCCATACTCTTGCTTCTCACCAACTTCAACCACACCACCAAGTTTCTGCACAATAAGCTGAAGCCCATAACATATCCCCAGAACAAAAACATTATTCTTCTCAACGTACTCAACAAACCCATCAGGAAAACAAGGCGCGTGAGGCGCGTGAACACTGTGGGGGCCACCAGAAAGGATGATTACAGATGGGTTTAAGTCAGTGATTGATTTGAGTGAAGATGTGCCTGAAATGGTAAGTGAGAAAACAGATAAGCTTCTGATACGACGGGTGATTAAGTGGGTGTATTGGGAACCGAAATCAAGGATTAGAACTAGGTTCGATTGGGATTCCATTGATGGGTTTTTGGTGGATTTGAATGGAAATGAATTTTTAGGGTTTTATTTAGGGTTTATAATGGAGAAGAAGAAGGTGGCTATATTTAGGGTTTATGACAGTTGGCGGGAACCCTAATAACAGGTGGTGGCTGTGTGTTTGGATTTTTTTGGAAATTGCATGTTGCTCCCTTCACTTGTAGCCTTTTTATGTGAAAAGGTGAGCAAGGTAGTTCGTGAAAAGCTCATAATCGGATTAGTGAAAAATTAAATGAGCATGTCTAAACGAGCTCGAGCCTGAGCTCGAGACTAAATTGGAGCTCGTTTATTAAACGAGTTTGATCCCGAGCTTTACGTACAAAGTTTGTGTGAGCTCGCAAGCTTAAACGAGTGTAATATTTTATATACAAGTTTATTAACGAGCTTAATAACGAGCCTAAATTAAATATATTATGACGAGCTCAAGCCAAATTTTAATTTTACATTATCAAATCATATAAACGACCTAAGCTCGAGCTTGTCTAATATAAGATCCAAACTCGAGCTTAAATAATAAGACTCGAAACGAGTCGAGCTACAGCTTTTTAAAATCAAAATGAGCCAAGCTCAAGCTTTAATATGCTCGGACTCGACTCGACTCGTTCCCATCCTTTGTAAAAAGGAAAGAAAATAATGTGTAGATCTACCAAAGTAGTTAGAAAAAGGTTAGCACCAAGCAAAATTAATCAAGGAAACCGATTATTTTTTGTTTTATATATTTATGGTTTTTGTTCCGGTTTTGTTGGGTTTTTTTTTCGGATTAAAAATAAGAAAAATGCGCTTAATTTTGTTAGATTTGGTTTGATATTAGTTCGATTTTCCTCAATTTAATTTTCAGTTCATGTTTTTATCAAGCCGGTTTTCGGTTTGACTTTTGACAATTCAGTTTGGTTTTGAACCTATACTAAGTCTTAAAGGTAAGAATGTGTAGAAAATCGAGAAATCGAAATTGGAAGACCAATAGTTCAGTTTTTGTAATTAATAAAAACGAAACGCGAATATTTTTTTTAGCATTGACAAGCGATTTGTTCCCTTCGTCTCGACCTTTTCAATGGAAAAGGAATAAATAAGAGAAATGTTTCTTTTAAACAATACTTTAAAAACCGGCTTTATAATTAACTGCATGAGCCATCGGATTATGATTTAACCGATGATTTGTTAAAAATTTAGGATCACGGTAATTTGATAGTCGTGTAAACATTTTCAAAATGAAATATTTCGACAATTTTATTAGAATCTTAAATTGGATAAAACTAAGACTTGATAAACATGTTCCGAATGCTTATATGGGGGCTCTTCCTCTTAAACCCTGTCAAAAGATGTCGCCCTTTGGACCCTGCTGTCAGGGCGTTGTCTCGAACTCGTGATACGGGTGCTTCGCCCCCAAATAATAATCACAATAACATCATACAAGTATGTATTCCGTACAATACTGACTTGATAAACATTTATTAGTCCATTAAATCAAAAGCTTCATCTAACTACTTTATAAAAGGTTTATGACTTATTCTAATTATAGAAGTCTTAAAAGTTTTCAGCCCTAAACATTTATTTATTAAGGAAGTACCATTAGTCAATGCACTAACACATAAAGTTTGACTAAAAATATGTAATAATACAAATTAATTCAGTAATAACAACCTATTTAAATGTAAAATTGTAACGGCTCACGAAAATTTCATTTGTAACAGCTTATTAAAATGTCATTTGTAACAGCGTATTAAAATATCATTTGTAACAGCTCATTCTATTACCGCAAATAAAACCCATGACCATTCCAACACACTCGTATACCATTTACTTCTCTTATTTCTCTCAGTCCAAAAACGCATACGCTTCATCTACAAAACCTACACCACCAAAACTAACTGATCCAAGTTAGAATTTCTTATAGAGATCTGTCTAATCTAATTTTTTATTACGATGATCATACCTCCTCAAATAACTCAAGTCATCGTGATCGCAATAACATACCGATCACTGTTACGGAATAGTCGTCAATACCTTTTTTGTTACAACTACCTTGCTTTTGAGAATTAATGAGAAGGTTACTATGGGTAAAGTTTTGATGCGTATATAGGAATCAAGGAAGGAAGGTTGGTTATATTTTATTGGTTTAATTTGCTATCACATACCGTCGCCTGTCGCCGACGTGTCATCGGATATAGCCGCGACCACCATATTGGGTAAGTGTTAAGGTTTTCATTTATTCATATTTAGATGTTATTTTTAAATCTAATTTTTATTCTATTTTTTGTTTTTTGTTAAAGCTGTCGTAGCTTACGCCGCCACCGCCGTAACTGAACGTCTCGCTGGAAGACGTTGACGTCGCCGCTGAACTGCTGGTGCTACCATAACATCTAAGGTTTCGAGGTTGTATTGTGTTTTCTTTTATCAAATGATCTATAACACATTTTAGGTTTCGATGTTTTTGTTTTTTTACATTTGTTGTTGATATATACCAACATGCTTATTGTTGCGGTGGTTATTACACTTCTATTGTATTGTTTTTAAGAGGAGATAAAAGGACACATGTATCTAATGGTTCGTATATGGAGATAATGGTGTTGCGTACATGAGTGTGTGGAGGCATGATTTTCCGGATAGTGTATGGATTGGATTTTAATTTTATTAGTATTACAAGTTGTATTCCTTGTTGAGATTTATATTTGGATATATGCATTTATTTATTTATTCTCTTGTTTATTGATACAAGAGCTTTTGTATGGGGGGTCAATTAAATTCTCGGTATCTTCTCGAATCGATCACGGTTTAAAGTGGAATAGTTGTTCTTGGTTACTAAAAAGGGGTTTGGTTTTCTATGCTACTAAAAAGGTAAATGCGTGAAGTAAATAGAGATAAACTAAGAGCAATTAATAAAACTTGAATTAAAATAAAACAGTTAAAAACCTTAACTCAGAAAAAGTCACTGATTCGGAATATTTATGCTTGATCCGGAATATACTAAACAGAAAACTTGATTCGGAATATATTCTTCATGCGGAATAATTAGAACAAAGGCTTGATTCGGAACAACCTTGATTCGGAATAAAAATAATGCTTCGTTCGGAACAATCTACTCATGCGGAATAATTAACAAAAACACTTCATTCGGAATAAAACTTTGATTCGGAACATTTTGGCTCATGCGGAATAAGTGCTTATTCGGAACATTTGCTTCATTCGGAATAAAAACTCATCCGGAATAATTAACAAAAATGCTTCATTCGGAATATCAAAAAAACTGATTCGGAATATTTTTTCAAAAACTTTGATTCGGAATATACATACTCATCCGGAATATTGATTATTCCGGATGAACTGCTGGTTCGGAATAACTGAATGAAATCTGCAGATCCGAAATCTTTTGCTTGACCCGGAATAAATGCTGGTTCGGAATAAATGCTTCACCCGAAATATTAATTATTCCGAATGAAGACACTGACCCGGAATATTTAAAATAAATTGCTGGTTCGGAATATCTAGCTAACCCTTCATCCGGAATAAGTATAGCTCATTCGGAATCTGGGCTGATGAAGGAGTGCGAAGAACAGGGAACAATAACACACGATTTTTTAACCAAACTCAACCAAGTTTTTACCCAAAACTTAAACCAATTTAACCACTAATCATCTACTAATCATAATCATCAAACCAAAACAATAAAAACACAAAACCCACTTACTTTTAAAGATCAAAATCAACCAAATAAGAACTTAAGACTTTGAATCAAAAAGAGAAAGATGAACAAGATTAAAGGAAAGATTATATTGAAAGATTAAGGTTAAGTAAACAAAATAGAAGATTAAAACTTACAAGATTTGTGAATCAACAAAAATGAAAATCACCAACACCTTAATGGTGTTGGTTACCTTACGAAACAAGAAAAAGAAATAAACTGGAAATGAAAAACTAGCTTCTAATTGTGTGAAGGGACTCCTATTTATAGGTCTTCAAGTTGGTTGGTGAGTGGGCTTTCTCCCTTTCTTTTTATCTTCTCGTCTTTTCAGAAAAGTTGACGTTTTCGATTCTGATTCGGGATTTGTCGACGATTAATTTTGACTCGTCTTTTAATTTCTTCGTTTAATAGACTTGAGTTCTTTCGACATATGTAAATCTTCCATCTTTGGTACTTTTCTTCGATAAATTTTCAAATAGGCCCATTGACTTCAAATCTTTTGCATCTCTTGGATAATAGACTTTGTCTTGAGTCTTTTTCTTCGATAAAACCCGTGCAATCCCATGTTTTCTTTAATATTTATCCGGTTGGCTCTGAAAACACAACAAACACACAAACCACGCATAATTCCAAACAAATGACATTAAATACGCGTTTTGGTCTTGTTTAGCAAGAAATAAGTGGTAAAAGGATGGGTGTTTTCACACCTATCAAATCCCCTACACTTAACCATTGTCATGCCCTCATGCAATGCTTAGTGATAAAGCACTTTTACACTTTTCTCATAATCAATCAACCTTGGCCTTATTAACAATAACCACCACTACTAAAGAGATATATAAAAACTTTGAATGAAACAAAAGGGATAGAAAACCATTTTCACTTGAAAATAGCTATATGGAAATAACTCGCAAAGAGATCTAAGACTTACATTAGGGCTTCGGTGCTGCGAAGATTTATCACCCTCAAGTCTCACGTTCCCCAAACTAAGCTTAAAAACGAGATCATTGTTATTATAAGTTAGCAAAACAAACACTTACACACATGGCTTAATTATATGCTTAAACTCCCTTATTCCTAGGTGTATCTCTTATATTTTATTTTTGTCTTAGAATGAGCATGAAGATGCATTTTTGGACTTATTTCGATAGTTTATTTAGGCTGAAAGCAAAGTAGGACGATTTGATTAATAGTTAGCTAAAGGACAAAATCTCTTAAAACTGCTTATCGGGATATCAAAAAGTTCATATCTTGGCATAACTCGATTCACGATTTGAGACCTTTCTCGGGCCGATATTTGGCATGTACTTCATACTTCATATCTTGAGAGACGTTCTTGAGATAATGGTCTTCTCTTCGTTAATAGAGTTTCTTCACTTGGAGATTTTTTAGGGATACTCCAACTTTGTTGACCACGACTTCATCATTATTTCTTCAATCGTTAATTGGGATTTTGAGATACAACGATCCGCCTCCTTTTCGGACTTGGATCTATTTATCCTCATACCTTGTTAGGGTCTTTTTCGGATAGACTTTCCATGATCTTTATGGGAGTTAATTGCTTTTCGTCGTGAGTCTTGATCCTTCATATTGATTTTGGGAATAATGCTTTTCACATCACCTTGGATCTTTAGCAATAAAATGGAATCCTAATGCCTTGTTAGGGCCTTTTCGGACTCGCCAATCTTCGCGCCTCGCTTCATTAGTTATGCCTTGGCTATGAACTCTTATCATTACCGAGCAAAATTTAAACGATCTTGGGCTAGAAGCTAAGTTATTCAATAAAATCGTACGACCTTACTTATTGCAGATAAATTATTAGCAATTGATGGGAGAATAGGCAAATAATCACACCAAGTGTGCTTGTGCAAGAATACCGACTTATAATTGACTCTATCATTTCTCGTTCTCCATAATTTAAAATCTCAAGTAATGAGACTCGTGGATGCTTAGCCTAATAAACCAATTAAGGTCTACATGGTTAAGGATACTTGCTAGAATAAACTTGGATAAGTCTATTCGGGTTGAGTCAAAATAATCGCAACATGCCTAATATGTCAAAGACTTCTAAACTTGTTACACCACTTTATTAAATTTTTTTGACTTTATTGTGGGATATATACATATGAAAGCAACGATAAAAATTTAAAAATTACGACTATATGGCCAAAGTTAATTAAAAATTTGAAAAATGCTGAAAAAGATGATTTTCCGGTTAAATGAAGGCATTTTAATGGAAAAGTCCACTTAAAACTTCGATAGAAGTCTCCCTTACACTTAATATTAACATTGTCCTCAATGTTTAAGCATGTGGGAAAATTCTCCCCTACACTTATTACATTGTGCACGTTGGTTAAATCAAGCTAAGGAGGAGACAACTAAAGTGATCAATTTCAAATGTGAGTATGAAGAAAATTGAATCACGATAGTTGAGAGATAGAACCGGATTGTGGATAACACGGGAGCACGGTTCTTTAAAGGTTCCAAAAGTGCATTCATCCCTGTAATCACATCACCACACAAACACAAACAACCTATAGAGTTCCCCCTACACTTAGGAGGTAAAACAGAAAAGGATAGATACTCGGGTTGCCTCCCGAGGAGCGCTTGTTTTTTATAACCGAGTCACGAGCCTGACTCGACCCAAAACTAGTTCATGGGAAACGTGGTGAGGGATGGAATCATCTCATGAGAGATGTCCTCACCAAAGTACAACTTCACTCGTTGGCCATTCACCTCAAAATTAGGTCCATTAGGTTGAGCGAGCTCGAGAGTACCAAATGGAAAAATTTGGGCAATGGTGAATGGGCCGGACCAACGAGATTTCAGCTTGCCCGAAAAGATTTTCAACCGAGAGTTGAAGAGTAAAGCTTTGTCTCCAACTTGGAACTCTAGGTTTTTAATCTTAGAGTCGTGAATGAGCTTAGTCTTTTCCTTATAGATCAAAGAATTTTCATAAGCCTCATTCCGGAGTTCATTAAGCTCATTGAGTTGGATTTTGCGTAGGTCACCGGCTTTGTTGATATCGAAGTTAGCCCACTTCAAGGCCCAGTAAGCCTTGTGCTCCAACTCAATGGGGAGGTGACATGCTTTCCCGTACACGAGACGATATGGTGTGCAACCAATCGGAGTCTTGTATGCGGTACGAAAAGCCCACAGAGCATCATCAAGTTTATCGGCCCATGAGGCACGATGCTCTCTCACGGTTCGTTCAAGAGTTCGCTTTAACCCACGGTTAGATATTTCAGCCTGGCCATTAGTTTGTGGGTGGTATGCGGTGGAAAGACGATGATTTACACCATACTTAGCCATGACTCTTGCGAATTGATCATTGCAAAAATGAGTCCCGCGATCACTAATAATGGCACGAGGCACACCGAATCTAGCGAATAGCGACTTCAAAAAGTTACAAACCACCCTTGCGTCGTTAGTGGGTAAAGCTTTGGCTTCAACCCATTTAGAAACGTAGTCAACGGCTACAAGGATGTATTTGTTTCCCTTAGATGAAGGGAATGGCCCCATAAATTCGATGCCCCATACATCAAATATTTCACATTCTTGTATGAAATTTTGAGGCATCTCATCTTTATGTGTGATCTTGCCTTGTCGTTGGCAAGCATCATAATTTTTCACCATTTCGTGAGCGTCACGATAAATGGAGGGCCAATAAAATCTCGAGTCAAACACTTTCTTAGCAGTGAAGTTGGGACCAAAGTGACCACCGGTGGGTCCTTTGTGGCAAGCTTCGAGAATGTCTAAAGCTGCCGGTCCATCAACACACCGGCGAATAATCAAATCAACGCATTGTTTGAAAAGATACGAGTCATCCCAAAAGTAAGTCTTAATATCTTTAAAGAACTTTTTCTTTTGTTGGGATGTTAACCCGTCAATGAGAATTCCACCCGTCAAGTAGTTTGCAATGTCCGCAAACCACGGGGTTTCATCAAAATTCGAGTTGATAGACATTAAGGTCTCAAGGGGAAAAGAGTCATTGATCTCTTTGTTCAGATGATCCCCTTGATAAGGATCCTCAAGTCTATTGAGATGATCCACGGCTAGGTTTTCAGCTCCCTTCTTATCACGAATTTCGATTTTAAATTCTTGAAGTAGCAAAACCCAGCGAAGAAGTCTTGGTTTAGAATCTTGTTTAGTTAACAAGTACTTCAACGCGGAATGATCGGTGTACACGTTGGTAGTGGAAAGGACAAGATAGGGGCGAAATTTTTCAAAAGCATAGACAACAGCTAAAAGCTCTTTTTCGGTTGTCGTGTAATGCAATTGAGCCCCTGTCATTGTCTTGCTAGCATAATGGATCGGTTGGAAGTGTTTATTCACCCTTTGGCCCAAAACCGCTCCAATAGCAAAGTCGCTAGCATCGTACATCAACTCAAAAGGTAGCTCCCAATTAGGGGTAACCAAGACCGGTGCCTTAGTTAGCTTATCCTTAAGAAAGTTGAAGGCTTCAATACATTCTTTGGAAAAGATAAAAGGAGTATCTTTTTCCAAGAGGTGGGTCATCGGGCGAGCGATTTTAGAAAAATCTTTGATGAATCGACGGTAGAAGCCCACATGACTGAGGAAACTTCTCACACCCTTCACGGTTGACGGTGGAGGCAATTTTGCAATAACATCGACTTTAGCACGGTCCACTTCAAGACCGGCTTTGGAGATTTTGTGTCCTAGCACGATGCCCTCTTTTACCATGAAATGGCATTTTTCCCAATTTAGAACAAGGCGAGTGTCTTCACACCGCTTAAGCATACATTCTAAATTGGCAAGGCAAGCAGAGAAAGAATCGCCATAAACCGAGAAATCATCCATGAAGACTTCCATAGTTTCTTCAACCATGTCATGGAAGATAGCCATCATACACCTTTGGAACGTCCCAGGAGCATTGCATAAACCGAAAGGCATGCGTTTGTAAGCAAATGTTCCGTAGGGACAAGTGAATGTGGTTTTCTCTTGGTCTTTGGGATCGATGGGAATTTGAAAATACCCGTAGAAACCGTCTAAGAAGCAGTAATAGTCATTACCCGCTAGACGCTCGAGCATTTGATCCATGAAAGGAAGAGGAAAGTGATCTTTTCTCGTGGCATCATTGAGTTTGCGATAGTCGATACAAACTCTCCATCCAGTAACGAGACGAGTAGGAATCAACTCGTTGTGTTCATTGGGAACAACGGTTATTCCGCCTTTCTTTGGCACACAATGGACGGGACTTACCCATGGCGAATCCGAAATAGGGTAAATCATGCCGGCATCTAGAAGTTTGATAACCTCTTGTTTGATGACGTCATGAATTCTAGGATTAACCCTTCTTTGGCTTTGGATTACGGGTTTAAAGTCATCTTCCATGAGAATTTTGTGAGTACAAAAGTTTGGATCAATTCCGCGGATATCGGAAATTTTCCAAGCAATTGCCTTCTTATGATCTTTAAGCACGGAGATAAGGCGAGATTTTTCTTCTTCTTTCAAGTCCTTAGCGATGATGACGGGCGACTTCTTCTTATCTTCAAGGAACACGTACTCGAGATGGGACGGTAACTCCTTAAGCTCTAAATCCGGAGGATTTTCGATGGAAGGCGTATTCAAATTCGGTTCATCGATAGCAATATCCTTGGGAGATGTTGGATAAATATGGTCCTCATTGTGAAGTTTCTCAATGGTACGAATGTCTTCATCCCAATCGGTGGGAGAATCGTCATATTGTAAGTTCAAATCTCCCAAAGTTGCTTCAAATTCAGTCAGAAGGAAATCACTTTCTCCAAATGGAGTGAGTGATGGAGCAACAGAGGCAACGGTCTCAACATTGGGAAGAGAGGTACGACTACTTTTACAAGCATCTTTAAAGTGTTCTTCACAAGCCTCATCAAGAACGTCGATACAATTAACACTCTCGTATGAATAAGGCTGTTTAGAAATCTTACCCATGTTGAAGACAATTTGATCGTCACCGACTCTCATGATAAGCTCACCTGCTTCTACATCGATGAGAGTGCGACCGGTCCTCAAGAATGGACGTCCAACGATTAACGGGACCCGAGGGTCCATCTCGTAGTCAACGACAACAAAATCCGCCGGGAAGGTGAATTTGTCAACGCCAACGAACACGTCTTCGGCGATCCCCACTGGATAAGCAACCGTAAGGTTAGCTAATTCCAAAGTCATTTTGGTGGGGACTAGCTCGGGGAGAGATAATTGCTTCCAAACACTTAATGGCATTAAGTTGATACTAGCACCTAGATCGGCTAGGGCCATGCAATTCTCTACTCCCGGGAAGTTGCAAGGGATTAAGAAGCGACCCGGATCACCAAGTTTGGTTGGCAATTTCCTTAAGAGAACGGCGGAGCAATTCTCATTAAGTTGGGTACGAGCAATATCAAGAAGCTTTTCCTTGTCACTAAGAAGATCCTTAAACATCTTCGCGTATTTAGGCATGTGAGCGAGAGCCTCAGCGAAGGAGATGTTGAAATTCAATTGTTTAAACATTTTGAGAAAGTTCGAAACTTGAATATCGTCCTTGCTTTTGAGCTTCTCTTTCCTCAACCTTGAGGGATAAGGTATATCGGAAGAAGATGAAAGCTTTGGGATTGTAGAATCACTCACATCCTTGGGTGGTGGAGGGGTAGAAGTAAGAGGTGGAGGAATTGGGGAAGTAGAAAGTTGAGGAATATGAGTAGGTGACACGTTTTCCTTTGTCACAATCACCGGTGTAGGTATAGGAAGCTCGGGTTCCTTGGTACCTTTTCCACTGCGAGTGGTGATTGCTTTCATCTCCCCTCTTGGATTAACAACGGTGTTACTCGGAAGAGTACCCGAAGAAGAGGGTTGATTACCTTGGAAGAAACCAGCCATCATGTCCCTTAGGTAATTCGTTTGACTACTCAAAGAGTTTCGCATATCGGCTCTAAGATCATTCCCTTGTTTCACCATGTCGCCCTTCAAATTAATAATCTGGGTCTGCAGATTCTTCACCAACACATCATTCATCCGCATGTACGTTTCGACCTCATGGTTGAAAACGGTGGGTTGAGTAGGAGGAGGTGCTTGATAAGCAGGTGGTTGGTAAAGAGCGGGTTGGTAAACTTGAGTAGGATTTTGAGGTGGATATGGTTGTCTTTGAGGTGGTTGGTATGGTGCTCGAGGTTGGTTTTGATTGGTTCGGTTAAGGTTTTGTTGTTGGTTTTGATTGGTTGGAGGAAAACCGGGCGGGGAAAGAAAGTTGTTTGAGCGATAGCTGAGCAAGTTGCGGTCACCTTGAGGACGTGCTTGATAACCGGCCGGAGGATAGGTACCATATGCTGTGTTAACATTCTCACAAGGATATTCTTGGGTGGAGGTACAAGTAGTGTAAGAGTGAGGACCCCCGCATATTTCACATGGTTGGCTTACAGCATTGACTTGAGCGTTTTGAGCGTTGATGCTTTTGGTGTTCTTAGCGGTGTGGGCAGCAAGCGATTCAAGAAGCGACGTAATTTTGTCAAGTCTCTTGTCGTTGTCACTAGTGCTAGCACTAGCGGCATTGGTCCGAACACTCTTGGTTTGCACTCTAGACTTATTCTTAATAATATCCCAAGCGGCATTAGAACTCTTAACCAAAATATTACCCCCCGAGGCACTATTTAGTGAATCTTGGTCATTCATGCTTAAACCATTGTAAAAAGTATTAATTTGGTGCACTTTGGTAAAACCATGTTGTGGGCATTTTCTTAAAAGGTCTTTAAAACGGTCCCAAGATTCACTAAAACTCTCATCGTACTTTTGTTCAAAATTAATAATTTCATTCCGCAAAGCGGTAGTACGAGAGGGTGGGAAAAAGTAGTTTATGAATTTGGTCTCTAAGTCCGTCCACGTAAGAATACTTTGTGGCGGTTCCTTTGCAAGCCAATGCCGGGCTTGTCCCTCTAAGGAGAAAGGAAAAAGTTGTAAGCGGATTACCTCTTGTGGAACACCATTGAATTTGACCGTATTCGTGAGTTGGAGGAATCTTTTGATGTGGTCATGAGGATCATCAATGGTACGCCCTAAGAATGGTTGAGCAGAGACCATTTGAATAAAGCCGGATTTGAGCTCAAAGTTGTTGGCTGTAATCGCGGGTATGACAATAGGATCGTTGTTGCCCTCCACATGTGCTTGCAAAAGTTCGATCATAGGGCGATTGTCCGGTAGAGGTTCATTGTTGTTATTATTCATGTTTTTTTGAGGTGGATTATTATTGTTGTTGTGTACACCGGCCATGTCTAAGTTATCGAGAGTCCCGGGATCTTGATAAGACGTTGATCGAGTGCGCATACATCTGCAAAAGAACTAACAAAGCAAGAAATATTTTTGGTTTTTTATGTTTTTTAATTTTTATGTATTTTTGAAAATTTTATATTTTATATTTTGAAAATTTTGTATGATGAAAAAGTAACGTTCACGGTGAACGGGTCCCAAAATCCTATTTCTCACAAAAAAACCGTTTATCCTTACGAAAAGAGACGGCAACGGCGCCATTTGATACAAGAGCTTTTGTATGGGGGTTCAATTAAATTCTCGGTATCTTCTCGAATCGATCACGGTTTAAAGTGGAATAGTTGTTCTTGGTTACTAAAAAGGGGTTTGGTTTTCTATGCTACTAAAAAGGTAAATGCGTGAAGTAAATAAAGATAAACTAAGAGTAATTAATTAAAAGCAATTAATAAAACTTGAATTAAAATAAAACAGTTAAAAAACTTAACTCAGAAAAAGTCACTGATTCGGAATATTTATGCTTGATCCGGAATATACTAAACAGAAACCTTGTTTCGGAATATATTCTTCATGCGGAATAATTAGAACAAAGGCTTGATTCGGAACAACCTTGATTCGGAATAAAAATAATGCTTCGTTCGGAACAATCTACTCATGCGGAATAATTAACAAAAACACTTCATTCGGAATAAAACTTTGATTCAGAACATTTTGGCTCACGCGGAATAAGTGCTTATTCGGAACGTTTGCTTCATTCGGAATAAAAACTCATCTGGAATAATTAACAAAAATGCTTCATTCGGAATATCAAAAAAAACTGATTCGGAATATTTTTTCAAAAACTTTGATTCGGAATATACATACTCATCCGGAATATTGATTATTTCAGATGAACTGCTGGTTCGGAATAACTGAATGAAATCTGCAGATCCGGAATCTTTTGCTTGACCCGGAATAAATGCTGGTTCGGAATAAATGCTTCACCCGAAATATTAATTATTCCGAATGAAGACACTGACCCGGAATATTTAAACTAAATTGCTGGTTCGGAATATCTAGCTAACCCTTCATCCGGAATAAGTATAGCTCATTCGGAATCTGGGCTGATGAAGGAGTGCGAAGAACAGGGAACAATAACACACGATTTTTTAACCAAAATCAACCAAGTTTTTACCTAAAACTTAAACCAATTTAACCACTAATCATCTACTAATCATAATCATCAAACCAAAACAATAAAAACACAAAACCCACTTACTTTTAAAGATCAAAATCAACCAAATAAGAACTTAAGACTTTGAATCAAAAAGAGAAAGATGAACAAGATTAAAGGAAAGATTACATTGAAAGATTAAGGTTAAGTAAACAAAAGAGAAGATTAAAACTTACAAGATTTGTGAATCAACAAAAATGAAAATCACCAACACCTTAATGGTGTTGGTTACCCTACGAAACAAGAAAAAGAAATAATCTGGAAATGAAAAACTAGCTTCTAATTGTGTGAAGGGACTCCTATTTATAGGTCTTCAAGTTGGTTGGTGAGTGGGCTTTCTCCCTTTCTTTTTGTCTTCTCGTCTTTTCAGAAAAGTTGACGTTTTCGATTCTGATTCGGGATTTGTCGACGAATAAATTTGACTCGTCTTTTAATTTCTTCGTTTAATAGACTTGAGTTCTTTCGACATATGTAAATCTTTCATCTTTGGTCCTTTTCTTCGATAAATCTTCAAATAGGCCCATTGACTTCAAATCTTTTGCATCTATTGGACAATAGACTTCGTCTTGAGTCTTTTTCTTCGATAAAACCCGTGCAATCCCATGTTTTCTTCAATATTTATCCGGTTGGCTCTGAAAACACAACATACACACAAACCACGCATAATTCCAAACAAATGACATTAAATACGCGTTTTGGTCTTGTTTTAGCAAGAAATAAGTGGTAAAATGATGGGTGTTTTCACACCTATCATTTATCTAGGTTTTTAAGTAATTGTTGATGTTACCGCTTAACGAGTGAGGCCAAACTTATACTAATATTTCACAATATCATGATATGAAGTCCAATGTATCATGGTTTAATCTAAATTCTCATTTATTCATACAGTGTTAAAAAAACATTTAATTTAATGTCATTGATCATCGCAAAAGATAATTATAAGATACCCGTCATTGTATTACGCGGGTACCTGCTATTACTATATAAAACACTTAACCTTTTTTCTATAAGTAGAAGTCTTAAAAATTAAGTCTAGAAATAATTGTAACTGAATACAATTTTGCAACGAAAAATTTAAGTGTTATTAAGCATAATTAGAAGTTACAACAAAAAATTAATTTTTTTAAGTATAATTTTGTAACCGAAAATTTAAGTGTTTGTAATAATCCATAAAAACATTTTTAAACCCCATTGTCTAATAGCTTTATGGAAATAACTAAATTTCAATTATATAAAGGCTAAAAAAAAGTTAAAACGCATATGTAAAATATGCAAAACAAAACCATCGCTCTCAATCACCACGCGTTGTCACCGACTTTGAGGTGCCGAAAAACTGTGATCGTAATGTCCAGAAAAGAAGTTCGTTTTTGTAATGGTGGTTTCATGGTTGAACCAAATCCATGAAATTAGTCACCGACTATCTGCCGCCGCATTGCGCGGGTAACCGACTAGTTATAGTTAAATTATATTGGTGACACAAAAGTATCAACAAGATTCAATTGAGTTTTTTTAATCAAAATGATCACCTGACTCATTCAATCGGCCGTTTCAATGCGGTTTTAAAGCATTGGCTTTTTTTAAGTATGAAAGTAATTAAAAAAATCTGGATGAGATGACCTTTAAAATCACGAGCCATGCCTTCATGACTTTGTGTGTATCATGCTTTTGGCAAACAACTAAAATATGATCAAGTAATTAAATTAAGAAGGATGAGTCATTGATGAAGATCTTATCCTTATGTACATTGACAAATCAGCTTATGAACAATTTAATAAAACTAATTGAGCAATCATGCATAACGACGACGATGTACAAAAGCAAAGAATTACATTTGTGAAATTGTGATTTAGTGTTTTATGTAATGTTTATGCCTAAAGTGAGATCGTTAAAATACTAAAACTTCTTAATTGATACTACTTTAAAGACGTGTTACCAAACATGTCAAACTGAAATGCTAAATCTATTACTATGATATTAGATTAGTTTTATGATAGGCAATTCGGAAAAGCCTCTCTCAGCGAGATAGCAGGGTGGCAAATGCTCTAGCGGAATACTACATCGTTTTCAAGACGATCAAACCCATCAAAGGCCAAGCCTTTCCATTCTGTCTCCTCCTTTTGATTTGTTCCAATAGAAGAGTCTAAGGCAAAGCTAAAATGTATACTTACTTTACCTATTTTTTTTTTGATAAACTTACTTTACCTATTTGACGACAGAACAAATTTCGTTTCCTTTCTAGGTTTATGGATTGGATTCAGTGTTGTTGAATAATGAAATAGTAATAGTATTGAACTGTATTGTTTTTGTCATCTCTCTACATCTTATTACATACTAGGTGAATACCCGTGCATAGCAGCGGAATTTTCTTAAGACGATAATTAACAATATACGATATTGTGGTCACTATCAAGAGCGATTGAAATAATTTCCACACTACAAAGTATCATAAGGTCTTTTTACATTGCATACAAACCTAAAGAGCATTTGACTAAAGATTCGCCTTACGGACTTATAAGCAACTTGGTCGGTTGCCACTTTTTGATTCTATTTGTTCAATTTCCATATTCATTCTTCATGTAGCCAATCGCTTCAACTCATTGCAAGACTCAGTTATCCAGTTTGACACACTATTCTCTACATATTACGTGACGAGAATTTCCTTCTCGTTTTCCTCCGTGTCTCTTAGCGTAGTGAAGAACTGTCACTTTCCTATTTCTTCTCTCTGCTCAATTTCAGATTACGGAGTTGGTACGGTGAGCGCACAGGAGGTGATGGGATATCTGCAAGACACGTTTTCTAACATAAGCTATAGATTTATAATGTTCAACAAATACAAAAGGTGACTAAATTTATTATAATCTAGAAATACATAGGGTGACCAAGTTATAAGAATACATAAGCTTGCAAATTTCTTCTCTCCATTAGATATATTATAGATATTTTATTCATGTTTTGTTACAATGATTGGGCACGGACTCACATTTATAAAGTAACATCCAAACGCCCCTTGTTTTCTACCCATCAACTATCACAACACACATGATCTTTGAGTTTGATCCTTTTTGGTTGTCTAAGCTAATTGTTTATTTGCTCTTAATCTAAGTTGTCGCCAGAAACCTACTCTATAATAATGTCTTTGTAACATAACTGAGATTTCGTTTGTAAAAGAATAGAGAAAACGTGTCATGGTCTGTTCCATTAACCGTGTGTGTATGTATGTTAGGTTTCGACCAGCATGTGTTTCTAAATACTATTAAACCCGGTCCATTACCTGTCATTACCAAAACCCAACCCGTCATAATTTCCTTTGCTTATTTACGAACCTTTTTTAATCAATATACGACAGATCATTTCAACCCTTTTTTCCATTATATTATTCTATAATTTAAGCGCTTTTAGCATGTATAGAGATGTAAAAGAGAATAAAGTTGGCACCTTGACTATTTGCCCTGATTTTCCTTCTTTACTCTTTACATCTTTGGTCTTCAAATCGATTACATTTTTTTAAGCTCGAAAGGGGGTTGCAAAAAGAGATCAAAGGATGAGCACCTGCAAATTAATCAGGTTAACAAACAAAAGAAAAAAAAACTGAACATTCATATACAATTGAATTTAAGTTTATAACTATGTAATGACAATTTGAGTATAAAAACGGACTTGTTCACTTGCAGGACTGTTTTAATATTCATCATCTGTTACAATTGTTTCCTCGTCAAGTATTAGGATTAACGTGAAAAAAAAGCGACTAGTTCTATATAGTACACATTTTATATGGTGGGGACCATCACTCTATAACGCACAAATATATTTCTTTTCGTATGATAACCCTTGTTTATGTTTGGGTTGGCCAGACCATGGACCCAACTAACTCAGCTTGGATTATACAATGGCAACGCTTTTTTGTAAAGCCCTAGTAACATTTCTAAAATTTTATATAGCTAATCAAATATATTGGTGTGCATTAAGTACAAAGAAGTGACGAACTTGAATGAAGTAGTAACTTTTTCCAAACATCACACATCTTCACATACACTCACTCATTCAAATCACTCAAGACCTCATACATGGCTTCTATGTCTGATATTTGTTAAAGCAACCCCTCTCTCTCAAAGGGTTGATAACTAATTATCAACAAACTAATAATGTAAATCCAGTTCTAGTCATCGCTTATTCAACACGTAACCTCACTTATTCCTAACCGTTGCGCACTTTCGCCTATAGACAACTTTTCTTGCAACTCCTTATGGACTGTTACCCCATTTCCTTTCCAAACTTTTTGAATAACAGAACAAATAATGGACCTAGTAATCCCTGAAAAATGAGCCGCTCGTGTACAATCTCTATCCATGATATCCAACTACAGAAAGAACAAATTATTTATATTTGCAAAAGTATATGGAACAAGAAGATGTTGACAACCATACAATAAGTATTCAATGTAACATTTACCTTTGTAATTACACCAATGGTACGATTACCTGTAAACATTGGAAAATTTTTGAGATTTAGAATTTAGAAAGATAAAAAAAACATCATCGTAGTGTATTTAATATACTTACCGTCAGGATCAGCGATGGCAGCAATATGAAGTGCATCTGAATTTGCCAAATCTGAATTGGCAGGGGTGACGGCTAATATTAAACAACATGGCTGCTTGATGTATGAAAGTATCATTTTACGGATTTGTGTCTCAATATCCAATGGCTGGTCACCTACCGGAACCTTTGTCATTCCACGCAGATCAACCAATGTCATGTCCAGAACTTTAGGTAAAAAGATTTTCAAGCAAATTTGTTTGTTTGAAACTCTTTTATACCCTCCCACTTCCCTCTCAGTTTCAGCCTTCAAAAAACGAAAAGCATGTCAACTGCTGTGTAACAATTTCTGATTCACATTTACATATCTATAAATTTTCATCTTTTATTTTTTATCCTGTTTTTTGAAGTGAAGATGGACCACTAACAGAAACAAACGATAGTTGAATGTCAAACTGAAAGAAATAGCTCTTTGTGTGACATAATGCGAATGCAATTATAATCACTTCATAAAGCATGTACTACGGTTCACTGTGTGTTCTGATAATCAATACCGTGCATCAAGGCATTATAGTACTCCATCTAAGATGACATCAACTATAAACTAATTCCATTTCACTTGGAACATCAATGAATATATTCTATGCATCTATTCAACTACATGGAGATAGAGTTGATAAGTGCCAAATGCTAATCAGTCACAATCCACACTCTCAAACACATTAATTCCATCAAACTCTCAAAAAGATTAACAAATACAAATCATACCATAAATAACGACTATATTAATGTTCACATTTCATATATTCACTACAGAGTATGCAAAAAGATAAAAGAAAGTAGAATTAGCAACTACCAACAAATTATCGAGAATGATTATAAAAATAACTTTTTTGTAAAACTAATCAAAAGCAATTCCAAAACTTACCACGTTTCTATTCTAGATTTCAAGCCTCCATGGACCATATAACAATCTGCTATGAATCTGCAAATCAAAAGAAAAGTTGAACTCACAACATTGAATAAAAGGCTATAAATCAAATGAATTTAACAAGTTCCATTTGGGGATTAAAACTACAGATGTGACCCCACTTTCTTGTGCTACCACATATTTACAATAGCTGATAGAATGCAATAACACACTCACTATAAAAATGGGTGAAAACAAATCCAAACAACACGAAAGAACAAACAACTTTTGCATACTCTACTTTGTTACCAAAATCAAAAATACAATATATCAACATATATAAACCCAAATCATATTCACAGCCTTAAAAATAATTACCCAATATCATTATATTCATAATAAACTAAAAGATAATAGAACTAAGAAATCGGTTGTAATGATTACCTGAGACCCAATTGATCGTAACTGTTGCCGCATCTCACGGACATGTGCTGGTGTTTCCAAGTGTCGTAACTTGATCTGAAGGTGCGTTTACGTAATATCTAAAATCAAACAGTATAAGAAACCCCCAAATACTAAAGGTGCAACAAAAATATTAGGAAAAGTAATTTTCGGTATTAATTTTAACATCATACCCGAATTTGGATCTTCATTAAGAAAGTAAAACCGTATTCGGTGCATCCTCATCCCCTTCCTTTAGCTTCATCAGCCTCAACCTGAAATAAATTGGCAGCATTCATAAACCCTCGAAAAAGAAGCAACGTGATGCTCCACATCCCATTGATGTAGCTATTCTGAAACTTTAAAACATGAAACACATGAGAATTGAAAGTAAAATTACAAAAATTATAAACTTTGTTACCAATTGCAACCGTAAAACTATACACCCTATCAATGGGGACTACAAAACTGATATTAATTTATCAATGTGGTTGACTGTGTTGTTTTGATAATGGTGGCGGAGATGGAAGGATTTTGATAATGGTGAGGATTTGCCTCTATTATGTGTATTCTGTAATGACTTATTGTCAAGTTTCGTATGAAGAAAGCTTTGAGAATTTCCATTAAAGTTGAAATCATTGCCTTTGTTAGATGAATCGTTGCCTTATTTATATAAATGTTGAAAAAATTCAACTTTTTAACAATTGGGATAAATGCTTTATAGGGTATATAGATGGTATTATTTATAAGATCATACCAGCTTAGATAAGCTCATAAAATCAGATTACACCAATGACTAATGAATGTAAAGATAATGATAAGCTAAATATGGAAATACAATAAAACAGCTCATGATGAGCATAATATACGCTAATACTCCCCGGCAGTTTGAGCGGACTTCTCGACGGACAAACTGGAACATACATTAAAGTCTCTTCTCCAATCATCTTCTTTGTTTGTTTAGACGGTAGTATAATTGTATTCGACGACATAGTTGTTAACTGTTTGCGGCATCCTCCTTTGCGTGACGTTTTTTTTACGTCATGGCTTGCTTTGCCTTTAGGTAGGAGCGACATGTTTGACCAACTATTTTTGAAAAATGGCAATCATCTCCGACGGTAAAACTAAGAATAATGATGATGATGAGACAATGATGTGGGGGTTTATTTGAAAAAAAGAGCTACTGTGAGAAAAGTAAAGTTGAGGAAAATTAAGCAGGATCCCTCCGAATCATCGACCAAAGATCGATGACCGGAGGATAACTCTATTGTGGTTGGTTGTACCTAGATCTCTGATACCATGTTGAATAATGAAATAGTAATAGTATTGAATTGTATTGCTTTTGTCATCTCTCTACATCTTATTACATATGGTATTATTTATAGGATCATGCCAGCTTAGATAAGCTCATAAAACCAGATTACACCAATGAATAATGAATGTAAAAATAATGATAAGCTAAATATGGAAATACAATAAAACAGCTCATGATGAGCATAATATACGCTAATAAGTGTTTTCAAACATGTCAATTTTGAGAGAAATGAGTGAGAGAACTAAAGATATGACTAATTTCATACCTAATCATGTGTGTTCGTGTTCTATTGATTTATGAAACACTACAACCAATATGATACTGACAGAGTTTTTATGAAACACACAGTTAGATATAAGAAATTAAGCATAACTTCGGGTCTCTTATCATTTCTCGAAGTCTAATAATCATTTTACCCAGTTTTATATATTTATTATTCCTTCTGTTTTTCATAAAAAAACACGCAATTTAATAAAAACATTAGTTTTTCAATTTTCTTTCTTACTTTTTACATAATGATAATTTTATTTTTAACCGATTAATTTACAACTTTTTTATTGTTTGTGATAAACTTCAAGTGAGGATGGTATGATAAACTTAGGGGCTGTTTGATAGAAAACATGATTTAGCGCTGAATGAGTAAATGTCACTGAATGATTCTAAGATACTGAGTGAATTTCAACGTGACTATTAGTTTGAGACGTCCGAAATAATAACTTATGCTATAATTTTGCGACGGAGAGAGTATAGAAGAAAGTTAATTCTTATAAAATAGAGAGTGAAATACACTTTTCATACCTGTGGTATGTCCAGATTGCATATATAGTAACTGGTCTTCTGAAACTGCAGGCGGCCTCTCTGGTCTTCCATTAAGTGTTCACTTTGCTACCTTGACCGTAACAAACGTTATCCGTTGACCGTTACTAAAAGGGCAATGTTGTCTTTTTCTTTTCTTTTCTTTGTCTTTCTTCTCCAACACATCACACCACTGCTATCACCACACCACCAACACATCATAATGCTGTTATTGTAATCACAATTAACACATTAATAATCTACAATGTCCTTTAAAGAATAGACAAAAGTGTTCGCGGGGAAACCAAAATCGACCCATTTTCACCCATATTAAAATTTGCCCCATGACCCCCCTCATTTGCTGTTGTAGATTGTCCATGCTTACCATGGCCTACCTACCGGAAAAAAATGGTTCCCTGTAAATTTGATATGTATTTGCTCATGTTGAATGTGACAGTTATCCTGAAAGGGACTCAAGCAGCGAAGACAACAACACAATGATCAAAGCTGATTGGTCCACGCAGGGATGTGCCATTCGTTAAGTTTAAAGTCATCTCCCATAGGTTTGAATGATTTTTGGATTTGAACAAATAAATCAAAATAAAAGCACTATGATTTATGTAAATCTAATTCTTAGATCTTGGTTTTATGATTGGTGTTTGAATGATTTTTGGGGGACGGTGGAAGGAGAAGTGCTAGTTGAGTGGGAGGAGTGATGGTGGTGTGGTGATAGCAGTGGTGTGGTGTGTTGGAGAAGAAAGACAAAGAAAAGAAAAGAAAAAGACAACATTGCCCCTTTAGTAATGGTCAACGGATAACGTTTGTTACGGTCAAGGTAGCAAAGTGAACACTTAATAGAAGAACAGGGAGGCCGCCTACAGTTTCAGAAAAACAGTTACTATATATGCAATCTAGACATACCACATATATGAAAAGTGCATTTCATTCTAAAATAGAAATGTGAACGTCAAAAGAATGATGGTCAACTGATAAATTTGCCAAAGGGTAGTGTAATATGAAAGTTATATCAAACAAACATATCAATGATCTACAGAGTAATTACAGGATTGTAAAGTTTTGGGCATAAAAATATTTCTTTGAATGTACAAAAAATTAGCATAAAGATACAACCCTTCAATGGCTTTATTCAATGAATATTTCGACTCTAAATTCTGATTTATACATACAAGTCTCATATTCCACAAAAAAATGACCAAAAAAACTATATTAGAACTTCTCTGTAGTACTAACAAATGAAACGCTACTCAGCATGCTGGTCCAGCTCAGGCTAGAACTACCCGAGTCTGGGAAGCATGAACCACAGACCATGGCCCATGAGAGGTCAGTCCAACAAGTCATCCAGAAAGTCACAGCTCGAAAGCTGAATGTCGAAAACAGTGTCCATAATTAATTCTTGTAGAGTTTCATCTACGATTTCAAACACGATATCATTTCTATCTGGTATAACATCTACCCATTGTCCAGATTTCGCTATATCCCTTCTGACTAGAAGATCTAGCGTCCGTGGGCCCACTGGTTGACCATTGTGCCAGTCAACTTGGTCAATAACCTCGTTAACCACATCTTTTTCCAACGAAAAAGGTCTAGTCTTTGAGGTGAATAACATGAAACGTGAATGAAAACTAACCAACACTTCCTTGACGCAATCATGCAAGAGTTTATGCTCACACAATGATTCCGTCGGATACTCTCTTTCTAAAAAGTCCTCCCAGTTTGACTGAGACGTTTGGTAGAGATCGTTAACATATGAAAAAATGAATTCTCGATCCAACACAAATGAGCTTAAAATGGTCTTTCGTGGTGACGGTGAAGTTTGTGACGAGCTTTCTTCATAATCTAGACGATGTGGTTGAATTTGAAGCTCAGCTGAAAATCGTGAGATGGTAAATGACAATGTTAGATAGTTGCTTATGGAAATGAATACAAGTTTTGAACTTTAATTGATGCGTACCAGATTCACTCGTGCTAGTGGGACTGCTGATATTGTCTGGGAAACAAGAATCAAGAACAGAAACTGGGCTGGGATTCTCTCTGAATTGATCACTGTCCATGTTTCCCAATTTGCAATCAGCTTTAGGTGAATAAACATCCAACATAAACTTCTGCAAAGAAATAAAATTCCCAAATGCCGTTAGTGGCTGAATTAGTTCCTTAAAAAGTAGTAGCACTTCTGGTCCGTTAGTCTTTTATACAACATAATAATTCTAATCATGTTTGACACACGGACTAGAAAAGTAAAAATTGGACAAAAAATGTTTTGGGTCAACTCGCCCGTTTTGACCTGCAACGGGGTACCCGCCTGATCCACTCAGGTTACCACCTCTGATTTATATAAAGAAAAAGGATGATAAACTTACTATTCGTGATCCTTCAGTGGACCCATCTGCTTCCATCGAACTAATGTTGTTTGGCTCCAAGTCGACATCCAACATGTTGTTTGTGTGCGGTACTTCAAGTCCATAACGGAAAGTAGCCATTGACTCATGCACAGGTGAAAAGAGTAGTATCCTCTCTAAAGTACGTGACTCTCTTTTACTACAAGAACCAGAAGGCTCATCCGCACCATTCCCAAGTTGCCTTAACCTTTCAGCCAGGTGTCTTTTTGCTTCTATAAACACTTCTGGTTCTCGTTTCTTTGAGAAAGGTACAATCGATAGTTTCTCCATTTTAAAATCAATTTCATTAGTTTCACCACTTTCACAAGTCTCCAAAGATTTAATTTTTCGACTGCTCTTCATCTTCTTTGCATTTTTCAATTTCTTTCTAACATCATTAAACGAAACGTGAGTGTGTTTAATGAGTTGTTGTTTACTCAATGAGCTCTGCTGATGATGCAAATACGAGCACCTACATCTGATATCAACTGGACATTCTACAACATGATCACATGGCTTCAAAACCACGATTCTATCTACAAGCCTGGTGTTCTCCTTTTTCTTGTTCGGGTTCTCATATCGTGATTTTATCTTTTTCCAAAAAGATAAATCCATGGTGTCCGTGCTCTTCAAAACCTCGTCATTCTTTCGTGTCTGGTTAGAAGAACTTGTTTCCCCTTTTACGGATTGGTTCGCGCTTGCGGTTTTCTTCTTTGATTCAGTCTGGAAAAAGAATGTATATTTTTTCATGATTTTATACAAAGATAACAGTTACATCTCAAGATCAGAAGTAGAAATGAGTGCTTACATTGATGCTTCTAAGTTGTTCATCAAATGTCAGCATTCGTACTTGGTTCCTTGCATTGCCTGCTCCTAAAGCAAGGAAATCACAACATTCAGTGGACTTTTACACTCAACATACGATCTTTTTAAATACAAAATTCCTAAGAGTGTGTTCAAAAATGTGTACTAACTTTTCCTATCTGCATTATCTGATACAAAGTATATTTATGTTACTAATCTATTCTCAGAAATTTTCAAGTCCTGGTACGTATGCAAGGGTCCTAAATCAGTCGGTTTGACCACTATAATCAAAATGACTATCTCAGAATGCTACTTCACCAAGGTAATCTAAATTAGTACTAACATGCTAAGCCACGGTATTAAAAAAAAAATTTATATCAAGACTAGATTAATAACAGCCTTATGTAATACTCAGTAAACACTAAATAATCAAAGAATGCTATGATCATGAACTTAAAGTGAACTCGCCTTGAAGATTTTTGCTACCATGGCTCTCATTTGACAGCATTTTCCGCTGAGGACGGTCATGGTGGTGGTTGTGGTCAAATATACCACTAAAGTTCCAGTTGCAACCAAATTGATTCGCTTCAACCATGGGCGGGCCTTTTGGCGTTTTTCTTGCCATTGCTAGCGAAAATGGATTATGATAACAACCCAGAAACTTAACTTACATATCAAGCGGCTTTGTTATCATAAGTCCGTGAGAACCCACAGAACCAAATGCATTCACCCTGCAAAGTATGAAACCAATCTAATTAGAAACCAAAAAGTTGAGCACAGTTCGTAACAACTTGAATTAAAAAAATCTTAATTTTACTAATTATAATCCAAAACCACGAGTATTATAACAAATCATCATACTTGAGGTTAAAAAAACTAAAATTATGTTTATTTTAAAAATTGTTAGTGGGGTTTACAAATGATTAAAAATGGGGAAAACACTTTCTAAAATAAAGCTGAATTATAATTATAAACCCCACTAGATTTTGCACAACTGAAAACAAAATGTACAAAATCAATTTAAACAGAAATTTTGCATCTTCTGCTTTAGGAGGAAACTACAAAACACATCTTTTTTGTTTTTTTAAGAATAAAAAACAATATCTTATGAACGCGTTTTCTACGTTTTGTGAAAAATCAAATCCCTCGTAAAATTAAGAATACTTTTCCCTAACTAAACGCACAAGTATCCATATAAGAATCTATTACTAGCACTTTATACCTAATAGGGGTACTGTACCTTTTACTAAACCACAATTGAGTTTAATGTAAAAAGTTTTAATTTTTCTGCAAAATGAGATAAAATCCTAACTACCCATTGGAATATAAAAGCAATATATAATAGTACCTAAACAGAAAGACCATAAAAAAGCAAAATCAAGGTTCAATAAATACATAAAGCTATATATATAATCTTGATTGGTAATGATGAACAGAATCCAATAAAGTGAAAAACGGTACCTTTAAAGTAAAAGAACAAATGGGTAATGATGATAAAAGAGAATGAGGAGGACCCTGTTTATGAGGCTAAGGCAGAAAAGATGGGAGGAAATTTATGACACTATAGAGACACCACCAAGTATGTATGTGTGAAAAGAGAAGAAACAAATAAGAAAACTACAAATTTTCATTTATTTCAAAGGGGGAATATTTTATTACTCCGTATAAGTTTTATTTTTATTTTCAATTTATCGACATTTAAGATACTATATTCAGTTTCCCTAAATTACCCTTTTGGATTTTGTTTCCACATAAGCTTATTAAAAAATATAAGATCTAAATATAAGTAACAGTGAGTAGTTTAGTAGATAGCTTTTTATAAAAATTAATGTTGTAAAAATTGTGAATCATTAATCGTGTGATCCATCATTTTGACACCTTTAGTGTAAGAAATGAAATCAATCAATTAAAATCAAATATTTATTGTGCATCTTAGTTTTTAAGGATTGTGTCTATAGTTTTTAAAATCTAATCATAATAATTCATTGATACCGTTGTGATAAATTCGTTCTCTAAACCACAACCTTAATAACTACAATTAGCAAAACTCATTTTAAGTTACACAAAAAGTTGGTACAAAGAAAAAATTTAACAAGACGATAAAATATATTTAACAAAAAATGTAACAAATTTATGTTTGTGTTTAAAAATACACTCACAAATAGGAAAATGTTGCTATACTGGAAAGGGCATTATAGTAAATGTGAATGAGCAGTAGGCCCTATCTCATTGAAGTGGAAATAGTCAAATAGTTACACTTTGAGCCAAAATGCAAACATGGCGTGTAGCTCTCACCACAAAATGAATAATAACAATCCTTTATTTCATCATATTTTCCACAAATTGGTTCCTTCATCTTAATTGACAAAAAAACGACAAACTGACGTCCCTTTTGCAAATCTAATTGTAATTTATTCTGTGTCTTTGTCTGTGAATTAACTCATTTCTAGCAAGTTTCAACTAATTCTAATAGTAAAATGTTTGTATATTTATATGGACCCGTGACTATTAATATCATCTACTACGCAATTTTTAATCATTTAAAACGCCCATACTTCCTTAGGTGGCTAAATTTGATATAAACAATATTGTATGATGGACTTGAAAAATCGTTTCTCACTATGTTTTAAAAAGAGCCAAGGTGGTTATATATGTATTCAATGGATTTTTTAGTTAAGTTATAGATTTTATATCTCCTTTTTAATACTATTAATAAGTAGGTAGATAGACAAGAGACGTTAATCATTCAACTTGTTTAAACTAAGGGTGCGTTTGGTTTGTTTTACGTAGACGTGACAAATTTTACCTATTTTGATACATATGGGTACTTTTTGTCCATTTTTTAAAAAAAATATGGCACATTTTGCCCATTTTTTATAATAAATGGGTTAAACGGACGCATATGTAAGAAACTAAATAAGTTTAACGGGCGCACTTTTAAAATACAAATTAGTATACTCGACGAATATTTTTTATTAAATTTTTTATCCCGACTTTTAAACAAGTATTTTTATTTTTTATTTGTACGTTTTTATATGTTTTTTTTCTTTTTTAACTTGCGCCGTTTAGCCCGCCCGTTTTGCCCGCCCATTTCGCCCGCGCCCGTTTTGTCCGCGCCCGTTTAGCCCGCCGCCCGTTTAGCCCGCCACTCGTGCCCGCCCATTTTGCCACCTCTAGTTTTACGAAATTAGTATCGTTATAGATTTGATAGTGTTATACAATCAGAATAGATATGACTATTCATAAACATTGTTTAGTTTATAATTGAGTATATCTATTGTATCAAACTAACATTTCTAGTCGAGTTATATTATGAAAATAAAAATACATTGATTAAAAATACTATGAAAATAAATTTTATAAAAATACCATGAAAAGATATTGATTAAAAATACCACTGTATGAAAATATTTTTTACCCTAAAAGTAGATATATGTGATAGCATTAAAAATTATCACATCAAAAACCTTTCGTCATCTACAATTTAAAAATATATAAACATGAAATTAAAAGTTAACACTTCATCTCATCTTCAATTTGGACATGCGATGATCTGTAGAAGAGAAATAGGCAAATAGAAAAGGCCGATTTTTTTTCTTTTCAAAATAACATGTTAAAATGGTGCGTGATAACGAATGAATTTGATAGGTGGCCCTCTCCTCAACTAATAATGGGTATCCAATGATAGTTTGACCTTAATTTAGCAACCAAACATCAAACATTTACAAAGACTAGCATTGTCATTCATTAATTCTAATAATTACATACCAAACACACCCTAAAATCACAATAATGGTCATGTGTTAGTTATATAAGTACAACATATCATAAAGTACAAATAGTCTCAATCAATTGAGTTAGTTCAGTTAATTATAAAAAATAATTTTAAAAATATTATTTAGATAAGTTTTAAAGTCGACTTTTAATAAAAATCTTTAGAATCTCAAAATAAATAAAATCAGGAGTTAGGTTTATCTTCTAAAAAAGAAGGTTCAAGATTTCCATACTAGACTCGAATCACTAACTAACCAACTGACTTAGCTCAGTTGACCACCAAAGTTTTACTAAATGGTTTATTTTTGGGGGAGATTTTCTTGGAGGTCTTGGGTTCAAGACCTGTCAATGGTTTTTCCTCTCATGCAAAGCGGATAAAGAGTTTAACATAACTAGGCGAGGGTTCGAAAAAGACATTCTGCCGCTTGAAATTCATTGCACGACTCGACTCACTAACCACTAACATTTACCGTTCTAAAAAAAAATTCGAATCACTAATTAGTAACTCGCTGTTTAAAAAACTGTAACTGTCAAAATGTTTTCTTTATCTTGTGTCTTCAAAATATTTGTTGGTTTTGATATCACAACCAATAAAAAAATATTTTATTAAATAAAGATAATTTTAGGTTAATGAGTAGAATATTAGTAAGAACTTTGTATAAACTAAAAGTGTACTTATAATTTAAGAAGTTTTATAAATTGAAAACGTATTTATAAGGGTTTTTTGAATTTTGTAAATTAAAGTGTCAGTTTAAATATATAATATTTATTTGTATATGAATATTTTGTATGATAAATAAAGTTTTTGAATTAAATAAAATTACTTATATACTTTAAAAAGTAGTTATTTATAATTATATATGAAAAGTTGAAAGATACATATGTAAAATAATAAATTAAATCATAAATTTAATATGGAGACCTTTTCTTCATGACATATTCTAAAAAATCACATGCTAGTTTAAACACAAAATAAATAAGTTATTGATGAATTAATTTATAAAGTTATTTTTCAATTAAAACTTTATAAAATATTACCTTAGATATTATAGCTAAACTTTTTTTTTTGGATAGTGGGTTTCCTCGGTAAATATATTATCCAAAAAACAATGAAGTACAAATGGAATGTGGTTAAAATACCACATTAACCTCAAGCTCACAAGCTTGATAAACCACCTAAACTAGTGCTTATGACATGCCATAACCACTTACAATTCTAGAAACATAAAATGCACCTAGAAAAATACTATAATGAACCAATCTAACCAACAGCATAAGTGGAATAGGAGCTTCCACTTGTTTTGGAGTTGAGAAGATTAGTCGATTCATCATAAACAAGAGCAACCTCCTCTCCATTCTCATCTAAAGCAGAGTACGAATTAGACGTGATCACATTACCAACAGATGAAAAAGGTGTGAGAACCCGTATTTTTACCAACATTATTTTATTCTTTTATTCATGCTTCTTGAATTTTTCCAACGTATTACGTTTTCTTGTATTTCTATATGTAAATCCTGAGATTTTTAAATTATACTTTTTAAGTATTTTTTTGATCATCGATAAATACTTTGTATGGAATTATAAAATTCTTATTTTCTTTTTCCATATTTAATTTAAATCAAAGTTTTTGATTTAAAATCACCCGCGTGCATGTTACAACGAGTTTATTCAAAAACAATGTACAACGAGAATTCCTAGTGATCGTGATACCGACGGATGCCCAAAATATTACGTTTATTTATCGATTGTTTCGATAATTAATATTTTCGACGATTTCGTTTTAATTACGTATTAAGCCGTGTCGGAAATCCTATAATCATTTTTATGATGCAATGTAACTTTTGAAAGTATTTTTACGAAACCCGAGCCCCGTAAATATTTTCAATATTTACCAATAACCATTTTCTACCCTTTAAAACTATTAATTGTTTTTAAGTCCTAAAGTTTTATACTTGACAAAAATGGTCCCTACACTTAAATCATATATAAACCTAAATTCTTTCACACAAACACACACATACACTTTATAAAATTTTCACAACAAATCTCTCTCCCCCCCCCCCCCCCCCCTTGTTTTTCCGTCACATCTCAACCCACAAACACCCTCAAATTTTGATTTTCTACTATGAATCAATCAAAACAAATTAAAGTCCCATCTCTAATATTTTCGTGTGATTCTAATGATATCAAATTCAAGAACATGCATCAAAATTTGAAGACTTTATAATTCCATGGTGGATTTGTGTTTTGATCATCTTGCATGTGTTATATATGTAATGATCATCTTGTTTTCATTCTAAAAAGGTTATTTTGATCTTTAATTTTTGTTAAAATCTTACATGCATGTGTTTAGGAGTGTGTTTTGTTGATGGGTTTTATAGTATAGTGATCCTAGAGGTATTAGAATGAGTGGATTTGGTTGAAAAATGGATTTGACATGTTTTCTAAAAAGGTAATTTGAGACAGCAGGTCTTTAACTGGATTTTCGTGGGTTTAAGGTCTGTGAAAGACTAAGATTATTTGATATTGTTGTATAGTTTTCCGAGACGGTCGTTTTGGTATAAGATAGAACTTCTAAGTCATTACGAGTCAAAAGTTATGCTCGTTTTAGTTTTCGTGTACCGGGAGACGCAAGTCGGCACAATCCAAAATTGTGGCTGATTTTGGGTCGACTCTCGGGGACTTTATGCTTGGTTAGATAGTTGATGCTACTGATTTTCAAAGTTTACAAACTGAGTTTGTTGAGTCTAGTAGTGATTTCAAAAGACGGATTGTCGAGTTAGTACTTTTAAAGTGGTCCAAACGATTTTACAAAACGAGTGCACAAATCTGTCCCAAATTTGGAGTCGAGTAAAGTGTCGAGCTGATGGGTTTTAAAGAGTGAACTTTGGCTCAAATTTTGGTGAGGTCTTATACAGGTTATAAGTGACCTTGACACCAATTTTCATCTAAAACGGACAAGTCTAAATAGGGTAGATCGGTGTGTACATTCGGGGTGTACTTGCTGATTTTATTTTGGACACTTAGTTCAATGTTTGTGTTGCGTGAGTTTGAGTATTCACCATCGGACATGGTGACTTACTCAAGTGCTTAGTCATTGTATAAATGACTTAGCTACTGGTCCAAATAAGGGTAAATGATAGTTTGACTTGCGTTGACTTGGCGTCGTATGACGGGTCATTTTCAAGTGTACAAGTGTTTTAACGAATAACGTTGGATAAAAGGATTCATTTGGTTCGTGTCAATGGTTTTGAAACATGAATACTTTGAAAATAGTTGATTCATATTATATTTGGTACATATCGATATTCGAGTTCGAGTCTTAACGCGCGCTTTATTTTGATAGGTTGCGGTTCTCGTATTTCCCCGGGCATCCATATCGTCGGTGATGGTCTACCACTACCGTTTCTACTCAGTTGCTGAGTACTGTGATCGACTTACCTCGTGGCTAAGGTGAGTTCATAGCCCCTTTTTACTTGTACATGGTTTCTAAACACGGGGTGAGATTTTACATGGTGGAACACAACCATTTAAAAACTATATGCTATCCAGAACTTGTATGCTATCCAGAACATGTATGATTTTCAGGTTTTCAATGTTATTATTGCTTTTTAGTCTAGCCTTGAGTTTCCTCTCCCGATCATGAACCGTTAATTTCGAGTACTAAGCGCGAATGTTGTGGGTGGATCCATCGGGATTGACTGTCCCCGTCTCAAGTACCTTGACGCACTGATATTTGTTTGTTACTTGAGTATTTAGGCTGAATACTCCCTAGAGGAACTCACATTGAGTTAAGTTTCGGTTCATGAACTGAACAACAATAATAATGGTTTCGGAAAATGGTTACTGTACATAACCATTTCCCATATTTCTTGTTACAAATGAATGCTTGTGTTCCACACCTTTACTGCTAAACCTATGAATATCACTAAACTTTATGTTGACGATTTTACATGTTTAATCTCAGGTATTATTACTTAGCTTTGCTTGGATGGGAGCCCGCAGGATATTCGCAGCTTGGAGATTTCTGTGATGCTTTTGAAAGATTAGTTTTATATAAACTATCAGAAGTTTATTTAATCTTTTGGGCAACTTTATGTTATAAATCGAGACGAAATAATATAATTTTCCGCTTTAAAAACTCTGGGACCTATGTTTAAAAACTGTGACCTTTTATAATGTAATGTACCTGCTTTTATTTCGTCAGCTTTGTATGAACTGTAATTCATTGTTTCTTGTACTATGACGTGTTACCCCCTCGTTGCCTAGTTGTTCCATGTCAGATTTTGGGGGTCTCACAAAAGGATCCACTTCCTTCCTCTTGGAAGATGAAGCATTACCCACAGTTGTACCACCTTTTTTGGGTTCACTAGAAGTTGCTTTGGGAAAAAACTGAACATTCTGTTGAACCGACGGACCAGTAAACTTAGACTTGGACTTTCTATTTCTCTTTTTCTCCTTACCCGCTAATTGAAAGCCATCATTAGATGTCTCAACAGGGCCACTAGTATGAACCGTAGAAGCACTAGGAATAGTCACAACCTTCTTTGGGCACAAATCAATATCATGACCAAAATCTTGCATGTATCACACCTTAGAGGCTTCCATTCATATTCAACCTGGATTGTTTCTTTGGTATACTCATCACTAGTAAGAGACGGAACACCGATAGTAACAATATCAATCAAATCAGCATCATAATTAATTTCAATGAGACACCTAGAAAAACTACCCCTACCCCATGAATCTTTGCACATAGAGCTAGTAAACGAGTCAAACATAATTGGCTTACCAAGAAAAGAAGCAATTAAATTAATTCCTTCCTCTTCAAAAACTTGAATCAGAACATCATGTAGTTTCACCCAAATTGGAATGCGAGTTAGATTTTCTTTAAACAAGCGAGTCCCCAATGACCATGTCTTGAGAATGATAGGAGTTTTGTGAATCAACCAAGGGCCACCTTCCAAAACAGCCTCCAAACCAACTTGTGAATCAATCTTGAAGAAGAAAAAACCCTTATTATTCATCATAATTCTTTTTAACCCATGTTTACCCGAATTACTCTTAGCAAAATACTCAACAACTGGATATGCCAATCTCTGACCGAGAAAATAACCATACAGGGAATATTCAAAGCGAGAACCAACCTTTTAGACCACTCTTCGAGGAACCAAAACATTAACCCCTTCGAAAACTGGATCAACCACAATAGAAGTCTCATTATTGACATTCGCAGACTCAGTAATAGGCTCCTTGATGTGTCGTGGATAATATATGTTAATTAGATACGTTATAGGGTAAATTTAGAGAATTACCTTTAGGAAAAAGTAATAGACTAAAATTCACCAAAGACGAATCAATTAAACACGTTGATGATCCAAGTTCGTTGTACACGAGGATCTTGTGAATTTGAGACGTTTTGTTTCAAGTTGGACAATCGATTTGAATTGGTTTTCGATTTTTAATCTAAAATTAATCCTACAAATTAAACCTAAGTGCATGAATCGTTCCCCACTATTTTTATCTAAAAACAATTATTTAAAATTAACACTACTTTAAAATTTAAACTATTTAAAGATTAGTCTATTTAATAAAAACTTATTTAATTAAAATACTTTTACACTATTTTAAAAATCTATTTAGGAAACCATATTATTAAAAATCTAAATTAATTAAAATCTAATTATTATTTAAAAACTAATTTTTACTAACTAATTAAATTTCTAAAAATTAATAAAACATTTTTAATTTTATTTTTATTTATTTATTATTCTTAAAACTTTTTTTTTTAAAAGTAAAATTTTTAAAAAATCTAATATTAAAGTTTACTAAAAATAAAAGTGTAAAACTTGTATTTAATCTATTTAAAATAAACTGACAGGCCACAAGCCTACTATATTAATTACTAAATCAATGTTATAACAAAAACAGAACACTAGATCAATTGGTAAACACGTTGGTTGTTCAACCATGAGGTCATGGGTTCAAGTCCCGTGAGGGACATTTTTTTGAGAATTATTTATTTTTAGACAATTAAAAAGAAAAACAAGTCACAGGAATGACTTATGATGAATATTTTGGACTGATAATGTTCAGTATTAACCACACAGACTAAAAGAGTCTGTTGGCTAAAATAACTCAGCAAAATTTCACAAAAAACAGATAACCAAAATGCAGGCAAACTGAGTACCAAATTAATCAGCAGACTAATCAAATGTCTCTCAATGACTCTAATCAGATTCAAATTACATCAGTTTAAACAAAGCTAATCAGTAATATCAGTATTCACACAATTAGAATGGCACACTGATAAAAATAAGAGACCTAAAACAAACAATCATTAAACAAAACTAAACTGAACTAGTCAGTCACATGTAACTCATATCAGCTACAAATTGATGTGAAATCTCACATAAATTCTCAAAGCTAGTAGACTCAATGCAAGTACCAACCCCTAGCATTCAACTCACAGGTACGCAATTTAGACTCAAATCCAGCAGACTATGAGCAAACCAAATCCTTATAAAAACAGATCACAATAATCTTTTCTAACATTAACTTGACTATATAGGACCAACTCCAAACATTTGTATGATGAATAAAAACTAGTAGATTAAATGAACTTACCCAATTTAAATAACATAAAAAAAAGTTGATTAATGAAATCGAATACAGACCAAACAGCTAACAGATTAATCTATATAAGTTTCATTCCAACTCACAAACTCAGATTAATATAAATCCACGATTCCAATTAAACTAACATATTCATCAACTCATTAAGCATACTATACAACCCTAATCCATTTCTCATACAACTCATAAAATCACTTAAACATATTCGTCTAAAATATAAACAACATAAAAAATTAAAAGGAGTAAAACCTATTGGAGAAATCATTTGTGAAGTAGAGCGGCGCTGAGCCGTCTATTAAACCGAATCAACTCCTCCATTCGCCATCATTCGAACCATCACCACCACCATGATCCGAACCATATTACTGTTATTGAACACTTTCCAGTGGGGAAAGTTTGTTCCCAAATTTTTACTTTTATTATTTAACAAAAGCTATTAATTAGCTTTATTAAACAACATAAACATTATCATATCAAAATAGATTAAATAATAAATTGCATAGAAAGTAAAACACGAATGTATTCAAATCCAAATAAACTTGTATTAATAACGAAATTGATTACAATACTGAGAAAAGAAAATACAATTTAATCCTACAACTATTTTAACATAATAACTTTAAAGTTAAAAAATGGGATGCTGAAATACAGAATATGGGAGGGTTTTTATAGGCTAACCCCCAACCTTCTTGGTGGAAGGTTGTTGAGCAAAATCATTCATCTTGACCTTTGAATCGGTATCTTGCATCTTCTCTCTCTTCTCAATGTTGATCTAAGGGCTGATATTAGCCAACTAGCACACGGATCACCAACGTGGCAATCAAGTGTGCTAGTTGTGCTTCTTGATAGCTGACTTGTCATCACTTAATTGGAGGTTTGTTGAGGAGTGAGTTGTCTCAACCAATCAGGGAAGAGAAAAGAGCCACGTCACAGTTCTCTACCCATCTTCAAGCTCCGGTTTAGGGGGAGAATTAATTAAGGGCGCGTGTGTTATCACGCGCCTCTTAAAGGTAAAAGCCCCAAATTATTTTATGTAACTAGGGTTTGATGAACAGTAGATTAAGTCTGGTTATTTTGGGAGTGGGAGGATGAGAGAAAAGGGAAGTTGTGACATTGGTAGTATCGAAATAAATGAATGTGTGTGTGGTGAATAAATGAATAAACGTTTTGTGTTTGACGAAGGGTAACGTTTTTATAATTTTAACCGTCCATCAAAATCTACCCTAATGGGCCTTTTGGGATCCATTCCAAGTTAATCCTTCTTCAAGTTTTCATTATAAGAGTTATGAGATTGGGCTTGGGCCCTTATTTACTCCATCCGTCATTTAAACAAGTAAATTTAGGCCTTGGACTTTGATAATGGACCAATAGTAGATAATTAATTCCTTTAAATGGGCTTTTAGGCCCATTAATCTAAAAGTGGGTCCCACAAGCCCAAATAGCTTCATAAAAATCAAATCCACTAAAATCGAACTTGAAATTGGCTTTGTTGATCTTTTCTTCATTCTCGTGTCGTTTTCGCCGATTTTCGTGAACTTGGTACCTACACACATGAAACAACAAAACATGCACATACAAGGCAAAATTCATATGTTTAATGCATTTATTGAGTGTTTTTAGATACAAATGATATGAGTAAAATCACTCATATCAAACTCCCACTTGCTAAGCAATTGCCGTGTCCTCATGCAATGATAAAATTAAACACTAACTACACCATTATTCAACTTTTGAAACTTTATTTTGCAAAGACATAATGTATAACTTTCATTATTAGAAAAAAAAATAACTTTTAGGATCATAAAACTTAAATAGATTCATCGTCCTCGACTTTTCACTTTTCCATGCCAAGTGTAAAAACAAGATCATTGTCAATCATAAGCCCCAAAATTAAAACAATTCATACAAGTAATTTGTGTTAAACTCAATCTCCTATTATTCCTAATTGTATCTCTAGATTTTATTTGTCATTCACCCAAAGGCTCATTTGACTTTATTTGATATTTATTAGTCCAAAAATGAAGGCAAAAACGGTGTAAACTCAACACTCAAAACCTAACCTCGACTTCAAAAACCGTTGTCACTAAAGAAAGCCCACATCAAGGATAACTTAACACGATTTGAGGGATAAATCCTCGGACCCGAAATTTGGCTAATAGGTCTACTTAAAAGCAAATATAAAACCTCCAAAATCAATTATGACCTTATTAATGGAGTTAGCAACAATTACACCATATCACCTTGTGGCTCTTTAAGATGAAATTGTGCTCCTTATTTAAAATCCACACCCGAAGGATCCTTGGACAAAAAATAAGTGAATTGACATTCACCATCCCACCTTATGGCTCATGATGATGAAGCAATTTTTATTAAACACATCCCCTTGCCATACACCCTAAGGCTCTAATGACAAGGTTAGTGCTACATGACTCCCACCCGAAGGCTCCTAGAGAACATGTTTTTATTTATTCTTCTTATTATTATGATATGTATATAAGCCAAATTTCCGCAATCCCATGATAAAAAGTCCATGACGCTGACACCCTTAATGTGTTCTCACTTTAATTACAAGGGAAGCAAAAGAAGGAGTTACGAGTTAAGATATCAAGCCTAAACCGCTAAAAACTTCATTTATTAAGCAATTATTATTCGAGCGTGGAAAATAAATACGAGGAGATTAAATCAAACACAAAAATACTTACACAACGAAGAATTAACTTTAGAAACTTATGATTAAACTTTATCATCTCTTGTTCTCCATATTGTAAAATTTCAAAAATGTGAAATCAATGGATACTTAGCCTATTAAATCAAAGTTTTGGGTTTTCAAGTCATCTATATGATCTTGCATCTTCTTATACTTTTTCAAGTTTTAGAATTTGCGTTTTAAAGTTCCCTTGATAAATGACTTTCTAGGATCAATTATAGGAACTTGCGAAAAGTTCTTGTTCTTAACCCGTATGAATTGAAGACTTTCGCGTTTTAAAGTTCCCGATATAAAAGCCTAGCAAAACTTAACTCAAACACGTTAAGGAAAAGCTAAGGTAAAAACCGAGTCGAGTCAAAAACTATTTTTATTTTCACTAACGGAAAGCCTACATTTGTGTCAAAAGCACTTATTTTTTTTATTAAAACTTAAAATAACATTAAAATTTTAATTTTTTTATGAAAAACGAGAAAAAGATTATGTTTAGACACGACAAAAGCAATTGCAAGCGATTATATCGATTGACTCCCCCATGCTAAAACCAAACATTGTCCTCAATGTTTCTTAGCTCAAGAGTAACACCCCCTTGCTAGAACACGAAGAGTCTAATGTAAAATCTTAACATGGAAAGAGCACGCAAATCTATAAGCCGTTTATTAATTATGCCTCAAGATAAAACGTTAGTCGATAAAAATCAAAGGATAGAGAGTGTGCCCCTTTTGGCAATCAAAGAATGGAAGATCAAGTGGACCGAAAAAAACCGAACACGAGAGTCTTTAATGATTAGGGTCATACCTAAGATTCACAACACAACAAAACACGAGCACGAGCTTGAAAGATCAAGCCTTATTAGTGTTAGAAAATAGAAAGAAGATAGAATATATGGGACTCCCCCACAAGGCACCTCGTTTTTGTTAACCGAGTCATGAGCTCGACTCGATCCCCGCATCCATTGGTTCTTAGGGAAAATGGTGAAAACCGGCATAATGGAATAAAATCCAACAATAAGCACGATGCCGGGGTCAAAGATTACATCCTCGTTGTCGGATGACAAACGAAAGGATAAAACTCCAACATAAATCTCTAAAAAGAGATGGTGGTCACAAATCACGATATGGATGTAGCATGCTCCCCGAGATAAACTCGCACCAAGATGATCGAAAAATCTTTCAATTATTACATCGGTGAAAGGCCGAGATTTCCCTAAATCAATGATTCCGGGGTCGAATACCTCGTCCTCGTGAGAGAAAGGAATAAACAACACAGTGTCGTCCCCCCATGCTAATCCAAGATCATATAAAGCACATTGTAATGGTGGTATAAAGGTCTCAACACTAGTGGTATCAACTTGCATGACTTTGTTGAACTTATCACTCTTATGAATGTGCACGTAAGGGTCATGGTACTCAAAATGAGTCGCATGAAAAACCCGCACATTAAGATCAAAGCGAGTGGGAAGGATAATTGGAGTAAAGGTAATTTCTCCCTCCGGGTCAACATTATCATCATCATAAATCGGGTGATCAAACCAAAGATTTTCATCACCGTCATTAGACTCTTCCTCAAATTCCGAAGGAATGTCTATATAATAAAACTAATCAACCTTCTTTAAGAGAAGTTCATCATCACAAGGGTTGTGAGATGTAACACCCCATTTTGGAAATGGAAATGTCACAGCAATTATGGCGTGTCATCAAAGCATACAAGGAAAAATGTCTAAATATTACTTGACCATAAAAAGGAAAATACCGGAATCAAACATTGGTAGTCCAAAAGTAGAGCTCATCACACACAAACATAGTATAATAAAGGAAAGGACTAAACAATGTCCAAAGCATAAGTATCATAAGAAAGGAAATGCATAAAGTATAGAAGGCTAGACAGCTTCCAGTCCATATGCACGTACTCTTAGTGTCTACGAGCGTCCCTGAGTACCTGCCGTTTTGGGAACATAGAAAAGGAAAACGGCTGAGCAATACGCTCAGTGCACGGATGTACAATAAAGCATGAATAAGATAAGAATATAACATATAACAGCGGAAGAAAATTAAGTCCCGAGTAACCTGGTTAAGTCTTAAATAACCTGGTTTAATAGTTTGAAAGTCTTATGTTTATCTTATAAAAATTGTTTGTCATATTTTACCATTAGCCAATATAGGTCATGAAAATCCACCGTGCATGAATACTTGGAGGGGTGACCTCATCATGCAAATTAGAGGGGCTGCCTCTAATTTAATATACTGGTTTTTTGGGTAGGAGGGATCAGCTTTGGGTAGGAGGGATCAGCTCCTTGTGAAGGATGCAAGGCACACACCACATTCACCATGAAATCCTGACTAAAAACATGTAACTAGGATGCACCCATACGCCCCACATGATAAATATAATATAAATGGCCAAAAGCTTAAGGGACGCCACGAGCAATCACTCCGCCGTGGTGAAGTCATAACATCAGTGCCTCTAATGTTATGGTTATGGTACCTCCATAACTAGGTGAAACTGGTCATGCATGTATATGGCTATAGGTAATCTTAATTAAACATAAGCAATCAAACACGTAACTTATACTACGGGAAAACAGTTGGCTGCATACGGGGAATCCTAATAAGGAAAGAATGTCCATACTGAAAGGACGGGAATCCGTACCTTATGTCCAGTGAACGAAGAAGATGAAATGAGAGGAATCATACTTCCGAATCACTAGTGCTACCTAAATACATACATGAATAAGTATCTGCTTACTAAATACGTAGCTGGTTTTATGTCATGTCTTAGCTTATTTTATGTGTTCTTACCATGTTTTATTGTTTTAAAGCCTTAAACTGTGTTTATCTTATATTCTGTTTAATCTGGTTAAGTATTTCTGGTATTTCATGTGTTATTATACTTACTGTGTAATAATAAGTAACTTTCCAAAAATAGCAGGTTTCCTAAAATAGAAAGTTTCCAAAAATAGAAAGTTTCCAAAAATAGAAAGTTACCAAAAATAGAAAGTTTCCAAAAATAGAAAGTTTCCAAAAATAGAAAGTTTCCAAAAATAGAAAGTTTCCAAAAATAGAAAGTTTCCAAAAATAGATTTACTACTTAAAATAGATAAGTTTCTAAAAATAGAAAGTTTCCATAAATAGATCAGCTGCCTTAATTAAATAAGTTTCCATAAATAGATTAGCTGCTTGATATAAATAAGTTTCTAAAAATAGAAGGTTTCCATAAATAGATTAGCTGCCTTATTTAATTAAGTTTCTAAAAATAGAAAGTTTCCATAATTAGAAATAAGCTGGTTAAATAAGCTAAGTATATAAGCCTAAGTATTTTCATGATTATTTTCTAAGTCATGTGATATAATGTATAGTTTAATAATTATTTCATGTAATTAAATTAAACTATAGGTTAAAATATTTAATTAAAGTATAACATGTTTTTAATTAAATAAAGTTAAATACTTAGGTTAAAACATGTATTATTGTATTAATAATATAACCTAAGTCAGGTTAATTAATTAATTATAGTCATGATTTTTAAATAATTAATTAATTATAAGTCTAAAATATAAAATACTTAGGTTAATTAATTTCATGATTATAATAATTAAAATAACCTAAGTCATGTTATTAAATTAATCATATCATTTTATTAATTTAATTTTTTTAGCATAAGATCATAAACATAAAAAAAACTAAACATACACCATGAACCAGATTCAACCTAAAAACAATGAACCAGACATGAAATCGACACCGTACCCCGAACCAAATCGTGGTACCCCGTGTCTTGAGGCTGCCGTGGGACCCACACTCACCAACCGAGACCATACATGGTCTGGGTGGTGGTCGGTTGGCCAAACCGAAACCCCTTTGGGTTCGGTGTAGGCCTGCGGCCAAAAACAAACACCCCTTAAACATACTTTTGATTTTATTAAACCTCCAAATCATGTTAGATCCATGTTTACTAATTAGGTTTTTGTAAAAACATAACATGTTCTTGATTTATAAAAAGATCAAATCAAAAGAAAAGGTTTAAAAAGGATTTACCGAATTCGTGGATAAAAAGGATGAAGAAAAAACACGATCAACCACTAAAATTCCAAGATCCAAGATCACAAACCACCTCCTTGTGGTGGTTGTAGGGTGGCGGCACAAAAAGAACAAGGGAAGAGGGTTTTAGGTTTTTTTCTAAAATCTTCTGTAAACTAAAAATGAGTAGTGTAAAAAATATTAACCCCCTTTAGTAAATTTGACAAATGGGCTTGGCCCATTTGTCCTTGTAGCCGCGGGTAGGGGCCCTACTTGGGGTACGCGTACCTTTTTCCGTGTCTCGATGTTAAGTTATACGTTTGTGATTATTTGTGTTCGTGTTTTAAGTGTCCTCGTTACATAAATACCGTGATCTAATATATTTAATTACGCTCGTAATAAATATATATATACGTAATTAATAATAGTCCGTTGTTTTAATTACGTTCATGATTTCATGATCGCATGTTCGTGATTAATTATTGTAAAATAATTATTACGTGCTCGTATATAGTAAATACTTATCGTGTTATAACACGTACGTAATACGTAAAATCCTAACACGTAATCGTAATCATGCTATATTAGGAAAGTTTAAATCTAGTACGTTCGATCTTAAAGGTACTATTCATGGTAAAAGCATGCGGGTTTTATAACTCTTCCCCCTAAAAAGAATAATTCGTCCCCGAATTATAGATAAAGTAAACTGGAAAAGAAGAACATACCCGAATTCAAAATATGAAATGAGGGTAAGAAGCCCGGATAGACTCCTCTGTTTCCCAAGTGTCTTCCCGCTCGGTATGATCCCTCCATAGAATTTTGACGAATGGAATCGTCTTCTTTCTCATGACTCGTTCTTGTCTGTAAAGAACTCGTTCGGGTTCTTCTATAAAAGTGAGATCTTCACGTATCTGTTCCAGTGGATACTGAACCATGTGAAGAGGATGATACTGGTACCCTCTGAGTAAGGACACATGAAACACATTGTGCACATGCGAAAGCTGCGGAGGTAACGCCAATCGGTAAGATACTTCACCAACTCGTTCAATGATATCAAACAATTCGATGAAACGAGGACTGAGATTCCCTTTAATTCCGAAGCGTTTAACACCACGTGCCGGCGAAACCTTAAGGAAGACGTGATCTCCTACGTTAAAGTGTATATCCCTACGATGCTTATCGGCGTAACTCTTTTGACGTGACCGTGCCTCCTGAATTTTCTTCTTAGCTACTGCGATCTTCTCATTGGTCATCTCTATGATTTCCGGTCCTTCAAGTGTTCGCTCGCCAACCTGATCCCAGCAGATTGGGGCGCGACACTTTCTGCCATACAACATCTCAAATGGAGCACACTTGATAATTGCGTGCCAACTGTTGTTGTATGCAAACTCCACCAAACAGATGTAATCGTCCCAATCACCCGTCCATTCCAACTGTTGGAGCATAGTTTGGCTAGGCCGGTCTGACGACTCTCCTGGGCCGTTCGTCATCTTCCCGGGTCCTGAGTAATGCTGCAAACAAAGGTAAACCGGTTAGACGTGGACCCGAGGCCGGAGCCCCGGGGTCCACCTCTGACGGTCAAGTTAGTATTGATCGATATATTGTATAAGATGTGTGGTTAAGAGAGAGAACCTGTCCATAATGAGACCCCTACCCCTGTTTATATAGGCTTAGGGTTTCTTGAAGGATAAGTTAGGTTTGTGTGGGCCGCGGGCCTTTTGGGCCGGGCCGAATACCGACTGTACGTCGACATGTCCCCCAGTCTAGTATGATATGGTCCATGATCATGTTATGCTAGACTCATTCGTGTATCATGCTCACTAAACAACCGCGTGCGGCTTGTTGCTAGGACATCCTCGTGGGTCGTCCGTAACATATGGATCCACTCGTAATAGGCTTTCTTTAGCAAAAATATGATGGGCTGGGATTGCGAATAGTGAGTGTAGCAACTATACGTCATCATGTCCCCCCAGTCTAGTATGCGAGGTTATCACCGAGGTTACTAGACTTTACACCATATCCGCTACCTGTAAGCATATCCACGTCGAAAGAAATGGGAAAACATGTATACGTAAGACGGGCGGTTGTGCTCGAATGCTTGGTTTCCCGTGATTAGACGGTAAGGACCCCGTAAGAAGAAAGCGTGTTCTATAGCCGGGGTAACACTGGCATTGGCAAGGTATCATTCTTATTCATCTCTAACGTGAGTATGACAGGAAGGTTATATGAAGGTGGAGGTGGAACCCGTATGCTGCATCATGGATATATTAAAGGCGTACTTCTTGTACCATTTATGATGCAGCATAGTGCGAATATTACATTCGTCTTAAGGCCAACAAAAGACGTACTTCTGTGGCATGTTTATGCGGATATTACATCCGTCATACAACCACGACATCTGATAATGACTTCCAAAATCTAGTTACGGTTTTATCTGAAGTAAACGCAGTTGATCAAGCTCCATCTAAATAAGGTCAAACGATATAAGTTTTGGAAACACTCCGTGGTCGGGCAAGGTAATTTGTCGCGGAAGACGTACTTCCGCAACAAAGAAATGTGCCAACGGAAGACGTACTTCCGCGACAAAGAAATGTGCCAACGAAAGACGTACTTCCGCGACAAAGAAATGTGCCAACGGAAGACGTACTTCCGCGACAAAGAAATGTGCCAACGGAAGACGTACTTCCGCGACAAAGAAATGTGCCAACGGAAGACGTGCTTCCGCGACAAAGAAATGTGCCAACGGAAGACGTACTTCCGCGACAAAGAAATGTGCTAACGGAAGACGTACTTCCGCGACAAAGAAATGTGCCAACGGAAGACGTACTTCCGCGACAAAGAAAATGAGCACGTGGAAGAGATACTTCCATGGCGAAGATAAGAAGCCTGTGGAAGAGATACTTCCACGGCGAAGATAATAAGCACGTGGAAGGAATACTTCCACGGCGAAGACAATAAGCCAGTGGAAGGAGTATTTCCACGGCGAAGACAATAAGCCAGTGGAAGAATTACTTCCACGGCGAAGATAATAAGACCGTGGAAGAATACTTCCACGGCGAAAGATAATAAGCCAGTGGAAGAATTACTTCCACGGCGAAGATAATGAGACCGTGGAAGAATACTTCCATGGCGAAAGATAATGAGACCGTGGAAGAATACTTCCACGGCAAAAGATAATGAGACCGTGGAAGAATACTTCCACGGCGAAAGATAATAAGCACGTGGAAGAGATACTTCCACGGCGAAGACAATAAGCCCGTGGAAGAGATACTTCCACGACGAAGACAATAAGCCAGTGGAAGGAGTACTTCCACGGCGAAAGAATAAGGCAATGGAAGTGATACTTCCATGGAAAAGGAATAACCCGGCAGAAAGCGGACTTCTGCGGCAAAGAAATATATCCAAAGATATTTGCGTGTCATGCACGGAAATAGTGGTATGATTATACCCTGGTAGCCCCCAAGTTTAATGGTGCTAAACTCGATTAGTAATATTAAACTTAATCAAGTATTCAAAAAATTACGATCACGTAGACCAGCGCGAATGGACGTACCATAGCTGCGTACGAAAGATAGAAATTGGGTTCGAACGTGCGAACCAACGCGGATGGGTCGTGCCATAACCGTGAATTGTCACATAGTTTAAGACGTATCCTAACTAACTTATGGGATAAGCTATGCCGTTATGTGCGGCGTACCGCTACTACCATAAGGACGGTCAAAGTTTTGACAAAATTTTGTTAGACGTGCACAGTGTGTCTTTTAACAAGTCCGTCATGAGTCATGTGGTTTGCGTAACTTACTACAACGTCTTGATAGTAAGGTGTCTAACAAGGATACATGATCCGTGGTCGTTGGGGTTGCATCCCTCTTACACGACAAGTTGAATTATTAGGTTCACTCAATCCTCTTATTCCGCTTGGGAACGATAAGTACATGTACGCCCGTAGGCAGAAGATATCCGAGTGTACGGACTAGCATATATATATATATATATATATATATATGTATAATAAGTAATCACTAAATACTAGACATGATAATATCTATCTAGATATGTATTGAAAGGTGTGAACATTTATCGTAATAAAAGAAAGTCGCACAAACTAAAAGATATAAATAATATCTTGTTAATAAGTTTAAAAGATATATCTAAGATTTTTAAGCATTTCAAAAATGTAGATAATATCTTTTGTTAGTTTAAAAATATAGGTAATATCTAACTACCTATTTAAAAGATACGGATAATATATTATCCTTTTTAAAAGTAAGAATATACTTTTGCCAACTTTAAGATATCTTTTTACAAATTCAAAAGATAAATAATAATTAAAAAATATACGTAATATATTTTAGTATTATAAATAATATATCCGAACATGCGGATTAATGACGGAAGACGCGGCTCATGACCGCAGTAATAAAATATGACCGAAATACGAATGAGTACGGCTGGATATACCATAGCCGCGGATAAAATAAAATAAGTTTAGATCAACGCGGATGGACGTACCACGACCGCGGAAAAAGAGGTCGGGCCTCGATTTATACGAAAAATATAACAATCTAAATAAAAGATAGATGTAATATCCCTTTTTTAAACGATATACATAATATTTTTTATTAATATAAAAAATATCGATAATTTTTAGAAGATATAGACAATATCTTGTCAATTAAAAGATATACGTAATATCTTTTATTAATATTAAAAATATTGATAATATATTTTTCCTAAAAGATATAGGTAATGTCTTTTATTAGTATAAAAATATAGGTAATATATTATTACATATTTAAAAAAGATATGCGTAATATTTTATAAATTTGAATATATCAGAATATACTTTTACAAATTAAAGAATAAATAATATCTTTTAGCGTTTTAAATGATATCTGAGATATGCGTAATAATCATAGCCCTCATTATGTGAAATGCTTTTGTTAAGTCGAAACCCCTACTGAGTTATCATAGGCTGATTTACAAGTACAAAGTTATCTAGTAATTTATATCACATCATCATAGTCACGTGATAGTACAGACAAAGGAAATAAAGCGGAAAATAAACTATATATCTATAAAAAAAAACGGATCATGCGACGGATGATCTTTTTAGATACGAAGCTCCATAAGACTTTTTTTTTACCGAATCATGCGACTGATGTTTTTTTTTTTTTTTTTTTTTTTTTTTTTTGGAACAAATATATGTGCGCATGGCTGTAAATAGCATATCACAGTGTATGAAAAGCAATAATAGCAAAGGGTGTTACCAATTTTTTATAGATTCTTGCTTTTCGGTAGTATGAGACCACGAGACATAGTTTTTGCTGTGTCCCACGGATGGCGCCAACTTGTTGGAGCATAGTTTGGCTAGGCCGGTCTGACGACTCTCCTGGGCCGTTCGTCATCTTCCCGGGTCCTGAGTAATGCTGCAAACAAAGGTAAACTGGTTAGACGTGGACCCGAGGCCGGAGCCCCGGGGTCCACCTCCGACGGTCAAGTTAGTATTGATCGATATATTGTATAAGATGTGTGGTTAAGAGAGAGAACCTGTCCATAATGAGACCCCTACCCCTGTTTATATAGGCTTAGGGTTTCTTGAAGGATAAGTTAGGTTTGTGTGGGCCGCGGGCCTGTTGGGCCGAGCCGAATACCGACTGTACGTCGACACCAACGCACATGACCTCAACATATCTTCCAATGTCTGAATGGTTTGCTCCGACTGTCCGTCCGTTTGAGGATGAAAAGCCGTGCTAAGCTTAAGTTGTGTACCCCAAGCTTTCTGCAGACTTTTCCAAAAGCGCGAAGTGAATCGAGGATCTCTGTCTGAGACGATGTTGGATGGTGCACCGTGAAGTCTCATGATCTCTCTTCTGTACGTATCTGCGAGTTTACTTACCGGATCTTCCTTGCGGATCGGTAAGAAATGAGCTGATTTGGTAAGTCGATCAACGATAACCCAAATTGCATTGTGCTTCCTCTTGGTAGGCGGAAGACTGGTAACAAAATCCATGGTGATTTTGTCCCACTTCCACTCTGGGATACCTAACGGTTGAAGGAGACCGCCAGATCGCTGATGCTCGATCTTAACCTGCTGGCAGGTAAGACATTTGGAGACGTAAGTGGCCACATCCTGTTTCATACCACTCCACCAAAAGTACTGTTTGATGTCATGGTACATCTTAGTCGAACCAGGATGTATAGAGAATGGGGAGCTATGAGCTTCAGCTAACAAAGCTTCCCGGAGTTCTTGGTCATCAGGAACACAAAGTCTCGTGCCCTGCCATACGATACCATCTGCATCTACTCTGAATTCTGTCTGCTTCTCCAAATTCTGTACTATCGCCCAGATTTCTCTGTCATCCTTCTGAGCTTCCTTGATCTTAGAGAGTAAATCGGGTTCTACTCTAAGATTAGCCCAGTAACCGTGCTGTCCACGTACCATGATCTCGATGTCTAGTCGCTCCAAGTCTCTGATGATTTCCTCTTCGATTTTAATGCCGTTGATCATCCCGGACTTCCTGCTAAGAGCATCTGCTACTACATTTGCCTTTCCGGGATGATACTGTAGATTAATGTCATAATCCTTCAATAGCTCCAACCATCTCCTCTGCCTCATGTTCAATTCACGCTGAGTGAAGATATACTTCAAGCTCTTGTGGTCCGTGAAAATGTCACATGATTCTCCATATAAGTAGTGCCTCCATATCTTTAATGCAAACACGACTGCAGCAAGTTCCAGGTCGTGCGTGGGGTAATTTTCTTCATAAGGCTTAAGCTGCCGTGAAGCGTACGCGATCACTTTCCCATGTTGCATGAGAACACAACCAAGTCCCTTCCCCGATGCATCGCTGTAGATTTGAAATCCACCCGTACCAGATGGTAGAGTAAGAATAGGTGCAGATACTAGCTTCTGCTTCAGGTCTTCAAAGCTCTTCTCTCGATCTTCAGTCCAGACAAATTTCTCCCCTTTCCGCATTAGTTTGGTCAATGGTAGTGCTAGGCGGGAAAAGTTCTCCACGAACCTACGGTAATAGCCAGCTAAGCCTAAGAAACTACGGACTTCCGTCGCTGATGTCGGCCTTGGCCACTTAGTAATGGCCTCAACCTTCGCTGGATCCATAGTGATTCCTTCTGCTGATACAATGTGACCTAAGAATGCCACCTTGTCTAACCAGAACTCACACTTGGAGAATTTAGCATACAGCTGTTTCTGGCGAAGAATATGTAGTACTGTACGAAGATGGTCTTCGTGTTCCTCCTTGGACTTTGAGAAAATCAGGATGTCATCGATGAAGACAATGACGAACTTATCCAGAAATTCATGGAAGATTCTGTTCATCAAATCCATGAACACTGCTGGAGTATTTGTCAGGCCAAATGGCATAACTACAAACTCGTTGTGGCCATAGCGGGTGCGAAAGGCAGTCTTAGCGATGTCCTGCTCCTTGACCCGTAGCTGATGATAGCCTGACCTAAGATCAATCTTGGAAAAGTGTTTGGCCCCTTGGAGTTGGTCAAACAGATCATCAATGCGTGGCAGTGGATATCTATTCTGAATGGTAATCTTGTTGAGCTCGCGATAGTCTATGCAAAGACGCATACTGCCGTCCTTCTTCTTAACAAGCAAGACCGGTGCGCCCCATGGAGATGCGCTCGGTCGAATGAAACCTCGTTCAAGAAGTTATTGCAGTTGATCCTTCAGCTCTATGGGAGCCATGCGATAAGGAGCCTTGGAGATTCGTTCAGCTCCTGGAACCAGCTCGATACTGAATTCCACTTCTCGTGCAGGTGGTATGCCCGGAAGTTCTGCTGGAAAAATATCTTAGAATTCCGACACTATAGGTTGATCCTGAATTGATGGAGATTCAACATCCATGTCGTGAACCGTAGCTAGATAACCCTCGCAGCCATGTGACAGTAGTGCACACGCTTGCAGGGTAGATATGACTTGTACAGACCGTCCGGGTATGAACCCATTATGAATGTACTCTGGTGCATTAACATCACCGAAGATAACTCGATCTGAATGGCAGTATATGGTAGCATGATGCTTGGATAGCCAATCCATGCCCAAGATCATGTCGAAGTCATTCATGTTCAGCGGAAGTGCGTCGACAGGTCGAACCTTATCGTCAAATTCTAGGGGAAGACTCTTGTATACATGGGTGATTAATACAGAGTCCCTCAAAGGCGTGGAAATAGTAAGCCTATTTTCTAGTGGCAAGGGAGGCATCCTAATGTTCTTAGCATAAGCAGTAGAAATAACCGAGTGAGTAGGACCCGTATCGAAAAGAACACATGTAGCTTGACCATACATATACAAGATTCCAGTGATGGTACCTGTAGACTTGTTGGCCTGGTCTCGAGATGTCGTTTAGACACACCCGGTAGTAGGAGGCGGCTTGGTATCAGCATGTCCTGATGTACCCTCCATCTCGCCTTTACGGCAATCCTTCATAATATGGCCAGGGAGACCACACCTGAAGTACGCATCAGTATTACGGCGACATGGTCCTGGGTGCCTACGGTGGCAAGTAGAGCAAAGAGGATGAGTGTATCCTCCAGCAGGTGCTCTGGCTGGCTGAGAACCTGAATAAACATTTTACCTAAGACATGGTAATTGGGTACAAAGGACAAAGCGGATAATCGTAAGATAGAATACCAGTGATAGCTGGACGGCTAGGCTGCGAACCTCTCTGGTTCCGGTCCCTACCGTTTCCATGGTTCCTGGTAGAAGTTTGCTAAAGTGTCAGAATATGAGTTATAACATGAAAACATATGGAAATTGCGTAAGTATTAGGACCTGCTGCTGTTGGAGTGCCCAGCGTTGTTACAGTAATTATCATTACCGCCACGCCTATCCGTAGCAGAACGATCGTTAGTCTGACCGTTTCCCTTGGGCTGATGAGGCTGCTGCTGAGTAGCCGGCTGAGACCGGTCCCCCGTTTTCTGCCTGGAAGATACATTTAAAGAGATGAATAATTGACATATGGAAAGTATACGGATTGGGCACCGCTTGAATACGAATGTTTACCTCTTGTCGGGTCTTTCAGCTTCCCCGAACTCATCTCTCTCCTGCAGCATCTCCAATTTTCGTGCTGCATCGGCCACTTGTGCTACAGTGTTGAACGTAGCACCCACCAGATTGTTTGCGACCGATGTGCGAAGAGCCCATATAAAGTGATGTGCCTGCTCTTCAGGAGTACCTGCTGCCGCACCAAGGAAACCAGCTAAGCGAAGAAAGCGCTGCATAAACTCATTGCTATTCTTCCCAGCTCTCTGTTGGATCCCATGGTACTCTCTCTTGAGCTTGTCCTGCTCAGCCTTGGGAAAGAACTGCTCCATCACCCTGTCCTTGAACTGAGTCCAAGTCAAACCAGCAACCCACTCGTCACCACCTTCAGACTGCATCAATGCTAACCACCAGTTGGGTATATCGCCTTCGAACCGATAGCATGCCAACCTCGCCTTGTATGCGGGGTCACAGCCCATAGCGTTGAAAATCTTCTCGATGTGTGCCAACCAGCTTTCAGCATCGCTGGGGCTATTTGTCTTCTCAAAAGCTCGAGGGCGGAGCTTGTTGAATCTCTTCAGCCATACTGCTAACGTCACTGGAGGAGGAGAAGGAGGTGGCTGATTATGCTGCTGATTGTTGGCAGCTTGAACTTCAGCCCGGATGTCATTCCTCAGTTGAGGAAGCAAAGCTTGCATGGCAGCCTGAATTGCAACATTGAGCTGCTCCTGTTCGCGTGTGAGAACCATCTGACAGTATAACATAAAAACATATGATTAAACCGATCAAAACATAAAATCTATATATATACATGAAAAAAATTTTATACCAAAATTTCACGAGAAAAATTTTATGCAAGAAAATTTTGTGTATGAATGCATGATGCAGTTTTATGAAAACTTTTGTATGCTCGAGAGTGAACGCCTCTGGTCAGTTCACCCAAAACAAAAGACATAGCGAGGGGACGCCTATGGGTCGGTCCCAAATCTAAAAGTTTCGATAAAACACATGCGACTAAAATAGGGCCAATCCTGTACCAACCATTACTTAGTCAAAAACCCTGCGACAATGACATGTATATGTATGCTTAAAAATGATGAATGCATGAAAACAACTGTCAGTTCTAGGAAGACCGTAGTGACTACCCACTAATCACAGGTCATATTTGAGAGCCTACAGGTCGAAGCCTTGGCTCTGATACCATAATTGTAACACCCCATTTTAGAAATGGAAATGTCACAGCAAGTATGGCGTGTCATCAAAGCATACAAGGAAAAATGTCTAAACATTACTTGACCATAAAAAGGAAAATACCGAAATCAAACATCGGTAGTCCAAAAGTAGAGCTCATCACACACAAACATAGTATGATAAAGGAAAGGACTAAACAATGTCCAAAGCATAAGTATCATAAGAAAGGAAATGCATAAAGTATAGAAGGCTAGACAGCTTCCAGTCCATATGCACGTACTCTTAGTGTCTACGAGCGTCCCTGAGTACCTGCCGTTTTGGGAACATAGAAAAGGAAAACGGCTGAGCAATACGCTCAGTGCACGGATGTACAATAAAGCATGAATAAGATACGCATATAACATATAACAGCGGAAGAAAACTAAGTCCCGAGTAACCTGGTTAAGTCTTAAATAAACTGGTTTAATAGTTTGAAAGTCTTATGTTTATCTTATAAAAACTGTTTGTCATATTTTACCATTAGCCAATATAGGTCATGAAAATCCACCGTGCATGAATACTTGGAGGGGTGACCTCATCATGCAAATTAGAGGGGCTGCCTCTAATTTAATATACTGGTTTTTTGGGTAGGAGGGATCAGCTCCTTGTGAAGGATGCAAGGCACACACCACATTCACCATGAAATCCTGACTAAGAACATGTAACTAGGATGCACCCATACGCCCCACACGATAAATATAATATAAACGACCAAAAGCTGAAGGGACGCCACGAGCAATCACTCCGCCGTGGTGAAGTCATAACATCAGTGCCTCTAATGTTATGGTTATGGTACCTCCATAACTAGGTGAAACTGGTCATGCATGTATATAACTATAGGTAATCTTAATTAAACATAAGCAATCAAACACGTAACTTATACTACGGGAAAACAGTTGGCTGCATACGGGGAATCTTAATAAGGAAAGAATGTCTATACTGAAAGGACGGGAATCCGTACCTTATGTCCAGTGAACGAAGAAGATGAACTGAGAGGAATCCTACTTCCGAATCACTACTGCTACATAAATACATACATGAATAAGTATCTGCTTACTAAATACGTAGCTGGTTTTATGTCATGTCTTAGCTTATTTTATGTGTTCTTACCATGTTTTACTGTTTTAAAGCCTTAAACTGTGTTTATCTTATATTCTGTTTAATCTGGCTAAGTATTTCTGGTATTTCATGTGTTATTATACTTACTGTGTAACAATAAGTAACTTTCCAAAAATAGCAGGTTTCCTAAAATAGAAAGTTTTCAAAAATAGAAAGTTTCCAAAAATAGAAAGTTACCAAAAATAGAAAGTTTCCAAAAATAGAAAGTTTACAAAAATAGAAAGTTTCCAAAAATAGAAAGTTTCCAAAAATAGAAAGTTTCCAAAAATAGATATACTGCTTAAAATAGATAAGTTTCTAAAAATAGAAAGTTTCCATAAATAGATCAGTTGCCTTAATTAAATAAGTTTCCATAAATAGATTAGCTGCCTGAAATAAATAAGTTTCTAAAAATAGAAGGTTTCTATAAATAGATTAGCTGCCTTATTTAATTAAGTTTCTAAAAATAGAAAGTTTCCATAATTAGAAATAAGCTGGTTAAATAAGCTAAGTATATAAGCCTAAGTGTTTTCATGATTATTTTCTAAGTCATATGATATAATGTATAGTTTAATAATTATTTCATGTAATTAAATTAAACTATAGGTTAAAATATTTAATTAAAGTATAACATGTTTTTTATTAAATAAAGTTAAATACTTAGGTTAAAACATGTATTATTATATATTAGCAATATAACCTAAGTCATGTTAATTAATTAATTATAGTCATGGTTTTTAAATAATTAATTAATTATAAGTCTAAAATATAAAATACTTAGGTTAATTAATTTCATGATTATAATAATTAAAATAACCTAAGTCATGTTTTTAAATTAATCATATCATTTTATTAATTTAATTTTTTTAACATAAGATCATAAACATAAAAAAAAACTAAACATACACCATGAACCGGATTCAACCTAAAAACAATGAACCGGACATGAAATCGACACCGTACCCCGAACCAAATCGGGGTACCCCGTGTCTTGAGGCTGCCGTGGGACCCACACACACCAACCGAGACCATACATGGTCTTGGTGGTGGTCGGTTGGCCAAACCGAAACCCCTTTGGGTTCGGTGTAGGCCTGCGGCAAAAAACAAACACCCCTTAAACATAATTTTGATTTTATTAAACCTCCAAATCATGTTAGATCCATGTTTACTAATTAGGTTTTTGTAAAAACATAACATGTTCTTGATTTATAAAAAGATCAAATCAAAAGAAAAGGTTTAAAAAGGATTTACCGAATTCGTTGATAAAAAGGATGAAGAACAAACACGATCAACCACTAAAATTCCAAGATCCAAGATCACAAACCACCTCCTTGTGGTGGTTGTAGGGTGGCGGCACAAAAAGAATAAGGGAAGAGGGTTTTAGGTTTTTTCTAAAATCTTCTGTAAACTAAAAATGAGTAGTATAAAAAATATTAACCCCCTTTAGTAAATTTGACAAATGGGCTTGGCCCATTTGTCCTTGTAGCCGCGGGTAGGGGCCCCACTTGGGGTACCCGTACCTTTTTCCGTGTCTCGATGTTAAGTTATACGTTTGTGATTATTTGTGTTCGTGTTTTAAGTGTTCTCGTTACGTAAATACCGTGATCTAATATATTTAATTACGCTCGTAATAAATATATATACGTAATTAATAATAGTTCGTGTTTTAATTACGTTCATGATTTCATGATCGCATGTTCGTGATTAATTATTGTAAAATAATTATTACGTGCTCGTATATAGTAAATACTTATCGTGTTATAACACGTACGTAATACGTAAAATCCTAACACGTAATCGTAATCATGCTATATTAGGAAAGTTTAAATCTAGTACGTACGATCTTAAAGGTACTATTCATGGTAAAAGCATGCGGGTTTTACATGAGATGTAGGAAGTATGATGCTCTCAAGATCCTCTTGAAACAATGGATTATTGTTCATTGAAGCTTCAAAGAGAGGATTTGAATACGTCACAAAAGTGTCATCAATCTTGTCATCACAAGAAATATCCGACAAAGTATCAAGTGTGTCACACTCGGATACAAGATCATCATTATCATTAGAAGGAAATTCATCGGAGAATTCCTCGAGAATGGTAGTTAAAATATGAGGAACACGCTCGATTTCGAAATCGGTAACGTCTTCACTTCCCCGTGGAAGTGGATCAACAAGTTCATCGGCGAACTTATCGAATGAATAGTCACTAATCTCACTCGGTGTGAATTTAGGAATCAAAGGCTCTTCAAATGAAGATTGTGCCTTGGGATCATCAATTTGGTCCTTCGAAGAGAGTGAAAATGAGTCCATTTTCAATGATTTTTCAATTAAAGCAATATCTCTCTCGGGATCAAAATTCTCACTATCAAACTCACTAGTATCAAAAGGTGCACTAAGGTATTCATCAATTTATTTTTTAATCTTAGAACTATCATCCTCGTGTGGAGTGAGTGGAGATGAGGTAAGATTACAACATGATTCAACAAAACAAGCATCTTCCTTTGAATTTAACTTTTCCTCATCACAAAATGTGGTTTCCAAAATTGGAAAAACACCTATATAAAAGAGAGATTTCTTATTACTTTCAATAGTCTTAACAAGTTTCACACTTTCCACTTTCTTAGAAACAAATCTTGGAATCTTTTCCGGTTTGAAAATAATACTTTTATCCCCATAAAACAATTTAATCTCCTCTTTCCTCATATCAACTTGAACATGAGCCGTGCACAAAAATGGTCGTCCTAAAATGATAGGCACACAAGGATTGGTCTCATAATCAACTATAGCAAAATCGGCTAAGTACAAACACTTTCCCACTTTAACAATGATATTTTCTGCTATACCAACCGGATGGGTGGTGGTACCATTAGCAAGCTCAATGATCATTCGATTGGTACTAAGTGGTGCATAGTCAAGAGTTTTCCAAATGGCTAAGGGCATTAAGTTAATGCTAGCTCCTAGATCGGCTAGAGCTTTGCATTCCCCAAGCTCATTGAAAACGCAAGGTATCAAGAATCGACCCGGATCTTTATATTTCTCGGGAAAGAAATCAAAGAAAACCGAGGTACTAATCATATTTAATGTAGCCTTGGTGACATCAAGAAAGGTCTCTTTAGGTGGAGGATCAAACTCAATCACTTCTTCTACATCATCATAAACGGTGATGGCCTTAAGCTCTCCCTTCGGGTTTGGAATGGTATTACTAGGTAAGCAACCCGAAGAAGATGATGGTTTCGACATAAATCCCTCAAACATCAAAAGCAATTTGTTTTGACCTTGTTCTAAACTTTGTTGCATACGATTTTGACTTTGCTCTAATCTTTGCTCAAAACGATTTTGGTTTTGTTCAAGTCTTTGTTGATTAAGCTCAATCTTATTGTTTTGCCCTTTAATCGTGTTTTGAAACTCATTTTTCAAAGTTCCCATTTGTCCTTGAATATTGTTTTGAAAAGCTTTCAAATTTGCCTCATTCGTTTTAATGTAGCTTGACAAATCATTTTGGTTATTGTGAAAACCTTGATTGTTTTGATTAGCATTAAACCCATTTCCTTGATTGTAATTCCCTTGGTTACCACGGTTAACATTATTCCCATTGTTTCCATTGTTGTATCTATTTTGAACCAGTGGAAAACCCGGTGGAGCAACATGATTTTGACGAGGAACTTGACCGTTGGAGCCATAAGTTCCCATCGTGGCAAAAGCACTAGCTTGATCAAACCCCGTGGTTAAACAAGCATAATTAGGATGTGCTCCACCACATGATACACAAAAATTTTCAACCATATTAATCGATCCATGAGGATTCTTCCTAATCTCATTCAACAAAGTCGTAAATCCATTATCAATCTTAGAGTCCAATCTAGCAATCTCAGTATTAGATGAATTCACATTGGAAACAACCGGTGTGTTTCGTGAATATTGTGCTCTAGACTTGTTCTCAATTATACCCCACGTGTCTCTCGGAGTTTTTTTAAAAGATTACCACCCGCGGCGCCATTTAAAGAATCTTGTTCAACCATATTAAGTTCATTATAAAAAGTATTGATTTGATGCAATTACGAGAAACCGTGGTGTGGACATTGTCTTAGCAAATCTTTAAAACTTTCCCAAGCAACCCCAAACGATTCATGCACTTTTTGTTCAAATCTAGTGATCTCGTTCTTAAAGTGTGTTGTTTTGGATGGTGGAAAGAAGTAATTCATAAACTTAGACACTAAATCATCCCATGTCAAAATCGAACCCGATGGTTCTTTCTCATACCAAATCTTAGCGTTACCCTCGAGCGAGTACGGAAAAAGCATGAGCTTAATCGCGTCATTCGGCACATCTCTAAACTTGAGAGTCGAGGTAATACGAAGAAAATTCCGAATGTGAGAGTGCGGGTTATCGGTCTCATTGCCACGAAATTGATCGGCACGAATGAGCGATAAAAGACCCGTCTTAATCTCAAAATGATCAGCCAAAATAGCCGGCACAATGACTGCTTCCCCATACCCTTCGGTGGGTGCACGGAGCAATTCCTCCATTGTTCGGTTATCGGCCATCTCTACAACAATTGGTGGAAGCTCGGGTTCCACTATTCGTTGTTGACGATTTCTATTTCTACGAGGAATATTTTCAAGCCTATTATAATCAATCGAAAGTCGAGAAGATCTTAATTGCATAAACCAAAGTGACGAGAATTTAGAGGATTGAAGAAAAGAAATTAGACAAGAAGAAGATTATTTTGGTATTTTTATTTGGTATTGCTCAATAAAAAATGATCGATAAAAATAAGGAATCAGGATAACTACTATGGAAGTAATCTACCCTCGGTCGACTCTGAAACGATAGGTGAAAACCTAAACGTCTCGAGGTTCAATAAGTAAACTACAAAAATAATAAGATTTAATACTACTTGAGTTGGCAAACCAATAATCGGTCGTCCCTCTCAATATACGCACAAGCAAGCGGGGAAACGAGGTGGCACAGAGCACTTAAAAACCTTTTTCCTTAGACGGCCTTTTATAGCACGTCGCCTTATACCCACCTTATAGTTTGTATAAATCGAGTTCAAACTTCTTATTAGTATTTATTTATTTTGCCTTTTTTTTGGTTTTGGATTCGAATACAATAGCTAGGTGATGAAATCCCAACTAAGATCTTATTTGGAAGTAGGTAATTTTATTGTTCTACGTAATACAATATAGTAATCACAAAAAACACGAAAAACGATACATACTATAATAATAGAAAAATAACAAAACTTTCCGAGGACGGAAAGGGTCTTCAAATCAACGATCAACAAATCTCCACGAAACGAATCGTACACAAGATCCCCGGCAGCGGCGCCAAAATTTTTTGATGTGGCGTGGATAGTATATGTTAATTAGATACGTTATAGGGTAAATTTAGAGAATTACCTTTAGGAAAAAGCAATAGACTAAAATTCACCAAAGACGAATTCAATTAAACACGTTGATGATCCAAGTTCGTTGTACACGAGGATCTTGTGAATTTGGGACGTTTTGTTTCAATTTGGACAACCGATTTGAATTGGTTTTCGGTTTTTACTATAAAATTAATCCTATAAATTAAACCTAAGTGCATGAATCGTTCCACACTATTTTTATCTAAAAACAATTATTTAAAATTAACACTACTTTAAATTTAAACTATTTAAAATTAGTCTATTTAATAAAAACTTATTTAATTAAAATACTTTTACACTATTTTAAAAATCTATTTAGGAAACCATATTATTAAAAATCTAAATTAATTAAAATCTAATTATTATTTAAAAACTAATTTTTACTAACTAATTAAATTTCTAAAAATTAATAAAACATTTTTAATTTTGTTTTTATTTATTTATTATTCTTAAATTTTTTTTTTAAAAGTAAAATTTTTAATAAATCTAATATTAAAGTTTACTAAAAATAAAAGTGTAAAACTTGTATTTAATCTATTTAAAATAAACTGACAGGCCACAATCCTACTATATTAATTACTAAAGCAATGTTATAACAAAAACAGAATACTAGATCAATTGGTAAACACGTTGGTTGTTCAACCATGAGGTCATGGGTTAAGGTCCCGTGAGGGACATTTTTTTGAGAATTATTTATTTTTAGACAATTAAAAAGAAAAACAAGTCACAGGAATGACTTATGATGAATATTTTGGACTGATAATGTTCAGTATTAACCATACAGGCTAAAAGAGTCTGTTGGCTAAAACAACATAGCAAAATTTCACAAAAAACAGATAACCAAAATGCAGGCAAACTGAGTACCAAATTAATCAACAGACTAATCAAATGTCTCTCAATGACTCTAATCAGATTCAAATTACATCAGTTCAAACAAAGCTAATCAGTAATATCAGTATTCTCACAATTAGAATGGCACACTGATAAAAATAAGAGACCTAAAACAAACAATCATTAAACAAAACTAAGCTGAACTAGTCAGTCACATGTAACTCATATCAGCTACAAATGATGTGAAATCTCAGATAAATTCTCAAAGCTAGTAGACTCAATGCAAGTTCCAACACCTAGCATTCAACTCACAGGTACGCAATTTAGACTCAAATCCATCAGACTATGAGTAAACCAAATCCTTATAAAAACAGATCACTCTAATCTGTTCTAACATTAACTTGACTATATAGGACCAACTCCAAACATTTGTATGATGAATAAAAACTAGCAGATTAAATGAACTTACCCAATTTAAATAACATAAAAAAAGCTGATTAATGAAATCGAATACAGACCAAACACCTAACAGATTAATCTATATAAGTTTCATTCCAACTCACAAACTCAGATTAATCTAAATCCACGATTCCAATTAAACTAACATATTCATCAACTCATTAAGCATACCATACAACCCTAATCCATTTATCATACAACTCATAAAATCACTTAAACATATTCGTCTAAAATATAAACAACATAAAAAAATAAAAGGAGTAAAACCTATTGGAGAAATCCTTTGTGAAGTAGAGCGGCGCTGAGCCGTCTATTAAACCGAATCAACTCCTCCATTCGCCATCATTCGAACCATCACCACCACCATGATCCGAACCATATTACTGTTATTGAACACTTTCCAGTGGGGAAAGTTTGTTCCCAAATTTTTACTTTTATTATTTAACAAAAGCTATTAATTAGCTTTATTAAACAACATAAACATTATCATATCAAAATAGATTAAACAATAAATTGCATAGAAAGTAAAACACGAATGTATTCAAATCCAAATAAACTTTTATTAATAATCAAAATTGATTACAATACTGAGAAAAGAAAATACAATTTAATCCTACAACTATTTTAACATAATAACTTTAAAGTTAAAAAATGGGATGCTGAAATACAGAATATAGGAGGGTTTTTATAGGCTAACCCCCAACCTTCTTGGTGGAAGGTTGTTGAGCAAAATCATTCATCTTGACCCTTGAACCGGTATCTTGCATCTTCTCTCTCTTCTCAATGTTGATCTAAGGGATGATATTAGCCAACTAGCACACGGATCGCCAACGTGGCAATCAAGTGTGCTAGTTGTGCTTCTTGATAACTGACTTGTCATCACTTAATTGGAGGTTTGTTGAGGAGTGAGTTGTCTCAACCAATCATTGAAGAGAAAAGAGCCACGTCATAGTTCTCTACCCATCTTCAAGCTCCGGTTTAGGGGGAGAATTAATTAAGGGCGCGTGTGTTATCACGCGCCTCTTAAAGGTAAAAGCCCCAAATTATTTTATGTAACTAGGGTTTGATGAACAGTAGATTAAGTCTGGTTATTTTGGGAGTGGGAGGATGAGAGAAAAGGGAAGTTGTGACATTGGTAGTATCAAAATAAATGAATGTGTGTGTGGTGAATAAATGAATAAACGCTTTGTGTTTGACCAAGGGTAACGTTTTTATAATTTTAACCGTCCATCAAAATCTACCCTAATGGGCCTTTTGGGATCCATTCCAAGTTAATCCTTCTTCAAGTTTTCATTATAAGAGTTATGAGATTGGGCTTGGGCCCTTATTTACTCCATCCATCATTTAAACATGTTAATTTGGGCCTTGGACTTTGATAATGGACCAATAGTAGATAATTAATTCTTTTAAATGGGCTTTTAGGCCCATTTAAATGATAATGGACCAATAGTAGATAATGGACCAATAGTAGATAATTAATTCCAAAAGTGGGTCCCACAAGCCCTAATAGCTTCATAAAAATTAAATCCACTAAAATCGAACTTGAAATTGGCTTTGTTGATCTTTTCTTCATTCTCTTATCGTTTTCGCCGGTTTTCGTGAACTTGGTACCTACACACATGAAACAACAAAACATGCACATACAAGGCAAAAATCATATGTTTAATGCATTTATTGAGTGTTTTTAGATACAAATGATATGAGTAAAATCACTCATATCACTCCTCCACATCTTGCTGCTCAAGAAAACTAAAATGTTGATCAATAATCTTAATGATTCCATCACGATTCTCTTGTGACAAACGTTCCCACACCTGATTTGAGCCCGCATCAAGCTCCTCAAAAAAGGCACTTAGCTCAACAAGAGAATTAAGAGAAACACGAAAAAACTTAGCAGACTTTGGCTATGTATTAATCACTCCATGAGTAGTATTCATGTTCATATTATTGGTACCTACATTGTTAATGCAAAGCAATGCCTAAAAACATTGTTAGTATTAATTAATCTTTCTTAGTTTTGATCACGACAAATTACAAAGACATTTATTGTCAAACACAATCATAAAACGAATTATCTAACAAACACTATCATCAAGGTAATAATCATTACACTAACATATCTTAATCATGCTTAGTGATCATAAAACTGATTAGCCTAAAAACTCACTTTTGTCAAACATCACAAAAGATTTTTAATAAACTTTATTTTTAAGAAAATGTTTTATTAAAATGAAAATGGAAATTTGAATATGGCATATTCAAATGCCATAAGAATATCCTTTGAAGGTTTAAACAACCTCAGATATTTCAAATTCATTAAAAGACAAAAAGGAGCGGAGTCTACGCCGGCGGTACCTTAGCACCTACGGCGGTTCCTTATCGATAAGGAACCGCGGGCTCCTATAAGGAACCGCGGCCAGATATAGCCGTTGGATATTTTGTCCTATAAATAGTGGATCAAATCTGCATTCTTATCAACCCTTTTTTGGACATCTTCTTCAGCCTTCTTTCTCTTTTCTAATCCTAGTCATTTGTAAATGATCACTTAATGTGTTAAGTATGTTTACTCATGATTATCCTCTTGATCTCCTTCTTTACATTGTCCAAAGAGAAGATCACTCACACACTTGTGATGTGATTAAAGATGTAGCATTGATGAAGATCACCTTCTCCTAAAGATCTAGTCATGTTCATCATCTGTTTATTTGTGTCTTGTGTAAATCCATTGTATTTGTGAATACTTGGACTAGTTGTGTTCATCCAAGTTATTTGTGAATACTTGGATTAGAGTTGTGTACATCTATTGCACATGTGTGTGCTTGGATTCATGTTGTGTAGATCCAAGCTACATGTGTGTACTTGGATATGATTTGTTGAGTTGTAATTAGTTGTGTTAGTTCTTACTAAACTATAAAGTGATGTGGTTGTGTCTTGTGAGTTCTCACTAAACTATAAAGTGATGTGGTTGTGTCTTGTGAGTTCTCACTAAACTATAAAGTGATATGTAGTTGTGTTGTGTGAAGTTCTCACTTAGCTTCAAAGTGAAGAGTCGTGAAGGTTGGTTCTAGCTTTGGATTAGAACTCGACATCTATCCTTGTGTCGGAAAATGGTGAAGTAGGCAACGTTGTGAAGATTGGTTCTACCTTTAGATTAGAACTCGAAATCTAGCCTTGTGTCCAAAAAGAGTGAAGTGGGCGACGTTGTGTAGATTGGTCCTAGCTAAGATTAGGTCTCGACATTTAGCTTTGTGTCGGAAAATAATGTAAGCGACGTTGTAAGGTTTTCTCCGCCAAGAAGGGAGCTTGTGGATATAGTGGAAATCTCGAGTAAGGTGTACTCGATGAGTGGAGTAGGAACAAGGATAGAGCCTCGTTGCCGAACCACTATAAATCTTGGTGTCTTCTCACTAGGTTGTTTCTTTCCTTACTCTTTACTTACATTCATTATCACTACACTTACTATACATTGTTAATACATTAGAATTGAACCTAATTATTAGCAACTAGCTTTCAAGTAAAAGATAGTTTTGTGCACTCACCTAATTGAAAGGAATTTTAATTAGGAGATAAACCGATGAGAAACTATTCAACCCCCTTCTAGTTTCTACAATTGGTATCAGAGCGATGGTGACATAAGATATTTGAAGTATATTGTACTTTAAAACTTGGATCGATTCATTGTCTCCTCAAATTAGAAGTTTAAATTGTACTAAAGTTTTTCTTTGGTCAAAACTATTTTTTTTATTGAAAATAAGCCTTTTAAAATGTTAATGTTGCATATTACTTAAATTAGTAGTATTAATGCATTTTAGATTTACTCTTGAAATGTATCTACTAGTTTGCATCTCGTTATGTGGGTACTCATGAAGATAAATCATTCTATTGATTGTGGATTGAGTTACTTACACTTGTAGAAGACTCATCTTCTTTCATTTCCAACATCATTGAATGATGATATCAAGATGGGTAGAAGTGATACTAGTCTTTGAAGACTTAGTAGTCACTATTAGTCATAGTTGGGCTTTGCATTGATTCCTTGAAAGCTTGGAATGCAATTTGTGGCCAAGGTACGCTTTCGTTCTTCCACACGCCCTATTGATCATTCTTTTGATCATTAATTGACTATATGCTTGTTCTTGGCATCCTTGCCTTGACATTTATTTGTGGTTTGTGATTCTTTTCTTTTTCCCTCTCAAACCTTCGTTGCTTGGATACTTGACTCACTATGGATATGTAGGGTGAGTTAGTAGAAGCTTAAAGTATCAAGCATGATTTCCATGGATTGCACCCTTACGGTTAGTAGGCCCTATATCATGTGCAACTTGTGCAATTAAGCTCATCTCTAGGATGATTAGTGAGTCCCTTGAGATACCAAACTACTTCATTAAGTTGTAAGTGGATTTTACACATTTTGAATTAAAATATATCAAGGATATTGTTATAGTTAATTCTAGCAATAATTATCCGATCATGTGAGAGAGAAAGTGAATCTATACTTTGCTCATATTTTGAAATAGAATAAGACTACTCTTGAAAATGATCTTATTCTACGCATCAAAATTGCTTGGTTTAATTCATTACCAAAGCCGTTTAGACTATCGCCGGAAAGGCACGTCGTAAACCACTATATATGACACAAGCTCCTCACATCATCAATTTGAAGAATGTCATTTATCCTTTGAGCAATTATCTTGGTCTTGATTCACTTCTCTTGACTCCTCTCCCTTTTCCTTTTTGCTACGAGTAGTCGTTCGTTCGTTTCGGTCTTTTCCTATCTCGATTCAACTCGTAATCCTTCAACAAGGCATTATTACCTAGTGTTGTGGTGATCCATAGATATCCTAAAAGGTTTAAGATATATTTTTAAGTATTTTAAATCTAACACCCCCAAATCGTATGCGTAGAGGAACTACAACATTTGGGTGCTAGGCAATTATCATCACACACAAGCTATTTCGAACGACTCAAAGAGACGTAGAAATTTAAACATTAATTAAACATTGTTAAAATATTAAAGTCTACTGCTTCCCAAACCCCATAGAAATTACAAAACATAGTTGCGTTTAGGTCCCCACTGAATCTCAACCCAAAATTACATTACTTGTTTCACATGACATAATATAAAAGTTTTAAGTGATAAAAGGGAGGAAAGACAAAGTAGACCGCCAAGCCACAACAATTTCCATCCTCGCATGCTCCCTTCTACCATATGATCGATTACCTGAAACTCATGCTTAGAGGGGTCAACAAATAATGTTGAGCGAAATTTATAGGTTTTACAATCTCATTTTTGAACATAAGTGTATAAAATCAATCACGATCATTTATAGAATTGTCGATCAAATAATCTATCATTCAAGGTTATTATCGTTAGCAATAGCTAATAATTGTGTTTAAGCTCATGACACTAATCCGTTAACTTGATCACCCGCGTACATTTACCAGCATGATTAAGATGAAACCAGTGCCCCTTCTAAAGGAATCAGTTGCAATTATACCTTATTTCTTATCACAAGTTATCCGTCCGCATAGGGTACTCAACGTACTAGCTCTCATCTCGGATAGGGTCGTCAACCCCATAGTACTATCAATTGTATAAGCGGCTATTTCCAATCCACACGAGGATTAAACAATAGTTAATAGTTCATGAAGATAGGGTCTTTTGCAACTAGGTACTTAACACAATTCAGACAACTTTTCGGGTCCAACAATCATTCATGACTTATGTTCGTTTTTATTTAAAATAGCATGAATCCCCCTCGCGGTTAAAACCATTTAAAAGTGTTATAAAGCGAGGCTATAAACTCAATTTGTGTAGTAGTAGTGGTTCTAGCGAAGACGTAACGAAAATATCACAGACGATGTGGTTGCCCCGAAAAATCTAACACGTGACCTAAAAATCAATATACGAAAACCGAATCAATACTCCGTGTACATTATTGTACTAAACACGCGTATATAAAAACACTTAATGCTTATGAAAACTCACGCCAAAACTCATACATGTGATTATTACTAGACTCGTACTATCTATCTATGTAATTGAAATGTTACCCATTTTATAATTTTGCCGGTACTTACCAAAAGTACGGGCTGTTTTCCAACACTTAAGCATCACTATAAATTATGAGAAAATTTGTAAAAATCCCTTATAACCTGTAGATATCCCATTTTAAATTTCATAGAAAGTTTTCTCTTTTAAGACTAACTACTCATTACATCACTAGACTTAACTTTTCGGACAGATTTGCACCTTTACAATGTAAGACTTCTTTGACTTATTTAAAATATACCATTAGCTAATTTGACCTCTAAGTCTAAAAATAGACTCAAAAATACAGGTTTAGCACCAAAGAACAACTTTCAACTCTTTATAAAACTCTACCTATGGTCCCCGGATTTGAACTAAAACCAAAAATAATTTCGGGTTATGTTGATTTTCATCTCCCGGTACACGAAATTTCAAAGTAGCATAACTTTTGACTCGTTTGGAGTCGTAGGCTCATTTTTATACCAAATCGAAGCTAAGTGATGTGTCGTGGATAGTATATGTGATAATTAGATTACGTTATAGGGTAAATTAGAAAATTACCTTTAGGAAAAAGTAATAGTCCAATAATACCAATGACGAATTCTATTAAACACGTGAGTGAGTCGAGTTCGTTGTACACGAAGATCTTATGAATTTGAGACGTTTTGCTTTGATTTGGACAATCGATTTGAATTGGTTTTCGTTTTTTTTAACTAAAATTAAATTCTACAAATTTTAAGCTAATTAAAATTATCCTAAAGTGCATGAATCGTAAACCCGCCTATTTTAAAATTCTACAAAGAATTACTTAAAATAAACACACTAATTTAAAATTTAAACTAATTAAAATTCTATAAAATATTAATTCTACTTAATGAAATAACTTTTAAACTAATTTACTTTATTATTTAAAATTACTTTAAACAAATTATTTAAAAACTATATTTAATTAAATCTAAAGTTATAAAAATTACACTAATTAAAATTTATACTAATTAAACTATTTAAATAAAAAGATTTTTATTTTTTTATTATTTAAACTACTTTTTTTATAAAGAATTTACTTTAATATAAAGAAATAAAAAGTTATATTAAATAAAAACGTGACAATTAAATTTAAACTAAAACAAAAGCTGCCAAATAATTAACACTATATTAATGAAATAAGAGACACTAAAATCAAAAGAGCACTTGGCTCAGATGGCTATCACGTTGGGTGTGTGACCAGGAGGTCACGGGTTCAAGTCCCGTGAGGGACATTATTTTTGGAAATAATAATTTTTGACAAATAAATGAACACAGTCACAGGAGTGACTGTTTGGGACAGCTTATAAGCTAGAAAAGCTGTGAGGGCAGCAGCTTATGGGCTTATCAGTCAATTAGACTGATAAGCTGTTATTTTGAACAGAAATGCAGAAAGCAAATAAGCAGTACAAGATATCAATATTACAACAATATCAAATAAAAACAACTCTAAACTAAGAACAACTCTCAGAGATCAATAAGCAGAAAACAGTAAAATAACTCTCAGTCCAACCATATCAAGCAAATCGAATAGAAAATCAAATAGACAATCACCACAGTAACTTGATCAACTCAGATAGCAATATCACAGATCCTATCTCTACTATGCTAACACACTGACATCAAGGTAACATAGAGGAAGAAATAAAGCAACAAGAAATAAAAAGAAAGCAAGTTAACAATCAAAAATCAGCAATCATCTAACATGTAACTCCGTAAATCAAAATGACCAAACCAATTACTCAGCAGACTACATTCAAAATAATCAAACTGAAATCATCAGACTCAAATAATCAGCAATAGAAATTAATCAGCAAAAGACTGAAATAAACAGATGATCAAACAAACCTAATATATCCCTATCGCAGCAAGTACAATCCAATTTGAAAACGTTTTACACCTCATCATAGCAGATCCTAAAAATCATCAGTCTAAACCACTACACAAAGACTATCCAACAATAACCTACTATATCAATTAAACGAAATCAAATAAAATAGTTCAAACTTCATAGACCTCAACTCAAAATCATAACAAAACATAACATTACCCTAACATAACAGTTTCAAATATAACATTACCCTAACATTCAAAAGCATAACAAAATTCAAATAAAATTTAATCTACTAGACTTGTAAAATAAAAGGAATTAGCACCTTATTGTCGAAACCTTTGAGACGTAGGAGTGCGCTGAGCATCCTATTAACCATAACCCGAGCAAAACCACCATACCATCAAACCAAACGAACCATCATATTACCTCCTTCGTACAACTCCATCAATTATAATTGAATCGAGCAGATTCTTTTTAAACTTTTCTAGTAGGGAAAGATTTTATCCAATTTTTACTTCAAACATTAAACTAAAACTATTAATTAGTTTGAGTTTAACATTTCAAACATTACCTTGTGAAATATTAGATAGATTTAACTCGTAACACAATTTAAAGCAGTAAAAGCAACAAGATGAGACACGAATGAAAATCAAAGTGAGAAAACTTTCATTAATTTTCAAAGAAATTACAATACTTAAAAAGAAATACAAGATTTAAATCCTATAATAATTTCTACAGAGTAACTTTTAAGTAAAAATAAAGGATGAAATTACACAAGAAATTGGGGGTTTTTATAGCCTCCCCAATGGCTTGTTGGTGCGAATATTCGGATCTTCAAATGGATATTCCTTATTATTCTCTGTCTTTGATCTTGATTTCCTTATTCTCTCTCCTGTTGGATGGCTGTGATGATACAAAATAGCACACGGATCACCAACGTGGCATCCGTGTGCTAGTTGTGTTTCTTCTTTGGCTTTTGATTGGCTGGATTAGGGAGAATGATGTGTCTCCTCAAATCAACAGCTGCCACGTATCACCTTTGATCCACCTCTTCTCTTCCTTTAACCAAGGGGGTTTTATTCCCCTTGGTGCGAATTAATAGAATAAATGGAAAGCCCCAAATAAAATGAAGTTTTTTACCCATCTAGGGTTTATAGGAATAGTGAGTTTTTACTGGTTTTGTGTGAAGGAGTTGGGGAAGAAAGGTACATAGTTTACATCGAAAAGTTGAAAGTGAGTGGGGAAGAAATTGTTTAAAACAAATGTGAGTTGTGTGGGGTAAAAAACAAAGGAACGAGATATTTAATAAACGAGAGAGTAAATGAGTGGTTGTGAAAAAAACAAACGTGTGAGGCGTTTTATTATTTATTGTGTGGCTATGGGTAAATGAATTAAAACCCTAATGGGTCCTTAGGCTTGACATGGGCTTTTGACCCAATTTGGATAAGTTAAATATGCTCCACCGTCACTTATCAAATATTGGTTTTGAACAAATTGAGCTAACCGTCCCATATTATTGGGCCTTGACTTGGGCTTGTCCAAAATTTATCCACTTAACATCCATTATTGGGCTTTTCAGGCCCAATAAGCCCATGTGGGACCCACTTGGCCCATTTCACTTATTTAAATATTAAATCCTCTAAAGTTGAGCTTGGTTTTGGCTTCCTCGATCTTTTTCATCAATCTCGTGTCGATTTTTGTCGATTTTCGCGAACTTGGTACCTACACACACGGAAACAAGAAACAAGCATTTCCAAGGCATATTTGATACATTATGTGCAATATTTCAATGTTTTAAGCTACTAATGATATGAGTAATTACACTCATATCAAATTCCCCAATGCTAAGCAATTGCCGTATCCTCACGCAATGATAAAATAAAACTATGACTACATCATTATGCAAACTTTTTACAACTTATTTTTGCAAAGACATAAAATAACTTTAAAGATCATAAAAAACTCAAATAGATTCATCGTCCTCGACTTTTCACTTTTCCACGCCAAGTGCAAAAACAAGATCATTGTTATTATAAGTTGGTAGACTAACACGAATTCATGTGGGCTAATTATTCACTTAGACTCCCTTATTCCTAAGTGTATCTCTTATATTTTATTGTTGTCTTAAATGATCACGAGGATGCATTGTTGACATATTTCGATAATTTATTAGGCCGAAAATAAAGTGAACGATTTAATCAATAGTTAGCTAAAGGACAAAATCTTTTAAAAATGCTTCTCGGGCTCTCTTAAAGTTCATATCTTGGCATAACTTGTTTCGCGATTTGAGACCTTTCTCGGATCGATATTTGGCAATGACTTAATACTTCCAACCTTGAGAGACGCTCACGAAATAATGGTCTTCTCTTCATAATATTTCTTCACTTGAAGTTTTGAGAGATTCATACTTGGACCACGACTTCTTCATTTTTCTCCAATCTTTATTTGGGATTTTGATTTACAACGATCCGCCTCCTTTTTGGACTTGGCTTCATTTATCCTCATACCTTATTTTGGTCTTTTTGGATAGACTTCTCCATGACTTTTTGGGAGTATTTTGCTTTTCGTCGTGTGTCTCGATCCTTCATATTGATTTTTGATAAATGAGTCTTCACATCACTTGAGATCTTTAGCAATAAAACATAGCCCTCATGCCTTGTTAGGACCTTTTTGGACTCGCCAATCTTCGCATCCCACTTCAATAAGTTATGCCTTGGCTATGAACTCTAATCCATACCGAGCAACTTCTAAACGATCTTGGGCTAGAAGCTAAGTAACTTTTCAAATTGTTCAACCTTATTTATTGCAATTAAATTTATTAACAAGTGATGGGAGAATAGGCTCATAATTAACTCACATAAATTCCCGAAAGAATACCGAACTTATAATTGGCTCTATCATCTCTTGTTCTCCATATTGTAAAATTCCAAAAATGAAATCAATGGATACTTAGCCTATTAAATCAAAGTTTTGGGTTTTCAAGTCATCTATAGGATCTTGCAACTTCTTAGACTCTTTCAAGTTTTAGAATTTGCGTTTTAAAGTTCCCTTGATAAACGACTTTCTAGGATCAATTATAGGAACTTGCGAAAAGTTATTGTTCTTAACTCGTCTGAATTAAGACCTTCGCGTTTTAAATCTCCCTATATAATAGCCTAGCAAAACTTAATTCAAATACGTTAAGGAAAAGCTAAGGTTAAAAACCGAGTCGAGTCAAAAACTATTCTTATTGAAAGCCTACATTCGTGTCAAAAACCCTTATTTTACTTATTAAAACTTAAAAATTACACAAAAAATTTAAAATTTTATCGAAAAAATGAGAAAAACAATACGTTTGGACACGACAAAAGCAATTGCAAGCGATTATATCGATTGACTCCCCCATGCTAAAACCAAACATTGTCCTCAATGTTTCTTAGCTCAAGAGTAACACCCCCTTGCTAAGATACGAAGAGTCTAATGCAAATTCCTAGCATGGAAAGAGCACGCACATCTATAAGCCGTTTATTAACTATGCCTCAAGATAAAACGTTAGTCGATAAAAATCAAGGGATAAAGAGTGTGCCCCTTTTTGGCATTCAAAGAATGGAAGATCAAGTGGACCGGCAAAAACCGAACACGAGAGTCTTCAAAAATTAGGGTCATACCTAAGATCACACCACAACAAAACACGAGCACGAGCTTGAAAGATCAAGCCTTATTAGGTGTTAGAAAATAGAAAGAAGATAGAATGTATGGGACTCCCCCACAAGGCACCTCGTTTTTGTTAACCGAGTCATGAGCTCGACTCGATCCCCACATTCATTGGTCCTTAGGGAAAGTGGTGAAAACCGGCATATTGGAGTAAAAACCAACATAAAGCACGATGTCGGGGTCAAAGATCTCATCCTCGTTGTCGGATGAGAAACGAAAGGATGAAACTCCAACACAAATCTCTAAAAAGGGATGGTAGTCACAAGCAATGGTATGGATGTAGCATGCTCCACGAGATAAACTCGCACCAAGATGATAGAAAAATCTTTCAATTATTGCATCGGTGAAAGGCTGAGATTTCCCTAAATCAACGATTCCGGGGTCGAATACCTCGTCCTAGGTGGAGAAAGGAATAGACAACAAGGTGTCATCCCCCCATGCTAATCCTAAGTCATATGAAGCACATGGTAATGGTGGAACAAAAGTCTCAACCATAGTGGTTTCAACTTGCATGACTTTGTTGACCTTTTCACTCTTATGAATGTGAATAAAGGGGTCATGGTACTCAAATCGAGTCGCATGAAAAACCCGCACATTAAGATCAAAGCGAGTGGGAAGGATAATTGGAGCAAAAGTAATTTCTCCATCCGGGTCAACATTGTCATCATCATAAATCGGGTGATCAAACCAAGAGTCTTCATCACCGTCATTAGACTCTTCCTCAAATTCCGAAGGAATGTCTATATAAAGAAACTCATCAACCTCCTTCATAAGAAGATCATCATCACAAAGGTTGTGAGATGTAGGAGATATGATGCTCTCAAAATCCTCTTGAAACAACGGATTATTGTTCAATGACACTTCAAAGAGAGGATTTGAGTAAGTCACGAAAGTGTCGTCATCCTTTTCATCACAAGAAATATCCGACAAAGTATCGAGTGTGTCACATTCGGATACTAGATTATCATTCTCAATTGAAGGCAATTCATCGGCGAATTCCTCGAGAATGGTAGGTAAAACACAAGAATCACGCTCTATCTCGAGATCAGAAACGTCTTCACTTCCCCGTGGAAGTGGATCAAGGATAGCAAAAAGTTCATCGATGAACTTATCACATGAATAGTCGCTAACCTCACTCAGTGTGAAACTAGGAATCAAAGGCTCTTTAATGGAAGATTGTGCCTTAGGAACATCAACATGATCCATAGAAGAGAGTGAAAATGAGTCCATTTTCAAAGATTGTTCAATTAAAGCAATGTCACTCTCGGGATCAAAGTCTTCATTAACAAACTCACTAGCATCGAATGGCTCACTCAAGTAATCATCTATTTGTTTTTCAATCTTAGCATCCTCGTGTGGAGTGAGTGTAGATGAGGAAAGGTTACAACATGTTTCAACAAAGCAAGCTTCTTCATTCGATTTTAACTTTCCTTTATCACAATTAGAAGTTTCCAAAATTGGAAAAACACCTTTATCAAAAAGAGCTTTCTTATCATTTTCAATTGTCTCAACAAGCTTAACACTTTCAACTTTCTTAGGAGCAAATCTTGGAATCTTTTCCGGTTTAAAAACAATGCTTTTATCTCCATAAAACAATTTAATTTCCTCTTTCCTCATATCAACTAAAACATTGGCCGTGCACAAAAATGGTCTTCCTAGAATAATAGGCACACGAGGATTGGTCTCATAATCGACTATAGCAAAATCGGCTAAATACAAGAAGTTTCCCACTTTCATAATGACATTTTCCGCTATACCAACCGGTCGAGTGGTGGTTCCATTAGCAAGCTCAATGATCATACGAGTGGTACTAAGAGGTGCATAATCAATGGTCTTCCAAAGGGCTAGGGGCATGATGTTTATGCTAGCTCCTAGATCGGCTAGGCCTTTGCAAACCCCAAGCTCATTGAAAACACAAGGTATCAAGAATTGACCCGGATCTTTATATTTCTCGGGAAAGAAATCAAAGAAAATGTTAGAAATACGTTTTAACGTATATTAGAAGTATCGGTCGCTCCACAATATGATTTATGTTGTAATAGCTCGTAGTTAGTAATTAGTTATTATTTGCTTATTAACTTAAGTAAGAACCGGTCCATGGGCTTGTCATGGACCGGCCAAGTCCACTTATGACTTGGAACTATAAATACCCCTTTCCACTAAGGAAAGGGGTTGGTTGTTATCATTTCTTAATTTCCACTTAATAAAATTCACATAGTTTCTCTCACTTTCTCTCTCTAACTTTCTCTCTCTAGAAATTAACAAACCCCTTCATAGATTCATTGATTATCAATATTCTACATTTGGTATCAAGAGCTATGGGGTGATTTAAGGTGGTGATTTGTGTGGTTTTTTAGTTTTTGATTGTATTAGTGTTCTTTAAGAAAAATCATCTTGATTCTTGGTGTTTTTGGTGTTTTTGTGATTGGGATTAGTGGATAAGTATTAGTTGTTACTTATTTTAGTCGAAAGCACAAAACTTTTTGGGTTATTTGGTCAAAATCTGGGCTTAATCGTGAGTTTTACTGTTCGACTGTTCATCGGACAAAGTTTCTGTTCATTCAGCAAAACTTCCGAATCAAGGAGTTCCGAGTCAAGAAACTTCCGAATCAAGGAGTTCCGAGTCAAGAAGTTCCGAATCAAGAAACTTCCGAACCAAGAAGTTCCGAGTCAAGAAACTTCCGAATCAAGGAGTTCCGAGTCAAGAAGTTCCGAATCAAGAAACTTCCGAACCAAGAAGTTCCGAATCAAGAAACTTCCGAACCAAGAACTTCCGAGTCAAGAAGTTCCGGATCAAGCCAAACTTCCGAACCAAGAACTTCCGAGTCAAGAAGTTCCGGATCAAACCAAAGTTCCGAACCAAGAACTTCCGAACCAAGAAGTTCCGGATCAATCCAAAAGTTCCGAATCAAAGTAATCTTCCGAATCAAACTTCCGAATCAACAAAAAGTTCCGAATCAAGGGTGATTTTGATTGTTTTTTCGACGATTTTTTAGAGGATTTAATCTTGGTTTCATACAACAAAAACACAACACAATTCACAAGCTTTACTTCACTGCTCGATCAACCGATAATCTCTGTTTCTTTGAAGAAAACAAAATGAATCCAAATTCAGTAATGCCTCAGATGACATCTCTTACGGATATATCAATCATAACGGGAACTGATAGCCGTCCACCGATGCTTATTAAAGAAGTGTTTGAGGCATGGCAAGGTCGAATGATGCAATATCTAAAGGGGAAACCTACATACGGAAGGCTGATGGTCAAATCAATTTTGAATGGTCCACTCGACTATGGTACCATTACGGTTGACAACGTGACTAGACCACGAGAATTTGAAGAACTCACTCCAGCTCAACAACTTGTTGCAGATGCAGACGAAAAAGCACTTCAAACAATTCTCCAAGCTCTTCCCCATGATATTTATAGGATGGTAAGCAAGTATACTGTGGCAAAAGATTTATGGGAACGTCTTAAGGTGTTGCTACAAGGCACGTCTCTCACCAAACAAGAAAGGGAGTGTCAGCTGTATGATTTGTTTGATAGATTCACCTACAACCCAGGGGAAACACTTCACGATTATTACTTCAGATTCACCACACTCATGAATGATCTGAATGTATACAATCTTGAGATTGCTCCATTCCAGGTTAACACCAAATTCTTGAATACTCTACCTCAAGCTGAATGGGGTGAGTATATTACCGATGTCAAGTTAACCAGGGATCTGCACAAGTGCAATTTGGATCAAATATATGCCTTCCTTCAGCAGCATGAGAAGCATGTGATTATGCATCGTTCTCCTCGTGGTATGTATCCAGATTCCTTAGCTTTGATGGCGAATCAACCAAGTTTGTCACACAACAACACACCCTATATCTTGGGACATCAAGCCTATCATGCATCACCTTACATGACACCAACTTTTCCCCAATACTCGATTTTACCACAACCTCCCACCTCACATCAGCAACAGTATCGGTTCAATGCACCTTCACCACAGTATGGTTCACAACTTCATCCAGCAAATGTTGCACCTTATGCTCAGCCTTCATATTCGTCTTATCAAGAGAATGCAGCATATCAAACAAGCTACCCTGATCAAATGAGTATTCCTTCTACTGATTATGCAGCTCATCCAGATCAAGCACTTTATTGTGATGATGAGGAAGTCCCAGTTCCTGTATTCCAACAAGGAGCTGACCCAGTTGAAGTGCTAACTACTATGTCTGCTTATCTCACAAGAACTTTAAGCAAACGAGGATTCAGAGGATCAGCTCCTACCAACAATCAGTTGAGGAATTCATCCAATTCTCGCCAACAAGCTACAATTGAGAATGGCAGGGTAATGGTTCAGCCAATTCAACCATATCAGGGGAGAACTTCCACATCAACCAATGTTCGCACCGCCAATCCTGCTCCTGCTCCAATGGTCAACAACCTTCCACGGGCTAATACGGGCAAGTTGAGAATGATTACATGCTATAACTGCAAGGAAGAGGGTCATATGTCCAGGGATTGTAAGAAACCCAAGAGGAGAAGGGATGGACAGTGGTTTGCAGAAAAGATCTATCTGGTAAATGCTCAGGCGCAAGGAAGGGAACTTGATGAAGAGGAGCTTGCATTTCTTGCTGACCCAGGGATTGCTGAACAAGACGTTGTCACTACGCAGAATGCAGCTTACCAAGCCGATGATCTTGATGCGTATGATTCCGACTGTGATGACTTTCAAACTGCAAAGGCTGCTTTCATGGCAACTTTTTCCAGCTTAGGGCCAGATAAGAAATCTGAGGTACTTATTAATAACACCGATAATGCCACTGATGCTAGTATTCAACCACATCAAGTTGGGCAAGAGAGTGCTGATTCGAATGAATCTTCGGTGGTGAGTTGTTCAAATGAGGAGACAAACAATGATAGCAATATCAATGTGAGTCCCCAGATTTTGAGTGAATCACAACCAGGATCCATTTCGCATACGCCTACTCCTGCTCAACAAGATTTGGTCATGGTTCCTGCTACATTACTTAGCCAAATGAATGCTGCACTCTTAGAAACCTTAGCCAAGAATAAGAATTTGTCTGATGAGCTTGCCTTAAGCAATGAGAAAGTACAAACTTTGGAATTAGTGCCTTCGTCTAGTGTTCTCACAAATCTCGAATATGATCACTTTAGAAACAAACAAATGGGTCACTTGCAAGAAATCGAGAACTTAAGAGCAAATCTGTCTAGTGAACTTAAAGAAAAGGAGTTAGTGGTCACTAATTTTCAAAAACTTCAAACTGATTTTGAATTACTCGAATCTAAGAAGACTGAAATGGAGATTAATGCTACTAATAAGATTAGAAGTCTAGACTACTTGCTTTTAAGACAATACGCTGCTTCACAACTAGTTCACTTATTTGATGCTTCGTTTAAAGAGTTTAACTTATCACGTCTAAAAGGCCTTCCCCCTAATCCACGATATGCAAAACAAGCTTTAAGACATAGTCCTAGACTTTATAATGCAACTCAATTAGGATTGGCTTTAGACCCGATTGTTTTTCCCAATGATCGAACAAGTAAGGTTCTAGTTGATGAGGATCGGTCATACAATTCAGCAAAATATCCCGATTGTGATTATTTTAAAATGAATAAGGAGCTTGCTAAAACTGATTTTAGAGTTCGCTTCCATATGGATAAAGATCTCATTACAGCACCAACCTACATGATAGAGAAAGAAAGCCCTAGTACATTTCCTACACTTGTCAACATGGAAGGTCCTAAGGAAATTCCAAAGAATCTTCCACCTGTTAGCACTGTATGGTTAAACTTGAAAGAGATTAACCGATACTTTACTAACTTTGACAAGGTCATTTTGGAATGTACGACTTCAAATGGCTTAAACGCCGGAGAATGGGCTTTCGAACACATGAGCGAGGTGTTTAAAACTGAGATCAATCCGTTTGTCGAAAGTCTAAAAGGAAGTTTTGCATCTCTTAAGGAAAATCTTCAGTTTGAAATTGGGGAAGTTCAAAAAGTGTTTTATGAAATGGACACCGCTTACGAACTGCAACTAATTGAAAAGGAAAAGATTTCAACCGAATATGACCGATTCTTGTCCGAAGTAATCTCGTGTGATGTGCTTACTATTGTAAATGTTAAATATTCGAATGAGCTTACATCCGCTATGATGAATTGTGATGCTGTGAATATTTGTGAGGATATTTGTGATGATGTTTGTGATATTTCTGTAAATGTTGCTGAAACTGTAAATGAGGTAGATAATCATTCTTGTCACGAATCTAACGCTGAGTTTTTAAAGCTACAAGATTCTTATAATTTACTTTCTCAACGCTTTAATCAACTAGAACAACATTGTATATCTTTAGAATTAAAACAACAAGCTCAAAATGAAAATCTTTTGATATCAAATGTTTGTGAAAACGGTGTTGAGAATAGTGACAAGATGATTGCAATTGTTAAGACATTAGAGGAAGAAATCATGAGATTGAAGAGAGAGATATCATCAAAGGAAACTTTAAGAATGGAACTAGAGGCTGCAGAGTCTAAAAACCAGGTCTTAGAAATTAGACTATCCACTGTTCTAGGGGAGATGGATCGGACAAGGCAGGGACTATCCGCTCTTTATGGTTCGCTAGAAGAACGCTTCGCTTTTAATGCGGCACAGCAACAATATTATGTTGAACAACTGAACCAAAAGTGCGAAGAAATCTCTGACTTGAACATCCTGCTCATAGACAAAAATATGGTTTTGGCTGAGTTAAAGGAGACACTTCTTCTCACCCGACAAGAAGTTGTTGATAACTTAGCTACCGACTCTGCACCGTCCACTAGTGCTCCAACAACCAAGAAAGTAGTGCTTTATAAGAATCCGCTTCATAAGAGAAACCCGGTTGTATACGATGATTATATGAGGAATGCCATTAAGCATGTCGATCTTCTTAGGGATATTTTAGACGATCTTTATGCCTTAGATCCCTCAAGTAGCGACTATTATTCGGCTCATGAATATGTTAAGCGAGTTCAATATTGCTTGGCTTATTTGCAATACATAGGTACACCAGGTTCTGCACTACTTAATAATAGGCCCATTGCTGTCACTCCATTTAATAAGACTCCAGGAGCGAAACCGTCATTGGCACAATCAAGTAAGACACCTTTAAAATCTGCTGCTAATGTTCCCAATTTGCCTTCTACAGGATTAAAAGAGACTACTAAGGCTAAAGGATCGCCACTCAAGAAAGCTAAGATCAAGCCCTCCACTAGTAGTGCCACAAAGAAGAAAGTAGAAGTCCACAATAGGAATGCTAGTTCAGTTTTAAATAAAATGAATCATGTTAAGACTAAAAGCTCTGCGCCTGTGCAGCAGCCTAAACCATTCGTGAATTATGATTCAAATTGTTGGAATTGTAATGAATGTATGTTTTCCCAGAGTCATGATTTGTGTCTGATTGATCACGTTAATGAAATGAATGCTATTAAGAATGGTCTTGAATGGAAGCCAACGGGTAGAACTCGTGCCCAAGTTGGCTGGCAATGGCGTCCCACTGGTAGGACCTTTACACTAGATGGAAAAATGTGCCCTTTAACTAGGAATGCATCTATCGAGGTTAGGTCTGAGCGTCCTTTAGTTAGGAACTCTCGCACTCAAGTATGGAAACAGCGCCCTTTAATTAGGTCAGCCCCCACTTTAGTGCCTATCAGTGTAGAAATACCTCAGGATTTGAGCCAACTAGAATCCACACCACCAATTAAGAAGAAGAAGGCTAGGAAATCTAAGAAACCTAGAGTTAGCAAATCTAAGATTATTAAATCTGTACCTGCTAATAACAAGGAACACTCAGATTCCGATACCTCTACATTGTCTTTGTGTGGTGATATTTTCAGGTGGTCCAAATCATCCTGTGGTATTTGGACTCCGGTTGTTCAAAACATATGACCGGAAATCGCTCGATGCTCCGAAATTTCGTCAGCAAGTTTCTTGGTACGGTTAAATTTGGGAATGATCATATAGCAAAGATTATGGGATACGGTGAATATCAGATTGGAAACGTGACGATTTCTAGGGTATACTACGTCGAAGGTCTTGGTCATAACTTATTTTCAGTAGGACAGTTTTGTGATTCCAACCTTGAGGTTGCTTTTCGACAACACACTTGTTTCATCCGCAACTTGGAAGGAAAAGATTTGTTGAAGGGATCTCGTGGTGCAAATCTTTATACGTTGTCTCTACAAGATATGATGGCCGCTTCTCCAGTATGTCTTCTCTCTAAAGCTTCTAAGACTAAGTCGTGGTTATGGCATCGCAGATTATCTCATCTTAATTTTGATGCTATTAATCATCTGGCTAAAAACGAGTTAGTTCGTGGTCTTCCAAAGCTTAAATTTCACAAGGACCATTTATGTTCCGCGTGTTCAAGAGGGAAGAGCACCAAGAAATCTTACAAACCCAAGGCTGAAGACACTAATCAAGAAAAACTTCATCTTTTGCATATGGATCTTTGTGGGCCGATGAGAACTGAAAGTGTGAGCGGTAAGAAATTCATTCTCGTTATTGTGGATGATTTTTCCAGGTTTACATGGGTTAGATTTCTACGTACAAAGGATGAAGCACCGAAGGCTATCATTACCTTTCTGAAGTTCATCCAGGTACGTTTGAATACCACTGTCCGCCGTATCCGTACAGACAATGGTACAGAGTTCGTCAACCAGACTCTTCGTGATTATTATGAAGGAGTTGGTATATCACATGAAACATCCGCTGCACGCACTCCACAACAAAACGGTGTCGTTGAAAGACGGAATCGTACACTTATGGAAGCTGCTAGGACCATGCTTATTTATGCGAACGCTCCATTGTTCTTGTGGGCAGAGGCTATTTCTACTGCATGTTTTACCCAAAACCGTTCTATCATTCGGAAACGCCATGGAAAAACACCTTATGAGCTTCTACATGACCGCAAACCCGATGTTTCATTTTTCCATGTGTTTGGTGCTTTGTGTTATCCAAACATCAATAGTGAGAACTTGGGTAAGCTTCAACCAAAAGCCGACATAGGTATTTTCATTGGCTACTCACCGTCCAAAAGAGCATACCGAATCTATAACCGTCGTCTTGGCAAGATTGTAGAAACTATGGACGCTGATTTCGACGAGCTGACAGCGATGGCTTCTGAGCAACACAGCTCTGAACCCGCGCTTCATGAGATGGGACCCGGTGCTATAAGTTCCGGATTAGTTCCCAACAATCCTACTTCTACATCATTTTTACCACCATCAAGGCCCGAGTGGGACAGACTGTTTCAACCGTTGTTTGATGAATTCTTCGATCCCCCGACTGATGAAGTTCCAGTACCTGTAGTAATTGCTCCAATACCTGAAGTGGTTGCTCAAGTTAATGAACCTTTATCTAATGCATCTACAATTCACATTGAACCGGATGCACCTTCACCAAGTGATTCTCAAACTACACCTGAATCATCACCCCTACTTGTGCCTAATGATGTGGAAGAGGATTCTACTGATCACGACTTGGAATATGCTCACTTGCAAGAGCTTCCTTTCTTTGGTGTAGCGATACCTGAAAACCCTTCAGCCGCGTCTACCTCAGAAGAAGCTCCATCTATTGTTCACTCCAGACCACCTAGGATTGAAAACCATAACACTAAATGGACAAAAGATCACCCAATTAGGAATGTTATTGGAGATCTAGATCGACCAGTCTCTACACGCCATCAACTACAAGAAAGTGCACTATATTGTTACTTTGATGCATTTCTATCTGAAGTTGAACCCAAAAATTGGCAACAGGCTATGACCCAATCATCTTGGATTGAAGCTATGCAGGAGGAACTCAATGAATTCAAACGACTAGAAGTATGGGAATTGGTTCCTCGCCCTGACAAGGTTAACATCCTCACTTTGTTATGGGTTTATAAGGTTAAACTTGATGAGATGGGTTCGGTATTGAAGAATAAAGCAAGATTGGTCGCTAGAGGATATAAACAAGCCTTGGGTATAGACTTTGAGGAATCTTTTGCTCCTGTGGCTAGATTGGAGGCGATTAGACTATTCCTTGCGTTTGCTGCTCATATGAACATGATCGTCTATCAAATGGATGTGAAGACGGCATTTTTGAACGGTGAACTAAGGGAAGAGGTTTATGTTAGTCAACCGGATGGGTTCGTGAGTACGGAGTCTCCTAACCATGTGTACAAGCTTAAGAAGGCTCTCTACGGGTTGAAACAAGCTCCACGCGCGTGGTATGATCTCCTGTCAACATATCTCATGTCGGAAGGCTTCTCCAAAGGCAAAGTGGACCCCACTCTATTCACTCTCAAGGACGGCAACGATATGCTTCTGGTACAAATTTATGTTGATGATATCATTTTTGCTGCCACTAACATAGAATTGTCTAAACAATTTGAGAAGATAATGTCCACACGCTTTCAGATGTCGATGATGGGAAAAATATCATTTTTCTTAGGATTACAGATTTCTCAGAATCCCAGAGGCATCTTTATTAATCAATCCAAATATGCTCTAGAATCTCTTAAGAAATATAACTTTGAGAATTGTGACCCCGTAGACACTCCAATGGTGGAGAAATCCAAGTTAGATGAAGATAGGGATGGGATTATTGTCGATCCGAAACTTTACCGTGGAATGATTGGCACCCTTCTCTATCTGACTGCTAGCAGGCCTGATTTGCAATTTGCTGTATGCATGTGTGCCCGGTATCAGGCTCGGCCTACCGAAAAGCACCTACATGTAGTTAAAAGGATCTTTCGGTATCTAAAAGGAACACTTCATCGTGGTCTATGGTATCCGAAAGATTCCTCGATTGCTTTAATATCATACGCAGATGCCGATCATGCTGGATGTCAAGATACGAGGCGTAGCACTTCTGGATCTGTGCAACTCCTTGGAGATAGATTGATCAGTTGGTCTTCAAAAAGGCAGAAAAGCGCTGCAATATCAAGCACGGAGGCTGAATACATCGCCATGTCCGGTTGTTGTGCTCAAGTCCTTTGGATGAGATCACAATTAACTGACTACGGTTTGGGATTTAACAAAATCCCGATGTATTGTGACAACAAGAGCGCCATTGCCCTTTGCTGCAACTATGTTCAACACTCCCGGGCCAAGCACATAGACATTCGCTACCATTTCATCAAGGAGCAGGTGGAGAACGGAGTGATCGAGCTGTATTTTGTCACCACTGAGTACCAGCTGGCGGATATGTTCACCAAAGCCTTAGATCGAGGACGAATCGAGTTTTTGATCGACAAGCTTGGCATGAAATCATTCACTCCAGCGACTCTCAAAGAGTTGGCAGAAGAATCAGCTGAATAGTCGTGGTAAACTATTCAGAGTATCCTTTGGTTGTGATCATGTATATTATCGTAAATATATAAACCACAAAAAGAAAATACAAAAATATAAAACCAAGAAAAACCATAAAAAATATAAAACCTAGAAAAACCATAAAAAGTATAAAATCAAGAAAAACCAAAAATATTTTTTGTTTTAAATCGGGCATGTCTTTTAGTACGGTAATATTTACGGCCTTAGAAATGTCGATCAATATTGACACGGTGCCATAAATAGAGTCCGTATAAAAGTTGTACATTTTTAAAACATGCCCATAATGGCTTGTAGTTATTTCTGACTGCAACCCGGTTTTCATATTAAAGTCACGTATTTCCTTGGAAAACGTTGGCTCAGAACGGGAATTAATTTTCTCGGGCGTGATTTACAAGCCAAATCATGCAAAGGGATCAAGTTTACTTTATAACTTGGTCTGACACGAATATGTGTACGTCTCAGTGCATTAATTTGTTAAGATAAGAGAAATCTTATTAAAACCACGAATCAAAATCTTTCAAGAGAAATTGGAAATGCTTTCATCACTATTTGACTCTTTAAACAATGACTACAGCTCTTTAAATAGAAAACGGGTCATCGTTTAAGGGGGAGAAAATAGTAAAATCATCTTCATCATTAAAATTGATTTTCAAAAGTGATTGTGAAAATTAAGGGCTACATGGTAATTGAGTGGTTTTGCTTTAGAAAACGACTAGTGTTCGTTCTAGGTGATAGGCATTGCTTTTAGATATTGGAGAGATGCTAATAGATGCATTTGCTAATTTGTGTGCAAGTTAAAAACAAAAAGGGTTAAGTGATATGAAAACAGTTAGAAACAAAAAGAAAAAGGAGTGAAATAGGAGGACTTAAAGTGACATGTTGTGAAATATGTTAGAATTTGACCTAAGTCAAATAAAACACCCCCGCCCCTTATGTTTTTGTTCACTGTTTATCTAATATCTTGCCGCCATTGTTACACACACAAACACGCATTCAAAATCATTCGTTTATCCATTTAGATCCGGTTCTTTCGACTAAATAAGGTAAATTCATCAATATGCTAACTTCTAATCTACATTTCTTATCATATAATTCGGTTAAACATGCTCATTTAATCAGATAAATCCATTTAGGGCGTATGATTAAATTAGGGTTTATTAACTAAGGATTTGTGGTGGGTTTTATGCGGATTTGTATGCTATGATGTCTATATGCCTTAGTTTGCCTTAAAAACTCACAAACGCGCTAGATTAATCATCTGAGTTTAGTTTGTAAAAGTTCCGGATGAACGTGGCTGAAAACTTCCGAATGAAGGATTTCTTCTGAAAAAACTTCCGAATGAGGAAGTTCCGAATGAAGGACTTCCGAATGAGGAAGTTCCGAATGAAGAACTTCCGAATGAAGGAAGTTCCGAATAAAGAACTTCCGAATGAAGGAAGTTCCGAATGAAGAACTTCCGAATGAAGGAAGTTCCGAATGAAGAACTTCCGGATGAAGGAAGTTCCGAATGAAGAACTTCCGGATGAAGGAAGTTCCGAATGAAGAACTTCCGGATGAAGGAAGTTCCGAATGAAGAACTTCCGGATGAAGGAAGTTCCGAATGAAGAACTTCCGGATGAAGGAAGTTCCGAATGAAGAACTTCCGGATGAAGGAAGTTCCGAATGAAGAACTTCCGGATGAAGGAAGTTCCGGATGAAGAACTTCCGGATGAAGAAGTTCCGAATGAGGAGAAGTTCCGAATGAAGAATGTTCCGGATGAAAATGTTCTGAATGAGGAAAAGTTCCGGATGAGTTGTTTGATTGTTATTGTTTGCATGCTATCTATGTACTTGTTGTTTTATCTTATGAAATGTGTTATGCTTAGAAGTAAGAATGATATATATCTATCTGTTTTTTGTGCATCAACCTTTCATGTCTTATCTTAAGCAGATAAAATGACTAATCCAACAGTACAAGCTATCCAAGAATCTAGAGAAGCTGATATTGCTAAAGCTCGAACCCTTAAGTTTATACCCAACAACTATAGGCTGAAGCAAGTTTCTAAATCCACTCACCATGGTTTTAAGGTCGCCATAGCCATTCTTGATAACTCTCATTTCAAGAACGCCCTTAGGAGTACAGCCTCGGTGCCTTATGAGTATATGTTTGAATTTTGGGCAACCAAGGATTTCACTTCGAACAAGATCACCTTCACCATCGACAACAAGCAGCAGACACTCACCGTTTCAGACTTCCGTAAGATACTTGGTTTACGGGATACACCCAAGGGCATGTCTTTCTCAAGGGATCCTACTAAAGATGAACTCGCGGAGTTATTTGACGCACTTGGATGTCCGGAAATACGAGTTGCATCTGAGTTTACTACTGCTAAGGTAGGACAACCCTGGAGAGCTTTGATGGGTATTCTCAGTAAATGCCTTACACCAAAAACGACTGGCCATGATGCTTTGCGCAGTCCGATAATGAACCTCTTCTATGGCATGTACAAAGCTGCGAATTCAGATTATGCTTTGTTGATATGGGAAGAATTCACCTTTCAACTCTTCCACAACAAGAAGCTGAAGACAAACTTCTTTCCTTATCCTCGGTTTATTAAGCTCATCATAAGTTATTTTATGAAGCTTGATGCTACTATTGATAGGCGTGCAGGAGGTCGCTATCACACTGAAGAAGCTGATGATACTGTAGATCTGAGGCATGAAGGACCGTCTACTGGTGTGATTCCGGGTCCTGTTCCTGATTACCTTCTGTCAGACAAAATCAAAGGTTCTGCTGACTACAAGCTACTGCAGCTAGAAATCCAAAGGCTGAAAGCAAACCTTCAAACTGGAGAAGACTCATCCACAACGGTTAAGAGTAAAGGTAAACGCAAACAACCAGCAGCGTTACCTGAACCCGAACCTAAGAAGAAGAAGACAGAGGGTAAGAAGGGAAAGGGTAAGGATTTGATGCGTCTACGTGATGAAGAAGATATTTTTGATCCTACTGTTGATAAAACCGAGCAACAAATGCTGAAGATTGCTATTAAAAGGAGTAGGAAAGACACTGGAGGTAGTGGTTCAGGGGCAAGGGTAGATATTGAGGATGAGTACGTCGAACCGGATGATGTTGATGAGTTTGGGTCCCCTGAAAACTACTCTACTTCGAAGGAGCCATCAATCCCTATTTCAACAAGTGTGGAAAAGGAACCTGTTGCTCCTACGATTATGGTGACAACTCAACCTTTGGCAACTCTACCTCCACCAATCCAACCCTTAACAACCCGACCGGCTTCCACACCATTTCTTCCACCACCCATAATCCCTACCCTTAGTACCGCAGTTACAACCGAGCCTATTCCATCAACATCTGCAACATCTGCAACATCTGCAATGGCAGCAATAGTGTTGGGCGAGATGTTGGATAAACATACGGATGCTCACAAGAGAGAAATGAATGAACTTCGCCAAGAGTTAAATAGAAGAGCTCAAAGTGAAGAAGCATCAAGGAAAGCTCAAGAAGAGTTGATTGCCAAGTTCGCTGCAGACTTGGAAGCTACACGTAAAGCTCATGCAGAGGAAATTGCTCAGGTTAAGCAGGCTGAGGCTAATAAACATGCTGCACGCATTACCAGACTTCAAGCAATGAGGGATAAATATAAGGAACAAAAAGAAGCACTTGAAGCATCTGTGAAAGAAAGAGTGCAAGAATCCGTTGAATCCTTAATGCCTAAGCTTCGTGACGAGTTGAAGACACTTGCTGCTGACAACTTGATGGTCAAATCATCCAACCCTTCAGAAGCCGCCTATAAGATTGCTTATGACCTGACGGATTTTGAATTGAAGAAGATCCTTAAGGCTCGAATGGTGGAACTTGGGTCGCATGATAAATCGAGGATTCAACGGGCTCTATATAAATCCCTGAATGATGCTATCATGGAGGATGATAGATTATTCAAAATGTTTGGAAGTGTGGTACCATATCACATCTTACCTGAGGAAGAAAGGGAAGAGAGTGAAGAAGAGGGTACGGGTGAAGAAGAGGAAGAAGAAGAAGAAGAAGGTGAAAAGGATAAAGACGATGACGAGGGTGGTGATGATGATGATGAGGATGATGACGATGATGAGGATGATGAGGATGATGATGGCGATGATGGTGGTGATGAGAATCAGGAGAGTGCAAGGGGTAGTAATGGGGATGACAATCAGGATGATGATGGGGGTGAACAACCGAAAAAGGGAGACAAGGTTACCAGCTCTAAGAAGACTGCTACAAAGACTGGAACCAAGTCCACAAAAGATGCAGCACAGAAGGACAAATCGACATCCTCGGAATCAAGACGAACTAAGTGGCGCCACGATGTGAATGCCACTACAGCGTCTTCGGCTCCCGGTATCTCTATCGCTGTATCTTTACCTGTTACAACTAACCCCATTAGTTCTGCTTTTGTTCCTCCTGTGATTGCAGAATCAGTGACGGAACCCGAAGCTGCACAACACTCCCCAGTTCAAGACACTGCTGAAATGCCTGAAACAGAACCAACAGATGTTCGCACTTCAACTCCTCAACAACAAGTTCAACAATCTACGGTTCCTGAACCAAGCATACGAAATTGGGAAGACACGTTGGAGATAGACGAGTCTGCACCACCACAAGCTTGGATCACGGCAGCAGCTCAATATGATCCGATCACAGATGCTGACAAAGATGTGCTGTATCTGCGTATCCGAAGTCCGATTGACTTATGTGCATTTCTTGCTCATGAGTATAAGACTTCGGTTACCCCATCCTTGGTCAAGAAAGCGATGAAAGATAAGAGACTGCGTGCCAAAACCCGATTACCCCGAATGGAGTTCGAGTATTATGCCGATGAGATCATAAAGGCTTTGAAAACCGTTCAAAGGCCAGGACTTCATGAATCAGAAAGAGCTCCACCTCCAATGGATCCTGCTCAAGATAATCAGATTGCTCTTGACTTCTTCGTCACCAACGATCTTGAGTATCTACTGAAGGGGTCATCAAAGTACGCAACCTCCCTGACATTGCTGAAAGCTGCCAACTGGGGGACAATACCCTATATCGAGGAAAAGTTAAATCGACTCTGGGTCCCTAAAATGAATCGTAATTATGATATGTATGCTGTCATAGGTGCATCACATTGGGACGAACGAGTTCGAAGGGCGTACAGGGGTTGCTGCTTGGTCAAGTCTGGAAGCAATGTTAGATCCGACATCCGCATCTCCAGCATCTTAGGAATGAAAACTGAAGCCAAGAACGGCTACCATCATGTGACGGAGATTCGCTTGAAAAGGGAGGATGACAGGGAATACAAAATCCAGCAAGGAGATTTTTCCATCATTCGCCTTGAGGATATCGAAGATATGCTGCTTCTAATGACCCGAGATCAACTCACACACATTCCTCGTGAAGACCTGATTGCTTTGAATACAGCACTTCGTATGTTCACACGAAGCGTTGTCATCAAGTCACGAGTTGAAGACCTTCAGTTGGGAGTTGAAAGCTATCAGAGGAAGCTCAATTTAACCCGTCCTGTGAATCAAGTGCTACCTCAACATGTAGAAAGATGTCCATATACCGGAATTTCTGTCCCAAATTACGGCATTTTCTACTTGAACAGTCGAGGTTTGATGAAGTTTATGAGGGTGGGGGAGCTTCACAAGTATAGTGATGGAACTCTCATACAAGTCAGAGATAAGTTGGAGCATCTGAACTCGGGTGGGACCTTGCCAGAGATGACGGAGGATTGGCATCCGGGTTACCGGCAGATGGCGAAGTACGTGATCAAGAAGATCGATCAGAAGCTCCGTGAACGTAGATTGATGAGGAGCTTGGAAAGATTCGTGGGTGGAAGACCGTATTTAGTGCACCACAAGCTACTGCAACGATCCATCTGATGGGTCGTACATCTCAGGTCACTTTATATTGGTTTTCAATTGTGAATATGTATATTTGTGAATAATGTGCTTGAATGGCTTGTTGTAGTGATAAGGTATGATAATTTTTCAAGAATTTCTCACGAGATTCTAAATCTTTCAAAATATGTCATACCAAAGCACTACAACTATCCCTTATTAACTTAAGGGGGAGCAATAACTTGTTCTATGGCCAAACATCAATTTCATTTTTACCCAAAGACCGGTTAATCCATTCAATATCCCAAATATTAATGGTTAACATTTTGGATAAGGGGAGAAAATGGGATTAAGGAGACGTAAGTGATACTTGGCTAAAAGATGAAAAAGATTTAATGATAATCCAACTTAATATGTGTTAAGCACGTGTTAAGGGGGAGCGTTTTTGATGATCAAAACACCTAAGGTACAAAACTTTTGATTTTAATATCACAAGTACCTTAGGTGATTTTCAATGATGTTTTCATGGTGGCAATTCCTTCCCAAAACACGCTTAATTCACGACGGATGTGGTGACAAAAGGGTGGTAGGAATAGGTTTAGTCCAATGATTCATCAGAGCCGATGGAATCTTCCCAAGGACAATTCCGTAGTTAGAATTAGAAGTCCTAGGAAAGATGGAGAAAGAATGTGAACGCAGCTGAATGCCGACCAAGTACTTAAGCTAGCACTGGAACAATCACAACAAGGTGCTAGTGATGACGTATTGGTAAGCATTGAAGGGGTTGAAGAATGAAAAAGAAATGTAAAGATAAAGGGTGTAAAGAAAGAAGCCCTCCTTACAACTTTAGGCAGAAACCGGGTCAATACATATGCTATTGAGGTCATTTTTGCTAATGATTCTCGGTATTGAAGAAAGACATCATGGACCCAGTGATGCAATGCACAACCCTTCCCCAGCTAACTCAAATATCTCTCAAAAGGTATTTGTTTTAATCACACGGAGATCAACACGTTATCTATTGGTTTATTCACTCCGAATAAACTGGTATTGAAAAGGTGGCACTCCTCTCCAGCCATCGCTCACTAAATCAAAACGCACAATCGAGTCTAGAGCCAAGAGATCATCAAAAGTCTCACTAGGACACTTTCCATTTATTCCTTGCTTTCTCACACACTGTGAAAAGTAAGAGATTTTCATGAGTCCTACGCAATATTCCTGTAATATTGCCAGAACATCCGAGTAATACGTAAGTATTACAATGAAGATGGAAATCCTGCTTGAGCCAACATCAAACAAGCTCATGGTAGGTTACACGTGCGGTTCTTTTAGAACCAATCTTGTGAAAAACTGGAAGGTAACAGTGGTTTAACTCTTAATTGAACTTAAACTCGTTCCAGGCCTCTTCGCATTATCATATGATCTTGCCAGAACACTCAGAGTGACTCTTTATTGACCACAGTGACGAGTGGAAATCCTTCTAGTGTCAACATCAAACAGCACTTGGTAGGTAACGTGCAAGATTCTTTATGAATTGAGCTCGTGACAACTGGAAAGCAACGATGGTGAAAATCTTAATTGAAATTCACTTGTTCCAGGTTTCATGAATTGACGGCTTTTAATCACAAGGATAATTTATCCAAGTGATTCACTCTTTATGTTCGCAGTCAGCTTTGGACGGTCGAATAAAGAGAACGGGTTCACCCGCGAAATCCTGTCAGGAAGTTACTTAATTGAAACTATCCGTCACGGGTACGATATCTAATATCGTCCAACGGTCTTCACCGACCGGAGGTAAAATGCTACCGAATTAGAATAAAATGTTCAAAGCCATTTTATTCGTGTCGTTGCTGTGTACCTGCTAAAGACGGTGGCGTTGCTGAGTACCTGTTGAAGACGGTGGCGTTGCTGAGTACCAGTGAAGACGGTGGTGTTGCGGTGTACCTGTAAAAGTCGTTCCCACATGCTTATGTCTTTTGCAACAAAAATTCAAGAAAGTACAAGATGAAGTCTTCCGCTGTATCAAACTCTGAAGCTTTCAAGAATCCAACAAAAAGACGTAAGTGTGTGGAACATGAAGTCACGAGGAGGCAAAGTTCACAAGAAAGGCAAAGATCGCACGTGAAAGGCCAAAGAACAATGCTCTCAAGTCAAAGCCAAAAAGATCAAATCAACATATTCACAACAAAAGAAAGAAAAGAAGAAAATACTACGAGCTAAAGAACGAAGACTTAGTATAGTATGCTAGGTTTAGAACTTTGTAACGTGGAGTGACCTCCCTTAGGGGGAGATTGTTAGAAATACGTTTTAACGTATATTAGAAGTATCGGTCGCTCCACAATATGATTTATGTTGTAATAGCTCGTAGTTAGTAATTAGTTATTATTTGCTTATTAACTTAAGTAAGAACCGGTCCATGGGCTTGTCATGGACCGGCCCAAGTCCACTTATGACTTGGAACTATAAATACCCCTTTCCACTAAGGAAAGGGGTTGGTTGTTATCATTTCTTAATTTCCACTTAATAAAATTCACATAGTTTCTCTCACTTTCTCTCTATAACTTTCTCTCTCTAGAAATTAACAAACCCCTTCATAGATTCATTGATTATCAATATTCTACAGAAAACCTAGGTACTAATCACATTCAAAGTAGCCTTAGTAACTTCTAGGAAAGTTTCCTTAGGTGGAGGCTTAAACTCAATCACTTCAACTTCATCTAAATTCTCACAATCATCATAAACGGTTATGGCCTTAAGCTCTCCCTTCGGATTTGGAATGGTGTTACTAGGTAAGCAAACCGAAGAATATGACGGTTTAGACATAAATCCCTCAAACATCGAAAGCAATTTATTTTGACCTTGTTCGAAATTTTGTTGCATACGACTTTGGGTTTGTTCTAGCCTTTGTTGATTAAGCTCAATTTTATTGTTTTGCCCTTTAATCGTATTTTGAAAATCGAGTCTCAAAGTATTAATTTGCCCTTGAATATTATTTTGAAAAGCTTTCATATTTGCCTCATTTGATTTCATGTAGCTTGACAAATCATTTTGATTATTCCCTTGAAAACCTTGATTGTTTTAATTAGCATTAAACCCATTGCCTTGATTGAAATTCCCTTGGTTACCACGGTTAAAATTATTCCCATTATTTCCATTGTTGTACCTATTTTGAACCGGTGGAAAACCCGGTGGAGCAACATGATTTTGACGAGGAACTTGACCGTTGGATCCATAAGTTCCCGTCACGGCAAAAGCACTAGCTTGATCAAACCCCGTGTTCAAACAAGCATAATTAGGATGTGCTCCACCACACGATACACAAACATTCTCAACCATATTAATCGATCCATGAGGATTCTTCCTAATCTCATTCAAAATCATGTCAATCTTAGAGTCCAATCTAGCAATCTCATGATTAGATGAATTCACATTGGAAACAACCGGTGTGTTTCGTGAATATTGTGCTCTAGACTTATCCTCAATTATTCTCCACGCGTCTCTCGGTGTTTTACTTAAAAGATTACCACCCGCGGCGGCATTTAAAGAATCTTGTTCAATCATATTAAGCCCATTATAAAAAGTATTTATTTGATGCAATTCCGAGAAACCGTGGTGTGGACATTGTCTTAACAAATCCTTAAATCTTTCCCAAGCAACCCCAAACGATTCATGCACTTTTTGTTCGAATCTAGTGATCTCATTTTTAAAGTGTGTTGTCTTGGACGGTGGAAAGAAATAATTCATAAACTTTGACACTAAATCATCCCAAGTTAAAATCGAACCCGGTGGTTCTTTCTCATACCAAAGCTTAGCATTACCCTCGAGCGAGTACGGAAAAAGCATGAGCTTAATCACGTCATTCGGCACATCTCTAAACTTGAGAGTCGAGGTAATTCGATTAAAATTTCGAATGTGAGAATGCGGGCTATCGGTCTCATTGCCACGAAATTGGTCGGCACGAATGAGCGATAAAAGACCCGTCTTAATCTCAAAATGATCCGCCAAAATAGTCGGCACAACGATTGCTTCCCCATACCCTTCGGTGGGTGCACGGAGCAATTCCTCCATTGTTCGGTTATCGGCCATCTCTACAACAATAGGTGGAAGCTCGGGTTCCACTATTCGTTGTTGACGATTTCTGTTTCTACGAGGAATATTTTCAAGCCTATTAAAATCAATCACAAGACGAGAAGAACGTAATTGCATACACTACAAAGACGAGAATTTAGAGGATTGAAGAAAAGAAATTAGACAAGAAAGAAGATTATTTTTGGTATTTTATTTGGTATTGCTCAATAAAAAATGATCGATAAAAAACAAGGAATAAGGATAACTACTATGGAAGTAAATTACCCTCGGTCGACTTTGAAACGATAGGTGAAAACCTAAACGTCTCGAGGTTCAATAAGTAAACAACAAAAATAAGATTTATTACTACTTGAGTCGGCAAACCAATAATAGGTCGTCCCTCTCAATATACGCACAAGCAAGCGGGGAAACGAGGTGGCACAAAGCACTTAAAAACCTTTTTCCTTAGACGGTCTTTTATAGCACGTCGCCTTATACCCACCTTATAGTTTGTATAAATCGAGTTCAAACTTCTTATTAGTATTTATCTATTTTGCCTTTATTTTTGTTTTGGGTTCGAATACAATAGCTAGATGATGAAATCCTAACTAAGGCCTTATTTGAAAAGTATGTAAATTTATTGTGCTACGTAATACAATATATTATTCACAAAAAACGAGAAAAACGATACATACTATATAATAGAAAAATAACAAAACTTTCCGAGGACGGAAAGGGTCTTCAAATCCACGATCAACAAATCTCCACAAAAGCGAATCGTACACAAGATCCCCGGCAGCGGCGGCAAAATTTTTGACGTGTCGTGGATAGTATATGTGATAATTAGATTACGTTATAGGGTAAATTAGAAAATTACCTTTAGGAAAAAGTAATAGTCCAATAATACCAATGACGAATTCTATTAAACACGTGAGTGAGTCGAGTTCGTTGTACACGAAGATCTTATGAATTTGAGACGTTTTGCTTTGATTTGGACAATCGATTTGAATTGGTTTTCGTTTTTTTTTAACTAAAATTAAATTCTACAAATTTTAAGCTAATTAAAATTATCCTAAAGTGCATGAATCGTAAACCCGCCTATTTTAAAATTCTACAAACAATTACTTAAAGAGAAATACTAAAACCACATAAAATTTACAGAATAATTTCCACACAATGACTTGGCATAATAATTGGACCAATGTTTTGTTTTCTCTTCCACTATCACTTTTTTTTATAACAAATCATTTGGTTACACATCATTATGTGTAAATTATTTTGTAAACTTTATGTGGGTGTATCATTGCTCTTACTTAAAATAAACACACTAATTTAAAATTTAAACTAATTAAAATTCTATAAAATATTAATTCTCCTTAATGAAATAACTTTTAAACTAATTTACTTTATTATTTAAAATTACTTTAAACAAATTATTTAAAAACTATATTTAATTAAATCCAAAGTTATAAAAATTACACTAATTAAAATTTATACTAATTAAACTATTTAAATAAAAACATTTTTATTTTTTTTATTATTTAAACTACTTTTTTTATAAAGAATTTACTTTAATATAAAGAAATAAAAAGTTATATTAAATAAAAACGTGACAATTAAATTTAAACTAAAACAAAAGCTGCCAAATAATTAACACTATATTAATGAAATAAGAGACACTAAAATCAAAAGAGCACTTGGCTCAGATGGCTATCACGTTGGGTGTGTGACCAGGAGGTCACGGGTTCAAGTCCTGTGAGGGACATTATTTTTGGAAATAATACTTTTTGACAAATAAATGAACACAATCACAAGAGTGACTGTTTGGGACAGCTTATAAGCTAGAAAAGCTGTGAGGGCAGCAGCTTATGGGCTTATCAGTCAATTGGACTGATAAGCTGTTATTTTGAACAGAAATGCAGAAAGCAAATAAGCAGTACAAGATATCAATATTACAACAATATCAAATAAAAATAACTCTAAACTAAGAACAACTCTCAGAGATCAATAAGCAGAAAACAGTAAAATAACTATCAGTCCAACCATATCAAGCAAATCGAATAGAAAATCAAATAGAAAATCACCACAGTAACTTGATCAACTCAGATAGCAATATCACAGATCCTATCTCTATTATGCTAACACACTGACATCAAGGTAACATAGTGGAAGAAATAAAGCAACAAGAAATAAAAAGAAATCAAGTTAACAATCAAAAATCGGCAATCATCTAACATGTAACTCCGTAAATCAAAATGACCAAACCAATTACTCAGCAGACTACATTCAAAATAATCAAACTGAAATCATCAGACTCAAATAGTCAGCAATAGAAATTAATCAGCAAAAGACTGAAATAAATAGATGATCAAACAAACCTAATATATCCCTATCGCAGCAAGTACAATCCAATTTGAAAACGTTTTACACCTCATCATAGCGGATCCTAAAAATCATCAGTCTAAACCACTACACAAAGACTATCCAACAATAACCTACTATATCAATTAAACGAAATCAAATAAAACAGTTCAAACTTCATAGACCTCAACTCAAAATCATAACAAAACATAACATTACCCTAACATAACAGTTTCGAATATAACATTACCCTAACATTCAAAAGCATAACAAAATTCAAATAAAATTTAATCTACTAGACTTGTAAAATAAAAGGAATTAGCACCTTATTGTCGAAACCTTTGAGACGTAGGAGTGCGCTGAGCATCCTATGAACCATAACCCGAGCAAAACCACCATACCATCAAACCAAACGAACCATCATATTACCTCCTTCGTACAACTCCATCAATTATAATTGAATCGAGCAGATTCTTTTTAAACCTTTCCAGTAGGGAAAGATTTTATCCAATATTTACTTCAAACATTAAACTAAAACTATTAATTAGTTTGAGTTTAACATTTCAAACATTACCTTGTGAAATATTAGATAGATTTAACTCGTAACACAATTTAAAGCAGTAAAAGCAACAAGATGAGACACGAATGAAAATCAAAGTGAGAAAACTTTCATTAATTTTCAAAGAAATTATAATACTTAAAAAGAAATACAAGATTTAAATCCTATAATAATTTCTACAGAGTAACTTTTAAGTAAAAATAAAGGATGAAATTACACAAGAAATTGGGGGTTTTTATAGCCTCCCCAATGGCTTGTTGGTGCGAATATTCGGATCTTCAAATGGATATTCCTTATTATTCTCAGCCTTTGATCTTGATTTCCTTATTCTCTCTCCTGTTGGATGGCTGTGATGATACAAAATAGCACACGGATCGCCAACGTGGCATCCGTATGCTAGTTGTGTTTCTTCTTTGGCTTTTGATTGGCTGGATTAGGGAGAATGATGTGTCTCCTCAAATCAACAGCCGCCACGTATCACCTTTGATCCACCTCTTCTCTTCCTTAAACCAAGGGGGTTTTATTCCCCTTGGTGCGAATTAATAGAATAAATGGAAAGCCCCAAATAAAATGAAGTTTTTTACCCATCTAGGGTTTATAGGAATAGTGAGTTTTTACTGGTTTTGTGTGAAGGAGTTGGGGAAGAAAGGTACATAGTTTACATCGAAAAGTTGAAAGTGAGTGGGGAAGAAATTGTTTAAAACAAATGTGAGTTGTGTGGGGTAAAAAACAAAGGAACGAGATATTTAATAAACGAGAGAGTAAATGAGTGGTTGTGAAAAAAAACAAACGTGTGAGGCGTTTTATTATTTATTGTGTGGCTATGGGTAAATGAATTAAAACCCTAATGGGTCCTTAGGCTTGACATGGGCTTTTGACCCAATTTGGATAAGTTAAATATGCTCCACCGTCACTTATCAAATATTGGTTTTGAACAAATTGAGCTAACCGTCCCATATTATTGGGCCTTGACTTGGGCTTGTCTAAAATTTATCCACTTAACATCCATTATTGGGCTTTTCAGGCCCAATAAGCCCATGTGGGACCCACTTGGACCATTTCACTTATTTAAATATTAAATCCTCTAAAGTTGAGCTCGGTTTTGGCTTCCTCCATCTTTTTCATCAATCTCGTGTCGATTTTTGTCGATTTTCGCGAACTTGATACCTACACACACGGAAACAAGAAACAAGCATTTCCAAGGCATATTTGATACATTATGTGCAATATTTCAATGTTTTAAGCTACTAATGATATGAGTAATTACACTCATATCACTAAGACAATTCTCTACAACTACATCCTAGCCTCATGACCTGTTTTCAAAGTTAATCCCACGAAAACTTGCTTAAACAATCTGCCTAATTTTTCCTTCCTCAAAATCAACTCAACACATGTTTCCAATCCATTCTAACATCACCTAGACCTATACTAAGCACTTATAAACAATCATAAACATCCTAATCATCCTATACTACTAGAAAAATCAAACCTTCATAAAAACCCAATTCCTAAACCACACATGCAATGAGTTTAAACCATCTAGAAACATCAAAAACATCACTCTCAACATAAACCCACATCATAAAACATCAAACACCAAGAACAACCAAACACCCTCATTTGGATGTGGGGTGTTGGTGTCCAAAACACCAAACCAAATCGATTTTGGCTAGTTTTATGGATGATTAATCCTTACCAATACATCAATTAAACATGCAAATGGTCTAATTAAATCAAAAAATGTTTTTGAAAATCATTGATTCTTGAAAAATTTAAGTTAGTGCATGTTGTTATGGATTGCCCAAAAACACTTACAATGGATATTTAGGAAGTGTTCTAAACTTGGATTGTTCAAAATCAAAAAGGGAAAATTTTTATGGTGGTGGTGGGTTGGAGGCCGACGGCCAAAGAGAGAGAAGAAGGAGAGAAAGAAAACTTTGAAATGATTTTTGAGTTGTGTGTTTTCCTTCCTTCCATTTTGTAAAATTTGGAGGGGTCTCTCTTGCCATCTTGGTTTTCTTTTGGCCTCACATTTAAATGACAAATTTTAGTAGCGGGAATCGACTTACTAGTTGGTTTTGAAATTTGCGGGAGTCGGGGGTCGCCCCGAACACTTGAAAATACTTTTAAAGCAATTTAAACGCACTCGGGATGTGATAAAACGCACCCGTCTCGACTTAACACGAACTAAAAATAAAATTCTCGAAAAGTTCTAATATCGACATAGCGACAATAAAACGTAAAAATTGGGTATCCGTCGGGATCGTAGTCGTCGTCGGCTTTCTCAAATCGTCAATCGTTAAGATTACGGCCTTAAACGTTGGTTTCAACTTAAATTGTTAAATATATAATAAACGAAATTTCTTAAAAATTTCAAAAATATTCGTAATTTAGGGTAAAGTAAGTGACCTCGGGTTCTGGGTATCACATCCACCCCTCCTTAAAGAGAGCAACGTCCCGGCGCTCGCCTCTTCTTATACTCACATTTTGTGCCGCTAGAACAGATGAGGATATCTCTCCTTGAAGAAGTCCTCACGTTCCCAAGTGTATTCCAGTCCACGTCTAGAATTCCATCGTACCTTTACAATGGGAATTCTACTGTGCTTCAGTCTCTTAACCTCTCGGTCCATAATCTCCACGGGTTCCTCCACAAAATGCATTTTATCGTCAAGCTGAATCTCGTCCAAAGGAATCACCAATTCCTTATCCGCCAAACATTTCTTCAAATTCGATACGTGAAACGTGTTGTGAATATCACTAAGCTCATTCGGCAATTCTAACTTATAAGCTACAGGTCCAATGCGTCTAACGATCTTGAATGGTCCAATATACCTTGAATGGTGACACCTTAAGCATGACCATGTCTCCGACCTCAAATTCTAACAGTTTTCTCCTATTATTGGCGTAACTCTTCTGTCGGCTTCTCACAACAAGTAAACGGTTCTTAATTTGCACAATCTTCTCTGTAGTCTCTAAAACCATTTCGGGCCCAGTCAACTGACTTTCTCCCACTTCGCTCCAACACACAGGAGACCTACATTTCCTTCCATACAATGCTTCAAATGGAGCAGCCTTAATACTCGTATGATAACTGTTATTATACGAAAACTCCACTAAAGGTAAATGAAGTTCCCAGCTCCCTCCGAAATCAATCACGCATGCTCGAAGCATGTCCTCCAACGTCTGAATTGTTCGTTCGCTTTGGCCATCAGTTTCAGGATAATAGGCCGTGCTCAAACTCAATTCGGTGCCTATCGCACGTTGAAGAGATTTCCAAAATTCCGAAGTAAATCTGCTGTCGCGATCCGAGATGATCGATAGAGGTACTCCATGTCAACAAACAATTTCCTTCACGTACACACTGGCAAGTTTCGCCATGCTATCCGTCTTCTTTATAGGCAAAAAGTGAGCAGATATCGTCAATCTATCCACAATCACCCAAATCATATCACAGCCACTAGGAGTCCTAGGTAAACCCGTCACGAAGTCCATAGCGATCTTTTCCCATTTCCATTCTGGAATCTCAGGTTGTACCAACAACCCAGACGGTCTCTTATGTTCAGCTTTAACTTTCGCGCAAGTCAAACACTTATTAACGTAACAAGAAATTTCTGCCTTCATATTCGGCCACCAGTAGACTTTCTTCATATCGTGATACATCTTATCCGCTCTCTGATGTATTGAGTACTTCGACTTATGAGACTCATTCATGACCAAATCTCGCACTCCAGGCGTTCCTTACTCAGGTGGACATAGCGGTAACCAAATCCGATTTTCAAAATATCTCAGCCCGTCTGACTTCATCACAAAAAGAGGTTTCTTCAGTCTTCCCAGATTCTCGGCGCCAATATTTTCTTTCATCAATACCTTCTCTTGTGCTTTTAATATCGTTCCGGTCAAATCAACACCCTCAGTCATCACTAATGCTCTAACTCTCAAAGGTTTCTCTCTTTCCTTCCTACTAAGTGCATCCGCTACAACGTTCGCCTTGCCAGGATGGTAGCGAATCTCGCAGTCATAGTCACTCAGTAGCTCCACCCATCGTCTTTGTCTCATATTCAACTCCTTCTGGTCTAATATGTGCTGAAAACTCGTGTGGTCAGTGAATACAACACACTTAGTCCCATACAAGTAGTGTCTCCACAATTTCAGCGCAAAAACTACAGCTCCCAGTTCCAAATCGTGCGTAGTGTAGTTTTCCTCATGCTTCCTCAATTGCCTCGACGCGTAAGCGATCACCTTCTCACGTTGCATCAAAACAGCTCCATAACCCTTATGAGATGCGTCACAATAAACCATGAAGTCTTCGATTCCTCCCGGCAATGACAAAATCGGAGCAGAACACATTTTGTCCTTAAGTGTTTTAAAAGCGATTTCTTCATCATTTCCCCATTCAAACACCCGATTCTTCTCAGTAAGCTTGGTCAACGGCTTTGAAATCAACGAGAATCCTTCGATGAATCTCTGATAATAACCAGCTAAACCAAGAAATTGTCGAACTTCAGGCGGCGTTGTCGGTGTCGACCATTCTTTAATTGCCTCCACCTTGGTAGGATCTACAAGAACTCCTTTGTTGTCAATCACATGCCCAAGAAATTGTACAGATTCCAACCAAAATTCACACTTGGAGAATTTTGCGTACAACTTCTCATTCTTCAACAGCTCCAATATCGTCCTCAAGTGCTTCTCATGTTCTTATTTTCTCTTGGAGTAAATAAGAATATCATCAATAAATACAATGACAAACTTATCCAAATGCGGCCTGCACACTCGATTCATAAGATCCATGAATACTGCAGGCGCATTCGTTAATCCAAAAGGCATCACTTGGAATTCAAAATGTCCATATCGCGTACGAAAAGCAGTTATAGGAATATCCTCCTCTCTAACTCGCAGTTGATGATACCCTGATCTCAAGTCGATCTTCGAGTACACACAGGATCCTTGGAACTGATCAAATAAATCATCAATCCTCGGCAATGGATACCGATTCTTAACCGTCAATTTGTTAAGCTCTCGATAGTCGATACACATTCTAAACGACCCGTCCTTCTTCTTTACAAATAACACATGTGCTCCTCATGGCGATGAACTCGGTCTAATAAACCCTTTATCCATCAATTCTTTCAATTGACCAGATAACTCATTCAGTTCTGACGGTGCCAATCGATAAGGTGCACGAGCAACTGGTGCAGCTCCTGGCATCAAATCGATCCGAAATTCCACTTCACGAGAGGGCGGTAAACCCGACAACTCATCAAGAAAAACTTCCGGATATTCTCGAATCACAGACACCTCTTCCAACTTTGTCTCTACATCACCATCGCTAGAAATCTGCGCCAGAAATACATCGCATCCTTCTTCCATATACCTCATCATCTGGACCAACCTTTCTCCACAAACAATCACCGCACTATGCGCCATTAACCAATCCATCTCAATGATCACGTCAAAAGATCCTAGCTCTATAGGCATTAAGTCAATATCGAATGCATAATTCCCTAACTTCAAGGAACACCCTCTTAGTATAGAATTAGTACTAACAATCTTTCCATCGGCTAATTCCACATTATAGTTAGTCGTTATCATCACCGGTTCTCTATTGATAAGGCGACTGAATTTTACGTCTATAAAGCATTTGTCGGATCCATAATCAAATAATACACTAGCATAAGGAGCGTCAAGTAGAAACGTACCGGTCACCACATTCGGGCCTTGAGGTTTGTCAGCGGTACCCACTCTATATACGGCAGCAGCAACATTTCCTCCCTATCTATTCCCAGCTTTCAGACAATTTCCTTGTTTGTGCCCCTTTTCTCCACAACCAAAACAGACCATCACTCTAGTGGCATTCGCCCCTGTAGCCACGCCTCTACATCGACATTCTGCAACTCTATAGCCAGCCTTCCCACACTTGCCACATGCAGGAGGACAATTCCTAATGTGATACAAGTTACAACGGCGACACTGAGGATTGACCTTGATTCCTCTGGGGGCTGTAGCTGCTCTCATCCCATCGTTCCTCCTTTGGTTGAACTGTTGGTTACGATTTGTTCCTTGGTTGTTGTTGCGATGACCCCCACGATTCTGTCCTTGTGGTTGACTCACCTGAGTAGCTTCCCATTTCCTTTTGTTTCCCTCAGCAATATAGTCTTTCTTGTCTTGCAACTTAACATCCATAAGTGTATGAGCCATCTGAACGGATTCATCAAATGATCCGGGCTTTGACGAAGTAGTCTCACCCTTAATGTTGCTCGACAGGCCATATATTGTTTCATCTTCTTGTGATCGTCTGCGAAAGCATCAGGACACAACAGGCTTAACTCATTGAACCTCCTTGTATAAGCAGTGATGTCATTATTCTTCAACGACAAGTGTCTCAACTCATCCTCTAACTGACCCAACTCTTCCTCGGGGCAAAAATTCTTGGTCAAAAGTGCCTTGGTTGCAGCCCAAGTTCTTCCATTTTCTACTACCAAACCGACAGTAGCCACCTGGTTGTTCCACTAGCTTAAAGAATCATCCAGGAAAGTAGCAGCTGCAAATTTAACTTTGTTTGCCTCAGAGCACCCACTGATTTCAAAAGTGCTCTCAATCTTGTCCACCCATCTACGGAGTTCCAAAGCTCCACCGGTACCACGGAACTGTGTGGGACCACATTTCACGAAACCGGCGTATGAACATTCCCTTGGGGCTGGTTGCCTCTCCACATTTCCACCTTGACCCTGGTCTCTGTTCGTACGATCTGCCTCAAGAGCATTGGAGATTGCCTCTTAAATCATGGTGTTTACTCGATCGGTTTTCAACTTTGGAGGCATGGTGAAGTCTTAGTTACACCTCTCTACAATGACAGGGAAATAGAAAACAAGGTAAGTATACATATCAAGATTAAGAAGGATTTCTTTCTCAGGACTTAATATAAATACAACAACACATCAACAAGGTTACTAATATTCATCAATCACATCACAAAAGAGCAAATTTAAGACTTATCATAGATTATGAAAGGTAAACATGGATTGCATTGATAGATCAACCAAAATCTGTGACAAGTAATGCCACTACAACCATACACCAACAAACTTAAAGTTATCAAGTGTTCATCACAATGCCATCATACGGGAGTCTAAATAAGTTCAATTACAACGATCAAAAGATAAAAATGAAATACGAGTAACTAGCTACGTGGTGATCCACATGACTTCTTGGACGGTGGTTCTTCCTCGTCCTCCTCTGGCTCTTCCTCACTATCTTCTTCCTCATGCATCTTTCTCTTCCCTTTATCGTTCGGCTCACATTCTGCCACCCTATCCTTTCTAGAAGTAGACCCAAACTCCGGTGCTACCTGATTCCCAAAAGTAACACACTCACCCCTGGAGGGTAGTTGAACCATGAAATCATTGGCCTCAAGCTCAGATTCATCCACGAATCTCCAGTCTTGCGGTAGGGATGGTCTTACACGGTGCTCCCAACTCTGCATCCTGACTAACCTAGCCTGGTCTTCCTTAACCCGCTCTAGACTTGCACTCAAATTTGCTATCATGGATCTTAAGCTATCAATATCATTCTTAGTCGATGCTCTATTATACTCAGCCCTTGCGGTCCTTGTCAATAACTTTTGATATGCTCTTTCGTTCTCGTCAAACCTCTTAATCACTCTTGTCTCCACCACGTAACGATCGTACATTAGCCTATCAATCCTTCTCAAACGGTTTTCAGATTCCATATAGTTCCTTGGCCTTGGAAAATAAACCTTCGCAATATTTTCGTGAAGAGAACACGAGCTAGCTGCAGCACTAGACTCCGCACAAAACTCATCACTTACCCGAGCAAACCCCGGCACAGTCCTCAGATAAGCCTTACAAGTAGTCATTAGGGGACGAATAGGTTGCTGATCGTAACGACCTGTTGGTGGTACTTCGAAACCTTTTGGTGAGTTGGGGGATTGAACTAAATCGGGCTCAGTTTGACCGACGACATCTGCTGGAATTCCGTCATCCACCGGATCCTCCTCCTCAGAATCCTCTTCGCCATCGTCACTAACACTGAAGTTGTCTACATCACTTTCATCACTATCGTTTGCCGGCTCTATTTCCTCTTCTTGGTCTATCCATCCATTGTGGTCATTCGGCGGGTTTGGAGGAAACGGTCCCCCTTCGTGTCCCACGACATATTCTTCTCCATTACCGTTAGGTGGTACATCGGCCATCTCTGCAATCACATGAAATTTTGGAGGGTACGTAAGGTCATCATTCAATATTTATAATTATATGCAGGCAAATGCAATGCAAAGGTGGTACACATGCCTAAAATGCGATAATATGATGTTTATGCATATGTAATACAAGAATTACGGTATCGAGTACTCCGCGTACAATTTCAACATTTACATATAGTAGTTTAGTATTTACATAATAAATACTCATACATTCATTTCAATATAAAAGGGATACATCTATTTCCATCAATACTAAAAGTAAACCTTACCGGAGCCATGCAGGATAGTTGTGTGCTTGGACAATTTCTTACGACACCAAAAGTTATAGTTTAGGGTTTTTCAAAATGACCTAGTTCTCTATAACTCATGGCTCTGATTACCAATCTCTAACACCCCCAAATCGTATGCTCAACGGAACTACAACATTTGGGTGCTAGGTAGTTATCATCACACACAAGCCATTTCGAACGACTCAAAGAGACATAGAAATTTAAACATTAATTAAACATTGTTAAAACATTAAAGTCTACTGCTTCCCAAACCCCATAGAAAATACAAAACAGATTTATGTTTAGGTCTCCACTGAATCTCAACCCAAAAGTACATTAGTTGTTTCACATGACATAATATAAAAGTTTTAAGTGATAAAAGGGAGGAAAGACAAAGTACACCACCAAGCCACAACAACTTCCATCCTCGCATGCTCCCTTCTACCATATCATCGATTACCTGAAACACATGCTTAGAGAGGTCAACAAATAATGTTGAGCGAAATTTATAGGTTTTACAATCTCATTTTTGAACATAAGTGTATAAAATCAATCACGATCATTTATAGAATTGGCGATCAAACAATCTATCATTCAAGGTTATTATCGTTAGCAATAGATAATAATTGTGTTTAAGCTCATGACACTAATCCGTTAACTCGATCACCCGCGTACATTTACCGACATGATTAAGATGAAACCAGTGCCCCTTCTAAAGGCATCAGTTGCAATCATACCTTATTTCTTATCACAAGTTATCCGTCCGTAGAGGGTACTCAATGTACTAGATCTCGTCTCGGATAGGGTCGTCAACCCGAGATTACTATCAATTGTATAAGAGGATATTTCCAATCCACACGAGGATTAAACAATAGTTAATAGTTCATGAATATAGGGTCTTTTGCAACTAGGTACTTAACACAATTCAGGCAACTTTTCGGGTCCAACAATCATTCATGACCTATGTTCGTTTTTATTTAAAATAGCATGCATCCCCCTCGCGGGTAAAACCATTTAAAAGTGTTATAAAGCGAGGCTATAAACTCACCTTGCATAGTAGTAGTGGTTCTAGCGTAGATGTAACAAAAATATCACCTACGATGTGGTTGCCCCGGAAAATCTAACACGTGACCTAAAAATCAAAATACGAAAACCGAATCAATACTCCGTGTACATTATTGTACTAAAAACGCGTATATAAAAACACTTAATGCTTATGAAAACTCACGCCAAAACTCATACATGTGATTATTACTAGACTCGTACTATCTATCTATGTAATTAAAATGTTACCCATTTTATAATTTTGCCGGTACTTACCAAAAGTACGGGCTGTTTTCCAACACTTAAGCATCACTATAAATTATAAGAAAATTTGTAAAAATCCCTTACAACCTGTAAATATCCCATTTTAAATTTCATAGAAAGTTTTCTCTTTTAAGACTCACTACTCATTACATCACTAGACTTAACTTTTTGGACATATTTGCACCTTTACAATGTAAGACTTCTTTGACTTATTTAAAATATACCATTAGCTAATTTGGCCTCTAAGTCTAAAAATAGACTCAAAAACACAGGTTTAGCACCAAAGAACAACTTTTAACTCTTTATAAAACTCTATCTATGGTCCCCGGGATTTGACCTAAAATCAAACATAATTTCGGGTTATGTTGATTTTCATCTCCTGGTACACGAAATTTCAAAGTAGCATAAGTTTTGACTCGTTTGGAGTCGTAAGCTCATTTTTATACCAAATCGAAGCTAAGACAATTCTCTACAACTACCTCCTAGCCTCATGACCTGTTTTCAAAGTTAAACCCACGAAAACTTGCTTAAACAATCTGCCTAATTTTTTTCTTCCTCAAAATCAACTCAACACATGTTTCTAATCCATTCTAACATCACCTAGACCTATACTAACCACTTATAAACAATTATAAACATCCTAATGATCCTATACTACTAGAAAAATCAAACCTTCATAAAAACCCAATTCCTAAACCACACATGCAATGAGTTTAAACCATCTAGAAACATCAAAAACATCACTCTCAACATAAACCCACATCATAAAACATGAAACACCAAGAACAACCAAACACCCCCATTTGGCCGTGGGGTGTTGGTGTCTAAAACACCCAAACCAAATAGATTATGGAAAGTTTTATGGATGATTAATCATTACCAATACATCAAGTAAACATGCAAATGGTCTAATTAAATCAAAACACGTTTTTGAAAATCTTTGATTCTTGAAAATTTAAGTTAGTGCATGTTGTTATGGATTGCACAAAAACACTTACAATGGATATTTAGGAAGTGGTCTAAACTTGGATTATTCAAAATCAAAAAGGGGAAATTTTTATGGTGGTGGTGGGTTGGAGGCCGACGACCAAAGAGAGAGAGGAAGGAGAGAAAGAAACTTTTGAAATGATTTTGAGTTGTGTGTTTTCCTTCCTTCCATTTTGTAAAATTTGGAGGGGTCTCTCTTGCCATCTTGGTTTTCTTTTGGCCTCACATTTAAACGACAAGTTTTAGTAGCGGGAATCGACTTACTAGTTGGTTTTGAAATTTGTAGGAGTCGGGGGTCGCCCCGAACACTTGGAAATACTTTTAAAGCAATTTAAACACACTCGGGATATGATAAAACGCACCCGACTCGACTTAACACGGACTAAAAATAAAATTATCGAAAAATTCTAATATCGACAAAGCAACAATAAAACGTAAAAATTGGGCATCCGTCGGGATCGTAGTTGTCGTCGGCTTTCTCAAATCGTCAATCGTTAAGATTACGACCTTAAACGTTGGTTTCAACTTAAATTGTTAAATATATAATAAACGAAATTTCTTAAAAATTTCAAAAATATTCGTAATTTGGGGTAAAGTAAGTGATCTCGGGTACTGGGTATCACATTAAAAATTTTAGTTTTCAAAAATTCATCGTTTTTCTTTGATAAAAACCTGCCTCTGTAGGCGGTTCTTTATCTCGGCGGCTCAATGGCGCGGTTCCTTATCGATAAGGAACCGCGGGCAGTAACTTTTGTCAGAGCGCCAGTTTTATTAAAATATCTTTTTCAAACTAGACCCTCTATCTCCTTCACACACATCAGACGGGTTTTCTTTGCTTTTCCACCATTGTTGAAGCTTCAAAAACCTTCAATCACTCAAATTAATTGATTCAAGTTCGTGGGTTTCACTCATCCATCATCCAAGATCAATTAATTGTAAGATAGTTTTTTCAATTTCATCTAATTTGTTCTAGGGTTCATACATTCATAATTGGGGCTTTTTAAAATTGACATTGAATTAGAACCTTATTAGGAATATGAGTTGACATAGTATTGTTACTATGATTCCTTAGGTTCATATTCATTGAGATTTCATTAAAACCCATTTGTAGAACAAATCCGAATTTTGACTAAATAGTTTGGTTGATTGATGGAATTGATATGAAACCATGAACAAGGTGGTGATGACATTGTTAAATGCTTACCTAAAAACTTTGTTTTGAAAAAAATGTTCTAGTTCATTGTTGATCTTACATAGTGTAAAACCCGCAAGCTTTTACCATAAATAGTACCCTTATGATCGTACGTACATGATTGGAACTTTCTTTATTTAGCATGTTTACGTTTCACGAATAAGAATTTACAAGTATTACGTACGTGTCATTACACGATAAGTATTTAATACGTATTAATGCACGATAATTATTTCAACAATAATTATAATCACGAACATACGAACATGAAATCTTGAACGTAAATAATCACGAACTTATTACTACTTATTTACGTATATTTATTACGATTATGAATAAATATAGTTTACAACACGAACGATAATTAAATAAAACACGTAAACACGACACGAGAACACGTATAATATTTAGACACGGAAAACAATGGGTTTCCCCTTGCGGGCCTCATATACCCACGACAAGAACAAGAAAGGGCCAAGCCCATTTGACTTTTAACTAAATAAGAAAATAAGAGGAATCATATTTTTCATAATCAAAGGAAATTAGAAAAATATCAAAACCCTAGATCTCTCTTTTCTCTCCTCTTGGCCGCCGGGTACAAACACCACAAAGGGTGTGATTGGTTGATTTTTGGTAATCAACTCTTGCAAGTTCGTTTGTGTTTTCATTCTTCATTGTTTCATGTATTCGGTAAATCATTAAATCCTTTTCTTTTTATGTTTTAATTAAATAAGAACACATGAAATCATAAGGTTATAAAAACAAGTATACATAAACATGTAATTAATCATGGGGGTTAAATCATGGTGTTTTTAGGTGTGTTTGTTTCGGCCGACGCAAGGAACCGAGACCCCATGGTCTCGGCTTGCTTGGTGGCGCATCAACCGAGACCCCATGGTCTCGGTGTGATGTTGTTGTGTCTCGGCCGCAAGAGCAAGGGAACTTCGACTTATGTCGGGGTGTGTTTTGGCTTTGGGGGTCTCAGCTAAAAACAAAGAAACACCACCGGCTTAAGCCGGTGGCTAATTATAGAAAGCAGGGAAAACCGCCGCGTGGGCAGCGACTAGCCAAGACAAGGGACCACCGGCTTAAGCCGGTGGCACCTTTAGCAGACAGTGGCAACCGGCCAAGCCGGTTTGCCACTGTTAAGGGTGCGTTTTTTTGACCAGTTCACGGGTCCGGTTCACGGGTTCACGAACACGGTTCATGACACGCTTAGTAAATTAAAACACGGTTCACAATATGTTAGATTTAAACACGGGTTCGATTCACGACTTGGGTTTTTTTTACAAGTTAATTACTACCTTCGTCCTTAAATAAGTGTCCACATTTGACTTTCAAAGTCTTTTCTTTACAACTTTGATCGTAATTATATTTGTGTGTCTCAAACAACACTTGATGCAATATATATGAATAGATAGATATTTAAATGTATTTTCCGTTAATATAACTTTTATCGAGTATTGTATAACACAAATAAACATATTCGCGGTCAAAGTTGCGGAAAAAAGACTCCAAAAGTCAAAAGTGAACACTTATTTTGGGACGGAGGGAGTATTTTTATAAGATAAATAATTACAAGATTAATTAAATTAATTAAACATGTACATAATTAATTTAATTTATACATAACTTAGGTTATTATTATTAATAATACATGGATTTTAACCTAAGTATTTATTATTTAATTAGACTATATAAATAATTAATTATTAAACATGTCTTATAATTAATTAATTTACATGACTTAGGTTATATTAAAATAAATATTAATACACGTTTTAACCTAAGTATTTTAAACACTTTAATTTAATTAAGTTAGGATTATATTTAATTAAATACTTTAACCTATAGTTTATTTAATTTACATGTAATAATTAATAAACTATACTATTTAATCACATGACCTAGAATATTAATCAGTAAACACTTAAGCTTATATTATTAGCTTAATAATCCAACTTAATTCAGAAACTTTCTATTTTTTTAAAAACTTATCTATTTTAAGGCAGCTAATCTATTTATGGAAACTTTCTATTTTTAGAAACTTATCTATTTTAAGCAGTAAATCTATTTTTGGAAACTTCCTATTTCTGGAAACTTTCTATTTTAGGAAACCTGCTATTTTTAGAAAGTTACTTATTATTACACAACAAGTATAATAATACAAGAAATACAAGTAATACTTAATCAAGATAGACGGAATACATGATAAACACTGTATAATGATAAAATCAGTAAAACATGACATGAACATATAAAACAAGCTAAGACATGATATAAAACTAGTTGCGTATACAGTAATCACAATACTTATACACGTATATTATTTATGTAGCATTAGTGATATCGAAGTAGGACTCTCTTCCGTTCGTCTTCTTCGTTCACTAGACACAAGGTACGGATTCTCTGTCCTTTCAGTATAGACATTCTTTACTTATTAGGATTCCCCGTATGCAGCCAACTTTTTTCCCCAGTATATGTTTTATATGTACTGAATTGCTTATGTTTAATTAGATACATAAAGCCATATACATGCATGAACAGTTTCACCTAGTTATGGAGGTACCATAACCATAACACTGGAGGCACCAATGTTATGACTTCACCACGGCGGAGTGATAGCTCGTAGCGTCCCTTCAGCTTTTGGCCATATTATTATTATCATGTGGGGCGTATGGGTGCATCCTAGGTTACATGTTTTTACTGATTATTCAGGTGAATGTGGTGTGTGCCTTGCATCATTCACAAGGAGCTGATCCCTCTTACCCAAAACTTATATTAATTAGAGGCAACCCCTCTAATTGCATGACGAGGTCACCCCTCCAAGTATTCATGCACGTTGATATTTCATGACCTATATTGGCTAATGGTAAACATGTTAAACAGATTTTATAAGATAAACATAAGGCTTTTCAAACTATAAAACCAGTTTTACTAAGTTATACCAGGTTATCCAGTACTTAGACATTTCCGCTGCTATATGCTTATATGCTTATATTATTCATGCTATATTTGTATATTCGTGCACTGAGCGTTATGCTCAGCCGTTTTCCTTTCATGTTCCCAAAACGGCAGGTACTCAAGGACGCTCATAGACTTTAAGCGTACGTGCATATGGACTGGAAGCTTCCTAGCCTTCATTACTTTATGCATTTCTTCATACTTTTGATACTCATTTCTATGGACACTGTTTAGTCCTTTTCATTTACAGTACTTATATTTGTGTGTGATGAGCTTTACTTTGGGGTACCGATGTTTGTTTCCGGCATTTCCTTTCTGGTCATGTGATGTTTAATACATTTATCCTTGTATGCTTTGATGACACGCCATAATCACGCGTGACATTCCATTTACCAAAATGGGGTGTTACAGTTATGGTATCATAGCTAAGGCTTCGACCTGTAGGCTCTCAAAACACGACCCGTGATTAGTGGGTAGTCACTATGGTCTTCCTAGAACTGACATCGGTTTTCATGCATTCATTGTTTTCATGCATACATATATATGTCATTTTCGCAGGTTTATGACTAAGTAATGGTTGGTACAGGACTGGCCCTATTTAGTCATGTGTTTTATCGAAACTTTTAACTTTGGGACCGACCCATTGGCGTCCCCTTGCCATGTCTTTTGTTTTAGGTGAACTGACCATAGGCGTTCACTCTCGCGCATATAAAAGTTTTCACAAAACCGCATCATGCATTCATGTACTAGTTTTCCTGCATAAAATTTTTCTCATGATTTATTTGGCATAAAAATTTTCTCATGTATATATATATTTATGATTCGATCAGTTTAATCATGTAGTTTTATGTTATACTGTCAGATGGTTCTCACACGCGAGCAAGAACAACTCAATGCAGCAGTCCAAGCTGCAATTCAAGCTATGCTTCCTCAGCTGGGGAATGAAATCAGGGCTGAAGTGCAGGCTGCCAACAACAAGCACCAGCAGCCTAATCCTCCTCCTCCAGCAACATTGGTCACATGGCTGGAGAGATTCAATAAGTTACGCCCTCGAGCTTTCGAGAGAACAGATAGCCCCAGTGAAGCTAAAAGCTGGTTGGCTCACATTAAGAAGATCTTCGATGCCATGGGCTGTGACCCCATCTTCAAGTCGAGGTTTACCTACTACCGGTTCGAAGGTGATGTGTTAGCATGGTGGAAAGCACTGAAGCAGTCAGAGGGAGGTGATAATTGGGTGGCTGGTTCGACTTGGGCTCAGTTCAGGGATAGGGTGATGGAACAGTTCTTTCCCAAGGCTGAGCAAGACAAGCTGAAGAGAGAGTACCATGGAATCCGACAGAGAGCTGGGGAGAATAGCAATAAGTTCATGCAACGCTTTCTTCGTCTGGCTGGTTTTCTTGGTGCAGCAGCAGGTACTCCCGAAGAGCAAGCATACCACTTCCGGTGGGCTCTTCGTACATCTGTCGCAAACAACTTAGTGTGTGCTACGTTCAACACGGTGGCACAAGTGGCCGATGCAACACGTAAGCTGGAGATGTTGCAAGAAGGAGAAGAGTTCGGGGAAGCAGAGAGACCCGAGAAGAGGTAAACATTCGTTATTCAGCGGTGACCAAACCATATTCTTTCAGCATATTTACATCTCTTCTAAACTGTATCTAGACTGGGGACTGGTCTCAGCCGGCTACTCAGCAACAGCCTACTCAGCCCAAAGGAAACGGTCAGACTCACGACCGTGCTGCTACGGATAGGCGTGGCGGTAATGATAATTACCGTAACAACGCTGGGAACTCCAACAATAGCAGGTCCTTTTACTTACTCATTCTCTTATGATTACATGCAATAGTTTTAATTCTGACACATTAGCAATCTTTTACCAGGAATCATGGTAACGGGAGGGACCAGAACCAGAGAGGTTCACAGCCTAACCGTCCAACTATCACTGGTATTCCATCTTACGAATTATCCGCATTGTCCTTTGTACCTATTATCATGTCTCATGTATATTGTTCTTATCAGGCTCTCAGCCAGCAAGGAAGCCTGCTGGAGGTTATACTCATCCTCTTTGCACTACCTGCAACCGTAGGCACCCAGGGCCATGTCGCCGCGACAGCGACGCATGCTTTAAGTGTGGTCTTCCTGTCCATTGCATGAAGGACTGCCGCAAGGGCGAGATGGAGGGCACATCGGGACATGCTGATACCAAGCCGCCTCTTACTAGTGGACGCGTTTACACGACATCTCGCGATCAGGCCAACAAGTCTACAGGTACCATCACTGGAATCTTGTATATGTATGGTCAGGCTGCATGTGCTCTTTTTGACACGGGTGCTACTCACTCGGTCATTTCTACTGATTATGCTAAGAATGTTAAGATACTCCCCATGCCACTAGAGAATATACTGAATATTTCCACGCCTTTAAGAGACTCTGTACGCATAACCTATGTGTACAAGAGCCTTCCCCTAGAGTTTGATGACAAGATTCGTCCTGTTGACGCACTTCCACTGGACATGAATGATTTTGACATGATATTGGGCATGGATTGGCTATCCAAGCATCATGCTACCATAGACTGCCATTCATATTGAGTCATCTTCGGCGATGTTAAGGCATCGGAGTACATTCACAACAGGTTCGTACCCGGAAGGTCTGTACAAATCATATCAACCCTGCAAGCACGTGCATTACTTTCACATGGTTGCGAGGGCTATCTAGCTACTGTTCATGACATGGATGTTGAATCTCCATCAATTCAGAATCAGCCGATAGTGTCAGAATTTCCAGATGTATTTTGAGAAGAACTTCCGGGCATACCACCTGCAGGTGAAGTAGAATTTAATATCGAGCTCATCCAAGGAGTTGAGCCGATTTCCAAGGCTCCTTATCGCATGGCTCCCATAGAGTTTAAGGAGCTGAAGGATCAATTGCAAGAAATTCTGGAACGAGGCTTCATTCGACCAAGCGCATCTCAGTGGGGCGCACCAGTCTTATTCGTTAAGAAGAAGGATGGCAATATACGTCTTTGCATAGACTATCGCGAGCTCAACAAGATTACCATCAGGAATAGGTATCCTCTACCTCGCATAGACGATATGTTTGACCAACTCCAAGGGGCCAAACATTTCTCCAAGATTGATCTAAGGTCGGGCTATCATCAGCCATAGGTTAAAAAGCAAGACATCGCCAAGACTGCTTTCTGTACACGCTATGGCCACTACGAATTTGTAGTTATGCCATTTAGCCTTACCAATGCTCCAGCAGTGTTCATGGATTTGATGAATAGAATCTTCCATGAATTTCTGGACAAGTTCATCATTTTCTTTATTGACAACATCCTAATATTCTCTAAGTCCAAGGAGGAACACAAAGACCATCTTCGTACAGTATTGCAGATTCTTCGCCAGAAGCAATTGTATGCTAAATTCTCCAAGTGTGAGTTCCGGTTAAACTAGGTGGCATTCTTAGGTCACATTGTATCAGCAGAAGGAATCACTATGGATCCAGCAAAGGTTGAGGCTATTACCAAGTGGCCAAGACCAACATCAGCGACTGAGGTTCGTAGTTTCCTAGGCTTAGCTGGTTACTACCGTAGGTTCGTGTTGAACTTTTCCCGTTTAGCACTACCATTGACCAAACTGATGCGGAAAGGGGAGAAATTCGTGTGGACTGAAGAAAGAGAGAAGAGCTTTGAAGACCTAAAGCAGAAGTTAGTATCTGCACCGATTCTTACTCTCCCATCTGGTACAGGTGCATTTCAAATCTACAGTGATGCATCGGGGAAGGGACTTGGCTGTATTCTCATGCAACATGGGAAAGTGATCGCGTACGCTTCATGGCAGCTTAAGCCTTATGAGGAAAATTACCCTACGCATGACTTGGAACTTGCAGCAGTCGTGTTTGTATTGAAGATATGGAGGCACTAATTGTATGGAGAATCATGTGACATTTTCACGGACCACAAGAGCTTGAAGTACATCTTCACTCAACGTGAATTGAAAATGAGACAGAGGAGATGGTTAGAGCTGTTGAAGGATTATGACATTAATCTGCAGTATCATCTCGGCAAGGCGAATGTAGTGGCAGATGCACTTTGTAGTAAGTCCGAAATGATAAACGGCATTAAAATTGAGGAGGAAATTATAAGAGACTTGGAGCGACTAGACATTGAGATCATGGTACGTGGACAACACGGTTACTGGGCTAATCTTAGAGTGGAACCCGAGTTACTCTCTAGGATCAAGGAAGCTCAGAAGGATGATGGTGAAATCTGGGCGATAATTCAGAATTTGGAGAAGCAGACAGAATTTCGAGTAGACGTAGATGGTATCTTATGGCAGGGCACGAGACTTTGTGTTCCTGATGATCAAGAACTCCGGGAAGCATTGTTAACGGAGGCTCATAGCTCCCCATTCTCTATCCATCCTGGTTCGACCAAGATGTACCATGACATCAAGCAATACTTTTGGTGGAGTGGTATGAAACACGATGTTGCGACTTACGTCTCCAAATGTCTTACCTGCCAGCAGGTTAAGATCGAGCATCAGCGATCTGGCGGTCTTCTTCAACCGTTAGATATTCTAGAGTGGAAGTGGGACAAGATCACCATGGATTTTGTTACCGGTCTTCCGCAGACAAAGAAGAAGCACAATGTGATTTGGGTTATCGTTGATCGACTTACCAAGTCAACTCATTTCTTACCGATCCGCAAGGAAGATTTGGTCAGTAAAATCGTCGATACTTACAAGAAGGAGATCATGAGACTTCATGGTGCTCCATCCAGCATCGTCTCAGACAGAGATCCTCGTTTCACTTCGCGATTCTGGAGAAGTCTGCAGAAAGCTTGGGGTACAAAACTTAATCTTAGCACGGATTTTCATCCATAAATAGATAGGAAATCGGAGCGAACGATTCAGACATTAGAAGACATGTTGAGGTCATGTGCGTTGAAATGGACGGGAGATTGGGACGATTACATCTGTTTGGTAGAGTTTAAATACAACAACAGTTGGCACGCAAGTATCAAGTGTGCTCCGTTCGAGATGTTGTATGGCAGAAAGTGTTGCGCCCCAATATGCTGGGATCAGGTTGGTGAGCGAACACTTGAAGGACCAGAAATGATTGAGTTGACCAACGAGAAGGTCGCAGTAGCTAAGTAGAAATTGCAAGAAGCACGGTCACGTCAGAAGAGTTATGCCGACAATCATCGTAGGGACTTACACTTTAACGTAGGAGATCACGTCTTCCTTAAGGTATCGCCGGCACGTGGTGTTAGACGTTTTGGAATCAAAGGGAAGCTCAGTCCTCGATTCGTCGGACCGTTTGATGTCACTGAGCGAGTCGGTGAGGTATCTTATCATTTAGCATTACCTCCGTAGCTTTCTCATGTTCACGATGTTTTCCATGTGTCCTTACTCAGAGGGTACAAGTATCATCCCCTTCCCATGGTTCAGTATCCAATGGAACAGATTTGTGAAGATCTTACTTTCATAGAAGAACCCGAACGAGTTCTTGACAGACAAGAAAGAGTCATGAGAAGGAAGACGATTCCATTCGTCAAAATCCTTTGGAGGGATCATACCGAGCGGGAAGCCACTTGGGAAACAGAGGAGTCTATCCGGGCTTCTTACCCTCATTTCATATTTTGAATTCGGGTATGTTCTTCTTTTCCAGTTTACATTATCTATAATTCGGGGACGAATTATTCTTTTTAGGGGGAAGAGTTGTAAAACCCGCATACTTTTACCATGAATAGTACCCTTATGATCGTACGCACATGATTAGAACTTTCCTTATTTAGCATGCTTACGTTTCGCGAATAAGAATTTACAAGTATTACGTACGTGTTATTACACGATAAGTATTTAATACGTATTAATGCACGATAATTATTTCAACAATAATTATAATCACGAACATACGAACATGAAACATTGAACGTAAATAATCACGAACTTATTACTACGTATTTACGTATATTTATTATGATTACAAATAAATATAGTTTAGAACACAAACGATAATTAAATAAAACACGTAAACACGACACGAGAACACGTATAATATTTAGACACGAAAAATAATGGGTTCCCCTAGTGGGCCCCATATACCTGCGACAAGGACAAGAAAGGGCCAAGCCCATTTGCCTTTTAACTAAATAAGAAAATAAGGGGAATCATATTTTTCATAATCACAGGAAATTAGAAAAATATCAAAACCCTATATCTCTCTTTTCTCTCCTCTTGGCCGCCGGGTACAAACACCACAAAGGGCGTGATTGGTTGATTTTTAGTGATCAACTCTTGCAAGATCGTTTGTGTTTTCATTCTTCATTGTTTCACGTATTCAGTAAATCATTAAACCCTTTTCTTTTTATGTTTTTATTAAATAAGAACACATGAAACCATAAGGTTATAAAAACAAGTATACATAAACATGTAATTAATCATGGGGGTTAAATCATGGTGTTTTTAGGGGTGTTTGTTTCGGCCGACGCAAGGAACCGAGACCCCATGGTCTCAGCTTGCTTGGTGGCGCATCAACCGAGACCTCATGGTCTTGGTGTGATGTTGTTGTGTCTCGGCCGCAAGAACAAGGGAACCCCGACTTATGTCGGGGTGTGTTTTGGCTGTGGGGGTTGATAAGACTGCAATTATACATAGTCTCATCGTCCAAATCGGGCTTAAAACGCTTAAAATATCATCAAAATATCCAAATATATGCTTGTGTTTTTTCATTATGTATTTTAGGTACGGATATTGTGAAATCAACAAAAGATCACAAGAACCAAGCAAAAACGAACACGGGAAATGAAGCCGCACAAAGAACCGGACCTGAATGTTGATTTTCCATTGAAGTCCTTGAAGTTTGAAGAATTGGCAAGAATGGTCCCTCAAGAATTGAAGACTTGTCATTTTAAACCCTTGAAAAACTAAAAAATTACTAAAGGGTCCCTAAAATAACAAGAATGTACAAGTTTGGTCCTTGAAGAATGCAATATATGCATAAAATACCCTTGGAATAGTTTTGCTAAAACTTTTGTGGCGAAAGTGAGAGTTTATAAACTTGTTTAACAAAGGATGAGCTGTTTTGGCTGTTTAAAAACAAAGGGACAAGATATGGAAACTTGGGGACCAATTTGGGCAAGACAACAAAACTTTACCCACCCAATCCCACCAGGACACGTCACCAACTACTTAGCTACCAACCAATAAATACCCTCCCTTTCCCCACGTCGGATTACACCACCACTAAACCTTTTTAATCTTTAAATAAGTTTTTAAACGAGTTTTATAAAAATAAAAAGGGTGGGAAACATGGACTGTTCCCCTAATCCACCCTTAATCCCCAGTATGAACACCCAACGAACCCTAATCACAATTGATATCAAATGAAAGGGGTTTTTGTTTATTTACTCTAGAACCCTAGTTACCCATCTCATAAACCAAACCCACTCACCAAATCATCCACCCCTTGACCCCAAGTGACCCCACAAGGTTCTCCTACTTCACTATTTTGAGCAAAAAGAGAATCTTCACAGACCATCTATGTTCCACATTGATTTCGTGCTCCCAAAGGATGGATAAACGCTCAAGATCATACAAAAACAGCTGTACATACCTCAACAATCACATGGGTTCCAGTTGACTGATTTTCAAGACTTGACTCAAGGGCAAACAAGGAATTTCAATAGATTAGGGTTTAGGGTTTTACAACCCATGTATTATTTTATTCAGATTTTCTATTAGTATAAAATGAGGTGTCATGTGCCTCATTTTCTTTGTTCCAGAATTCTTTCAAATTGTAAACTTTTTCATTGAATATTTAGAGTAATGAAAAACCTTTCTTTTGTTTAAATCTTTGAGTTCCATAGTAGCGTAATTTGTTTTTATATTGTCGTTGTGTTTCAGTTTTAAGAAAGAAGAGTTCCTTTTACCAAAAATCTTTTCAACAAGTTTTGTTTAAGACATTTTGGGACCCAAGCTTCATAATCTGCTTGTTTATGCTTGGATTGACACACAAGCATAAACAAGTTTATTAAGCTTGTTTAATTTCAGTTGTATCCAAAAGTATTTCAAAAGATTTTCATAAAATCTTGTTTTTTTATGGTTACTGTAGCAAACGCCAAGCCACAAGCATTTGACAAAAGCTTGTTACTCAGCTTTGCTTTACTATTTTGCCTGTTTATGTTTGTTTCATATGTACAGGAACACAAGTTCTTTGAAGATATTTGTGGTAGGACTGTTATAGTCCCCACTTTTCTTTCTCTACATTAAACAGCAGATTCTCAGAGCTCATAAGCTCCTCATTTTAGCTTATTTGGTGATGGCATCAGCGGGCCATAGCCTGGCCTGGATGTAGGTCAGTCATGTATAGCTTGAACCCACTAACTTGCTATCATTTGATGTTTATGTGATTTGTTTTGAGTGGTTGTTTTGATGTTAGTTTAAGTTTAATTTATGCTCATTTATGTTTTGATGCATGTTAGTTTGAGGTTTAATCTGATTTAAGTGATTTGTTAAGAGTTTTGTTTGCAAATCTTGTTATTGTTTTTGTTAAAATCAGTTAAGGGGTGTTTGGGTCTACATGTTAATTTGAGTCTTGACAAGACTTAAACTTATCAATATGCTCAAAGAAGCTCACTTAGTAAGGTTTTAGTATATTACATGTTGTTTCTGCTTTGGTAGTGTAAAAAGGGTAGTTTACATGTTTTGGTAGTCAAACGGCATAGAACTCATCAGTAGGACTTGTTTAGGCTTAATTATTAGTTTTTGGTCCTAAAATCTTTTCATGAGTTAGATTATATGTTAAGTTAGGATTTATGAAACTTTGTTTGTGATTTGGTAAGTTTGTTTGGAAATTATTGAGGTTCAAAACTCAGCAATTGGCCATTTAGATCAGCAGAATAGCCACAGACCACCATAGCTGCATACAGTGACTGTTTTTTCTAGATCTTTGTGCCTATTTCCTGTTGACTTGATTGTATTTTTCTATATTTTGACTCCCCACACTCCACTGAGTGTGGGGGTGCCCCTGTATCCAAGAGAAACCCAAAAACGAGCTTTCCTAAGCTCAAAAGGTCCATAGACCTGATTTTTTTCATTGTCAGTGGGAACATACTTCCCACTGTTAGTTATAAAGTTCCCACTGCCTTGCATAGAGACAAAACAACCCAAGTGTCACTTTCAGAATTCTTAGTTTTTTGTCTTTAGTGACCTTTTTTAGGTCTTTTTCATTAATTTTAATTTTTTAATTTTTGTTATTTTATTTCTGAATTTTCCATTTAATTTATTTTTCTGTTACTGTTCATTTACTATTTTTAGATTAAAGTGCATTTTAATTAGTTTTTAATTACTGATTTTTGTCTTTTAGTGCAAAACTTTTACATTTTTCAGTTTTAATAATTTTCTTCGATTCAGAAAAAGATTTTAAGATTTTTAGTTTAAAAAAGTTTTACTATTCACCCTTTTAAGTAATTTTTAGATTTAATTTAAGTTTAATTAGGGTTTAATTCAAATCTGTTTTGTCTTTTAGTGTAAAAAAGTTTTGTTTTCAACTTTTTAAAATTTTCTATTGTTTAGTAATATAATTTAGGATTTTTCAAACAGTTAAATTAACTTTAGCATAATTTTTATATTTTTAATCATTATTTTAGTTTAAAAATTGTTTTTAGCATTTTAAAAACAGAAAAATAGTCTTTAAAATTTAGGAAAAATACTTTATAGTCTTTAAATAATATAAGTGAGTTATTTGTTCAATAAAATAGTATTTTGGGCTTTTCCATAATTATATTTAATTTTAGTGCTTTAATTAGCATTTAAAATTGAATATTTAATTAATAAAAGGTTTTAAAATTTCTTTATTGAATTTTTATTCTTATTTATATTATTTTAGACTTAGTTTTAATTTTTAATTAATTTTTAGCTTTGATTTTTAATTTTGTCACGTTTTACGTATTTACGTTCGCGTTTTACGTCAATTCGTCGTAGTGTAATCGTAGTCGTAGCTCGTCTTCAATTTTTCTCTCTTAAATAAAAAACGACACTAATCCAAACTCTTGATTTTACATATTGGCACTTAATTCACACACCTCCTTCGAGAACGAACCCGCATTTATTCGATTCGTCGGTTTTCCTAAATCGTCGAGTTTAATACTTGCCGCTCATACGCGTTTTTCCTAAAACGTGTACGATTTACCTACATCAATTTTTGGCGCCGCTGCCGGGGAGGTGTTTTTGAGTTGCCATTATTACTATCGTGTTTGTGTGAGTAGTGCGTTTTTACTTTTCAATTTTTGGAAAGCGTAAATATCGTATATACTCATTTTTGTTATTTTTCCTTAATATATTATAGTATCCAAATAAATCGTGTTTAATTTTCCTAAATTAAACACAAACCAATCATTTTACTATATTGTAGATATCCCATTATCGTTTTCATTTTTCTTGTGAATATATTACTATATTGTACTTACGTAGAACAATAAATATACAAGTATTCCAAAAGCGTGAAAACGCAACCTTGATTCGGGATTTCATCACTCGATCATTGTATTCGAATCCAAAGCAAAAGTTTAAAGGCAAAATAGATAAATACTTTCGTGAGGCTTAATTTCAATTAACACAAACTATAAGGTGGGTATAAGACGGTTGTATTTCACGACCTAAGGGAAAAAGGCTCTTAAGTGCTTAGCGCCGCCTCGTTTCCCCCGCTTGCTTGTGTGTGTTTTGAGAAAGAGGGCCAATCGAGGGTTTGCCGCCCAAGTATTATCTACGTACACTATATTTGCTTGTTTTTAAGATTAAACCCTCTTGAACGTTTTGGTGTTCCACCAACGTTCTAAAGTCATCGAAGGCGTTCACTCCGCGTGATCGTTTTCATTCTTTGAGGCTCCTTTAATCGAGAAATCGATTTGAGGAGAGATTTGTAGATTTGAGTCTACGTAATACACCAAAATCCAAAAAAATTTAAAAAACAATCAAAAACAAAAAAAATTGAAATATCGAAAAGCCAAAAAAAGAATCTTCTTTGCTACCACCCATTCTACGCTTAGTGCATGCGCACTCGATCGAAGGATTATTCTAATTCTAGCGACTCTTCGAATCGACGCAATCGTAATCGAAGGGAATCGACGACGTAGACGAGATTTAGAAACCGACGTTCCTAATATCATTGTTGGAGAAACCTTAGACGAGATGGCCGAAAATCGTTCGATGATGGAATTTCTCCAAGCGCCCACCGAGGGTTATGGAGACGCGATCGTAATTCCCGCTATCGAAGCGGAGAATTTTGAGATTAAGAGCGGAATGCTTTCGTTGATACAAGCTACGAAGTTTCACGGACGTGAAGCCGATAATCCTCACGACCATATTCGGAATTTTGATCGTCTTTTAGCCACGAGCAAGTTTAAGAACGTCCATACCGATGTCGTCAAGCTTATGCTTTTTCCGTACTCGCTCGATGGTGCCGCCAAGGATTGGTACGAGAAAGAGCCACCTAATTCTATAATTACGTGGAAGGATCTCGTTTCCAAGTTCGTTAATCATTTTTTCCCACCCCTCTTAGACGACGTTTTTCAAAAATGAGATTACTAGATTTGAGCAAAAACCGAATGAATCTTTTAGAGACGCGTGGGATCGTTTTAAGGAATTGCTTAGGCAATGTCCTCACCATGGATTTTCCGAGTTGCACCAAATCGATACGTTTTACAACGGTCTTAGTTTTCAAGAACAAGATTCATTGAATTCCACCGCCGGTGGCAACTTTTTGTGTAAGACTCTGAAAGATGCATTAATGATTATCGAGAATCGATCCAAGGTTTACCAACTCCGCAACGTACCGAGTGTTTCCAATGTCGCCAATGTTAGTAGTTCTAATCGCGACATTGAGAGGGTTGATGCGAAAGTCGATAAGTTGACGAATGTGTTTACGTCTTTTCTCGTTGAAATGCAAAAGAAAGACGCTCCCGCTACGGTGAAAGTGGTTGAGGTTTCGTGTACGTTTTGTGGTGGACCTCATAATTATTACGAGTGTGCGGCTACGGATGGCCAAACATCGAATGTGAGTGCGTTAAACAACAATTTTTCTAATCAAAATCAAAATAACGCCGGTCCATCACAACAAGACAATTATAACCAAGGCAACAATTTTTCGAATCAAAACCGTAACAATTTTCAAGGAAATAATCAACAAGGAAATTTTTCGAATCAAAATCAAGGTTATAATCAAGGTCGTAATTTTAATTGGCAAAACCGAGAGAACAACAACAACCAAAACTCGAGTTTTCAAAACAACAAAAATCAAGGAAACAATTTTTCAAGTGGGAATCAAAACAATTTTTAAAGAAGTAATCAAAACCAAGGGAACTTTAATTCAAATCAAAATAGTTCGTCAAACGATTTTCAAAATTACATGAAAACGAATGAGGCTAATATGAGACGATTAGAGGGAGAAATTGGTACTTTGAAAAACGACTTTACTAATACTTTGAAACTTCAAAACACGAAGATTGAGCAAGGTCAAATCGACATTAAAAAGATGTTTTCGGCTATTATGAACAAAGCCTCGGGGTGCTTCGTCGAGTTCGTTACCTATTGACACCGTTTCAAATCCGAAGGAACAATGTAAAGCCGCCTCGTCTCGTGAGAAAGGTCGTGTGATTACCCCTAACCTTGATGGATTTTGAGTTGTTCCTTCTTCTCAACCCTCGACTTCTAAGACGTCTTATTGTTCTAAAGTCGATGGGGTGAACGTGGCGACCAAGGAAAAGAGTGCACACCCTCGTGTACCTCAAATTCCATCCACGGTTTAATAAGAGAGCTTTATTGACCTAACCAAAGTAACCCTTGAAGAAACTTGTGCATCGATCCTTCTTAAAAAACCCAAAAGGCATATGCCGAGAAAGGAAGAGGACCCGTGCCAATTTATATTACCTTGTGATTTTTCCGAGATTGAGGGATGTTTAGCCCTTGCCGATTTAGGTGCTAGCATCAATCTCATGCCTCATTCCCTTTGGAATTGATGAGATTGCCTTCACTTACCCCCACAAAAAATGACAATCGAGCTTGCAAATTGTACACCACTAATACCAACTGGAATAGCCGAGGATGTCTATGTCAAAGTTAGAAAGTTTGTTTTTCCCGCGGATTTCGTCATATCCGATTATGAGTGTGACCCTAAATGTCCCATTATTTTAGGTCGACCATTTTTATCGACGGCTCGAACCGTAATCGACGTTCACGAGGGGAGACTTACTATGAGATATGGGGAGGATAAAATGGAATTTTTCACGAGTAAATCCCAAGTGTCTTATGATAATGAAAAAACCGAGGTTTCAAAACCTAATGTTTCTAAACCTAATGATTTCAAAATGTTCACTTTAGCGGAATGTATGAGGCTTAATGCATGTTTTAAAAGAATTAAGAAAAACGGTTTTAAAGATGATGCTTTTAACGATAAAGAATACGTGTACCTAATTCAAAAGGGTATGTGTAAATTTTTGAATGAAAAATCACTTTGAGATGTATTCGATGAAACAAGTGAACGACAAATTCTGAAGGGCGACGTTAGTGCCATCACGACAATGACCAAAATGGGCTCGTCTTCACCACCTTCGAAGGACCACGTCTTTGAGGCTTCAACTTCTAACTCCACCGAAGTGCCTCCTTTTCCTAGCCCAACACCCGTTGAGGATAAAGGTTTTATCGACATCCATCCTCTCGTCTTAGAAAAGTCACCTAAGCATAGTCATTCGACTTGTAAGACCATGGTTGTGAGTGCTCACATCGACTCTTTCTTTGATGATGATGATGGCGATTTTGCCGAGATTGATCACGTACTTCAAAATCCACATGTCATTTTTTAGGATTCTCCCAAAAAGACCTCTTCTCATGTGAAGTACGATGATTACGAGTTTGATCCCGAGATTGAGGAAATTATTAAACGAGAGCTAGCTCTTTTGCCTCCACTTCCACCTACAAGTGAGGTCGATCTTTCCAAAATCGAGGATGAACTAAATGAGTTGGAACGTCTTATTTTTGATGACGAACCAACTCATGTGACCACCAAAAATCCAATTCTCGAGGAGTTACCTAATCAACACTCCTCAAATGAGAATTACATTTACCACATTCGTGAGGATTTAACTTATCAACAATCCCCACAAATGAATGATGGTTTCGTGCTTGATCGTTATCTTTTCGAGAGAGTTTCTAAGATACTCAAGGAGGGGAATGACAAACCTTGGTTTGACAAGCCTATCTTTGATGAATAAATCGATGAGATCGACGTTCATGAGGATGACGAGTATGTAGACCCCGAGGGGGCGGTGTTCTTTATTGATCGACGTTTTGAGAACTTATATAATCCACCACCCCCTAACCGCGACTTAAATGTGAGGATTTTTAGCGCGACTAATTTTGAATTTGACACGCCAAATATTTTTGACATTATCAAATCGGGTTTTCATAAAGATTTTAAAAACGATGAAAAAGGAAAAGATTTTAAAAATGTTTTAAAAGATTTTTCTACAAGTTTAACTCCGTCATCACCGCGTTTTATGAGTGCTACCACCTCGTCTACTCCTTTTGACGATGGTTGGTGTGGATCTAGTGTGGGGGAAGCACCTTATGTTCCCTCACGTTTCTCCATCGAGGACGAGATTTACGATCCCGGAATTGCTTGTAAAGGGAAATCTCGGTCTTCCACCGATGCAATAAATGGAAATCGTATCTATTTGCTTGGTGTGAGTCTACCTCGAGTAGCTCATTTTGTTGACTTACCAATTGTCCCACCCTTCTATTTTCTTTCTATTTTCTTAGGCCCCTTTGGGGTCTTGGTTTTAGCACGTGTTGAAGTAGCGTTGTTTCGTCTTTCATCCGAAAATGAAGACGCTATCTTTGACCCCCGTATACGTGTATCGGGTTTTTAAAGTACTCCATGTACTTTTGGGCATTGTTTATCATGAAAGCCCCACCAAAAATGACCAAACCAAGATTATCCCTAAATGATCACATTTTTGGGGATTCGAGTCGAGATTTTGACTCAGTTATAAAAAACAAGGTGCCTCGTGGGGGATTATCATGCTTATCCTTGTAAATATTATCGTTTTCTAATAGGGTAACGAGGGGACTTGTGCTCTTCCAACCTTTGTTTCGTGGTTGTTTGTGATTGTGATTCATTAGGTTCATCGTCATCATTGAAGCCTCTCGTGTTCGTTTTATGGATCACTCGAGCTTCGATCGTTGCCTTTGGAGATTCCGATAGCTGATGATATCCTTTTATGTTCTAACGTTTATCTTATTAGCATAATTCATAAACGACTTTTAGGTTATTCGTTTTACCCTTCCCATGCTCGAGATTAAGCATTCGACTTCGTCTCTAGTATGGGGGTGTTTTCACCCCTAGACTAAAAACATTGAGGACAATGTTTAGTTTTAGTATGGGGGGGGGGTGAGTAGATACTTCACCTTGCTTACGTCACCACGCAATCCAAAATTTCATCTTTTTGTTATCATTTTGTTGCAAAATAAGGCTAAAAGGGCCAAATTTTAAATTTTTTCTAGTTTTTCATAAGTGTTTAAGACACGAATGTAGGTTTTCCGATGGTGAGAATAAGAGTAATTTTTGACTCGACCGTGCGTGTTGAGCACTTAGCTTCGATTCCTTAACTTTTTAGGCTAAGTCTCTTAAATGAGGACGAGAAATGATAGAGTTATTTATAAGTCTTGTAATCTTTCACGATCTCATGTGTAGTAATTATTAGCTTATTCTCCCCATGATTTTGATAAATAAATTGTTAATAAATATTGATTTAGCGGTTTAGTCACTATTGTTGGTTTCTAATTTGTTTTAGTAGCTTCCATGTAATTAAATTGGGAAAACATTAAGGTATCGCCAGCGTCACAGTTTTGAAGTATTGGCAACCCGAATAATCGAAAGCTTCACCTAATAATAAGATTTCAAGTGCTCACCTAAATTAAGCAAAAATTTAAAGCTCACAAGGCCGAAGAATCTATGCCCAAATTGAAAGTGAATCAAGCCTTAATCTTTGAAGCTTTAAAGATCCAAAATTCACTTTAGCGTGAGGATATACGTCTTTGACCATAATAAACACCTCATGGCGAGGTTAAATAAAAGGCAAGGCAAGACCGAAGTCATAATAAAAGCTCCATGGCGGAGTTGAATAAAAGATGGAGGTAAACCTATGATAATAAGGCCCATCCGTTAGGGGGCGTATAAAAGTCTTGGTAATAAGTCTCATGTTCAAAACCGTTATAAAACCGTGTTTATCGATCCTTCTTGTTGACTTAATTTTTTGACATCGTTGTCTATTAGGATGAATTATTAATTCGATGATTTTGGTTACACCGTTAAGTCTCTATTTTTAGACCTAATCTCTATTCACGCATAAGTCAATGATGTATCCTCGTGATCATTAAGACAAAATAAAATATAAGAGATACCAAGTAGGAATAAGGGAGTCTAGGTTCGTAATTAACACTCATGAGATATGATTGTGTTGCTAACTTATAATAACAATGATCTCGTTACACCCTTAACATGGAACTGGGTGAAAATCGAGGATGACGAAGTTATCTCTATGAGGCATTCACATGTTCTTGTTCTATGATCCCAAAAGTTACTTAATCGTGATGAAAACATTATATTATGTCTAAAACACGTGTTGTAGTTTATTTAAGTTTACATCTTCAATAAATGTCATCATAAAATGAATTTTAGAAGTTCTATGATACTTAACTCTAGCATTGCGTGGGGACACAACAATGGTTTAGTACGGGGGAGTGATAAGACTGTAATTATACATAGTCTCATCGTCCAAATCGGGCTTAAAACGCTTAAAATATCATCAAAATACCCAAATATATGCTTGTGTTTGTTCATTGTGTATTTTAGGTACGGATATCGTGAAATCAACAAAAGATCATAAGAATCAAGCAAAAACAAACACGGGAAACGAAGCCGCACAAAGAACCAGACCCGAATGTTGATTTTCCATTGAAGGCCTTGAAGTTTGAAGAATTGGCAAGAATGGTCCCTCAAGAATTGAATACTTGTCATTTTAAACCCTTGAAAAACTCAAAATTTACTAAAGGGTCCCTAAAATAACAAGAATGTACAAGTTTGGTCCTTGAAGAATGCAATATATGCATAAAATACCCTTGGAATAGTTTTGCTAAAACTTTTGTGGCCAAAGTGGGAGTTTATAAACGTGTTTAACAAAGGATGAGCTATTTTGGCTGTTTAAAAACAAAGGGACAAGGTATGGAAACTTGGGGACCAATTTGGGCAAGACAACAAAACTTTACCCACCCAATCCCACCAGGACACGTCACCCACTACTTAGCTACCAACCAATCAATACCCTCCCTTTCCCCACGTCAAATTCCACCACCACTAAACCTTTTTATTTTTTAAATAAGTTTTTAAACGAGTTTTATAAAAATAAAAAGGGTGGGAAACATGGAATGTTCCCCTAATCCACCCTTAATCCCCAGTATGAACACCCAACGAACCCTAATCACAATTGATATCAAATGAAAGGGGTTTTTGTTTATTTACTCCAGAACCCTAATTACCCATCCCATAAACCAAACCCACTCACCAAATCATCCACCCCTTGACCGCAAGTTACCCCACAAGGTTCCCCTACTTTACTATTTTGAGCAAAAATAGAATCTTCACAAACCATCTACGTTCCACATTGATTTCGTGCTCCCAAAGGATGGATAAACGCTCAAGATCATACAAAAACAGCTGTACACACCTCAACAATCACATGGGTTCCAATTGACTGATTTTCAAGACTTGACTCAAGGGCAAACAAGGAATTTCAATAGATTAGGGTTTAGGGTTTTACAACCCATGTATTATTTTATTTAGATTTTCTATTAGTATAAAATGAGGTGTCATGTGCCTCATTTTATCTGTTCCAGAATTTTTTCAAATTGTAAACTTTTTCATTGAATATTTAGAGTAATGAAAAACCTTTCTTTTGTTTAAATCTCTGAGTTCCATAGTAGCATAATTCGTTTTTATATTGTCGTTGTGTTTTAGTTTTAAGAAAGAAGAGTTCCTTTTACCAAAAATCTTTTCAACAAGTTTTGTTTAAGACATTTTGGGACCCAAGCTTCATAATCTGCTTGTTTATGCTTGGATTGACACACAAGCATAAACAAGTTTATTAAGCTTGTTTAATTTTAGTTGTATCCAAAAGTGTTTCAAAAGATTTTCATAAAATATTGTTTTCTTTTTTTATGGTTACTGTAGCAAATGCCAAGCCACAAGCTTTTGACAAAAGCTTGTGACTCAGCTTTGCTTTACTATTTTGCCTGTTTCTGTTTGTTTCATATGTACAGGAACACAAGTTCTTTGAAGATATTTGTGGTAGGACTGTTATAGTCCCCACTTTTCTTTCTCTACATTAAACAACAGCTTCTTAGAGCTCATAAGCTCCCCCTTTTAGCTTATTTGGTGATGGCATCAACGGGTCATAGCCTGGCCTGGATATAGGTCAGGCAGGTATAGCTTAAACCCACTAACTTGCTATCATTTGATGTTTATGTGATTTGTGTGGAGTGGTTGTTTTGATGTTAGTTTAATTTTAATTTAAGCTCATTTATATTTTGATGCATGTTAGTTTGAGGTTTAATCTGATTTAAGTAATTTGTTAGGAGTTTTGTTTGCAAATCTTGTTATTATTTTTGTTAAAATCAGTTAAGGGGTGTTTGGGTCTACATGTTAATTTGAGTCTTGACAACACTTAAACTTTTCAATATGCTCAAACAAGCTCACTTAGTAAGGTTTTAGTAGATTACATGCTGTTTCTGCTTTGGTAGTGTAAAAAGGGTAGTTTACATGTTTTGGTAGTGAAACTGCATAGAACTCATCAGTAGGACTTGTTTAGGCTTAATTATTAGTTTTTGGTCCTAAAATCTTTTCATAAGTTAGATTATATGTTAATTTAGGATTTCTGAAACTTTGTTTGTGATTTGGTAAGTTTGTTTGGAAATTATTGAGGTTCAAAACTCAGCAATTGGCCATTTAGATCAGCAGAATAGCCACAGACCACCATAGCTGCATACAGTGACTGTTTTTTCTAGATCTTTGTGCCTATTTGTTGTTGACTTGCTTGTATTTTGCTATATTTTGACTCCCCACACTCCAATGAGTGTGGGGGTGCCCTTGTATCCAAGAGAAACCTAAAAACGAGCTTTCCTAAGCTCAAAAGGTCCACAGACTTGAATTTTTTCATTGTCAGTGGGAACATACTTCCCACTGTTAGTTATAAAGTTCCCACTACCTTGCATACAGACAAAACAACCCAAGTGTCACTTTCAGAATTCTTAGCTTTTTGTCTTTAGTGACCTTTTTAGGTCTTTTTCATTAATTTTAATTTTGTTATTTTATTTCTGAATTTTCCATTTAATTTATTTTTCTGTTACTGTTCATTTACTATTTTTTAGATTAAAGTGCATTTTTAATTAGTTTTTAATTACTGATTTTTGTCTTTTGGTGCAAAACTTTTACATTTTTCAGTTTTTAAAATTTTCTTAGATTCAAAAAAAGATTTTAAGATTTTTAGTTTAAAAAAGTTTTACTGTTCACCCTTTTAAGTAATTTTTAGATTTAATTTAAGTTTAATTAAGGTTTAATTCAAATCTATTTTGTCTTTTAGGGTAAAAAAGTTTTGTTTTCAACTTTTTAAATTTTTTTACTGTTTAGTAATATAATATAGGATTTTTCAAACAGTCAAATTAATTTTAGCATTATTTTAATATTTTTAATCATTATTTTAGTTTAAAAATTGTTTTTAGCATTTTAAAATAGAAAAATAGTCTTTAAAATTTAGGAAAAATACTTTTTAGTCTTTAAATAATATAAATGAGTTATTTGTTTAATAAAATAATATTTTAGGCTTTTTCTTAATTATATTTTTTTAGGGCTTTAATTAGCATTTAAAATTGAATATTTAATTACTAAAAGGTTTTAAAATTTATTTATTGAATTTTTATTCTTATTTATGTTATTTTAGACTTAGTTTTAATTTTTAATTAATTTTTAGCTTTAATTTCTAATTTCGTCACGTTTTACGTATTTACGTTCGCGTTTTACGTCAATTCGTCGTAGTGTAATCGTAGTCGTAGCTCGTCTTTAATTTTTCTCTCTTAAACCAAAAACGAAACTAATCCAAACTCTTGATTTTACATATTGGCACTTAATTCACACACCTCCTTCGAGAGCGAACCCGCATTTATTCGATTCGTCGGTTTTCCTAAATCGTTGAGTTTAATACTTGTCGCTCATACGCGTTTTTTCCTAAAACATGTACGATCTACCTACATCAAGGGTATCGGCTAAAAACAAAGAAACACCACTGGCTTAAGCTGGTGGCTAATTATAGAAAGCAGGGGGAACCGCCACGTGGGCAGCGGCTAGCCAAGACTAAGGGACCACCGGCTTAAGCCGGTGGCACCTTTAAGCAGACAGTGGCAACCGGCCAAGCTGGTTTGCCACTGTTAAGGGTGCGTTTATTTGACCAGTTCACGGGTTCACAAACACGGTTCATGACAAGCTTAGTAAATTAAAACACGGTTCACAACATGTTAGAATTAAACACGGGTTCGATTCACGACTTGGGATTTTTTTACAAGTTAATTATTTTTATAAGATAAATAATTACAAGATTAATTAAATTAATTAAACATGTACATAATTAATTTAATTTAGACATGACTTAGGTTATTATTATTATTAATATTACTTGGATTTATCCTAAGTATTTAATTAGACTATATAATTAATTAATTATTAAACATGTCTTATAATTAATTAATTTACATGACTTAGGTTATATTAATATAAATATTAATACACGTTTTAACCTAAGTATTTTAAACACTTTAATTTAATAAAATCAGTATTATATTTAATTAAATACTTTAACCAATAGTTTATTTAATTTACATGTAATAATTAATAAACTATACTATTTAATCACATGACCTAGAATATTAATCAGAAAACACTTAAGCTTATATTATTAGCTTAATAATCCAGCTTAATTTTAAATATGGAAACTTTCTATTTTTTTAGAAACTTATCTATTTTAAGGCAGCTAATCTATTTATGGAAACTTTCTATTTTTAGAAACTTATCTATTTTAAGCAGTAAATATATTTTTGGGAACTTTCTATTTTTGGAAACTTTCTATTTTTGGAAACTTTCTATTTTAGGAAACCTGCTATTTTTAGAAAGTTACTTATTATTACACAACAAGTATAATAATACAAGAATAACAAGTAATACTTAATCAAGATAGACGGAATACATGATAAACACAGCATAACGATAAAATCAGTAAAACATGACATGAACATATAAAACAAGCTAAGACATGATATAAAACCAGTTGTGTATACAGTATCAGAATACTTATACATGTATATTATTTATGTAGCATTAGTGATATCGAAGTAGGACTCTCTTTCGTTCGTCTTCTTCGTTCACTGGACACAAGGTACGGATTCTACGTCCTTTCAGTATGAACATTCTTTCCTTATTAGGATTCCCCGTATGCAGCCAACTGTTTTCCCTAGTATATGTTTTATATGTACTTGAATTGCTTATGTTTAATTAGATACCTAAAGCCATATACATGCATGACCAGTTTCACCTAGTTATGGAGGTACCATAACCATAACACTGGAGGCACCAGTGTTATGACTTCACCACGGCGGAGTGATAGCTCGTGACGTCCCTTCAGCTTTTGGCCATATTATTATTATCATGTGGGGCGTATGGGTGCATCCTAGGTTACATGTTTTTACAGATTATTTAGGTGAATGTGGTGTGTGCCTTGCATCCTTCACAAGGAGCTGATCCCTCCTACCCAAAACTTATATTAATTAGAGGCAACCCCTCTAATTGCATGAGGAGGTCACCCCTCCAAGTATTCATGCACGTTGATATTTCATGACCTATATTGGCTAATGGTAAACATGTTAAACAGATTTTATAAGATAAACATAAGGATTTTCAAACTATAAAACCAGTTTTACTAAGTTATACCAGGTTATGCAGGACTTAGACATTTCCGCTGTTATATGCTTATATGCTTATATTATTCATGCTATATTTGTATATCCGTGCACTGAGCGTTATGCTCAGCCATTTTCCTTTCATGTTCCCAAAACGGCAGGTACTCAAGGACGCTCGTAGACTTTAAGCGTACGTGCATATGGACTGGAAGCTTCCTAGCCTTCATTACTTTATGCATTTCTTCATACTTTTGATACTCATTTCTATGGACACTGTTTAGTCCTTTTCATTTACAATACTTATGTTTGTGTGTGATGAGCTTTACTTTGGGGTACCGATGTTTGTTTCCGGTATTTCCTTTCTGGTCATGTGATGTTTAATACATTTATCCTTGTATGCTTTGATGACACACCATAATCACGCGTGACATTCCATTTACCAAAATGGGGTGTTACACATAGTTCCTATGCTTTGATCAATGGTGAAATGGGTACATTGTGAGTATGAGAGTGATAAGGATTAAACCTTGATTTATCAAGAGATTGATAAAACACATTCTCACTTTCCTTGATTTTTGGTTTATATGTAACATATGAGTAATTGGAGAAATATGTTTATATGTTATTTTTAGCTACTATCATCATGACCACAGGATATCAAAATGACCATCTACTCACTAGAAGATACACGCCTAATCCTTCTTTGACAAATCAAACTCGCTTTTTTCAAAACACTTTTCATAATCTCGAGTCTCGTTGTTTCCATGAAGGACGTATCGTTCCTTCTAACCTTCGTGGACTTGATTTCATTCGATTTATGTTCAATACCATTGGATTCGATTGTTTGCTTGATATTGATGAGCCAATCTTTCCTTTTTTTCCTCAAGGAATTCTTTAACTCATTCAAGTTAATACACATCAACAATGGTCTATCTATAAGATTTTCCATCAAGGTGAAACCTTTTTATACACTCTCGAGGAATTTTGTGAGATTCTCGGAGTTCCATACGAAGATCAATGTAGGTTACCGACGCTTGGAGTGTAAACCACTTAGAATTGGCCCCTATTGATGTGCATTACTTGACTGAGATTCCTTCAGCTTTGGCCATCTCTCGTGCCCTTGCTTCACCTCGTGAACATCTTATTCTTGGTAATTTTAAAGGAGAATTTCGTGCTCTCACTCCTTGGGAATTACTAACTAGCGATCTTAGTGATTTTATGGTCCATTGGACCGAAATCATTAAGGAAAATGCAATGTGTTTGGTTGGTGATCGCAACCATGTGCCTGCTTGTCTTGCACATATGTTGTATTGTGTTGTTACAACCTTGCATTTTTTCATGGCTAAAAGGATAAGGTTTGTTCTCAATGGATCTCGGTCTACTCTTCCTTATGCCATGATTCTCTCACGGCTTCTTAAGAGAGTTCTTCTTGATTATCCTCCTCTTAATCCTTCGTCTTTTCACTCCGTGGTTTGAGTCATGTTTCCCATTGAAGGAAATGTCCCTTCAATTCTCATACATGACTCAAATGAAGATGAAAATGTCTCTCAAGACAATTCTCTCATTTCTCGTTATGATTTGTCATCATCTATCTCTCAATTGTCTTCACTAGACATTGATTCAGACTATCAGTATTGTCTCAATCTTCATCTTTTGGATCGAATAAAAAGTGAATCAAGGCAAGGAGGAAATGATCATAGATGAATGATATATACCACTCTTGTGAGATTAACATATGTGTAAACATGTATGGATTGTTGAACTCTATCTCTTCTCTTATCTCTATTCTTAGGATGTTGTGTATTCTTTAGCTAACAATTTGTGTTTAGATTTCCTAGTATTTTAATCCTAGTTATCCATGGTATCGATTTTTCGATTTACATGGCTCTTTGCATCTTATGTGATTAGATAGCCTCCTAGTCTTTGATTATTAGTTCTCTTTGGCTTGATAAACCTTAGTATAAAATCTAGGTTAGCAAAAGTTTAAGGAAATGCTATTTTCAAACTCCTCTGGTCGCGGTTCCATATCAATGCCGCGGTTCTTTAGCGATAAGGAACCGCGAACCTACGTAAGGAACCGCCCAGTACTGTTTCAACAGAATCTTTACTTTACACTGTTTTCTTTAATCTGTGTATTGCAAAAACCTGCATTTTCCTAAACTAGGCTACCTAATTTCATTGTTCACATAAAATGTTTTTAACCTATTACTAGTTTGGATCATCCCCTTCTCTTCTTAAACCCTCTTTTGTTGATTATGTTCTTTATCCCTTCAACTCTTCTAATAACCTCAACATTCAACCATGGTATCCACTAGAACATCCAACTCCTCTAAAAATCCTCATCCAAAAGAAGCCTTAAGGTGAATCTCAAGTCCTCTAAACTTGGTTCTCCATCTTCTTTTAAACCAAAAAGTGAAGCCTCACCTATCCTCATCTCCTCATCACTTTCACCACCACTTGCCTCATGGCAAAGAACCTCAACACATGGTACTAACCATTCACATGGTTCTACCTTCTCTTAATTCCAATCAAGAATGAATGAGTTTTCCTCTCCACTCATTTCTAGCCCTCCCTTAAATGTGAATGCTCAACAACAACCTCATCAAAGGATTCCCTTTGTTTTTGAGCTTCTTCCCTTCACTCTACCAAATTCACCCATCTCACCTATTTCACCCTTGGATACCATGCCTTCTCCTCATCCTCCTACCACCAACACTCCTCTCTTGGGTGTTCCCATTTCCCATTTCTTGGGTGATCCACACTTGTTTGATTTTTTCATGCACAATGGAACTAATTGCCTTGTTGCTTGAACAATTTTCACCTCACTGATATCCTACGGTTGGAAATGATTGGGGCTCACATCAAGTTGCAAAACTTCTTGTTGAACCTATTTGCTAATCCTCCACCTGATAAATGATGGACTTTAAAATTAACATGCTTTTCAAAAGAAGATCAAGCTAAAAGAGAACTATGAACTCAAGACCTAGTTATTAGCTATCTTTGTAGTAGTTAATTGTCTTTTTAATTCTTGTATTTCTTTTCCTTTCCCTCATGATTTTCTCATGTGGATGATTTATGGATTTAGTTTCTATGTGCTTTAATCTATGTGATCACATTTAACAACTTCAATTTATTTAAAATTGAATCTAAATCTATCACAACCTCTAAAAACTTGACTTAAAATTGGACCAAAATGTTATTTAAATATTTTGTCACCCTTTGTCAAGACATTATTTCTGAATGTGTTGCTTTTATGCAACCCTAGCATACTCTAGTGCTAAAAGAGGTAAAAATCCAAGATTTGCAAATTTTTGAAAAAGTCTTATCTTTCTCCAAAACTTTTGAAAATATGGTTTTGCAGTCCACTGGACGCGGTTCTCAAGCCTCCAGGCGGTTCAATATCGATATGGAACCGCGAGCTTCTTTAAAGAACCGCGCCTGTAAAGCTGATATTGGCTTATTTTTGGTCTTTCTTCTTTGACCACTGTTTTGGTTAAGATTCTTTGTTTACCCAATTTGGCTAAACATTTTCTAAAACCTTTCTTTTTCATTTCAAATCTTTGTCTTGTCTATTTTCTTTAAATTCTTCTCTTTTGTGAGTTCTTTCCTTCATCCCTCATAATGCCTAATTCTTCCTTTTCTAACCTTGACATTTCTTTGTCACAAACTTCTCAACCTAAAGCTTCTTCTTCTAAGCTTTCAAAGAAACCGAAAATCTCGGTTAAACCCATTTGGATAAAAAAGAACGATATCCTCATGATTCTTCTTCTCCAAAATCCTCCAAGAATTCATCTTTCTATCCGATTCAATATTGGAATGAGACTTACTCTATAAATCCAATTACCGGAGAAAAAGAAATTCTTCCACCACCACCTAAACCTTTCAACTCTCCTCAACAATGGCCTATCTTCTTTCCCTAACCTCACTATGCATTGTAAAAACATCTCTTATCCATTATCTCCCTCCCCCATCTAACGACTTTGTTTTGCATCATGGTTCCTCGCATTCTTATTGTCGTTTTCAACAAATTGAACTTGCTCAAATCTATGTCAAGCTAAATTTTCTTGAATTCCTCCTCACTCGACCTCCTCTCAAAGTTTTCGTTCCCGTGAACAAAACTTTGAATGATGCTTCGTCGCCTTTCTTTTTCAACTAAGGCACCTTTTGTACTTTAGTTGTTTGAGTCAATAAATTTTAAACAATCTTGGAAGATTATCACTATTAGAGTAGCTTATGCTTTGTGGTCTATTTTCCAAATTTTCTTTTGTTTTAAATATTCATATTGTGTGTATGAATATTTATCTTGTATGTTATTTAATATTTTCGTAATATGAATGTTATGTGTGTTATCTTTTCCTCTAATTCTTTTTCACACATTTGTTAAGGATTTGATCATGGTTAAAAATAAAAATTAATTATGGGTGATTCCAAAAATTCTAAATTTTAACCCATTAACATTTTAAATCATCTTTGATTGGTTTGGATGTTTCTTTTCTTCCTTTATTCCACCAATTGAACTATGATGTTGTCAATACACACTCTTTGGACATACTTAACAAATGCTTGCTTCTAATTTGAGGTTTCTTTTCCTTCTCTCTCAAGTTAGTTAGTAAGTAGTGCACATATATACATTGGTGTTTCTTTTCTTTCTTCTAACCTTTGTGTAGCACGTCACCTTAACTCATTGACTTGGTGCCCCAAGCAAGGGGGAGTAAGCACCAAGGGGGAGCTACTAGCAAAAGTCCGGTTCTTTTCTTTTTCAAAGACTTGTGCTAACCTTTTTGCTTTGACAAAGGGGGAGAAATGATAGTGATAAGATCGTTAATAATTCGAGTAAACTTGTATTTTACGTGAATGAGTTTATAGTTTGTCGTAATAAAAAAAGGGGAGATTGTTAATGCAAAGCAATTCCTAAAAACATTGTTAGTATTAATTAATCTTTCTTAGTTTTGATCATGACAAATTACAAAGACATTTTTGTCAAACATAATAATAAAACGAATTATCTAACAAACACTATCATCAAGGTAATAATCATTACACTAACATATCTTAATCATGCTTAGTGATCATAAAACTGATTAGCCTCAAAACTCACTTTTGTCAAACATTACAAAAGATTTTTAATAAACTTTATTTTTAAGAAAATCTTTTATTAAAATGAAAATACAAATTTGAATATGGCATATTCCAAATGCCATAAGAATATCCTTTGAAGGTTTAGACAGCCTCAGATATTTCAAATTCACTAAAAGACAAAAAGGAGCGGAGTCTACGCTGGCGGTACCTTAGCACCTACGGCGGTTACTTATCGATAAGGAACCGCGGGCTCCAATAAAGAACCGCGGCCAGATATAGCCGTTGGATGTTTTGTCCTATAAATAGTGGATTAAATCTGCATTCTTATCAACCCTTTTTTGGACATCTTCTTCGGCCTTCTTTCTTCTTTCTAATCCTAGTCATTTGTAAACGATCACTTAATGTGTTAAGTATGTTTACTCGTGATTATCCTCTTGATCTCCTTCTTTACCTTGTCCAAAGAGAAGATCACTCACACACTTGTGATGTGATTAAAGATGTAGCATTGATGAAGATCACCTTCTCCTAAAGATCTAGTCATGTTCATCATTTGTTTATTTGTGTCTTGTGTAAATCCAATGTATTTGTGAATACTTGGACTAGTTATGTTCATCCAAGTTATTTGTGAATACTTGGATTAGAGTTGTGTACATCCATTGCACATGGATGTGCTTGGATTCATGTTGTGTAGATCCAAGCTACATGTGTGTACTTGGATATGATTAGTTGAGTTGTAATTAGTTGTGTTAGTTCTCACTAAACTATAAAGTGATGTGGTTGTGTCTTGTAAGTTCTCACTAAACTATAAAGTGATGTGGTTGTGTCTTGTGAGTTCTCACTTAACTATAAAGTGATATGTAGTTATGTTGTGTGAAGTTCTCACTTAGCTTCAAAGTGAAGAGTCGTGAAGATTGGTTCTAGCTTTGGATTAGAACTCGACATCTAGCCTTGTATCGGAAAATGGTGAAGTAGGCAACGTTGTGAAGATTGGTTCTACCTTTAGATTAGAACTCGACATCTAGCCTTGTGTCGTGAAAGAGTGAAGTGGGCGACGTTGTGTAGATTGGTCCTAGCTAAAATTAGGTCTCGACACTTAGCTTAGTGTCGGAAAATAATGTAAGCGACGTTGTAAGGTTTTCTCCGCCAAGAAAGGAGCTTGTGGATATAGTGGAAATCTCGAGTAAGGTGAACTCGAGGATTGGAGTAGGAACGAGGATAGAGCCTCGTTGCCGAACCACTATAAATTATGGAGTCTTTCTACTAGGTTGTTTCTTTCCTTACTCTTTACTTACATTCATTATCACTACACTTACTATACATTGTTAATGCATTAGAATTGAACCTAATCATTATGCAACTAGCTTTCAAGTAAAAGATAGTTTTGTGCACTCATCTAATTGAAAGAAATTTTAATTAGGAGATAAACCGATGAGAAACTATTCAACCCCCCCTTCTAGTTTCTACATACATCACTCGCCAAAAGAGACCACCATTACCAGTAATCAGGTTGCTATCAACATAAACAGCAGTACCATTGTTAACTCCATGTCGCGAAGAAACCCTAATAACATCATCCACCTGGATTGCCTTCGAAGCCATAGAAGGATGCGATGTTTGAACATCATCCCCTGGTCGATCTTCCCGAAGCCCTAATATTAGGACCACTCATGGAGTTTCCCCGAACAGGCTTACGATCTCCCATACCACTCTGATTCATCAAAGGCGACATTCGTTTATTCAAAGCATCCAAATCAAATGATCCCAGATTAAACATAAAGCAGATCAAAACCCTAAACACCAACAACAACAAAAACGATTGAAAGAAACATCAAGCTCCTCGTTAATAATCGTGATGTCGTTTTACTTTCATTGTTCATGCACCTTTAGGTGGTTTTTTCCTATTGGTGTTTTTTGTTTTGTAATTGTTTAGTAGGATCATATGGCATATCATATGATATAGTGGTTGCTCAAGCTTTTGCTTGAGGTTAATGTAGCATTGCAGCTACATTCCATTGTATTTTAACGCTTTTGGGAATATATTTTACCGGGGTTGATTCCCCTTTACCCAAAAAATAAAAAAACTCCTTGTTAAATTTGATCGCAATCCTCACAAAGGAGGAATATAATGCACACAAAGGTCGACTTTCACACTATTGTGTGAATACTATCTTGAGGCACGGCCTATAACTTATAATATTATGTTAAGGCAATACAGTTTGTCAAGGCAATACAAAGCTCCTCTATAACTTATACTATTATGTTAAGGCAATACAGTTTGTTGATAGTCGACTTTTCACACTATTGTGTGAATACTATCTTGAATATTGTTATGCGAATATTATTATGTTAATTCTATAACTTATAACAACACAGTTTGTTGATCCTCGACTTTCACATTATTATGTGAATACTATATTATAATCAACAAAGCTGAAGAAAAGAAGAATGATGTGCTTTATAACATGGTGAAGAATGGTGGCAAAACGGGTTGGAAGGACTGGTATGGACGACGGGTTAAATGGGTGACGGGTTAAACGGGCGGTGCGCCAAACGAGCGCAGGTTAAACGAGCACGGGCCAAACGGGTGAGCTAAACGGGCGGAAGTTAAAACGGGAAAAAATATATAAAAACGTAGAATTGAAATTACTTGTTTGAAAGCCGGGGATAAAAAATTAAATATAAAATATCTTCGAATAATATTATTAATATTTTACATGTGCATCTGTTAAACCTATTTAATTTCTTACATAAAATCCCGTTTAGCTTATATGTCCCACCATTTTAAAAAAAATATTAAAAAGTACTAATATTTATCAAAATGAATAAGATTTAACAACTTTAATGAAGAATAACTGTACTTTGTAAGTATGTAGGCTAGTCAATTGACAAAACCTTAGAAATTATGCCCTTTAGTCAATAAAAGCTTTCTTTTCTTTGTTTTCTTTTTCAAAAACCGATAACAACAAATACATATATAACGTACACATAATAGGCAACTCAAGAAACCAAATGTCAATCCAAAGTTTAGTAAGTTTGATTTAGGATAGAGTTAGGTGTCTTTATTCTAGTGATCTAGTATGTTGAGTAAAAGATGTCTAAAATTATAAAGATCACACGTATTTGGGACAACATGATACAACAACTTATAATTTCAGACAATGTTGTATATTTGTGTTTTTGGCTATATGTGAAACTCAATCATAGACCATGCAAGTTTTTCTTAAATAAATATTAGGAAGACCTAATCTTTTACAAAGGACAAAACGGTAGGCAAATTGTGAAAGGAAACTAGTAGTATTAAACTATAGATAGAACAATACAATAATAGATTTTTGTTTTCATCAAGACTGGTTTTGTCTCAATATGCATCTATACTTCATCTCAAAGAGAATCTACTTGGAGTATCGGGTACTCATATATTTATAGTTCAGTGGAGTGATCGATGACTCATATCCAAGTTTAGATAAAGTAATTGTGGTTAATTTGTAGTTGGACTTTACTCAAGGGTAAACCATTGGTAATTGTTAAAATAAGATGGAATTATGCGAAGAAATCACACGATCACTTCACCATTGCTACATCTACATGACCATATTATGAACATTGCAATTTAACTAAAAGGCTCGCAATTAACGTTTGTCATGAGATGTTGTAAGACGCTCTTCGAGACTCCGACCAAATAGTTGTAAGTTTAGGGTGTGTTTGATAGAGAAAATTGGAAGAATTGAAATGGAAATATTTTTTTTTGTTGGTAAAGAAATAAAAAGGATAGAAGAGTTTAATTTTTAGGGAGTTGATCATCTGTAATCTTTAAAAATTTTATTTTTTTTATATTTGGTGTGGAAACTATTTTCTAGTTATATATTATTATTATTATTATTATTAGTGTTATTATTATTATTATTTTTTATTATTTTTTTATGAAAATTTTTTATTTATTAATCACACAAAATTGGAAGGTAGCTGCGAAACAAGCTACGCTCCCACCCCTTTTGAATACAGAAACCAAGTGTAGAAAAAAGAAAAAAACCACTCATAGCATCATTGGAATGACAAACAAATAAGCGTTTGAGACGCGAAAGAGTAATCAAGGCTTCCTCTTCAAGCTCTCCAAAAGTAGAGAAGGCAAAAGGGATGAACGAATAACCGTGCTCTGCACAAATAGAAGAATACTTCCTCTTTTTCTTCTGAGCAGCAGCCCGCAAAGCAATCCCGGGGACCCACGAATCCAAACCCGCACCAGCAAACGGTGAAACGCCCGTGATACCCAAGCAAGCGTCTTTACCTTGGGACCAATTATGCAACAATAAATCCGCTGGACGAAGGTCTCGTCCATCAGCTGAAAGAAATCCCATAGGAGCCTCTTTCTGCACAGAAACACCAACTCTATAACAGATATCAACCAACATATCACGCACCAGATTATGCCGAAGCTTCACCCCCACCTCACTAGAGCAGTGAACAACATGCTCACCCCACTGGTCCAACTGATGCACATGACAGCTCGGACAAGAAGATCCATCAAGAAACAAAGGAATCACCAAACGATAACACATGACAGCTCTAAACTGACGTGGGTTCATCCGCTTCCACAACCCATCAATAGGAATAGTAAAGAGATAATCCTGTGGTGAAGTTATTATTATTATTATTATTATTAATTTTTTTTAATAAACCGTCACTTCATTAAAATAATAGGATTTACAAGAAATTAGTGGGAAGCCAAGATACTATCTGGGCTCCCACTCCTTTAGCAATAGCGAAACTGATGCTATTAAATATATGAGCAGCAGCACGTGTCCCAATGTCCCGAGTCATGGAAAACTTCCGGATCCGCTTCAACAAGGTAACCGCATTAATTATTATTATTTTTATTATTATTATTATTATTATTATTATTTTTCCAGAAATTTTTATTTCATTAACTACATAAAATTGGAAGGGAGCCGCGAAACAAGCTGCGCTCCCACCCCCTTTTGAATACAGAAACCAAGTCTAAAAAATAGAAAAGAGCCACTCCTAGCATCATTAGAATAACAAAAAGATAAGCGCTTAAGACGGGAAAGAGTAACCAAGGCTTCCTCGTCAAGCTCCCCAAAGGTAGAGAAGACAAAAGGGATGAACGAATAACCGTGCTCTGCACAAATAGAAGAATACCTCCTCATTTTCTTCTAAACATCACTTTATTAGAATAACTAGCTTAAAGACCCGTGGAATCACGGGGTAACTCAAAGTTTTTTTTAAAGATTTATGTGCACGAATAAAATTAGAAAAGAACGCACGTAAATATGTTTCATTATACTTGAGAAAAGAAATGAGATAATTAGTAAATTATTTAATAATCTATTGAGTTTGTAACAACTGAAATAATAAACGTCCATGCATTCTCGTCTCTAATTTTGATGGCTTTGAATAGCAAATGACATATATGAACATTAATCAAGTTAATAGTCAATGCTCATTCCGTGAAAACCTAATGAAAACCTAATGATTAATAAAAATGTATGTTATAGGTTGTGTCCGTAAACACCTGATAGTAAACTATAAATGTAAGTAAAAATAGGTTGTGATTCGCAGTATATATGATATAAAACATGTGATATATACGTGTATGTACATACCTCTTGATCCTTGATCATAGACATTGAACTACTTTTATATAGGTGACATTCGTAGTTGTTTTAGAGACATTACAAACGAAAACCTTCAAACCTCTTTTGATATTAACTCTCGAAACAGTAACATATAATAAAATGTTATGTGTGTGAATAAAATAAAAACAAACAAACGTAATTTCATTATTAGAATGTACCCCTATTGGTACTCTCCTACCCCAGAAAATGTAAAATAAATTCGTATCCATTTTCCATTTTCCATTTTCTTTTAATAACTCATTTTTTGTCAGTTTATTATATTTGAATTCTAAAACTTTATAAATTTCATACCGTATTTAGAGTTTCTTAATTTTGTAGCATAAAGTAAATTTAAAAAAAAAAGATAAAAGAAACAAAAAATTACAAAATTAGGAGGAGTACATATGAAATTTTTTTAGAGGTCAATAATGCTTTCCCCTTTATTAGAATTTGAGACCGTTAACGTATAATATGACTTGTAGTCAACATTATGAAAATTGCTTGACATTATAACTTATTGTCAACTTGTAGTCAATCTTTTAAAAATAAGGAGGTGAAGTCGAGACCCTTGGAGCGTGCGGTGTGGCGGGCTTTTTCATTTTTTACAAATGATGTTTTTATGTTGTAGTGAATTATGATGATGTTATTCGAGAAAAGGTGAAGTGGTATCATATAAAATAATCAATTAGATATTTAATTATAATTATAATTATATAGTGCGGTTTGATTTTATGAGTAAAACCACAACCTCCCTTTATTTACGATTTTTATTTTTCTTAAAATCGATCTAGCAGTTTTGTCATAGTGCCATTTTTTTATTGTGATTCTTGCAGTTTTTTTTATTTTTGCGGTGCGGTTTCTTTCACCCTTCAACCACCCGGGGACACGACGATACCTCTTAATATTTTTATACTATAACTTATATAATATAGACAAACATAGAGTCAACTTTTTGAAAAATTACTTGATATATTTGGCACCTTTCTACATAAAACATAGAGAAACATATATGATAAAGTAAAAAACCATCCGTGTACTATATATATTTTGCATTCAAATGTATCAACCAAATCAAGTCGGATTGTAAATGGAAAATGAATTTCTTGAAATACTTGGCCTAGAGATAAAGAAGAATACTTTCAAATTCGCATTGATAATTATAAATTAGTAACGGGGTTGTTCAGGTTGGAAGCCATTTGGTGGGCAGATAAGGTCTACGTTGAATAAAAAACCTTATGGGTTTCAAGATGGCTCATTAGATGTTACTCGTTAAAAGTACACAGATGGGTGAGAAAATGGAAACTCACTTAAACCCGTGCTGCAATATTTTGATCTATATATCAAGGACAAATGAGTCATGTACCCTTTCTAATCTAACATATATCTATCTCAATTACTAACAATATTTCTAACTATAAAGAGGTGGCTATTCCAACATGCTTACATAAAAACGGTTGAATTTGATTTTCTAATAATGTTAACAGGTTAGTAGGTCATATAAGTAGTACAATAGTTTTTAGCTATGCAGGAACCGGTTGAATTGTTGAAAGGTTTTGAATTTTAATGCAACAACATACATTCCATATTTTTTTGACAACCATGACAAAAGAATTTGCAATCTATTCACAAGAGCTAAAGATTCATTATTTTAAATTCCTACATTGATTAAGAAAAACAACATTCATAATTATTCATACATATGAGCTGGTTCACTCACTTGATATTTTAAAGAGACTACTTGTGATACCGTCAATAAAAATTAAAGATTAACCACTACATAGACTTCGATTATTACATGTCAACGCATTTCCGTGGGTGTATGATATTTGCTGCAACCATGTTGTCTGAGCATAAGTATCTATCAAATTCTTACAAAAAATAAACACTATATGGAAAACTGTAGCGATGAGCCTAAAAAGTAAAACACAAAACGTACCAATTTCACTTAAAATATTATAGGTGTACCTCAAATATATTTCACATCTGTTTCATCATGCATAATTTCATAGATTAACATCGTTGACAAATTTTAGAGTGAAAAATTACAATTTATATTTAACAACAGTAAATTGTATTTACCTATTGAACAGTGTTCATAGACTTTATAGTTCTTTTTAGACCACTGATCAATTGAGATGTGTGGTTACATTTTAAAAAGCAATATTGAGTTGTACCAATTTTAAATGGTTTAGACATATACGGGTTTAATATTTTATAATTTATAATATAGTTTATGTAAACCTATATTCGTATCAAGCACAAAATTTTTCTTATAATTATCAAACCAAAAGGTAAAGAGGGTTTACGGCTCAATTTGAGGTGGTAGACAGTAGACATGCCCATTTACATAGTAACATGTTGATTGGCTTATAATTTACATCCAACGGGTCAAATGGACGGTTTAATTTTCTCGCTAAAATGCATGTCAATTAGAATTAGACGTTACATGAAGTGTATTCAAATGCTTGCAATTTAAATCTCTTGATTCGGAAAAGGGAAATAAAAAAATAAACCTTGCATGCCACCTCTAATTCTACCCGTTTGTGTTTCTTAAATAGTTTAACTTCTTTCTGTTGCGTCGGCTTGTTCATTGAAAGTTATAATTACGGTCACGCATTGGTGAAATTGTAATCTGCGGCACATGTGTCGGCTGTGACTGTTGTTGTAATTTGCCACCTCTAATTCTACCCGTTTATGTTTCTTATACTCTCTACCTACAGAAAATGAACACACTTTTATATATACCCAACCTTTGTTAGTGCAAGATACTTGAAACAATTTGCCGTAGGTATGAGGTCGATACTAATTCCGTCTTGACTGGATACCAAATTGATGGTCCTGATTTTTTCCCAAGCATAAAAAGTGTTTACCGATATTGTACCGAACGGGATTCCGGTACCCGATACCGAGAAAGCGGTAATTATCAGGTTATCGTATTTAAGTAAAGCATGTTAAAATTTGAATCTGTGGTATTTGATATAGTCGAGTTTGTAATTTGTATTAGTGGCGTAAGAAAACCATGTTGAAAATGAAGATGTGTATATTAGTTTTTAATATACATCATTTTTACAATAATACATAAACGATTAAAGTAAAATACATGGAAGCACTCAGTTTAATTTATCAGTTCATGATGTATTCTAAACACTAATACTATTCATACATAGACCAATTTGAATGGCTATTACATCTCCAATCTTCATATCTATTTACATTTCCAAGTGGGGTGTTTGACAACAGAATGACAACAAAAGGTTTACAGCACCTCTCCCCTGATAGCAATGCACACAGCAAGGTAGGATACCTACCAAATACAGTAATTGTTGAGTTATTAAGCAACTAAAACACAATTTAAAGGAAAAGGTTGTTTAGAGTAATGAGTTTTTTAATTTAACATAAGTTAATTATAAGTCTGTCATGAATAAATTCAAACACTTATATACCAAAGGCAGAAAGCATTTGAAATTTATTCCATATTATCTGAAAACCTCTCAAAAGTATGTAATAAGCTGCTCGATTAGTGATTACATGTTTGACCCTCTTAATCTTACACATGTCCATCCAACAGTTTAAAGAGATATTTCTTTCTATGCTTGCAGTGAAACACCTAAAAACACACACACCCAGAACCGATCAACAAAGTTATAAAAAGATAAAAAAAAATCAAATCCGCTATTGTTTTGTTAGTATTATAACCTACCACTTTTTTTCACAAGAAGAGTATTGCTCAATACAACCTTGACTCTTCATGCTCCCATCATTTTTCCTACCCTGCAACGCAGAAAAAATAGTCCCTTTAGAAACATATAATATGAAACACTTTTTTAAATAGACTAAAAAGTGGAGAGAAAAATCACAAAATTGAATATATAACCTTGTTGCAGAAAACTTTTAATGCTTCGTTATGCACCCCTTAAAAAAGAGAGGTGATTTGTACACTCTCAAAAGTTATTGGCACACTCAAATTATGTGTATTATGACATTTATACCCTTAATAATTATACATTCCACTAAGTGATTTAAGGGTATAAATGACAAAACATCCAACATTTGGAGTGTGCCAATAACTTTTGAGAGTGTGCAAATCACCTCTCATTAAAAAAAAAAAGAATTAGTACTTGTGGGGTATTAATTAATGACGGTACAACCACATGGATAAACATAAATTATTGATAAATTGAATATTTAAAAATGCAACATCTTAATAATGAAAAGAGATAAAAAATGTTAAACCTGGTTAATCTTCTTCAATCACATTCTAAATAAAAAAGTAAATTATAACGTAATCAATCAAAACACATGTATATGTATATGAATTGGAAACAATAAATTGTAATTTGCAACACGTAATTGGAATTCGAAACCTAAAATATTGAATTTAATTGATACTTACCAGGAAATCAATACACTATAATTGATTAGTATCAAAGAATTTATAGGTGTATTTTTGAATTGAAAGAGTATAAGAGAAGTTTTGGGATGGAACCATTTTAATTTTTGAAGCGTTTATTGATTTGGGTTTTAATGTGATTAAACTAAGCAATGAGTTACAACTTTTTTTTTGAAATCAGTATTATTAGTTTCCAAAATTATTGACGCGTTTTAGTTTTCTATAAATGTAACACCGCTCTTTTAGAACAACTTATATATGATTTCACAAATAATTCTAAAAATATCATATTGCTTAGTTGTATCACATTACATTTTAATATAGTATCATATTTTTTATGAATCTCTAAAAATATCATATTGCTTAGTCGTATCACATTACGTTTCAATATTTATTTATTTTTTTATAATTATTTTTACTTTATCTAATGCAAAGTTTATACAATATATGTTAAAAACTGTTTGTATTTATTACTTTATCTAAATTAGAATTGGTTAAATAATAAAAACATGTTAAAAATAATAGGCTTTAGATATTAAAAACTCGTGTTATACTATTTTTTTTAAAATAAATTATTGGTTTGAATTTTTTTACTATAATTTTTTATTTGCAAACTATCTTTCAATATTTTATAAATAAATAACTTGTAGAATATTTTATATACTAATTTTTTACTTGCAAAACATCCGTATAAACTTTTAAAATTTGTTAAAAAAAACTGTTAATCTGGACAACTTTTCTATTTTTTTTGTATGGAATAATAAGGGTAATGTTTTTAAATCAGACGAATTATTAAAACCTGTAATGTTATAGAGTTAATTATGACAATGTTGAAGAGAGTTAATTTTGGTAATGAATTAAATTTCTTCATTAAATTGTTATGTACATAATACGCATTGTAGTGTTGTATAATAATTTTTATATGGAAACTAATTTAATTCTTGCATTTAATATTTGTGCTTTATAAGGTTGTAATATCTTTTGTTTTATTTTATAAAATAGATAGGATTTAAAAAAAAATTGTTGTTATTATTATTATTTTATTTTTTATTATTATTATTTTATTTTTTTATTTTTTAATAATAATTATCACTTCATTAAAATAATAGATTTTACAAAAAGTTAGTGGGAAGCAGAGATACTATCTTGCTCTGATATCAAATTGGTATCAGAGCTGTTTCGATTCTAGGGTTTCAAAAAAACAAAAAACAAAAAAAAAAACTGTTCACCCAACCACTATTCATCCGAATCAATGTTTACGACCAGAAATTACTGTTCATCGCTATTGTTTACAGACTAATGTTCATCCGGGCACAAGAAGATGGTTAACAACATGCGTTCATTCGGAAGAGATTTAAAGATGTCTCTCTTTGAACGAGGAGATGTTTTTGGGTGGATTTACCGCATGGAACGATATTTTCATATCGAGAGGATTGAGGCTACAGATCAATTAACGATTGCGGAGTTATGTTTAGAGGGACAAGCTTTTTCTTGGTTATGTTGGAGTGATAGTCGAACTCCGTTTAGATCTTGAGAGGATTTTAAAAGGCGAATATTAAATAGATTCTAACAATCTCGTGAGGGTAGTTTGTATGAGCAATATTCGGCGATTAGAGCTTACGAAGAGAATAAGAGGCGTGAAGAATGGAATCAAATGATTGAAGAAAAGATTGAAGAGGATAAGAGGCGTGGAGCGTGGAATCAAAAGATTGAAAAGATGATAAATCTAATTGATTCTTTCCGGAATCCCATATCGACACTAGTAACAACCAAGGTACCCGCAAAACCGATTCAAAATACCCTATGTTTTGAATAAAATAGCGGGCAAAGTTATACAAGTGGTGAGGAGGTGAAAGAAGAGTTGAAAGGCAACGTTGTTAAAGGTGTTCATGTCACATATTCAAAAGAAAATGTTGATGTATATGGTGGGGAAAACCTACCACAAACAGAAAATGCACTTACGGAGTTGGATACAAAAGACATTGACACATGCACTATGGTTCCAGAAAAAGCAAATAACCAAGACAACACGAACATGACAAAGGATCAACCACGTCTACGAGAGATCGATGTACCTTCGCATGGGCCGAGAGAACAACAAATGGTTGGACAGATTTTGGGTGCAGAGCTGGAAAAACTTACTATTGGGTTTGATTTAAGGGCTTCTGAGGGGCTTCATTGGGACATAAGGAAAGAAGAAAGGATAACTTGGAATCCAGGGATCGATCGTCATCCACCAGAAAGAAAATAGAATTTTGGCTTGAATGTCTTTACAAAATCGATTATCAAAAGCAATCACATGTTTCAAAACTTTAGGCCTAATGTTTACCGACATGAGAGGAGGGGAGTTCAAAGAAGAGTTTGGGATCCCCGGATTACTCGAGGCTACATCTTTATACAACACCTTGAGGACAAGGTGTTTTTGGGGGCGGGAGTATTGATACGATCCTGCACTACATTAGTATATAATTATTATTAATTAGTTTATTTAGTTTCTTTTTATTGCATTATCTTAGGGACCAAGTTATATTTTATTATTTATAGGGGTATTAGGTTTGTAACAAGGATTATGTTTAATGATAATGAAGTATTGGTTTTATTAATCAATTGAGAAGTCGGTTTATCTTACTAATATAAGCCATTGGGAGGGGGGGAATCGGGTTATCCTATTAATATAATCTATCTATCCTTTTATCTATTCTATCAATCCGGTTCGTATTATTATAAATGCGCTCCCACCCCTTTCTAATTACATTTATTATTATTATTATTTTTATATTATTATTACATTTTTTATATTAATAATTACATTTATTATTATTATTACTATTATTATTATTATTATAACATCATTTTATTATTATTAGTTATTTTTTTATATTATTATTCATTATTATTTTTATTTTTATTGTTACTTAATAATAATAATAATAATAATAATATTATTATTTATTTTTAAAATTTATTATTATTATTAGTTATTTATTATGTATTATATTATTATTATTATTATTTATTATATATTTAGTTTTTATTATTTATTTATTTATTTTAGTATTATTAATGATTCCTTTTTTATTGTTATTTATTAATATTTTCTTCTATTTATATTATATTTATTTATTTATATTTTTAAAGTTTAAATCTTTGACGCTACCAAACAAAAGAATTTAATAAATTATCTTTTTTGATTTTATTTCTAAGAATGCAATTCTCTACTTTATTTCTAATATCTGAAATTCTCTGTACCAAACATGCCCTTAAGTTTTGTGACGATTTTTCGCTGTGTCTTTTTTTCTTTTTCCGTGCGTTTCATATTTTAAGTTAGGGTTAATATACAAAAAAGTTACTAAACTTTCCAAGAAATTCGTCATACGGCAACGAACGTTCATTTTGTGTTTCTAAGTTACTAATGTTCATATGACTGGTTGATTAAGTTACCCACTTATAAAAAAACGTGATATTTATGTTACTTAACATGAAAAAAAGACATTTATGTTACTTAACTTATCAAAAAACATGCATTCAAGTTACTCAAATTAACACTAAATTATAGTGATGTATAGTTTAGTAAAGTTCAGTAACTTAGAAACACAAAATGAACGTTTGTAACCTTAAGACAAATTTCTTGAAATGTTTAGTAACTTTTTTGTATATTAACCTTTTAGTTAAAGAAGATTATTTTATTTGGCAAAGCTAAAATACGTTAGTAGTATATAGTTCATGGTTGTTTTGACCTATCATGATTATTCATACATTGTGAACACAATTTTTAAAAATATTTTAGAGAGAGTTATTGGTTTTAATAACCTAAGTATTTTTTTCACACGATAATCATGTAGACGATAATAAATAGGTTAAGGGAAGGAAACTACACAACAATATATATAGTTGTCCTTATAACTAATTAATTTATTGGTTGAGAAATTGGACATGACTTATTGCTATATCCTTCCATTAAAACCTAACCCAACACAAAAGCATACATACTCGGAGGCCGAACAAGATTAAACATAATCAAACATCAAATAAAACACACAGTAAAATAGAGAAAAAAAAGAAGTTTATTGGATTGATTGAAATGAAATTAATGAGTTTACATGTTGTTAGTCTAATATTTTATATAATCAAATAAAAATGCAATAAGTTATCTTAGTTGTTATATGTCTTGTATTGTAATAGGTTAGTCGGGATAACCGACTAAGCTAATATTGTCTAAGTTAAAGGCTTTAAACCTAAGCAAGGCTAAGCCCGACCTAAGGAAGAAATCCCACGAATAAAACCCTCTTTCATGTATGGAAGAGAAGTCGTTGATTCATTTGTTTCTCTCTTTAGTTTCAATAAACTATTCTTTTCTTTTTTCTTTCTCTCTCTAATTCTCTCTTCCTTCCCTCTACTTTCTTCTAAATCGTATGTGATAGATTAACTAAAGATAACATTTGGTATTAAGAACTTAAAGTAGATACGTGATCGAGATTATTGTGGTTTGAATTTGTGATTTTGTAGCTTTTTCTATAGCTATGGGAATCACGTTTTTTTTTTAGCTTTTGGTTCGAAAATTTTGCTACTTTCTAGTCCGTTTACCTTTGAGTAGACTAGTTGTACTCGAAAAACCTTGGTTTTCATTCAAAATCATCATCTTTTTATGGTTTTTGTCCGAAAATTAGTTTTTTTTACTTTTCCTTTATTTCAAATTTTCATCTTAAAAATAAAAAAGTTCTCATTTTTAAGGTTCCCTTATGGCTTAAAATATCAAAAGTACAAATCGTTTTTGGTGAAAACTTAAAAGTCCATAACTTTTTTTTGAGTTTTTGTTTTCGGCCCCGAAAATAGCAATTTTGGCATTGATACCGAAATAGGATATACCGAAATAAATTTTACCAAAATTAGCATTTTGGGCATTACCAAAATAAAAAATTTTACTGAAGTAATTTTTTTACCGAAATAAGCATTTTGTAATACATAAATAGGCATACCAAAATAAGGGAAATAACGAAATAAAGGAAATACCGAAATAGCCTTTTATCGTATTAAGCATACCGAAATAATCATTTTTTGAAAAAAAAATTATGGGTAATAAAAATCTGGAGGCGAAATAATACTTTAAAGCCGAGAACTTTTTTTCGGAAAATAAAAATCTGGAGGCGAAATAATACTTTTTGGCGGGAAAGCCCAAGTAAAATTTAATTTTTCCTAAACTATTTTTTAGACCTTTTATGCTTTAATTTCAAATTTTGGTGATATGAAAAAAAGTTCGACCTAAAATTCAAATTTTTGGATCATAATTCAAATATTTCGTGCAAAATCGACGTTAAAATTTTCAAAATTTATAAGTTTCTTCTATGATCTTAGAATTGGTTTCTTAAGTAAGTTCTAAAATTTGACATAGAAATTTTCTGAAAATATTTTTGGCGGAAAAATTTGAGAATTTTTATATTTTAACCATAATTAATCACAACAAAGATGCTAAAGATCCGTAATCCATTCACGTGATATCTTCTTCAAGATCCGACAAACCATCATTTCTCTTCACATCCTTTCAGATGTACATGATATTTGAAATGTACTACGAGACTCCTAATCCTGATCGGACAAGAAAGCCACACAAACCCACTAACCAAACTGCCCCTAAATTCTTCTTCTAAACATTAGGATTAATAGGTTGAATTCACAGACACTAATAATCACAAATAGATGCAAATCATCATCTATGGAAACCACTCCCAAATAGCCTGTAACATCATGATATTCATGGTCAATCTATGAAATCGATATCTAATCAGCGTAGTCACCAACCTTTGTCTAATTGTTCCTTAATTCTTTGTCGTTGTCCATTCGCTATATAAAAACTCGTAATTCGATGTTCATTTGATTACTATCAGTCAGATCGATGTGTCAATTACTTCTTTTTATGTGGCTCGACGAATCGTACGAAAAGAAGCGATTAGATTTTTAAGGAGGTGATTTCACTTTCTATTCTTTTTCAGTTTCATTTTTCCAGATCCCCAATTCAAATTCATCTTTAAAAAAAAAAAAAAAATAAATAAAAAAAAATAGAGGTCCCTTCAATCCAAATTACTCCGTGTTCGATTCGGTATGGGTTTAGATGAATGGCAGGAAGTATCGAAGAGAGGATATAAGAAGGGTTCGGATCATGATGATGTTGATAGAATCTCGTCTTCGATATTTGTTACTAATTTCCCTATTTCATTTACGGCGAAAGAGTTGTTCCATTCATGTAAGCAATATGGCCAAGTGGTGGATTCATATATTCCGGTTAAGAAAACAAGAGACGGTAAGAGATTTGGTTTCGTGAAATTTATTAATGTTTCGAATGTAGAGAGACTTGTTGACAACCTGTGTACAATTTGGAATGGTCGATTGAAATTACACGCAAACGTTGCTAGATTTAACCGAGAGAGCAAGAGGGTTAGTAATCTCTCGGAACAGAGGATGAGTGGAAAGTATAACAGTAAGGCGCAGGTTAGTCATCGTAAACCTGAGTACACTCCGAATCCTGTGGGATTTACTAAATCTTTTGCAAATGTCGTGAATGGTGGTATGTCTTCCAAGGTTGTTTCAGAAGCCATTCCTACGTTGGTTTTGGATGATTCATGTTTAAATCAGGAAGATTTTTCACTTTGCCTAGTCGGGAAGGTTAAAGAAGTGGGTTCTCTTAGTAACTTGAAATCAGTGTTGGGGAAAGAGGGTTTTGATAAATTTAAGATTAATTACATGGGAGGTATGTGGGTGATGTTTGGGTTCCAGGATATGAATACGAAGGAAAAGTTTAAAAATAACTTAACGGTTATGTCGTGGTTCTCTAAGCTTATTCCTGCACACCACGATTTTGTTATAGATGAGAGGATTATGTGGGTGGATATTGAAGGAGTCCCGTGCAAATGGTGGACAAGGAATACGTTTGTTAGGATTGCTTCAAGATGGGGTAATCTTCTCAACAAGGAAGAGCTGGATGATGGGTACCACAGCAATAGATTATGCATAAGCACGAAGGAGACGAAAATGATAATGGAATCGTTTAAAATGGTGATTAAAGGTAAGGTATACTGGCTGCGCGCTGTGGAGGTACCAGGATGGGTTCCTGATTTTGAGGAAGAAACATACGAAGACTCGGATGAAGATGTGATCAATAAAGATGAAGATGCGGGTGATATCTCAGAAAGTTTTAAAGGTGGATTCGATGAGAGTGATGGCGAAGCAATATCTGAAACTGTGTTTGAGGAGATCCCAGAACTTGATAAACCCGAAGTAAACAATCTTAATCAGGAAGATAACAATAAGGAAGATGTCGGTATATCGGAGGACCCTTTTAAAGTGTATGATATATTGAATAAGAAGAAGGTTCAAGTAAACAAAGATGAAACATCAGAAGGTAGTTGTGAGCATCCTCCGGGATTTACTCCTCCGGCTGGGGACGATGTAGGGACGGGAAAAGTGAATATGGTATCTGATAATGGTGATGCTGTAGGGACGGGAAAAGCGAACATGGCAAATGAAAATAGCGTTAACAAGGAGAAGTTTGCCGATACAGAGGAGAATAACTCGGTAAGAAAGGAATCGAGAGCTACTGTTCATAGTAATGATTCTGTGGGCCATAAACGTTTTAAAAAATCATCTGTTCCTACATCAGGTGGATCGATTATCCATTTAATGGATGAACTTGTAAAGGCGGGGCAAACTATGGGATATGATATGACAGGTTGCATTAATAATATGGAAAGGATCATTGGATCTCAAGGAGGAGATATGGTTTATAAATGAATTGTATGTCTTTGAATATTCAAGGCCTTGCCCAAAAGGCTAAGAAAAATTGGGTCAGAGAATTATGTGGTAAATATAAAGTTAATGTCTTGGGTCTTCAAGAAACAAAGATGGAAAATATGGAGATCTGCACGGTTAAGTCGTGTTGGGGTAACTTAGCTTTCGAGTTTGTTCATAGTGATTCAGTGGGGAACTCGGGGGGAATCTTATGTGTTTGGGACCCTCAATGTTTTCGTAAATCGAGTTCTACTGTATCAGATTATTTTGTTTTAGTTAGGGGGTCTTGGTTACAAACGGGTGAGAAGACTCTTCTAGTTATTGTATATGCTCCGCAAGATAGGAATGAAAAAAGGATGTTATGGGATTATTTGGGTATTGTGGTGAATAATTGGGAGGGTATCGTGATTATGATGGGGGACTTTAACGAGGTGCGCCTTAAGACGGATAGATTTGGGTCGGAGTTCCATGCTCGGGATGCTAAGATATTTAATTCTTTCATAGCTAGTGCAGGGCTTGATGAGGTTCCTCTCGGTGGTAGTAGCTTTACCTGGTGTCATAAATCAGGCGCTAAGATGAGTAAACTAGATCGGTTTTTAATTTCGGAAAACATGTGGAATTCATTCCCTCATCTTTGTGCTATCACGTTGGATCGTTTTCTTTCGGATCATAGACCAATTCTCCTTCGGGAATCCTTGTTCGATTATGGTCCTAGTCCTTTCAGATTTTATCATCATTGGTTGGAACGTGATGGGTTCAGAAAATTTGTGGAAGACATGTGGTGTGTTGCCCCGGGTGACTGTAATAATGGTATGCGGAATTTAATGATGAAACTCAAGTTTCTTAAACAAAGAATCAGAGAATGGAATGCCGGGAATATAAATACTCAGAAGATTGAATTGACTAGTCTTCAGGAAGAGCTTAATAGATTGGATATGGAGATTGACAAAGGTAAGGGTTCTGAAGAGATTACGCTTAAACGTATGGAGGTGATAAATTCCATTCAAAGTATACATAAATCTCGTGCTACGGAAGTTCTTCAAAAGTCTAAGATTAAATGGTCTGTAGAAGGCGATGAAAATACGCGGTTCTTCCACGGTATCCTTAATAAAAAACGTAGCCAAATGAGTATTAGGGGGATATTGAAGGATGGCTCATGGATTGATAAACCGGACCTGGTGAAAGAAGAATTTTTGAATCATTTTAGAGACAGATTCGCTCAAAATTCTGGAAATCATATTCCCATCAATATGCAGTTTCCTGTGACTTTAACTAGCGATCAGAAATCAGATTTAGAAGCAGATGTGTCTACAGCTGAGATTAAGAAGGCTGTTTGGGATTGTGGAATGGATAAATCTCCTGGACCGGATGGGTTCACTTTTGGATTCTATAGACAGTTTTGGAATCTTATTGAGAAGGACGTTGTTTTGGCTGTTAAACATTTCTTCTCACATGGGGTATTTCCAAATGGGTGTAATTCTTCATTCATTGCTCTTATTCCCAAAATTCCGGATGCAAATATGGTTAAAGATTTCCGTCCGATTTGCCTTATAGGAAGCATGTATAAGATTATCACTAAGATTTTGGCTAACCGTCTCATTCCTGTTTTAGGGGATATTATACACGATGTTCAGTCTGCTTTTGTGACGGGGAGGCAAATTATGGATGGTCCTTTTATTCTTAATGAAGTCATCCAGTGGTGTTCGGTGAAAAAGAAACAAGCTCTCGTGTTTAAAGTTGATTTCGAAAAGGCATACGATTCGGTCAGGTGGGATTTCCTAGAAAATGTTATGGTCAAGTTCGGGTTCGGTAATAAATGGTGTTCGTGGATCCTAAACTGTCTCCGGTCTTCAAGAGGGTCCATTCTCTTAAATGGCAGCCCCACTTCCGAATTTCAGTTTCATAAAGGGCTTAAACAAGGTGATTCGTTATCCCCGTTTCTTTTTATTCTGATTATGGAAAGTCTACATTTATCTTTCCAAAGGGTGTTGGAAGCTGATATGTTTAAAGGTATTAAACTTAGTAACGAGGTCACTATTTCGCACATGTTTTTTGCGGATGATGTAGTGTTTGTTGGCGAGTGGAGTACAGGTAATATTGATACTCTTAATAATGTTTTGGAGTGTTTTCACCGGGCATCGGGTCTTAAAATTAATATGAGTAAGAGCAAAATTTTGGGGGTGCTCGTGGACGCGAATAAAGTGGATCAAGCTGCTCGCAAGCTCGGATGTTTAATTCTTCGGTTGCCGTTTATTTACTTAGGTACCAAAGTGGGAGGAGCAATGCATAAGATAGACAATTGGAAAGAGGTTATCGAAAAGGTTCAAAAGAGACTGTCAAAGTGGAAAATGAAAGCTCTATCGATTGGCGGTCGTCTCACTCTCCTCAAATCTGTTCTAGGTTCCATACCAATCTTTCACATGTCCATTTATAAAGTGCCAGCAATGGTCCTTAAGAAATTGGAATCAATTCGCTGCCATTTCTTTAATGGCCATGAAAATAATAAACCAAGGGCTTCATGGGTCAAGTGGAGCAGTGTTGTTGCCACGAAGGAAAAAGGGGGTCTTGGTGTGGCGAGTCTGTATGGGTTGAATCGTGCTCTGATTTTAAAATGGGTGTGGCGTTTTGTTACGGATAAAAACTCGCTGTGGTCCAAAGTTATTACATCTATTCATGGAGTAGATGGTGGTTTAGGTAAAGAGTCGAAGACATTTCGTCGTTCTTGCTGGTTGCATATAGTTAACGAAGTCAGAATCCTCAAAGAGAAGGGTATAGATTTTTTTGATTTTCTCAAATTGAAGGTGGGCGATGGCAGATCAACTCGGTTTTGGAAGGATAATTGGCGGGATATTGGTGTTCTCAGTGATAGATTCCCTCGTATTTTTGCTCTCGAAAATTGCAAGAATGTCACTATTCAGGCTAAGTTGGAAGACACCAGTTTTGAGGCTTCTTTGAGGCGTTCAGTTAGAGGAGGAGTTGAACAGTCTCAACTTAATGCTATCAAAGACGAAATTCGTGAAGTTTCTTTAGTTCCTCGACTGGATAGATATAGGTGGTCCCTTAGTAATGATGGTAGTTTTTCTGTGAGTTCTTTGCGAAAGAAGATTGACAACCACTTTTCCCAGAATGCGAGCCATATGACTAGGTGGGTGAGGTATGTCCCTATTAAAATTAACATCTTAGCTTGGAAAATTAGGCTCGATGCATTGCCTTCTAGATTTAATCTTTCTCGTCGGGGTTTGGATATTGCTTCTCTAGCTTGCCCTATTTGTGACAACAACCCGGAAACGACTTCTCACTTGTTTTTTAGATGTTCGTTGGCTGATCAGTTATACTACAAGATTGCTAGATGGTGGGACGTTGCATATGTAGGTTTTAATAATTTCGAAGAGTGGTTGGATTGGTTGCATGCAGTTCGTCTTCCGTCGAGGTTAAAAAGTATGCTGGAAGGGGTGTTTTATACTACTTGGTGGATCCTTTGGACTTTCCGGAATAAGAAGATTTTTGATAGAAAGCTTCCTTCGAAGTCTTTGTTATTAGAGGATATTATGTCTAGCTCGTTTAATTGGTGTAAGTTTAGATGTAATGCTTCGTTCACTTGGAACGATTGGCTGAAAAATCCTTATTTAATTTCTTTGTAATTCTAGCTCCTTGCTAGTCTTTTTAATAAAATCGCCGTTCAAAAAAAAAAAATCCTGATCGGACAAGAAAGGTTGTGAGTACCGTTGATGCAAGAAAGGTTGGGAGTACCGTTGATGCACCAATCATACGACTTGACATGATATTTCAACAACTCAGCTCAAGTCCTTCAACAAATGTTAACAAAGCGGATTCAACAACAACAACGTCAATGAATGAGGTGAATACAGAGAAGATGCAGAATCCAGAGGTTTAGACAAATACTGAGATTACAATCAGTAAACCTGCTAAGAAAAGCAACTTGGATTTTGAAACCAAAGATGTTCATGCAATAAAATACAATATATCGAAAGCAAAAGAGCGATGCTTGGAACATTTAAGCTTACTTCAGTCACACCTTCATATTCTTTCAAAAGACGAATTCAAAGGCACTCACGTCAAAATCGGATACAAATGGGTATTCATTCTACTATTTGGTCAAGATGTTGACATTCATAAGAACATACTAAATATGGATCAACTTCACATACAACTTGACAAAGATGAATTTTAATAGGATGAATCAATGGCAGCCTTATTAGTTCTAAACAAGCAGTTATGGCAGTTCATTGACTCAATGGTCTCTACAAACTATGATCGAGAGTTCACAAGCCCCTACTTTGTAAAATACACTCTCGTAGATCTTCAAGCGTTCAAAGAGACACTTCTTCAACACATGAGTAATATATATAAGTCCATTGCTGAAAGAACACGTCACAAAAGACAATTTGAAAGAAGGGTGAATAGAAGACTGATGTAGACGAAAGTGAGTAATGTAGATCATATTAAAGCATTGGATGCTTCTTTGATTGTCACAAAAAGCAGCGGGATAGAATTAGAAAAGCAGAATACCAACAATAGCTCAGGGAATGATACAGAAGCCGATGATGCAGCTAGCAGACCCTATATGATGATGAGCTAATGGTTGAGGTAAAATTAACTGCTGGTTTAAAGATTCATGAGCTCAAAATTATTTTAGTTCAAAAGACAAAAGATTTTGAGGATGCCAAACTCGAATTTTCAAAGAAAACGGACAAATTTGAAGCTTATTTTGAAAAAGTTGAAAAAGAAAACGTTGTTCTTGAACAAAAATTAGATCATAAGTGTTGGAAACTCACTTTATGTGACTACATTTAAGAATTCCCATTAGTTATCATAGTCACACACGCTTAGACTAGACTAGGTTCGATGTATAGTTTAAGGTGCGTGTGTGACTATATATACCCCTCCTTAGCTTCCAAGGAGGGGTGTTGCTTGTCATTTGTTCATTTCAATACATTTTACATCTTTACATTCAACCTGTCTTCTCTCTCTCTCTCTCTAAACCAACAATGGCTACCACCACCATATTCCACCATGTTAGACCACCGGATCATAAATAGCAAATCCTCATTTGGCATCAGAGCCTCGGTTCCATCCTTGGATCGTGTTTATGCTTTCGATTTAGGTGGTCTAAAATTTTTTTGTGTGTCTCGTTATATAAATTTTTTTTTGGTCCGTATGTCTAGTTTGTTGTCACGATGGTGTTAATGGTTTCATTTCTATGGAAACATTGCACTAATTTTGTCACTGGTTGCTCATATCCATTATTCATAAAACTTTTTGTCCTTGTCTGTCATTTGTTTGTCATCAGTCAAAAACAGATTCATCCATGGTCAATTTGAGTTTTTAGTGGTCAAAAGTTATCTTGTTGTTTTTGATATTCAAAATTTGGTCAAAAGTGATTTCTGGCTTAATTTTTGATCTGGTAGTTTTTCTGGGTTTATCTTGTTGTTTTTGATGATAAAATTACCCAGAAAATATTCAGAGTACCAGTCCCGGATTTTCAGGAACAAGGACTACTCGTGGATAAGGTTTCAGCTTCAGGATTCATCGCATTGACTGCGATGGTACCATTGCGATGGGTACCATCGTGATGGGTCCTAGTTTACACTGCGATGGGACTTCGACTGCGATGGACTCTACATCTTGACTGCGATGGGTCAACGCTTTAGACTGCGATGGGTCAAAGTCTTTGACTGCGATGGACTCTCATTGCGATGGGTTCCATCGTAATGGGTCCAAAGTCTTTGACTGCGATGGACTCTCATTGCGATGGGTTCCATCGTAATGGGTCCAAGGTCTAGACTGCGATGGACTCCTTGTTGACTTTGACTACGATGGGACTTCTTAGACTACGATGGATTTGTTTTACTTTGACTACGATGGACTATATAATGTTTGACTGCGATGGTTGAATATTTGAATATGATGCAGTTTAAATCTTTCATGACCATGACTATGTTGTTTAGACTTAACACTTGACTGAATCCATCTCAACCGAGTCAACTCGGTAATTACCAAGTTGACTCAGTTCACTCACTGAGTTGACTCGACATCCAACCTTATATCACCACAACTCCATAATCAAAACCACAAAACTAACTTAGTCCCATCGTCACCTAACCCATCTAAATCAGAACTTGACTCAAACAGTAACTAGAATATGATCTGAGATTCAGTTTCAGTTTCGGTTACATCTTTTAAGATGAGTCAAGATCTTAGTTGATCCACCCAACTCGAAACAGCAATCATCATAGATCTATATTTATGGTAACACTACTTCTATATTCGAAATCAATATTTGATTCATAACAAGTTTGTTAAATCAATGTTTTATTTCGGTATCTCACACAAAAACCGACATGCAACACCTACCTGAGATCATCAAACTGACCTTGAAGCCAAACTCGTTTTTATCTCTTCATGGGTTTCGTCTATCCTTTGAAGATAGGTTCGATTCGTTAAGAAATAATGAGTTCGATTGGCTAATTTCTTTAGACAGATTGGATGTTAGTGAGATCTAGTGTATTCGGTGGTGTTGCTATGTATGATTGGGATTGATTTTGTATATAAGATGAGATGGGGTATTAGATGAGATCAGTTTTTCATCTGATGGTGAAGTTTTTCATCTGATGGTGATTGGTTTCTTCAGTGGCTGAGAAGTTAATGAAGAAGATGGACGGAGGTTTCTATGTGGGAGGGTGAGGAGATGAAGGTGTACAGGACGGAGAGTTCTAGGTGTTGGCTGCGAATGAAAAAAGATTAGTGAGTGAAATTAGGTTAGTTATAACCTAAATTTAGGGTGAGTGTGATGGACTGGGTTATGGAAAGCTGATGGGCCATGGACCAAGACACATGTCTATTTAACAAGTTTGGAAAATAGACCGTATGTTAAGTGTTTTATGGGCCGTGTGTATTAAGTGTGAATACACAATTTGATTTGTTAAACTTTATTCATACACACAATTTTTTTTAAAAACATTTTTTAAATAAATTTTGTGTGTATTAAGTTTTACTTTGGTCATCATCGGGACGAGACAACAAAGTGACGCGACAAAAAGACGTGACAATTGTGACGAGACCAAGAAAAATGGGCAATGTTTTTAGTGGCTACGGATTCGTTTGATCGGGTATTAATTACGTGACGTTGAAGACGGATTTTTTGAAGGCGTGTACTTATTTTATCTTTCAAAGATAACTTGCTCGTGCTTCATATTAGAATGCAGACTTGTTTATCTGGTTTCCGGGTTCGGGGTGGTTGGTTGATAACTCGGATAACTATCACTTAAAGGGGTTACATTGTTGTACTCAGTGTCACGCGCTTAGTCGACGTGGATAATTTCAAGAGGTGTTGTGCTTATAGACTTCTTCAGTGATGCATTGAGTACTTAGAGATTTCTCCACCGTTCTTCATTCAACAATAGTGCAAGCTTAAGTCACAAGATCGAAGGATTTTTATTCAGCTTCATGTTTGATGTATCTGGTTTATTCAATCAGTGGTCACTTCAAATTGCTTTCAAGTGGGTTGGTAAAGGTGGCCATGGAGAGTTTATGAGAAGAGATTTTCGATCAACAGCTGATTCTCACAAAATATATAATTCAGCTTACTTATTATTCTCACGAGATTTCAGGTTCATGTGCGTACAGTTTATTGATGGTTCCGAGTCTCGAAACCATCAAGGGGGAAGAAGAAGACACATTAAACGCACAACGAGTACACGTGATGAACTTCATACCTTCTTTTGATTTGAAGACATTCCGGGATGACATTTGTCATTGCCGCAGAGAAAATCAGTGTTTTAACTCGTGGCGATATCAATCTCTAAACTAACACTACTGATTTGAAGTTTAATTGTTTGATTGTTGCAATTAAACATCATCATTATCCTATATGCATTCCCGGGACTTAATTGACTCTGGTGCATCTCCGGAAGAAGATATGTGAATTTCCGGGACTTAATTGACTCTGGTGTTACGATGCCAACTTCATGAATGGGATAAAGTGTCCACTTCAGTATTTGAGCTTCATAATTGGGATTGATTTACCTTCTTCAACTATGTGGTGGAAGAAATGTCTTGATTCTTTCTGGTATGCATAACTTGAACTCTCAGGGGGAAGAAAAATTCAGAAGAATTATTCAAACGTGAGAAGAGAAGTTGTTGATCTACTTGGTGTACCCCTTACTTTCAATCCCTCTTAGCAACGTTATCATGTTATATGATGGGATTTGTCGTTAGATTCCGCTGTGCGCTTAATCATTTTAAGCTTTATTGAAAGCTTTGAAGTTGCTTACGAGGATTGTCGATTTAGGGGGAAGCTATTTAAAAGCTTCTACATCAAGTTTATGTGGCATGAATTAGGGGGAAGCTAATTCAGAAGCTTATCCTTAACCAGAAGTATATGGGTTACTTAGCTAGTGCCGTTACAGTATTTCTTCTTCAAGTTACTTTAAAGATGAGTCGTTTTGAAGACGAAGGCCTCAGAAGACTTCATCAGCATTGGATGCTTCATGAAAGCTCTTGTTCTTAATCATTTTGTACTTGTTAGGAAGAATATTGTAAGGAATTCTACACGTCGTCCCATGGGGGAAGATTGTTGGAAACTCACTGTAAAACCCGCATGCTTTTACCATGAATAGTGCCCTTAAGATCGTACGTCATAGATTAAAACTTACCTTATTTAGTATTGATCACATTCATGTGCTAATAATCAAGCAAGTGCATACGTGTATGACATGACAAGTATCGATTACGTACGAAATCATGATAAACAGTTAATAAATATATCTTGTGAACATAATTAAATCATGATCACCATTTAAGATACGAACTATAATAATTACGTAAATACATATAATATTATTACGAGCGTTAAGTTACGAAAAACGACACGATAGAATAAACAGAAACACTTTAAACACGAGCACGTTTAACCACGAACGAACACAAAACATCGGGACACGAGAAAGGTACGGGTACCCCATGTGGGGCCCCCATACCCACGGCACACATACAAGAAATGGGCTTAGCCCATGGACTTTACAAGTAAAGGGGGGGTAAAGAGTTAAACATGTTTTCATTTTTCATTTTCAAGAAATAAACACAAAAACCCTAAAAGAGTTTTTTCTCCTCTCCTTTTTCTCCTTTTGTGCCGCCACCTAAACACCACCATTGGAGGGTGTTTGTTTGATTTTGATCTTAAAAACAAGTGTTAGAAACCGTGTTTGTTCATCCTTTTTCCAAGCTACATAGTGGTATACCTTTCTAACCCTTCTTTTTAATTCTTTTTAATTCTTTTAATCTTTGATTATTTTCATGAACATGTTATTATTTTTCTTATAAAAACAAGGTAATTAATCATTGATCTAACATGTTTTGGTATTAATTAAAATCAAAGAATGATTTATAAGGGTGTTTGTTTTTGGCCGCCTAGCAAACAAACCCGAGGGGGGGTTTGGTTTGCTATTGCCGCCACCACCAAGACCATATTTGGTCTTGGTTGGCTCATGTGGGACCCACGGCAGTAAGGAGACACATGTGCCCCGGGTTTGGCTCGGGGTACGGTGTCGAATTCATGCCCGATTCATGGTTCGTTGGTTAAATCATGATCTATGTTACATGTAAATTTTATGAATTATGAACTTAGGATATAATTAATTAATAACATGAAATATTAATTAAATCATGACTTAGGCTATTTTAATTATTAGTTTATCATGACATTAATTTAACCTAAGTATTTTATGTTATAAGTTATAATTAATTAATTATTAAAAACATGCCTATAATTAATTAATTTAGACATGACTTAGGTTATATTATTATTAATAATAATACACATTTTAACCTAAGTATTTTCATTTCATTTTAATTAAAACATGTTATACTTTAATTAAAATGCTTAACCTATAGTTTAATTAAAATACATGAAATAATAATTAAACTATACACTATATCATATGACTTAAGAAATAAGCTTATAACACTTACACTTATATGTTAGCTTATGTAATCAGCTTAATTCTAATTATGGAAACTTCTATTTATAGAAACTTAATTAAATAAGGCAACTAATCTAATTATGGAAACCTTCTATATATGGAAATCAATCTATTTCAGGCAGCTAATCTAATCATGGAAACCTTCTATATATGGAAACTTATTTAATTAAGGCAGCTGATCTATTTTTGGAAACTTTCTATTTTTAGAAACTAATCTATTTTAAGCAGTAAATTCTATTTTAGGAAACTTTCTATATTTGGAAACTTTCTATTTTTGGAAACTTTCTATTTTTGGAAACTTTCTATTTTTGGTAACTTTCTATTTTTGGAAACTTTCTATTTTTGGAAACTTTCTATTTTTGGAAACTTTCTATTTTTGGAAACCTGCTATTTTTGGAAAGTTACTTATTATTACACAGCAAGTTTTAATAATACATGAAATACCAGTAATACTTAATCAGATTAATCAGAATACAAGATAAACACAGTTTAAGGCTTTAAACAGTAAATCATGACCTAAAACATACAAAGTAAGCTAAGACGTGACATAAAACCAGGTACGTAATCAGTTAATCGATACTTATACACGTGTGTATTCATGTAGCGTTAGTGATCCAGAAGTAGGAGTCTTTCTTCCGTTCATTCACTGGACTTGAGGTACGGATTTCCCGTCCTTTCAGTATGGACATTCTTTCCTTATTAGGACTTCCCCGTATGCAGCCAACTGTTTTCCCCAGCATTTGTTTTATTGTTTTGAACTGCTTATGTTTAATTAGCATAATCTATAGCCATATACAAGCATGACCAGTTTCACCTAGTTATGGAGGTACCATAACCATAACATTGGAGGCACCAATGTTATGACTTCCCCACGGCGGAGTGATTGCTCGTGGCGTCCCTTTTCAGTTTTGGCCATATTATTATATCAGGTGGGGCGTATGGGTGCATCCTAGTTACATGTTTTATTCAGTATATCATGGTGAATGTGGTGTGTGCCTTGCATCCTTCACAAGGAGTTGATCCCTCCTACCCAAACCAGTATATTAATTAGAGGCATCCCCTCTAATCAGCATGATGAGGTCACCCCTCCAAGTATTCATGCACGTGACCTTTTCATGACCTATATGGGCTATGGTATATATATGTTAAAACAGTTTTCATAAGATAAACATAAGGCTTTTCAAACTATAAGACCAGTTTTCTCAATACTTACTCAGTCTACTCAGAACTATGTCTTCCGCTGTTATATGTTACATGCTTATCCTATTTCATGTTATATTGTATATCCGTGCACTGAGCGTTTTGCTCAGCCGTTACTTTCCTTTCCATGTCCCAAAACGGCAGGTACCCAAGACTCGAGCATTTGGAGGACATGCATAGGATGGAAGCTGCCATAGACTTCTTCTCCTGTTTCCTTCATATATTTATGCTTGTTTAGTCTTTCATTCAGTTCATTTACTTTGTTATGTTTTGGGCTTATGTTTGGGAACCGATGTTTGATTCCGGTTTTTCCTATGGTCATGTATGTTTTACTACATATTACCTTGCATGCTTTGATGACACGCCATAATTACGCGTGACATTCCATTTATCAAAATGGGGTGTTACAATTATGGTATCAGAGCCAAGGCTTCGACCTGTAGGCTATAAAACTCGACCTGTGACTAGTGGGTAGTCACCAGGAGCTTCCTAAGCCAACGTTTGTTATTCCACGTATTGATGTTTCAGCGCGTTGTTGTTTTAACCATTATGTTTTCAGCACCTTTTGTTTTAGCCATGACGTTTTCAGCACCTTGTTGTTTTCACCATGATGTTTTCACCAGTATCGTCTTACTAATATGGAATGAACAACCGTCATCCATGCTTAGTTATGTGTCATTGTCTATGCATGATGTTCCTTGTGAACTGTGACGATGTGGACTGACCCCAGTAGTTCATAATTTTCACATAAAATTTTTTCTGTTAAGTTTTGACAATGACTTTTAATTATTATGTTTCATGCATTCATGCATTTATATCATATGTCATCTGTTGCAGGAATTTTGACTAAGTAATGGTTGGTACAGGACTGGCCCTATTTAGTCGCATGTGCTTTTATCGAAACTTTTAACTTTGGGACCGACCCATAGGCGTCCCCTCGCCATGTCTTTTGTTTTGGAACCGACCCATAGGCGTTCCCTCGCACATATAAAGGTTTTATAAACTACATTACGCATTCATGCACTGTTTTTCTTGCATAAAATTTTTCTCATGATTTAAATTGGCATAAAATTTTTTTTTTCATGTCCCATCATAAGTTATTATGTTCTTATGTCAAGTATGCCTTCATACTGTCATGGTTAACTTCAGTTTCATGCTGATTATGTTATACACTTCTTCGTAATAGATGGTTTCATGTTTCCTCATGATAATTCCGTCTTCATGTTGATTATGTTTCACGCCTCTTTTGTTATTTAAGTTGTCCTGCAAGACATTGTTAGATTTCTTGAATCATGCTTTCATGATAGTCATGGTTGGTTTTCATTGATCATGCTGTCAGGCAAATCATCGTTGAATTTTGTGTAACCACACTTTAGCGTTTCTCTATGCAACCAGAATGACGTCTATGCTAATACTGCCAGGTTATCATGATGGTTTTCCTAACCGTTTAACCGGTTTACTTTCCTTAAATCAGGACAAATGATCGAGCCCATACCGATCATTTCATGTGCATTCCATGTGTACTCCACGTACCGTATTTCATGTGTATTACATGTACCTTAATCCATGTGTATTCCACTTGCAATACTTCACAAGTATTCGCTAGTCGATTCTAAATCATCTCAGGCGTATGTTCACTTACTGATATTCTACAAGATTGTCGATGCCGCTCATAGCTTGGAGATGTTACTGAAGGTTGATGCTGCTGATGTTGGGAGACGCTACGAGATGCTGATGCTGATGCTGTTCACAACCGGAGATCCTAAAAGACGAAGACAAAGGCGTCGGAGCAAAGCAATTGGACGAGAAGATGCTTCACCATCAGACAATTCCCATCAATCATTGTCCCAAATTCATAGTTACATGTCACATGTCGTTCGGCTGTCATTTCAGCCATGTGAGTGCAAACCTGTACCAGCCGGCCACTCAGCTAAATAGTTACATGAGTCACGGTCATGAGAATGACCGTCAGGGAACCGACAGACAAGATGATAGTAACCACTACTATGACAGCAACTATCCTAGAAATCGCAACCGAGGCTCCGGCCACGGACGTGATCAGACATACAAATGATCAGTAGTCCAACCGATCCGCCAATTCTGGCATATTAACCTAATATTTGTAGTTCTAATTGTTTCACATCTCGAGACACATGTCAAGACATCAGTCAAGACACATGTCTCACGTATACTTTCTGAGGACACATGTCAAGATACCAGTCAAGACATATGTCACGCTTACATTTCTCAAGACACGAGTCAAGACGCATGACTCACGTCTGATTATGGAACATTTCTAAGAAATTCAGGGTACCCTCCAAGGGTATATCTATGTTGTTGTGCCATGTATTAATCAGGCCACAAGAATTTCAATACCATTATCGGCGCATCAGTGAGAACTGTCACGTTGCCGATGTCACTTTCATTTCTTTCACCATAGTTCATATATTCATAACCATGATGGACGCCTTTCGTATTCCCACGCATAAGAAGGTTTTCCTTCAGCTTAATGATAAGATCCAAGCTGCTAACGCATTTCCTCGGACAGACACGAGGTGAATTTTATCCTAATTATGTACTATGAACACCACACCATGCTATGATTCCTAATTATGTACAGTAATGTTCAGGCTCCTGAATACATTCAGCTTGATTTTCCATCAGGAAAATCTGTACAATTATCTATGCTTTTCAAGCACGTGCTTTGTTAGCCATAATTGCTAAAATTTTCTAGCTGTCAGTAACACACGACTACTAAGGTCCTTTTACGCATAACCAACGGATTATTCCAAAATTGTTCCTTACACTCCAGAAGAACCTTCTAGGAGAAGGATGGTACCATGAGATTATGTGTCGACTACCGTCGACTTAAACAAATCACCATTCATGACCGTTATTCTCCTCCACGTATTGACGACATGTCCAATCAACCGTATAGTTTTAATCACTTTTCCAAGATCGAACTCATGAACAAGTTGCCAATAGTGACGGGTGAAGAGCAGGACATGTCCATGACTGCTATTCGTGTACGAACTCGGTAATGCTAGAGTTATGATTTTGGAGTAGTCTCATCAATGCTCCAACAGCATTATGGACTTAATAAATTGTGTTTCCATTAACTCCTAAACAAATTCATCAGCATTTTCATTGAGGATAACCTGATTTCATTTAAGCCTAGAGAAGAACAGGAAGACCATATCTGCACTATGTTGCAAATTCTTGACAAGAGAAATTTTACCCTAGAAATTTTCCAATATCAATTTTGTTTGATTACAGTGACACGCTGAATCACATGGGTTCCTACGGTTAATCTTACCATGACTCTGCTTATGCGTAAAGGAGAGAACCCTACACTACATTAGGTGTTCTAGGAAATCCTACGCTAGGAGAAGTCTGATTCAAAGACTAAGAGTTTCGTAACCTTCTATGTATCAAGTTTCTACGAAGCAGGATACAGTTACGTTCATATCTTCATACCTGTTATACAAACAGGCTAAGATAGGACACCAACAGACGGGTATGTTTTCATCATATGAAATTGTGAATCGAAAAGGGACAAGATCTCCATGGATTTTAGTTACCAGATTTCAGCAAACTCAGAAGAAGCATGATGCTATCTGGGTTATTGTCAACAGTTTGATCAAGTCTGCAGAATCCTTACATCCGTACGGATTTCAGAACCAACAGATTGAACGAACATGTTCCATCTAAGGCTCATCCGATCACTTGGCAATCCCTCAGCTATCGGGTCAGACAAAGATTCGTAATTGTACTCCTAACTTACTTCACGTCTTCATTCTAATTCCACGACTTGCTTTCGCGCTCACGTTCATGACACTATTCATGTTCATGATCGTATTTTGGCTTACGATTTTACGTTCATTTCTTTTCTCATTCTGGGAAGTTGCAAGAACTTGAGAGACCAGACCCAAGTTTAGTATAACTCTCCATCATCAGATAGACGTTTCACGTCATATTCCACGTCTCACCTTGTAGCGTTTGGCGTTACCGCCATTATATTCTATGATCACGATATGTCTCACATGTCATGTTCATTCCACGTTCCTCATATCATGATTAAGATATGTTACACTATCATGGATCACGATATGTTTACTCATACTACACTCGCCATATCTCCACGTAGCACGTTCAAAAATTTTCACGTATCACGTTCAGAATTTTTCCACGTACTACGTTTCTTTATGTCTCGCGCATCGTTTCTAATTATCAGTTCAGTCAGATTGTCTCGCATCGTAACGTTTCAGTTACCCTTGCAAGTTAACTCTTTTTCCTCAATCGAATTTAGGGGACCTACCTTCCGTTGATAACCAAGAATTTCTTCGTATTCCAAGTCAAGGTCAGGAGGACCAAGATTTATCATTTGTGTCAAGATTTTCTGAAGGAACCGTTCCAAGAGGGAGGCCACTTGGAAACGGACAAGTTCATCCGGACTTCTTATCCATTTTTCTCTTATCGATTATATATGTCCTTTCAGTCACGTCACGTTCCATGTCTTTTCAAGACATGTCACGTTCCACGTTCCCTTCTACCATGTCACTTTCATTTCCGTTATTTCGCATACCCTTTCCAGTTTGATTCGGGTATGTTTCGCTTCCAGTTACTTTATCTATAATTCGGGGACGAATTATTCTTTTAGGGGGGAAGAATTGTAAAACCCGCATGCTTTTACCATGAATAGTGCCCTTAAGATCGTACGTCATAGATTAAAACTTACCTTATTTAGTATTGATCACATTCATGTGCTAATAATCAAGCAAGTGCATACGTGTATGACATGACAAGTATCGATTACGTACGAACTCATGATAAACAGTTAATAAATATATCTTGTGAACATAATTAAATCATGATCACCATTTAAGATACGAACTATAATAATTACGTAAATACATATAATATTATTACGAGCGTTAAGTTACGAAAAACGACACGATAGAATAAACAGAAACACTTTAAACACGAGCACGTTTAACCACGAACGAACACGAAACATCGGGACACGAGAAAGGTACGGGTACCCCATGTGGGGCCCCCATACCCACGGCACACATACAAGAAATGGGCTTAGCCCATGGACTTTACAAGTAAAGGGGGGGGTAAAGAGTTAAACATGTTTTCATTTTTCATTTTCAAGAAATAAACACAAAAACCCTAAAAGAGTTTTTTCTCCTCTCCTTTTTCTCCTTTTGTGCCGCCACCTAAACACCACCATTGGAGGGTGTTTGTTTGATTTTGATCTTAAAAACAAGTGTTAGAAACCGTGTTTGTTCATCCTTTTTCCAAGCTACATAGTGGTATACCTTTCTAACCCTTCTTTTTAATTCTTTTTAATTCTTTTAATCTTTGATTATTTTCATGAACATGTTATTATTTTCTTATAAAAACAAGGTAATTAATCATTGATCTAACATGTTTTGGTATTAATTAAAATCAAAGAATGATTTATAAGGGTGTTTGTTTTTGGCCGCCTAGCAAACAAACCCGAGGGGGGGTTTGGTTTGCTATTGCCGCCACCACCAAGACCATATTTGGTCTTGGTTGGCTCATGTGGGACCCACGGCAGCAAGGAGACACATGTGCCCCGGGTTTGGCTCGGGGTACGGTGTCGAATTCATGCCCGATTCATGGTTCGTTGGTTAAATCATGATCTATGTTACATGTAAATTTTATGAATTATGAACTTAGGATATAATTAATTAATAACATGAAATATTAATTAAATCATGACTTAGGCTATTTTAATTATTAGTTTATCATGACATTAATTTAACCTAAGTATTTTATGTTATAAGTTATAATTAATTAATTATTAAAAACATGCCTATAATTAATTAATTTAGACATGACTTAGGTTATATTATTATTAATAATAATACACATTTTAACCTAAGTATTTTCATTTCATTTTAATTAAAACATGTTATACTTTAATTAAAATGCTTAACCTATAGTTTAATTAAAATACATGAAATAATAATTAAACTATACACTATATCATATGACTTAAGAAATAAGCTTATAACACTTAGACTTATATGTTAGCTTATGTAATCAGCTTAATTCTAATTATGGAAACTTCTATTTATAGAAACTTAATTAAATAAGGCAACTAATCTAATTATGGAAACCTTCTATATATGGAAATCAATCTATTTCAGGCAGCTAATCTAATCATGGAAACCTTCTATATATGGAAACTTATTTAATTAAGGCAGCTGATCTATTTTTGGAAACTTTCTATTTTTAGAAACTAATCTATTTTAAGCAGTAAATTCTATTTTAGGAAACTTTCTATGTTTGGAAACTTTCTATTTTTGGAAACTTTCTATTTTTGGAAACTTTCTATTTTTGGTAACTTTCTATTTTTGGAAACTTTCAATTTTTGGAAACTTTCTATTTTTGGAAACTTTCTATTTTTGGAAACCTGCTATTTTTGAAAAGTTACTTATTATTACACAGCAAGTATAATAATACATGAAATACCAGTAATACTTAATCAGATTAATCAGAATACAAGATAAACACAGTTTAAGGCTTTAAACAGTAAATCATGACCTAAAACATACAAAGTAAGCTAAGACGTGACATAAAACCAGGTACGTAATCAGTGAATCGATACTTATACACGTCTGTATTCATGTAGCGTTAGTGATCCAGAAGTAGGGGTCTTTCTTCCGTTCATTCACTGGACTTGAGGTACGGATTTCCCGTCCTTTCAGTATGGACATTCTTTCCTTATTAGGACTTCCCCGTATGCAGCCAACTGTTTTCCCCAGCATTTGTTTTATTGTTTTGAACTGCTTATGTTTAATTAGCATAATCTATAGCCATATACAAGCATGACCAGTTTCACCTAGTTATGGAGGTACCATAACCATAACATTGGAGGCACCAATGTTATGACTTCCCCACGGCAGAGTGATTGCTCGTGGCGTCCCTTTTCAGTTTTGGCCATATTATTATATCAGGTGGGGCGTATGGGTGCATCCTAGTTACATGTTTTATTCAGTATATCATGGTGAATGTGGTGTGTGCCTTGCATCCTTCACAAGGAGTTGATCCCTCCTACCCAAACCAGTATATTAATTAGAGGCATCCCCTCTAATCAGCATGATGAGGTCACCCCTCCAAGTATTCATGCACGTGACCTTTTCATGACCTATATGGGCTATGGTATATATATGTTAAAACAGTTTTCATAAGATAAACATAAGGCTTTTCAAACTATAAGACCAGTTTTCTCAATACTTACTCAGTCTACTCAGAACTATGTCTTCCGCTGTTATATGTTACATGCTTATCCTATTTCATGTTATATTGTATATCCGTGCACTGAGCGTTTTGCTCAGCCGTTACTTTCCTTTCCATGTCCCAAAACGGCAGGTACCCAAGACTCGAGCATTTGGAGGACATGCATAGGATGGAAGCTGCCATAGACTTCTTCTCCTGTTTCCTTCATATATTTATGCTTGTTTAGTCTTTCATTCAGTTCATTTACTTTGTTATGTTTTGGGCTTATGTTTGGGAACCGATGTTTGATTCCGGTTTTCCCTATGGTCATGTATGTTTTACTACATATTACCTTGCATGCTTTGATGACACGCCATAGTTACGCGTGACATTCCATTTATCAAAATGGGGTGTTACACTCACTTTATGTGTCGACATTTAAGAATTCCCATTAGTTATCATAGTCACACACATTTAGACTAGACTAGGTTCGTTGTATAGTTCATGTTGTGTGTGTGGCTATATATACCCCTCCTTAGCTTCCAAGGAGGGGTGTTGCTTGTCATTTGTTCATTTCAATACATTTTACATCTTTACATTCAACCTCTCTTCTCTCTCTCTCTCTAAACCAACAATGGCTACCACCACCATATTCCACCATGTTAGACCACCGGATCATAAATAGCAAATCCTCATTAAGATTCAAGATTCTAAAGTAGAAAAAGAACATTTTGTGAAACAATTTAACTTGTTAAAATCAAAGTTGGCTTCTCAAATTCAAAGTCCTTAGCCTGCTTCATTAAGTGAAATATATGTGCAACCTATCGACATTATAGAAAGTAATGAAGCGAATGTTAATCACGACATGGCTGTATTTGACACTATGAATGGTAAGGTCATCGTTTAGGTACTCCTTTCCCAGTAGATGCTTAATCATCATCGAGATATACCTTGCATAACAAATATTCACTAATCTGTTCTTTTTCCTTTGTTAATTAACTTGGTAGGAAGGTCAAAGTACAGAAGATTTGTTATCCCAATGTCCAACCCCCATATCAAACTATATGCAATGGCCTGCTGGGTTGCATTCATCTGATCATGAAATCCCTGATTTCCACCCAGACATTTTACCACATACAACATCAGAGCCCTCCAAATCGGTGAAAATATTTCATTTTAACCGGAGACTTCTTGATGAAGGGTTTAGATGAAAATGGTTTATTATCATCATCAACAAGTCTCGAGTTGATAGTACTTATTTCAGTCTCTTTCTTTGGAACAGAATCAACATCATCACTAACCTTAAATCCAATAACTTTAGAAAAATCATTGAGATCAAAGGTTAAGGTTTTATAACATCAAGATAGGTTGAAAGAAACGATGTTAGTGCTTGTATCCACTTCAACACAATACCAAAATTCCCTTAGGTATTCATAGTAGTATGTTGATGGGGTTTCGTCAAAGTAGTGGATACACATCTGTTTTTAATAAATTTGAAGAGGGGATGGTATAAAGCGTTTGAATGATCAAGAAGAGCTATGGATTTGTTGTGATCAATCTTACCATCCCCAACCCCAAAATCAATGTTTGAAGCAACATTCACAAAAACCCTGTTTGTTTGAGAAGATGAAATGGAAGCCATTGTCGAAAGGTTTGAGAGTTTTTCTATTATTAAAGAGAGAAAATGTATGTGTGTTTTGGTTTGATAAAAGTGACAAAGAATGTTCATGAAGGGTTATTAGTCAAAAGATTTTTAAACGTTTGGGATCCGTATTAAATGAAAAGGGAAAAGATTTTGCAGAACGTGGGACCCCTTGACCCTTTGTGTAAATAGTTGTCCCTTAATTGAATATGGGAATATTTTTCGTCTAACTTCAATGTAACTACTTACCTACATTAAATTCATTTAATACTGTAGTTAGAGATCATTTAGAGATTTTAATTAGAGACATCTTTTTCAATATTGAGCATACCCAGATCAACGACCAATCTAGTAAAACATGGCTCAGCCAAAGGTTTTGTAAAAAAGTTAGCGAGCTGGTATTCTATGGGTATAAAATGCAACTCAATATCACCTTTTAAAATGTGGTCTCGTATGAAATGATATTTGATGTCAATATGTTTGGTTCTAGAATGAAGGACCGGATTGTTTGAGATGGCTATGGTGCTAGTGTTGTCACATAGTATTGGCACCTTGTCATAAAGAATATCATAGTCAGCTAGCCGATTCTTCATCCAAATAACTTGAGCATAACATCCAGCGACAACAACATATTCGGCTTTAGCTGATGGCATGGCCACTTTGTTTTTCGTTTTGGCAATCCAACATACTAACTTTCCTCTAAGTATTTGACAGCTCCCTGAAGTGCTTTTCCTATCGGGGAAACATCCTTCATAGTCTGAATCTGATTGGGCCTTGAGATCAAATTCAAATCCATTTGCATACCAGAGACCAAGTGAGGGTGTTCCTTTGATATTCTTTAAAATTCTTTTAACAACTACAAGGTGGGATTCCTTGGGGTTAGCTTGTACCTAGCACAAAGGCTTGTGGAGAATTGAATGTCTAGTCTACTCGGTGTAAGATAAATTAGCGACCTTATCATGTCTCCGAATATGGTCTCATTTATAGAGACCCCTGATTCATCTCCCAAATTATTAGGAGGAAGCATGGGGCATTTCACTGAGGCATAGTCAACCATATCATATTTCTTGAGTAAATCCTTAACATACTTTTCTTGGGAAATAGAAATTCCTTTGGAACTTTTGCTTGATTTGAAAACCTAGAAAGAAATGTTAATTCAACCATCATACTTATTTCATATTTTTTAGTAATTAACTTTGCAAATTGTTTTCAAACAGTTTCATTTGTTGACCCAAAAATAATATCATCCACATATATTTGTACTATAATGACATCACCTTTAGAATTGTAAGTAAACAGAGTGTTGTTAATGGTACCTCTAACAAATTTTTCTATTTAGACTTTAGAAAGAATTTCATACCAGGATCTGGGTGCTCGTTTCAGTCCATAGAGCGCCTTGTCCAATTTACACACATAGTCAGGATGTTCACTGCTTTCAAAACCAGGTGGCTGATAGACATACACTTCTTCATCCAACTTCCTATTGAGAAATGAATTGTTGACATCCATCTAATAAACCTTAAACCCTATATAAGTTGCATAAGCCATAAAGATCAAGATGGATTCAAGTCTTGCAACTAGAGCGATGGTTTCATCATATCGATCCCTTCTTTTTGATCATACCCTAAGGCTACCAGTATTGCCTTACTCTTAAATACCCTTCTATTTTCATCCCTTTTGTTTCTAAAAATCCATTTAGTTCCAACGATAGTCTTTCTAGGAGGAGCTGTGACTAGAGTCCAGAATTTTTTTTCTTTTGAACTGTTGAGCTCTTCCTGCATGACACCAACCCATCCTTCATCCAATAAGGCCTCTTTAATATTTTTGGTTCCTCTTTAGAGAGGAAGTCAACAAACAGACATTCATTTATAGATGCAACTTTAATGGCCTTATGCTTTCTTCTGGTTGTGACCTCTTTAGAGGATTCTCCCAATATGTTCACTAGAGGGATGTTTTGATTTGTCTACCATTTAGCTTGAGGGGATGGAACAACAAGATGGTCGATTTCTCTTCCAGGAGAGACCTTGTCAATTGTTGCGGGTACAAATGCTTCATTATGACCATTGTCATCACATATGATTTCTTCATCTATGATTTCATCATCCAATCCAGAGAGAATAGTACCATACCCATCATTAGTCATTGGTTCATGTTGTTCTTGGATTTTAGACTCAACCTCTATCACTGGTGATGAGTTGGAAGGGTCAACTTTAGAGGATTTGAGTTCAAAGACCATGTTGTTGGAGATAAACGAGGTTCAAAGGCTTGAAAATAAGAAATCATCTTCTGTATATGTTTTTACTTCATTCAACTCAATCTCATCAGCCTCAGAACTTGTATACTTGATTATCTCATATTCTTCATTGAAGGTAATGTGAATTGTTTCTTCAAGTTCTTGCCTTCGTATGCTGAATACTCTGAAGGCTCTTGAGGTTGGAGAGTATCCTAGGAAGAAACCATCGTCATATTTTTCATCAATTTCCCAAAGTGATCCTTGTAGTTGTGTATGACTACAGGATACCCAAACACATGAAAATAGTTAACATATGGAGCTTATTTTTTGAATACTTCATAAGAGTTTTTCCCATGTATTTTCACAATAATCGATCTGTTCTGAGTGTAGAACGCATTGTACATAGCCTCTCCCTAGAACTGATTTGGGAGTCTCGACTCATTGAGCGTTGTTTTAGCAGCTTTGATGAGAGTGCGATTTCTTCTTTCAGTGACTTTGTTTTGTTTTGCTGTCCCCGGGGATGAGAAATTTTGTGAAATACCCTTGCTCTCACAAAACTCTCACAAGGCATGATTTTTAAACTCAGTGTCATTGTCACTTCTGATTGCCTTGACACGGCTGTCATTGAAGTTCTCAAATTTTCTAATGAAAGAAATAATGCATGCAACTGCCTTATTTTTCCTTTGAATAAAGAATACCCATGTATACCTTGAGTATTTCATCCATAATAACCAGGGTATACTTGTTATGATTGATTGTTTGAGGCTTAACATGTCCAAACAAGTCAGTGTGTAGGAGATGTAGACACTTATCAATGGAGAATGATTTGTTTTGTCTTCAAGGATGCTATGGTGTTGCTTCCCTTTTTCACAAGCTCAATAAGGCTTGTTTTTTGAGTAAGTGAGATGGGGAAGACCAATGACCAGTTTATGTCTTTCAAGTTTGTTGATGTTCTTGAAGTTGAGGTGAAAGTCTCTTATGTCACAACTAGTTTTCACTATTTAATACTTTAGCAAAGAGACATGTATTGCTTCCTTCAAGAGATGATGAAAAGTCAATGAGATACACATCTCTTCTTCTTGTAGGAATTAACACCACATCATCGTTTCGGTTGGATATTGTTCCTTGGGTCTTGGTGAACATAACATTAAAGTTTGCATCACAGAGTTGGCTGATGCTTATTAAGTTGTGTTTTAAACCATTGACATAAGAAACCCTTATGAAGGTGATTCCATTATAATCCACTGAGATATACCCTTCAGTAGCCCTTGAAGAATCATCTCTAAAAACTACCCTATAACCAGACTCCTTTGTATATATGTGCTGATATTCTTTAAGCCCTTTGTGTAACGACCCATGATAGGTGTGAAAACACTCATCCTTTTACCACTTAATTATAATAATAACCAAGCCAAAACGTGTATTTTATATCGTAAATGTCGGAATTATGCGTGGTTTGTGTTTTTGTTGTGATTTAGGACCAAAATGTGAAAAGGGAAGAAAACACGGGCTTTCACGGGCTTTTATCGAAGAAAAAGACAAAAGACTAAGTCAAAAGATCAAGAGTGCAAAAAGAACGGAAGTCCAAGACCTATTCTAAAGATTTATCGAAGAAAAAGTCTAAAGACGGAAGTTTAATGAAGTCGAAGAACCAAGTCTAATTAAAGAAGAAAATTATAAGACGAGTTCAATTTATATCGACAAATTCCGAGACGACGTCGAGAAAGACAAAGAATTTAAATCGAGTCGAGACAAGAAGCAAGAATGAAGAAAGCATCAACATTTTACTCCTCCTATAAATACCCTCCTAATGTGTCATTAGCAGGTGGTTAGTCATTTAGGAGTAGATTAGTTTTAGGAGTAGGAATAGTGTAATTTACTTTCTCTCTAGCTTTTCTTAAATGTTTTTCAAGCTTTTTCATTAATCTTGTAATTCGAATCTTAATCATTTTAATTTCAAGCTTTTTCAATTAATCATTCTCATTCTACCTTTCTTAATCCTTTTAATCTTGTTTGATTTTGATAATCATGTAGTCTAATTAATCATGTTCTTGTTTGATTGATATTTTTGATTGATTGTGCTTATTGGTTTTTATGTGTTTGATTTTTATAGCTTATAGTGTTTTAGTGCTTATTGTGTTAATTTTCTTATTTTTAATTAAGTGCTTATTAGTTAATTTTTTATAAAAAGTTGTTTTTAATTTTTTTTTATTTAGTGTTTTTAAAAGTTTTTAAATTTTGGTTTATTAACTTTTTCATAAAATTGATTTGGTTAAGTTTTTAGATAAGTGCTTATTAGATTCTAGCTTATTTTCATTTTGGTCATTTTTAATTATTCCGAACTAGTCAACCTCAATATTTCGGATACGCTCCAATATTCAGTATTTCGGATAACCACTACTAAACAAATATTCCGAATAAGCATTTTCAAACATTCCGTATAACCACTTTAAAACATTCCGTATAAGCTAAAGATCAAATTTAATTATTCCATATAAAGATCAAATTTAAGTATTCCGAATAATCATTTTCAAATTTAATTATTCCGTATAACCACTTTAATTATTCCGTATAACATGAATAAATTGAGCAACATTCCGTATAAGCAAAAAAATTTATTCCGTATAAACAACATGAAATGACATGCTAGCTTGGAAGCTTGGTTTCCTTTTGGCGCCAAATTAAGCTAGTAGGTTGCTAGCTTGAGCTAGCTGTCTGCTAGCTTGTTTATTTATTATTTTATTCCGTAATTGTTTAGTTTAATCTGAAAGTTGTTCCGATATTATTTCTGAAAGTTACGTATTTTTAGTTATATTTTTCGTCTAATTTTAAAATTTATATTTTTTCGTAAAGTTCAAGTTTTATCTTTTATTTAATACCCGTTTTAGGTTTTGCCTCGTTTAACTTTAAAGTACCCACTTAGTTTTATTCTCTCCTTTTTCATTAAGTAAACTTTATTTTCGAGTCGATAGTTAATTTCTTCGTTTAGTTTATTTTTATTAATTGTTTTGCTTTAATTCACGTTTTATTATTTATATTGTTTCGTTATTAGTTAATTGTTTTTAGTTTACTTTTATTATGTTTCGCTTTTACCTTTTTACTTAGAAATAGATAACCAAACTTCTCTTTTTATTAACCAAAAACAATTGAGTCGCACTTTGAACCGGAAATTAATTCGAATTGAATCGAGACGAACAAATTTTCATACTTGGCCAAAACCTTGTATCAAATGGCGCCGCTGCCGGCTCTTTTCGTGAAGATTAACGGTGTTTTGTGAGAGACACGTTGGATTTTGGGATCCGTTCACTTTTGAACGTTATTTTTCTTGCCAAAATTTTTCAAAAATCCATAAAAATTAAAAATTTCAAAAATTCCAAAAACAATTAAAAAATCATAAAAAGCATTTCTTTTTCGAAAGTTATGCACCAAAAATATTCTTCTTGCTTATCTATTGTTCTTAATGAATTCGTATGTTGCTTGTGCTGCAGGGTGTGGAAGACGATTATATGGTTTCGAATCATGTGAATGGTTTTATTGCGAGCAATGCGGAAAAGATCTTCCAACCGTTTCCGATTCACAATTTTCCCATTTTGGATTTGTCCATCGTGGAATTCGACTAATTCATCCTTTTCTTCTAATCCACCTACTCCCCCTTGCATATATTGTGGAAGCGATTCTCATTGGCATATTTTGTGTCCTATTCGATACCCGTCTCTTGACGAGCAAGAACCGGGTTCCAATTATGACAATGGTCATAGCTATCTGCCAAATGCACCGAGTTTCTCTCAATACCCGTGTTGCAACAATTGTGGGGGCCCTCACGATACTTCTTATTGTCAACCGATGAATTACTTTGAACCAAATCCGTGCTATGATTCCGGTTTTTATAATTCCGAGCCCCCGCATTACTCCCTCGATCATCAACCTTCTGTTGGAATGAGTGAAGAAGAACGAGTCACTATTTTGAATACACTTCAATACGTTCAACAAGAATTAGATAGCATACGCGAAGCAAGGGCGGAGAAACGACGACAAGAGCAAGTATCTAATCTTAGTGCTTATACTCCTCCTCTTGTGCGTCCATACTACTACTATGATGATGACGAGGATGATATCTATGATCTCAACCCATCTTCTGAGATTACTACTTCTACTCTTGATATCCCTAATGCATCTAAGGATAGTGATACATCGAGTGAGATTAGTGATTTTGGTCTTGATAAATTCTTTGATGATGTTTGTGATATACCGACTTGTGCTGAGCTTATGGACGAGGTCGCTCTTAATGATGATGATTTTTCTCCATGCTATGAGAATTTCACTTTTGAAATTTCTCCTTCTCCTCCGGGCGATGACGGAGATGTTGATTTATTCTCTCAGACATACGAGAAGTTCACCACTGAACTTGGTCTTGTAGATGAGGTGGAAGACGTTATTCTTCGCGATAAATTACTGAAAGTTCATCTTCTTATTGCTAAGATTGAAGCGTTGAATTCTGCTCCTATTTCCGAGTCTTTACCTCCGTCTATTACTTCAGTTGAGAATAATGATACAACTATGGAGGAAATCGACATTCTCTCAATACCTCCGGGTATTGATGATGATGACACGGAGGGGGATATTATTAGTGATAATTTGCTGTATGAAGGTATTGTCCTAAGTCCCCCTCCCGAGCACCTTTCATCCACTCCTTTAGACACCATTACGGAGGATGAGTGCTTTGACCCCGGGGGTGACATTGACCATTCCACGATTGACACCTTTACGGCTTTGCCGCTTAATGATAATCATATGTCTTTTGGGGATGAAATTTTGATTCCTTTACCCACCCCACCTCCCATGGATCACTACCTCACATACTTTTCGTATGTTGAGAGGACTTTTCTACCCTTTAAGACTTATCCTCCGGCATCTCCTTTATTAATGTCCTCCGGGAACGAGGACAAGGTCTTTGATCCCGGTATTCCATTCGAGGCTTCCCCATGGACCATTTAATTCGGGGACGAGTCAGGCTCGTGACTCGGTTAACAAAAACAAGTGCTTTTTGGGAGGCAATCCGAGTATCTATCCTTTTATTTCGTTTTTATAGTAAGTGTAAGGGGAGACCCTAGTATGTGTTTGTTGTTTTCTTTCTTATCATGTCCAGGGATTCGAGCTCTCAAAGACCCATTCTTGATGACTTTTGACGATCCGTGATTCCGTGTATCCTTCTTCCCGGTTCTATCCTAAACTCTTTTGATTCATTATTTTATCATTTATGATTGAAATAGGAATCACTTTAGTTGTCTCTTCCTTAGCAATATTTAAACAACGTGCACAATTTCCTAAGTGTAGGGGAGTTTACTCCCACATGGTTAAACATTGAGGACAATGTTTATATAAGTGTAGGGGGGACTTCTATCTTAAGTGGGCTTTTCCTTGTATTTGTTCTCATTTTAACCGGAAAATTGATTATTCGACATTTTACAAAATTTTTGATCTATTTTGGCCTAGTAGTATAGTCGTACTTTCCTTTGTTATTGTTATTTACTTTCTTTGCTAGAATAAATTTTTAATAAAGTGGTTTTAATTTTTAAACGTTGTGAATCTTTTGACTCAACCCGAGTTTACTTATCTAAGTTTACTCTAGCTAGTATCCTTAACGTGTTTAAGTCAAGTTTTGTTAGGCTTTTATATAGGGAACTTTAAAACGCGAAAGTCTTAACTCTTACGGGTTAAGAACAAGAACTTTTCGCAAGTTCCTATAATTGATCCTAGAAATTCGTTTATCAAGGGAACTTTAAAATGCGAATTCTAAACTTGAAAAAGTCTAAGAAGTTGCAAGATCCTATAGATGACTTGAAAACCCAAAACTTTGATTTAATTGGCTAAGCATCCACGAGTCTCATTCCTTGAGATTTTAAATTGTGGAGAACAAGAGATGATAGAGTCAATTATAAGTTTGGTATTCTTTCATGAATTTATGTGAGTTGGTTATAAGCTTTTTCTCCCATCGCTTGTTAATAAATATATTTGCAATAAATAAGGTTGTACGATTTGAAAAGTTACTTAGCTTCTAGCACAAGATCGTTTAAAAGTTGCTCGGTATTAATTAGAGTTCATAGCCAAGGCATAACATATTGAAGCGGGATGCGAAGATTGGCGAGTCCGAAAAGGCCCTAATAAGGCATGAGGGCTACATTTTGTTGCTAAAGATCCCAAGTGATGTGAAGAATCATTTATCAAAAATCAATATGAAGGATCGAGACACACCACGAAAAGCGAATACTCCCGTAAAGATCATGGAGAAGTCTATCCAAAAAGGCCCTAACAAGGTATGAAGATAAATAGATCCAAGTCCTAAAAGGAGGCGGATCGTTGTATATCAAAATCCCAAATAAAGATTGGAGAAAAATGAAGAAGTCGTGGTCTAAGTATGAAGAATCTCTCAAAAACTTCAAGTGAATAAATTCCTATTATGAAGAGAAGACCATTATTTCATGAACGTCTCTCAAGATTTGAAGCATGAAGTCACTGCCAAATATCGGTCCGAGAAAGGTCTCAAATCGTGAAGCGAGTTATGCCAAGATATGAACTTTATGAGGTCCCGAGAAGCAGTTTTAAAAGATTTTGTCCTTTAGCTAACTATTGATTAAATCGTCCTACTTTATTTTCAGCCTAAATAACTATCGTAATAAGTCAACAATGCATCCTCGTGATCATTTAAAACCACAATAAAATATAAGAGATACACCTAGGAATAAGGGAGTCTAAGTGAATAATTGGGCCACATGAGTTTGTGTTAGTTTGCTAACTTATAATAACAATGATCTCGTTTTTAAGCTTGGTTTGGGGAACGTGAAACTTGAGGATGATAAACATTCTTGACAATCCAACGCCTCAATGTAAGTCTTTAATCTCTTTATTTGTTTTTCTTCCTTTAATTATGTTAATAAAGGCCAAGGTGGGTTAATTATGATGGAAAATATAAATCTTGCTTTGTAACTAATGCATTACATGAGGGCAATGCAATGGTCAAGTGTAGAGGATTTGATAGGTGTGAAAACACCCATCCTTTTACCACTTAATTATAATAATAACCAAGCCAAAACGTGTATTTTATGTCGTAAATGTTGGAATTATGCGTGGTTTGTGTTTTTGTTGTGATTTAGGACCAAAATGTGAAAAGGGAAGAAAACACGGGCTTTCAAGGGCTTTTATCGAAGAGAAAGACAAAAGACGAAGTCAAAAGATCAAGAGTGCAAAAAGAACGGAAGTCCAAGACCTATTCTAAATATTTATCGAAGAAAAAGTCTAAAGACGGAAGTTCAGTGAAGGCGAAGAACCAAGTCTAATTAAAGAAGAAAATTATAAGACAAGTTCAATTTATATCGACAAATCCCGAGACGACGTCGAGAAAGACAAAGAATTTAAATCGAGTCGAGACAAGAAGAAAGAATGAAGAAAGCATCAACATTTTAATCCTCCTATAAATACCCTCCTAATGTGTCATTAGGAGGTGGTTAGTCATTTAGGAGTAGATTAGTTTTAGGAGTAGGAATAGTGTAATTTACTTTCTCTCTCTAGCTTTTCTTAAATGTTTTTCAAGCTTTTTCCATTAATCTTGTAATTCGAATCTTAATCATTTTAATTTCAAGCTTTTTCAATTAATCATTCTCATTCTACCTTTCTTAATCTTTTTAATCTTGTTTGATTTTGATAATCATGTAGTCTAATTAATCATGTTCTTGTTTGATTGATGTTTTTGATTGATTGTGCTTATTGGTTTTTATGTGTTTGATTTTTATAGCTTATAGCGTTTTAGTGCTTATTGTGTTAATTTTTTTTATTTTTAATTAAGTGCTTATTAGTTAATTTTTTACAAAAAGTTGTTTTTAAATTTTTTTTTATTTAGTGTTTTTAAAAGTTTTTAAATTTTGGTTTATTAGCTTTTTCTTAAAATTGATTTGGTTAAGTTTTTAGATAAGTGCTTATTTGATTCTAGCTTATTTTCATTTTGGTCATTTTTAATTATTCCGAACTAGTCAACCCTAATATTCCGGATAAGCTCCAATATTCAGTATTCCGGATAACCACTACTAAACAAATATTCCGAATAAGCATTTTCAAACATTTCGTGTAACCACTTTAAAACATTTCGTATAAGCTAAAGATCAAATTTAATTATTCCGTATAAAGATCAAATTTAAGTATTCCGAATAAGCATTTTCAAATTTAATTATTCTGCATAACCACTTTAATTATTCCGTATAACATGAACAAATTGAGCAACATTCCGTATAAGCAAAAAAAATTATTCCGTATAAATAACATGAAATGACATGCTAGCTTAGAAGCTTGCTTCCCTTTCGGCGCCAAATTAAGCTTAGTAGGTTGGAGCTAGCTGCCTGCTAGCTTGTTTATTTATTATTTTATTCCGTAATTGTTTAGTTTAATCTGAAAGTTGTTCCGATTTTATTTCTGAAAGTTAATTATTTTTAGTTATATTTTTCGTCTAATTTTAAAATTAATATTTTTTCGTAAAGTTCAAGTTTTATCTTTTATTTAGTACCCGCTTTAGGTTTTGCCTCGTTTAACTTTAAAGTTCCCACTTAGTTTTATTCTCTCATTTTTCATTAAGCAAACTTTATTTTCGAGTTGATAGTTACTTTCTTGGTTTAGTTTTATTTTTATTAATTGTTTTGCTTTAATTCACGTTTTATTATTTATATTGTTTCGTTATTATTAGTTAATTGTTTTTAGTTTATTTTTATTATGTTTCGCTTTTACCTTTTTACTTAGAAATAGATAACCAAACTTCTCTTTTTATTAACCAAAAACAATTGAGTCGCACTTTGAACCGGAAATCAATTCGAATTGAATCGAGACGAACAAATTTTCATACTTGGCCAAAACCTTGTATATACCCACTTTTATAAGAAGACCGTTACATGATAATTATGGCATGTCATCAAAACATAACAAGGTAATATGTCTTAAAATCATAAATGACCAAAAGGAAAGCCAAAATCAAACATCGAACCCCAAACATAAGCTCAAACATGCATAAAGTAAAGAATGTAGAAAAGGATTAAACATTGTCCAATCAAGCATAAGTATGTAAAATGCAAAAGGAAAAGAAGTCTATGGGAGCCTCCATCCTATGCACGTACTCTCAAATTCCTAAGTCTGTCCTTGGGTACCTGCCGTATGGAACATGGAAAGATAATACGACTGAGCAATACGCTCAGTGAACGGATATAATGACATGAATAGAATAACTGCTATATAAGCAAAAGATATGAAATACAACGGAATATGTGTATGTAGGATATTGTAAATCTTGCTTATATTCTAGAAAGAGAAAGAGATAGATAGATGGTGAGAACACACACACTTAGAGAGAGAAAAAGTGAAAATACACCTTTTACTATGTGAAATACAATGTGAACCACACCCTCCCCAACTAAGGAGAGGGTTTATATACCCAAGCCCATGAGATGGGCTTGGGCTTACAATTGGCCGCCGGCCTACACATGTTGTAGGCTTGGCTTGGCCTTGTTTGTTTACTATTACGATGCTAGACTACGAGCTACTAACTTATATATTGTTGGAGTGATCGAACCTTTCTAAATACGTAAAACGTATTTCCAACAATCTCCCCATAAGGGAGGTCACTCCAAACAAGGGCGTTACCCAAGTTACAATAATAAAATAAACCTAGCATTCTATGCTTGTCTTGATCTCGTAGTCTTCGTTTTTCTTTTCTTTTTCTTTTCTGGTGAACATGTTGATGTGATCTTTGATATCAATCTTGAGCATTAATCTCTTGCCTTGATCTTGTGCATCATTACTTATGATATTCTCCTCTTCGTGACTTCATGTCCCACATACTTATACCTGAAGACTTGACTTTTAGGCTTTCTTGAATTTGTTGAGGTAGAAAATATAAGTATGTGGGGATGACTTCATCTCGGACTCTGCAACGCCACCGTCTTCAAATGCCGCAACATAAGTAGACACAAACGAAATGGCTTTGAACATTTCATTCTAATTCGGTAGCATTTTACCTCCGGTTTAGTGAGGACCGTTGGACGATATAAAATATCGTACTTGTGGCAGGTAGATTTAATTAAAAATCTCCTTGACAAGATTTCGCGGGTAAACCCGTTCTCTTTACTCGACCGTCCAAAGCTGACTGCGAACGTAAAGAGTGAATCATTTGGATGAAATTATCCGCATGATTAAAGCCGTCAATTCTGATTCCTGGAACAAGTTTGATTCATTAAATAATCACACCATCGTAGCTTTCCAGTTGTCACGAGCTTGATTCATATAGAATCTTGCAAGTTACCTACCAAATGCTGTTTGAGGTTAACACTTGAAGGATTTCCACTCATCAGTGTGAACACTAAAGTGTCACTCTGAGTGTTCTGGCAACATCACTAAGATATTGCGTAGAGGCCTGGAACGTGTTAAATTCAATTAAGAATTAAACAATTGTTGCTTTCTAGTTATCACAAGTTGGATTCATAAATAATCGCACCAGTCACCTACCATGAGCTTTTTAGTGTTCGCTCAAGAAGGATTTCCATCTTCATTGTAAATACTTACGTATTACTCGGATGTTCAGGCAAGATCATGAAGATTTTGCGTAGGACTCTTAATATCTTTCTTACTTTTCATAGTGTGTGAAGAAGCAAGGAAATATGGAAGTGTGTCCTAATGAGATATTTGATGATCTCAAATGGCTCTAGACTTGATCATGCATTTTAGATTTTAGTGATCGGAGGATGGATAGGAGTGCCACCATTTCCATACCCATTTAGTCGGAGTGAATAAATCGATAGATAATGCGTTGTCTCCGTGTGATTAAAACAAATACCTTTTGAGAGATATCTGAGTTAGCTGGGATGGGTTGTGCATTGCATCACTGGGTCCATGATGTCAATCTTTAATATCAAGCATCATTAAAAATGATCTCAATAGCATATGTGTTGACCCGGTTTTTGCCTAAGTTTTAAGGCGGGCTTCTTTCTTTAGACCCTTTATCTTACAGTTCTTTTTCATTCTTCAACCCCTTCAATGCTTACCAATACGTCATAACTAGCACCTTGTTGTGGTTGTTCCAGTGATAACTTAAGTACTTGGCCGGCATTCAGCTACGTTTACAATCTTTCCCCATCTTTCCTAAAGACTACTATTTCTAGCTATGGAATGTCCTTGGAAGATTCCTTCGGTTTTGGAAGAATCGTTGGACTTAACCTATCTTACCATCCTTATGTCACCATAATCTTCATCGTCGTGAAATAGATAGGGTATGGGTAAGAATATGTCACCATGAAATCCATTTTGATATTCAAATCTATTTTGCTCCCCCTTAACATATGCCACTATCTTCAAAAATATTTCGCACATGTCGGGCTGAGCTATCACGTTAAGTCAATCCATTTGTGATTCATCATTTCCCATATTAAATTACATATTCTCCCCCATATTAAAAATATTAACCCAACCAATATTTTTGATATCAATTGATTGAATGAAGTTTTAACAAAGTTTTTGGGAAGAAAAATGTAGGTCTATTTTATCTTCATGATACTAATGTGTGAGATATGATACCTATTTGTAAAATAATCACATATTCACCATATAAGAATAAATCAACAAGGTTGTACCTGATTGATGAGAACATCGTATGATAAGATCACATGGTTCTTGTCGGCAAATGTTGGTCGCCTCGTCATATCTGAAGTCATCTCTTAACACCACATGAACGATTGGTATTGTTTTCTTGACACCAATTTGTGAACTTGGCATGTTTGACATCGAAGCATCTGAATGCTTGCCAATTTCTCCCCCTCAATTGTTGACCCATGTTCTATTGAAAGAGTTGTAGTCGTCGTTTAAGTAGTTGCATCGTCGAGTATGTAGATACCAATTGCATATTGCTTCGGTTTGTAGGGATGATAACTTCATAAAAACAAGATTTCTCTTGTTTTAACAAATAAATGTACTGATGCGTACATATATCCGTGTTAGATTGTGTCATAACATAAACAAAATCCCTTACATTGTTATAAAGTAAACCACGCCCGAGAAAATTAATTCCCGTTGTTGAGCCAAAGCTTTCATAAGAAATACTTGACTTTAATATGAAAAGCGGGTTGTAGTATGAAATAACTACAAGCCATATGGGCATGTTTTATGAAATATTTACAACTTTTGTTCGAACTTGTTAGCCTTAAAATGTGTGCGACTAACAGAATTACAATAGTTTCATAACCGGGACTTGCAGGGACTATTAATGTCACATGTAAGTAGTTCAAGTTCCGTGCTATATATACCCCTCCATACTTCCATGAAGGGGTGATGTTCTTCATTTTCTTTCTTTACTTTCTCTCTCTAATAAACACACATTTATTAGAGTAACTCTCTCTCTCTCTTTCTCTCACTAACCATGTCTAAACATCTCTATCACCCTCCCCGACCTCCGGATCCAACCCGTGTTCATAGTGAATCCAAGTTAACAATTGGCATCAGAGCTAACCGGGGGTGTTTTGTCTTTTTGATTCGTGTATTTGGTTGATTCGATCAAGGTTTGAAATTCATCATCATTATCAAAATCTGTCCAGTTTTTGTTGTGTCATTTGTCTCATCTGATTTTTCATATTTTAGTTATCACTTTTATCCCGTTTACTGTTTCCTTTATTATCATTCTTTTAACTTTCTTTGTCATTTTTTTCCATCTCGTTTACTGTTTCTTTACCATTTTATTGGTAAAAGGACAAGGAATATAACATATTCATTTAATTGGGAAAAGGACAAATATATCAAAAGTTTCTCAGATCCACCTTTTTCGACTGGTAAACCCTTTTGCGATGGCACTTTGCGACGATCATTGTGATGGAATTCTTGGCCAAATTTCCATCGCAATGGATCAGGGTTTATAGATTGCGACGGATGTTCGAGGATTATTCCGATGGGATTGCGATGTGTAGTGACTCTGAATATATTGTGATGACTCAAGACATTGCGATGGATATTTGTGGTTGCTAACATTGCGATGGGATGTCTAATCTAATCCATCAACATTGTGATGACTCTAAACATTGCGATGAGATGGGAGTTAGAATACATTGCGATGGTGTTGTTTTGGAAATCATTCCGATGGTGACTCTATACATTGCGATAGCACTGTGTTAAATTTTTCTTAGAAGACATTGCGATGACTGTTATAAAAGAAAAAACGAGACCATGCAATTATTGAACAACAACCAGCCTTTTCACTCCAACAACAACGTCTCAAATCTATCCTAACCCATCGTCTCTTAAAACCCATCTAGACTCGAATCAACTTCTTTATTTTAACAAAGATCTCAGTTTCATCCAATTCGTGTGTTACAATTAATATCAAAACCAAAAGATATCAGTACCACGATTTGGACACATCATCACAGATATGTGAGTGGTTAAAACCCTCATTTGATATTCGAAAACTGAAGAAGAAAGATCTATAACAAGAGTGTTATAATCTATCTTGTTTTCGTGTTAAAGAATCTCACCACGAAATGAAAACCTTCTAAAAACCGACATGCATGCCCAATTCACCTTACACGAGACCTCAATGAGATCTTGAAGACATGTTTTTGGTATATTCGTGCACTCAATTAAATTAAAAAGGGCTTCTGGTTCGATTTTGGATGATGTCTATGTTTGGTGAGAATGGATTTCATTTTGATAGCCTCTCATGATCAAATATATGTAAAGTATATTAGATCTATTATTTGCTATAACTGAGATGGAGAAGATTTGTTGAGACTGGTTTTATGAATGATGGGTTTTCTCGTTTGATTTGAGTTCTGTGAAAGTTTTGATTTGAGATTAGGTGATGATGATGGAGAGAAAAGGGGGGCAGATAATACTATGTGTGGGATTAGTTTTATCTGAGCTACTTTTTAGGGTATTCTCCTCAAATATCCTAATAAGGCAATCGACCATGTATAAGTTGCATTCAGATTTTGGTAATTTTGTATCATAGGCCTCAATGTTCAGATATGACTATGGACCCGAGTATCACTTTCACTTTGAGGGATAATGGGATTTAGTTATAATATATCATGGACTGAGTATAACTTGATCATGGGCTGGTCATTGATTGGAGTTGTGTTGACTATAACTTCTTGGGCCTAAAATGTTACTCGTAATATTTTGGAGTTAGGCTTTTGTCATTGGCCGAATATTTGATTTTGCTTATATAAAGCTTCGGGCTGAAAACGATTATGCGCTGTGTTTTTCATCAAAGATTGGATTTGGTTATTTTGCTTGATGGGCCGAGTGTATAATGTGTCAGATTATGGTTAGCTAGACGACGTTGACGACTTCTCATTTTCTTAGTCATTGTTGGATCTCAAGTTAACAACACTCAAACAAACACAACAAACAAACACGACAAACACACGACAAATACACGACAAAAACAAACAAACACTAAAACGATCCTTTAAGATTCACTGAAATTGTCAAAACGGCTAGTTTTCGGAGCAAAGAATTTCAAGTGATTACGAAGTGGATTTGGTATTTGTTATTTGAATTTGAATTGGAATTTCACGAAGGCGTCTACTCAATTCAACATGGAGCCTTCTCACCTCCTTCTATCGATTGATGATTCGCTTCAGCATTTATGATTAAGACTTGATTTATATAGTTTCCAATGTCAAGGGGTGGATGGTCGAAGACACGGATAACTATCACTTAAGGAGTTACGTTATAGTGCTCAGTGTCACACTCACCGGTAGTTGTGGATATTTCAAGAGGTGTTTTACATCTTATACTTCTCTCTTCTTTTATGTATAAGGTACTAAGAGACGTTTCTCTGCACCGTTCGTCAATCAACAAAAGTGCTACGCGTAAGTAACAAATTTGGGGGATTGTACTTCAGTTAAAGTTTGGAATATCAGGTTTACTTCACTAGTGGTCACTACAGATAGCCGAAAGAATACGAGGTTGGTAAGTTTATCCAGAGAGTAAAAGAGTAGAGATGTGATCAGCAAACAATTCACACGAGCAACTTGAGCTACATAATGTCAACAAAGATTTATGATTCAGACACGAAAATCTCGCGATTCTGATTGTACTCGTCAGATGATGGTTCCGAGTGTTATTAACCACCATACTTTTGACAAGAACGCTACCGAGTGTTCTTAACCACCATATTTTTGACAAGAACACTACCGAGTGTTTGTCACCATCATACTTTTGACAAGAACATCTCGCGATTTTGACCGTACACGTCAGATGATGCTTCCGAGAGTTCGTCACCATCATGGGGGAAGAACGTGTACTTTGGAGACTTAGTTCCCACTTTGGAGTACTTAGTTCAACTTCCAGGGGGAAGTATTCTACAAGTGTGAGAAGATTTGTTGCTGATTCGTTGTTGATTTCTTGCATGTTCCCCTAAACACATAATCATGTATACCAAAAATGTCAAGGCAGTAGTTACTTAGTGTGGTTTGCTTCTTCTTCTACAAAATTCCGTTGTGCACTTTAAATGTCAAAGATAGAAGATTGCTCAAGCTACAGATTCTGCTCAAGACAGGGATATTGGTTTGGGGGGAAGCTGATTCAGAAGCTTTGAGAAAAAGAAGTCTATGAAGAAAGCTTTTCAAGACATGTAGTATGAATTGGGGGAAAGTTAATCCAGTTCATACATGATACAATGGTTCCTCAAAAAGCAAAGACAGAGAGGATTCAAACTGGGGTATAAGTTTTTCTAGAAGACTTGAAGACAACAATGTCATCCTCAGCATCGGAAGCAAACTTAATACCGTCATATTTTTGTTGTATTTTCATTTTTTAGGAACATTGTAAGTAATTCCGCATGTCTCCACATTGGGGGAAGATTATTAGCCTTAAAATGTGTGCGACTAATGGAATTACAATAGTTTCATAGCCGGGACTTACAGGGACTATTAATGTCACATGTAAGTAGTTCAAGTCCTGTGTTATATATACCCCTCCATACTTCCATGGAGGAGTGAGGTTCTTCATTTTCTTTATTTACTTTCTCTCTCTAATAAACACACATTTTTTAGAGCAATTATCTCTCTCTTTCTCTCACTAACCATGGCTAAACATCTCTATCACCCTCCCCGACCTCCGGATCGAACCCATGTTCATAGTGAATCCAAGTTAACAGAACTCTATTTATGGCGTCGTGTCAATATTAATCAACATTTCTAAGGCCGTAAATATTATCGTACCAAAAGACATGCCTTTGAAAAAATAAAGGAAAAATATTTTTGGATTTTTCTGAAAATTTTCAATTCTTATGGTTTTTATATGGTTTTATATTTTTGTATTTTGCTTTTATGGATAAAAATATAAACAATATATACAGATGATCACCAAGGATAAGGAGAATAGTTTCCCACCACTATTCTTTCGCTTCATTTGCCAGTTCCTTAAGAGTCTCGGGCAAGAAAGTTCTCAATCCTAGCTTGTCGTCCAAAAATTCCATTTGAGCGCGATCTAAAGCTTTCGTGAAAATATCCGCCAGTTGATACTCAGATTGGACAAAGTAAAGCTCGATCACTCCATTTTCCACTTGCTCCTTGATAAAGTGGTAGCGAATGTCAATATGATTCGATCAGGAGAATTGAACATTGTTGCAGCATAAGGCAATTGCACTTTTGTTGTCAAAGTACATTGGAATTTTGTTGAAACCTAGACCATAGTCGGTTAATTACGATCTCATCCAAAGAATTTGAGCACAGCAACCGGACATAGCTATGTATTCTGCTTCCATACTTGAAATTGCAGCGCTTTTTTGCCTTTTAGATGCCCAACTGATTAGTCGATCTCCTAGTAGTTGCAAAGTTACACTCGTGCTACGTCTTGTATCTTGACAACCCGCGTGATCCGCATCTGCATATGCCATTCCTGCAATCGAAGAGTCCTTCGAATACCAAATTCCCCTATTAATGGTTCCTTTAATATACCGAAAGATCCCTTTAACAGTAGCTAAGTGTAACTCAGTAGGCCGAGTTTGATACCGAGCACACATACATATAGCAAACTAAAGATCATGTCGACTAGCTGTGATATACAGAAGGGTACCGATCGTTCCACGATAAAGTGTCAGATCAACGGCAATCCCATGTGGATCTACATCTAGCTTAGTTTGTTCTACCATTGGAGTATCCACGGGGTCGCAAGATTCCATCTTATACTTCTTAAGCGATTCAAGGTCATACTTGGATTGATTGATAAAGATGCCTCTGGGACTCTGTGATATCTGAAGTCCTAAGAAAATTGATACCTTGCCCATCATTGACATCTTAAACCTGGAAGACATGAGTGCCCAAACTCATCCGATAATGTTTGGGTCGAGGCAGCAAATATAATATCATCAACATATATATGTACCATAATCATATCTTTACCTCGTTTCTGAATGAACAATGTGGGATCCACCTTGCCTTTAGCGAAGCCTTGCGTAATGAGGAATTGTGACAACAGATCATACCACGCGCGTGGAGCTTGCTTCAACCCATAAAGAGAATTCTTAAGCTTGTACACATCATTAGGATATTTAGAATTCATAAAACCATCCGGCTGTTGAACATAGACCTCTTCCTTGATTTTACCATTAAGAAATACCGTCTTCACATCCATCTGATAGAAGATCATATTCATGTGGGATGCATAAGCAAGGAATAGTCTAATAGCTTCCAAACGGGCAACAGGTGCAAAGGATTCCATAAATTTGATGCCGAATAATTGCTTGTATCCATGAGCTACTAGTCGAGCCTTGTTCTTCACTATTCCGCCTAACTCGTCGAGTTTCACCTTGTAAACCCATTTCAAAGTGAGTAACTTCACTTGACCCGGGCATGGGATAAGTTCCCATACATCAAGGCGTACAAATTCAGTAAGTTCTTCTTGCATAGCTTCTATCCAACAAGATTGGGTAAATGCTTGTTGCCATGTCTTAGGTTCAACTTCACTGAGAAAAGCATCAAAATGACAAACATTGCACTTTCTTGTAACTGACTTCGTGTGGATACAGGACGATTAGGGTCACCAATAATAGAATCTATAGGATGATCCTTTGTCCACTTGCTGTCATGTTCACGAATCTGTGGATTCGAGTAGACCGTAGTAGGAGCTTCCTCTGAGGTGGACGACCCGACTTGATTATGGTCAGGAATAGGTACACCAAAGAATGGAAGTTCACGCATTTGAGCGAATTCCAAGTCGTGATCATCATCATCCTCTTCATCATCAACATGCATGACATGGGTAGTTGACTCGGGTGTTGGTTGAGAATCACTCGTTGAAGGTATATCTTGACCAATTGTAGGTGTAGACGTATCTGATTGTGCTTCAGTTGCTGGAGCGACAACTTCGGTAACTAGAGCTATTACTTTAGGTTATGGAGCAACAATACTTGGAGGAGTAAAGAATTCATCAAAGAGCGGTTGAAACAACGTATCCCATTCATTCCTAGAAGGTGGTGTAAATGATGATGAAGTAGGGTTGTTTGGGACAAGACCAGAGCTAATGTTACTGGGTCCCATTTCATGAAGTGTGGGTTCAGAGCTGATTTGCTCAAAAGCCATTGCCGTTAGCTCATCAAAATCAACATTCATAGTTTCGAGGATCTTACGAGAATTACGATTGTAGATTCGATATGCTTTATTTGCGGGTGCATAACCAATGAAAATACCCATATCAGCCTTTGGTTGAAGTTTTCTCAAATTGTCACCATCATTATTTGGATAGCAAAGAGAACCAAATACATGAAGATATGATAAATCTGGTAATTTTACATGTAGAAGCTCATAAGGTGTTTTACCATGTCGTTTTCGAATTAGTGATCGGTTTTGGGTGAAAACTGTTGTAGATACTACTTCTGACCATAAAAATAATGGAGCCTTTGCGTAAATTAACATCGTTCGAGCAACTTCCATAAGTGTGCGATTTCGCCTTTCAACGACACCGTTTTGTTGTGGAGTGCGAGCAACGGATGTTTCATGAGATATGCTAACTTCTTTATAATAATTACGTAAGATTTGATTCACAAATTCGGTTCCATTATCTGTACGAATGCGTCAAACAGTAGTGTTGAGACGCACTTGAATCATCTTGAGAAATCCGATGATGAATTTAGGTGCCTCATTTTTTGTTGTAAGAAATTTCACCAATGTAAACCGAGAGTAATCATCGACAATGACGAGGATGTACTTTTTACCACTAAGACTTTCAACACGTATTGGCCCACAAAGATCCATATGCAACAAATAAAGTTTCTCTTGGTTGGTGTCTTCAGTCTTGGGTTTGTATGATTTCTTAGTGCTTTTCCCCATTGTACACGTGAAACACAAATGGTCCTTGTGAAATGTAAGTTTAGGAAGACCACGAACAAGTTCGTTTTTCGCCAAGTGATTGATAGCGTCAAACTTAAGATGAGATAACCGCCGATGCCATAACCATGACTTAGTCTTTGATGCTTTGGAGAGAAGACATACGGGAGAGGCAGCCATCATGTCTTGTAGAGACAAAGTATACAAATTATTCCATCGAGTACCTTTCAATAAATCAACCCCTTCCAAGTTACGAATGAAGCAGGTATGCTCACTAATACTTGAAGTTTTGCCCCAAAGTATCAAATTTCAAGTTCGTTATAGTTCCGAATCTTTTCGAATTGAAAACCGATCTTAAGTGCGACTCAATTGTCTTTTGGTGAATCAAGAGAATGATTTGGTTTGTTTGTTTTAAACTACTAGCAAGAAATTAAAGTGTCGTTGAGTAATTTAAAGCTTTGACAAAATTAAACTTAAATTTAATTTATGAAAATTCTTAAAACTTAAAGCTTTGAAAAACTTAAAAACTTAAAAACTTAATCAATTGTAAGAAAACAATTCATGTTCATCGGAATACACCAAATAGCAACCATCGGAATATAGCTAACATTAACCATCGGAATAGTCAAGATCAATACTATCGCAATGACCATCTATCGGAAAGCCACTATCGCAATGATCCAGATCGGAATGATGTAAAGTTCTATTGTCGCAATGTCTATCTATCGGAATGATGCTATCGAAAAATGGGCAGCACTTCGTCTTGACCAAGGCCTTAAGACCCGTCGGAATATGCGATCGCAATAAGCGATCGCAACCCAGATCGGAATAAGGGGATTAACCAACCGATCGCAAAGTAAAACCCTAATGGGTTATTGCAATCAAAAACCAAAGCTATCGCAATGTGGAGTAACCGTCGGAATGTGTGTCAAAACCCTAAGATTGCGATGGGATGTAACTGATTCCGAAATTCGTGGCAAGTGTGAATCTCAATAAGCAAACGCAATAAGCAAATCCAAACGAATCTTAAACGATCCCAAAAAGCTCAAATTCGATGACTTTTCAAAACTTAAAATCAAGAACTTTATGAAATGAACTTTAAACCATTAAAAACCTTGAAGAAATCCGAAAATCAATAAGCTAAGATTCGAATAAGCCAATAAGCATTACGAGCTTATGGTTTAGACGAAAGAGCTTGTGTGTAAAACTAAAAAGAGCAATCCTTTAATCACGAAAACATCAAATCATAAGCATGAAGAATGTAAATCGGATCAAAGGTAAATGAATCAAGAAGTGTAGAATAAGAATAAGGATCAAAAGCTTAAAATAGAACTTTGATTAATGAAATAAGCAATAGAAAAGTATTTAATCTTGAAAGATTAAAAGAAAAAGATGAACTAGTGAGAGAAAGTTTAAGACTTTCTCTCTCTAAAAACTAGAAAGAAAACTAAAGAAAATAAAAACTAGCTAACCCCCTCCTAATGTGATTAGGAGGGTATTTATAGGGGAGTGGGAGGCATGTGTGGTGCTTTCTTCTTTCTTTTTCTTCTCAACTCGATTTTAATTCTTCGTCTTTGTAGTCTCGGGATTTGAACTTGTCTTTTAATTTTCTTCTTCTATTAGACTTAAGTTCTTCGACTTCATTAAACTTTCGTCTTTAGACATGTTCTTCGATAAATCTCCAGAATAGGTCTTGGACATCCGTTCTTTAAGCACTCTTGATCTTTTGACTTCGTCTTTTCCCGTTTTCTTCGATAAAAGCCCGTGAAAGCCCGTGTTTTCTTCCTTTTTCATCTTTTGGTCCTAAAACACAATAAAAACACAAACCACGCATAATTCTGACTTTTACGACATAAATCACACGTTTTGGTCTTGTTATTATTGGAAATAAGTGGTAAAAGGATGAGTGTTTTCACACTTATTAAATCCCCTACACTTGACCATTGCAATGCCCTCATGCAATGCATTAATTTTAAGCACGGTTTACATTCTCCATCATAAATAACCCATCTTGGCCTTTATTAAATACTAAACGTAAAAGATAGAAATAGGTAAAGAAATTAAAAACTGACATTGGGTTTTGGCTGCCATGAACGTTTATCATCCTCAAGTTTCACGTTCCCCATACCAAGCTTAGAAACGAGATCATTGTTATTATAAGTTAGCAAACTATCACGAACTCATGTGGGCCAATTATTCACTTAGACTCCCTTATTCCTAGGTGTATCTCTTATATTTTATTTTTGTCTTGAATGATCACGAGGATGCATTGTTTGACTTATTTCGATAGTTATTTAGTCCGAAAATAAGGTGAACGATTTAATCAATAGTTAGCTAAAGGACCAAATCTTTTAAAACTGCTTCTCGGGATATCAGAAAGTTCATATCTTGGCATAACTTGGTTCGCGATTTGAGACCTTTCTCGGGCCGATTTTTGGCAGCGACTTCATACTTCGAATCTTCGAGAGACGTTCTTGAAATTATGGTCTTCTCTTCATAATAGGAATTTCTTCACTTGAAGTTTTTGAGAGATTCTTCATCTTTGGACCACGACTTCTTCATTTTTCTCCAATCTTTATTTTGGACTTTGATATACAACGATCCGCCTCCTTTTAGGACTTGGATCTATTTATCCTCATACCTTGTTAGGGTCTTTTCGGATAGACTTCTCCATGACTTTTGGGGAGTTTTTGCTTTTCGTCGTGTGTCTCGATCCTTCATATTGATTTTTGATAAATGATTCTTCACATCACTTTTGGATCTTTAGCAACAAAATGTAGCCCTCATGCCTTGTTAGGGCCTTTTCGGACTCGCCAATCTTCGCGCCCCGCTTCATAAGTTATGCCTTGGCTATGAACTCTCGTCATTACCGAGCAACTTTTAAACGATCTGGGGCTAGAAGCTAAGTAACTTTTTAAATCGTACAACCTTATTTATTAGCAGATAATTTATTAAGCAAGCGGAGGGAGAATAGGCTCATAATTAACTCTCATAAATTCATGAAAGAGTACCGAACTTATAATTGACTCTATCATCTCTCGTTCTCCACAGTTTAAAATCTCAAGTAATGAGACTCGTGGATGCTTAGCCTATTAAATCAAAGTTTTGGGTTTTCGAGTCGCCTATAGGATCTTGCAAATTCTTAGACTTTTTCAAGTTTAGAAATCGCATTTTAAAGTTCCCTTGATAAACGACTCTCTAGGATCAATTATAGGAACTTGCGAAAAGTTCTTGTTCTTAACCCGTGAGAGTTAAGACTTTCGCGTTTTATAGCTCCCTATATAAAAGCCTAGCAAAACTTGACTTAAACACGTTAAGGATACTAGCTAGAGTAAACTTAGGCAAGTAAACTCGGGTTGAGTCAAAATGTTCACGACTAAGAAAAATCTAAAACCATTATATTAAAAATTTATTCTAGTAAAGGAAACGTAACAAAGGCAAATACAACTATACAACTAGGCCAAAATAGATTAAAAATTTTGAAAAATGTCGAAAAATCAAATTTTCCGGTTAAAATGAGGGCAAATACATGGAAAAGACCACTTACTTCGATAGAAGTCCCCCCTACACTTGAGATAAACATTGTCCTCAATGTTTAAGCATGTGGGAGTAAACTCCCCTACACTTAGGACATTGTGCACTTTGTTTAAATCTGGCTAAGGAAAGGACAACTAAAGTGAATTCAATGTGAACATTTAGAATATGAAATATTGAATCACAAGAGTTTAGGATAGAACCGGGAAGATGGGAAACACGGTATCACGGTTCGTCAAAAGTCATCAAGATGCTCTCTGAAGCTTTAATCCCTGCACAGCACAAGAAACAAGGCAACAAACATATGCGGGGCTCCCCCTCCACTTATTAGGAAAGCAGTAAAGGATAGAACACGGGTTGCCTCCCGAGAAGCGCTTGTTTTTGTTCACCGAGTCATGAGCCTGACTCGACCCAATTTTAGTTCATGGGGAACGTGGTGAGGGATGGAATCATCTCCTGAGAGATGTCCTCACCAAAGTACAGCTTCAAACGCTGGCCATTCACCTTGAAATTGGGCCCATTTGGCTGAGAAAGCTCAATGGTCCCATACGGAAAGACTTTGGCGACGGTGAATGGACCAGACCAGCGGCTCTTCAACTTGCCAGAGAAGATCTTCAACCGAGAGTTAAAGAGTAGAACGTGATCTCCAACGTGGAACTCTCGGTTCTTGATTTTAGCATCGTGGATCATCTTCGTCTTCTCCTTGTAGATCAGCGAGTTCTCATAAGCTTCATTCCTCAGTTCTTGTAGCTCGTTGAGTTGAACCTTGCGATGATCACCGGCTTTAATGATGTCGAAGTTCGCCCACTTCAAGGCCCAGTGCGCCTTATGTTCCAGCTCGATGGGTAAGTGGCAGGCTTTGCCGTACACAAGACGGTAGGGTGTACAACCAATCGGGGTCTTGTAAGCAGTACGGAAAGCCCACGGAGCATCATCTAACTTAGCGGCCCACGCGGCACGATGCTCTCCCACAGTACGCTCCAAAATTCTCTTCAAGCCACGATTGGAAATTTCGGCTTGCCCATTGGTTTGGGGATGATAGGCGGTGGAAAGACGGTGATTGACACCATACTTTGCCATGACTCTTGCAAATTGATCGTTGCAAAAATGAGTCCCGCGATCACTGATGATAGCACGAGGAACGCCAAATCGAGCGAAAAGTTGCTTTAAAAAGTTCACAACCACCCTCGCATCATTCGTAGGAAGAGCCTTAGCTTCAACCCATTTAGAGACGTAGTCGACGGCGACGAGGATGTACTTGTTCCCTTTGGATGATGGAAATGGCCCCATAAAGTCGATGCCCCATACATCAAAGATTTCACATTCCTGTATGAAATTTTGAGGCATCTCATCCTTATGTGTGATCTTGCCTTGACGTTGGCAAGCATCACAATGCTTAACCATTTCGTGCGCGTCACGATAAATGGTGGGCCAGTAGAATCCAGAATCAAACACTTTCTTAGCGGTGTAGTTGGGACCAAAGTGACCACCGGTGGGTCCTTTGTGGCAAGCTTGGAGGATGTCAAAAGCTGCCGGTCCGTCAACACATCGACGAATAATCAGATCAGCACACTGTTTGAATAGATAAGGGTCATCCCAAAAGTAAGTCTTAACATCGTTCAAGAACTTCTTCTTTTGTTGGGATGTTAACCCTTGGATGAGAATACCACCCGCTAAGTAGTTTGCAATGTCCGCAAACCACGGGGTGCCATCAAGATTGAGATTTATAGACATTAGAGTCTCCAGGGGGAAAGAGTCATTGATCTCTTTGTTCGGATGATCCCCCTGATATGGATCCTCAAGTCGACTCAGATGATCCGCGGCCAGGTTTTCGGCTCCCTTCTTGTCACGAATTTCAATGTTGAATTCTTGAAGGAGCAAAACCCAGCGAAGAAGTCTTGGCTTAGAATCGTTTTTTGTCATCAAGTACTTCAACGCGGAATGGTCCGTGTAAACGATGGTGGTGGATAAAACAAGATAGGGGCGAAATTTCTCAAAAGCATAGACAACAGCTAAAAGCTCTTTTTCGGTTGTCGTATAATGCAATTGAGCCCCTGTCATTGTTTTGCTAGCGTAGTGGATTGGTTGGAAGTGTTTATTCACTCTTTGGCCCAAAACTGCACCAATAGCAAAGTCGCTAGCATCGCACATCAATTCAAAAGGCAGCTCCAAATTAGGGGTGACCAAGACCGGTGCCTTAGTTAGCTTATCCTTGAGAAGATTGAAGGCTTCGAGACACTCTTTAGAAAAGATAAAAGGAGTATCTTTTTCCAAGAGGTGGGTCATCGGGCGAGCGATTTTAGAGAAATCCTGAATGAATCGACGATAGAAGCCCGCATGACCCAGAAAGCTTCTCACACCCTTCACGGTTGAAGGTGGAGGTAATTTGGCTATGACATCTACTTTAGCACGGTCAACTTCAAGACCGGCTTTAGAGATTTTGTGTCCTAGCACAATGCCTTCTTTTACCATAAAATGGCATTTTTCCCAATTCGGAACAAGGCGAGTGTCTTCGCACCGCTTAAGCATACGTTCCAAATTGGCAAGGCAAGCAGAGAAGGAATCCCCGAAGACCGAGAAATCATCCATGAAGACTTCCATGGTTTGCTCAACCATATCATGAAAGATAGCCAACATGCACCTTTGGAAAGTCCCGGGGGCATTGCATAAGCTAAAAGGCATTCGTTTGTAAGCAAAGGTGCCATAGGGACAAGTGAATGTTGTCTTCTCTTGATCTTGGGGATCGATGGGTATTTGAAAATAACCCGAGAAACCATCCAGAAAGCAGTAATATTCATTACCAGCTAGACGTTCAAGCATTTGGTCCATAAAAGGTAGAGGGAAATGATCCTTTCTCGTGGCATCATTGAGTTTGCGGTAGTCTATACAAACTCTCCACCCAGTAACGAGACGGGTAGGAATTAACTCGTTGTTTGCATTGGGCACAACGGTTATACCACCTTTCTTAGGCACACAATGGACTGGACTAACCCATGGTGAATCCGAAATAGGGTAAATCATACCCGCATCAAGAAGTTTGATAACCTCTTTTTTGATGACTTCATGGATTTTAGGATTCACCCTTCGTTGACTTTGAATTGTAGGCTTAAAGTCGTCCTCCATGAGAATTTTATGTGTGCAGAAATGAGGATCAATTCCACGGATGTCCGAGATTTTCCAAGCGATAGCGCGTTTATGCTTCTTCAACAAAGCGACAAGTCGTTCTTTTTCGTCTTGCTTCAGATCCTTTGCGATGATGACCGGTAGCTTCTCGTCGTCTTCCAGAAAAACGTACTCAAGATGAGGCGGTAAGTCTTTAAGCTCGAGAGTAGGAGGATCCTTAATAGATGGTGAAACTAACGCTGGATCATCATTAGTCACCTCTTTAGGAGCAGGAGGAGAGAATGGGTCCTCATTGAGAAGTCTCTCAATAGTACTAATGTCTTCATCCCAATTTGTGGACAAATTATCATACTTAATATCGAGAGGACCCAAGCTAGCTTCGAAATCATCCAAGTCACTTTCCCCAAAAGGAGTCAATGCTGGAGCAATTGAGGCAACGGTCACAACATTGGGTAGAGAAGGAGTACTTTTGCAAGCATCATGAAAATGTTCTTCACAAGCCTCATCGAGAACATCAATAGCATTAACACTCTCATACGAATAAGGTTGCTTAGAAATCTTACCCATGTTGAAGACAATTTGATCGTCACCAACTCTCATGATTATTTCGCCTGCGGCTACATCAATAAGAGTGCGACCGGTCCTCAGAAATGGACGTCCAACGATTAATGGAACACGGGGATCCATTTCGTAATCAACGACGACAAAATCCGCCGGGAAGGTGAATTTGTCAACGCCAACAAAGACATCTTCGGCTATCCCCACTGGATAAGCAACCGTACGGTTGGCTAATTCCAAAGTCATTCGTGTGGGGACTAGCTCGGGGAGAGATAATTGCTTCCAAACACTTAAAGGCATTAAGTTTATACTGGCACCTAGATCGGCTAGGGCCATGCAATTCTCTACTCCCGGGAAGTTGCAAGGAATCAAGAAGCGACCCGGATCACCAAGTTTGGTGGGCAATTGCCTTAAGAGCACTGCGGAGCAGTTCTCATTAAGTTGGGTCTGAGCAATGTCAAGAAGCTTTTCTTTATCACTTAAAAGATCTTTAAACATCTTAGCGTATTTGGGCATGTGAGCGAGAGCCTCGGCAAAGGAGATGTTAAAATTCAATTGTTTGAACATTTTAAGGAAGTTCGAAACCTGAATATCATCCTTGCTCTTTTGCTTCTCTTTCCTCAACCTTGAAGGATAAGGTATATTGGATGAAGAAGAAGGCTTTAAGGGAATAGGATCACTCACAACCACGGGTGGTGGGGAAATGGGGATAGAAGGTGAAGGAGGTGGAGAAAGTTGCTCTTTTTCCTTGTTCACAATCACGGGTGGAGGTGTAGGAAGCTCGGGTTCCATATAACCTTTTCCACTACGAGTGGTGATTGCTTTCATCTCCCCTCTTGGATTCGCAACGGTATTACTCGGAAGAGTACCCGAAGAAGAGGGTTGATTACCTTGGATGAGCGAACTAATCATATCACGAAGGTGAAGAGCTTGATTGTTAAAAGAGTTTTGCATGTTTGCATTCATTGCATCATTGTGTTTGGCCATATCATTCCTTAGCTCGGCTCGAATATCGCTCCCTTGCTTTGCCATTTCTCCCTTCAAGTTGCGGACTTGACTCTGTAGATTCGTCACCAACTCCCGATTAGTCTTCATGAATGTCTCGACTTCTGGATTCACTGCCATCGGTTGATTGAGAGGTGGAGCCTGGTAAGCTTGAGAATTTCCTTGAGTTGGGTATGGGTTTCTTTGGGATTGATACTGATTGTTTGCACGAGGTTGGGATTGATTGTAGCTTTGTTGTTGGTTTTGGTTTGCAGGAGGGAAACCGGGAGGAGCAAGATAATTGTTGGATCGATAACTTAGCAAGTTACGGTCTCCTTGAGGGCGAGCTTGATAGCCTCCCGTGGGATAAGTACCGTATGCTGCGTTAACGTCTTCAGAATAATTACCGTGAGTAGACGGGCAATCATTATAAGAGTGAGGGCCACCACATGTGTCACAAGAAATAGCAACGGCTTTAGCTTGTTGAAAGTGGTTTGTGGCCATGGTCATGAAATTCTTGTTCATTTCAGCAAGTTGTCGAGAAATTTCAGACATTTCAGGATTGGAGGTAGTAGAAGAAACATTGACTCTCGAGTTAGATCTTGAGGATGCGGATGAATCCCAATTCTTGTGGTGAGTAGTCATGTTTTCAATCAACTCTCGACACTCCTCTGGTCTCCTTTTCATAAAAGTACCACCGGCGGCAGCATTGATCGTGTCACGATCACGAAAGGTGAGACCATTGTAGAAGGTGTCAATGAGAGTGACGGGGAGCATATTGTGATTAGGACAGCGGTCGATCAAATCATTGTAACGTTCCCAAGCATCGAAAAGCGATTCATCATTCTCTTGCATAAATCCACTGATTTGGTTACGAAGGCTAGTGACCATGGATGGGGGAAAGTAGCGCGATAAAAAGCGTTGAGTCATGTCGTTCCACGTATGAATAGAATTCTTAGGAAGACGGTCAAACCATTTTTCGGCATGGTGAGAAAGTGAGTGTGGAAAAAGTTGAAGGCGAAGGTCATCCATAGAAACACCGGGGCATTTCATGCTTTGGGTAATAGTAATGAATTTGTCGAGGTGTTTGTTGGCATCATCATCCGGAATTCCACGAAACGGGTTCGTTTGAACTTGTTGTATCATATGATGCTTCAACGAAAACTCCTGAGCCGTGACGTGCATTGGCGCAATCGGGCCTCCGCGTCCATTCATGGTGGGTTGGCACAATTCCTCCATGGTTCGTAAATCAGGTAGAAGGACATTGTTGTTGTTGTTGTTGTTGTTGTTGTTATTCAAATTATTTTGAGGTGGGTGATTATTGTTGTTGTTAACACCAGCCATATCTAAATCTTCACGATTCTCGGGCTCAGAATAGTTTGTAGATCTAGTACGCATACACCTGCAGAGGAAAAATATACACAAGGAATATCTATATAATATTTTTGGTTTTTATAGGTTTTTTAATGTTTTTGTATTTTTGAAAAGTTTTATAATTTTTATGGATTTTTGAAATTGTTTGAAGCGAGGAAAATAACGTTCAAAGAACGGATCCCAAAATTCAATGCGTCTCTCACTAGAAACCGTTTATCTTAACGAAAAGAGCCGGCAGCGGCGCCATTTAATACTTGAAGTTTTGCCCCAAAGTATCAAATTTCAAGTTCGTTATAGTTCCGAATCTTTTCGAATTGAAAACCGATATTAAGTGCGACTCAATTGTCTTTTGGTGAATCAAGAGAATGATTTGGTTTGTTTGTTTTAAACTACTAGCAAGAAATTAAAGTGTCGTTGAGTAATTTAAAGCTTTGACAAAATTAAACTTCAATTTAATTTATGAAAATTCTTAAAACTTAAAGCTTTGAAAAACTTAAAAACTTAAAAACTTAATCAATTGTAAGAAAACAATTCATGTTCATCGGAATACACCAAATAGCAACCATCGGAATATAGCTAACATTAACCATCGGAATAGTCAAGATCAATACTATCGCAATGACCATCTATCGGAAAGCCACTATCGCAATGATCCAGATCGGAATGATGTAAAGTTCTATTGTCGCAATGTCTATCTATCGGAATGATGCTATCGAAAAATGGGCAGCACTTCGTCTTGACCAAGGCCTTAAGACCCGTCGGAATATGCGATCGCAATAAGCGATCGCAACCCAGATCGGAATAAGGGGATTAACCAACCGATCGCAAAGTAAAACCCTAATGGGTTATTGCGATCAAAAACCAAAGCTATCGCAATGTGGAGTAACCGTCGGAATGTGTGTCAAAACCCTAAGATTGCGATGGGATGTAACTGATTCCGAAATTCGTGGCAAGTGTGAATCTCAATAAGCAAACGCAATAAGCAAATCCAAACGAATCTTAAACGATCCCAAAAAGCTCAAATTCGATGACTTTTCAAAACTTAAAATCAAGAACTTTATGAAATGAACTTTAAACCATTAAAAACCTTGAAGAAATCCGAAAATCAATAAGCTAAGATTCGAATAAGCCAATAAGCATTACGAGCTTATGGTTTAGACGAAAGAGCTTGTGTGTAAAACTAAAAAGAGCAATCCTTTAATCATGAAAACATCAAATCATAAGCATGAAGAATGTAAATCGGATCAAAGGTAAATGAATCAAGAAGTGTAGAATAAGAATAAGGATCAAAAGCTTAAAATAGAACTTTGATTAATGAAATAAGCAATAGAAAAGTATTTAATCTTGAAAGATTAAAAGAAAAAGATGAACTAGTGAGAGAAAGTTTAAGACTTTCTCTCTCTAAAAACTAGAAAGAAAACTAAAGAAAATAAAAACTAGCTAACCCCCTCCTAATGTGATTAGGAGGGTATTTATAGGGGAGTGGGAGGCATGTGTGGTGCTTTCTTCTTTCTTTTTCTTCTCAACTCGATTTTAATTCTTCGTCTTTGTAGTCTCGGGATTTGAACTTGTCTTTTAATTTTCTTCTTCTATTAGACTTAAGTTCTTCGACTTCATTAAACTTCCGTCTTTAGACATGTTCTTCGATAAATCTCCAGAATAGGTCTTGGACATCCGTTCTTTAAGCACTCTTGATCTTTTGACTTCGTCTTTTCCCGTTTTCTTCGATAAAAGCCCGTGAAAGCCCGTGTTTTCTTCCTTTTTCATCTTTTGGTCCTAAAACACAATAAAAACACAAACCACGCATAATTCCGACTTTTACGACATAAATCACACGTTTTGGTCTTGTTATTATTGGAAATAAGTGGTAAAAGGATGAGTGTTTTCACACTTATTACTCACGAAAAGCAACTTCTAGGTTTGCATCATAAAATTGTCCCACAGAAAATAAATTGTGACCGAGACTTTCCACATAATACACTCTTTAAATTATAACATTCCCAATATGATATTCACCGTAACCCATTATCTTTGCAATATGATCATTACCAAATCGAACCGTACCATGAAACTTGCTAACGAAATTTCTGAGCTGAGAGCGATCTCCGGTCATATGCTTGGAGCAACCAGAGTCCAAATACCAGAGAACAATTTGGACCACCTGTTTTCAGCAACAACAATAGACAATGCATTAGAAACTATTGGTTTCGGAGTGTTAGCAGATAAAGATGTAATATTATCAGAATTGCTAACATTTGTGTTATCCTTAGATTTCTGGCGTTTTCTAATGTGAGTTTTACTAATAACAGGTTTTATTATACCAACTTTTTGAGGTTTTAGAGTATTAGCGGGCCCTACAGTGGGAGTAGACCTATTTAAAGGGAACTTGGTTCCTACAGTAGTGTTGGTGTTCCTAGTTAAAGGAAACCCTTGTGTTTTGGTAGCATTGGTACTCCTAGTTAAAGGGCACGCTTTCTTCGCTATAGTGGGAGTGATCCTAGTTAAAGGGCACGTATTTCCTACTATAGTGAAAGTTCTACCAGTGGGGCGCCACATCCAACCAACTTGGGTTAACACTTTCCCAGTCGGTTTTCATTCTAAATCATTTTTCCAGGCATTCATTTCATTCACATGGTCAATAAGGCAAGAATCACGACGACGAGAAAACATACATTCATTGCAATTCCAACATTTCAAATTAGAATTCATTGGAGGCTTAGAACGCTGCACAACCGTAGAGCTTTTAGGTTTAGCTACATGATTCTTTTTATTCAAAACAAAAATAACATTCCTAGGGTGGGCTTTGATGTAGCAAAATCGTACACGTTTTAAGAAAAACGCGTATAATCGGCAATTATTAAACTCAATGGTTTAGGATAACCGACGAATCGAATAAATGCGAGTTCGTTCTCGACGAAGGTGTATGTTGTGTATGCCAATTATATAAAATCAAAGTTTGGATTAGTATCGTTTTTTATTTTAAGCGAGAAAATGTAAAGACGAGTTACACTACTTTTACACTACGACGTAAAACGTAAAACGATGACGTAATTACGTAAAACGCGACGAAATTAAAATTTTAAGCTAAAAATGAATTAAAAATCAAAACTAAGTCTAAAATAATATAAATAAGAATAAAAATTCAATAAATAAATTTTAAAACGTTTTATTAATTAAATATTCAATTTTAAATGCTAATTAAAGCCCTAAAATTAATATAATTAAGAAAAAGCCCAAAATATTATTTTATCAAACAAATATCTCACTTATATTATTTAAACACTAAAAAGTATTTTTCCTAATTTTTAGAAACTATTTTTCTATTTTTAAAACACTAAAAACAGTTTTAAACTAAAATAATGATTAAAAATAATAAAATAATGCTAAAATTAATTTGACTTTTTCAAAAATCCTATTTTATATTACTAAACAGTAGAAAATAGAAAATGTTGAAAAAGTAATCTTTTACACTAAAAGACAAAACAGTTTAATATAAAACCTATTTAAATTAAAATTAAATCTAAAAAATAAATAAAAGAGTGAACAGTGAAATTTTTTTAACTAAAAATCTTAAAATCTTTTTCTGAAACTAAGAAAATTTGAAAAAATTAAAAATATTACTTTTTTATACGAAAAGACGAAAGACAAAATATTTAAAACTAATTAAAATTGAATTAAATCTAAAAAATAACAAATGAACAGTAAAATAAAAACTAATTTAATGAAATTCTTAAAATAAATTATCTAAACAGGGAAAAAGATAAAATCAACAAAAATCTTAATTTTAACCACTAAAAACAAAAACAGTGAAGTACTGATGGTGACAGCCCAAGGATTTTGTCCTGTTGTGCCAGCAGTGGGAACAAGTATGCTAGCAGTGGGAAGATTTTCCCACTGCTCTTATACAGAAAACGGGTTTAGCTTGATTTTGAGCTATTTTCTTGGTATTTTTTGGAAACAATGGCACCCCTACACGCAGTGGAGTGTAGGGAGTCAATAGCAACAATAAAAACAACAAGTATAACACAAAAATCTCACAATATAGGGCAATATACAGTCTCTGATGTGGTCTACACAGGTCTGTGGACTTGACTGGTTTGTTTGACCACTAGGGTGAGTTTTGGTTGGCCAAAACTCACTCAAGTCACACCCAAACTACTCTTAACAAAATACAAACCCTAGATTAACACTACTCTTAACAAGTTTCAAGGTTTGGATCACAAAAATCAACCTCAAAGCTAAAAAACACCCTACTAATTTTACTTGACTAGTTTTAAGCAAAATGTAACATACAAACTTTGTTTCTAACATACAAAACTAAAAACAAGTGATTAATACACCCTACTACTAACACTAAAGGTGTGTTTAACTGGTTTTAATCTAACTTTGTGTTGTGGAAACCATTATTCACGGATCGATTAAGCTTACTAGGATAATCAACGTTCATATGATAAACATAGCGGAATTAGAACATTGATTATGAACAAGGTGTTTCTTTTCCAACGATTACTTGTATTAAACTTCAAACAATTACAAGTAACAAAGCCTAGACGTGTTTACAAGAACACACACGTCTAGAACACACGACACACGCTTTATGACTACATTGTGAATAATGAGATAATTAAAACCTACGCCTGTGTATTCTTTATATAATAGAATACAAGATTTTTCTTACAAGAAAACTTTAATTACATTAGAAGTCCCTCCATCTTTTGCTAATAAGTCCTCCTTGTTGTATGAAAGGGCTCCATATTCTTGTAAAGTTTGATATTTGCATATAAGTCCTTCTTGTTTCATTATTCTTGTTTTGTCTCATCAAATTAATTCCCAACAATCTTCCCCTATTTGATGATGACAAAACCAATCTTCAAATCTTGATCTTTCACGGATGAAACAAGCTTCCCCTTAAAGTAAGATTTCTTGTAAAACATATCACCACATAAAATTAAGTTGCATACCTTGATCTTTGAATCTTCTTCCCCTTTTTGTCACATCCAATAGGGGTCTTCTAAAGATAAACAACTAATAAAATCTTCCCCTTGAGTGGTGCATGTAAATGAATCACGAACTATGTAGACTCTAATTGTAGATTACGAATGAAGAAAAACAAATATAACCTATCTGTTGAAGAAGTGGAATCTCCCAAGCTTGTACCTTATATCTTGCACTATCCATGTGACGTCGAACTTATACTGACACTGAAAGTATAAGAAGACCTCGATCTCTTTGTCAAAATCCTCATTGTTCATATGATTAGATAATCAAAGCGGAATTATTGTGGAAACCTTGGCTTCCAGATCTTTGAAGCTACTAGGATTGATCATTGTTCATATGATTAGATAATCAAAGCGGAATTAGAACAACAACCATTAACAAGGTGTTTAGGCACAATAACACATGAATTAAAACAAATGGGTTGCTAATTATATTGATAATCAACAACCACTAGACGTGTATACATTTAATCCCACGTCTAGTGCACACACGCTTTAGGTTTACATTATGAATATGAATGATAAATAAAAACTAAGACCCTTGTTCCGGATATAGTGGAAGGAACAGAATCTACAAGAGATCAAATCAAATAAACATCTAAATATTCTATTTAGATAAATTATATATTGTGTATATCATAAATAATATACTCAATATATTCCCCAAATAGAATTCTCCATCAAATCTATCAGCGTTGACTTTTGTTGACTGCGTTTGACTTTTGTTGACTTCTGTCAACGCCTAATTTGCTATTGTCAACTCTTGTATAACTCTTGTCAACGCCTGAGTAAATGTCCTTCGATTTTGAGTTTCTGCCACATCAAGTTTTTGACCCAACAATCTTCCCCTAGTTGATAGTGGCAAAACTCTATGTGTATCTCTTGTAAGTTGTACATGATCTTCAAATTGCTTCCCCTCAAGTGTAGCATGTATTTCTTCCCCTTTTTGTCACATCAACAGGGAAGTAAATAATGTATGCAATCTTTGAAGATTCTCCAAATGTAGACTCTGTGTAATGATCTTGAAGAACAATTAATATAATATTTTTGATGTAGAAGTAGAGTAACCCAAACCTATATTCCATTTCTTGTACGATGATGTGATGAAGTATGTGGCTGATACAAAAATCCTCATCCTTTGTGAGACACTGAGCACGATAATGTAACTCCTTCAAGTGATAGAAAATATGTGCATAGAGAACCATAAGAAAAATCACATATTCCTAGACCTTGTATCACTTCATCAATAACCATGTAAGCATAAACAAGTTATCTTAAAAGTCTATGACTGGGAGTGCACGACTTTAAGATATGATAGAACACAAACTCGCGAAAATCTTCTTCAATCATCAAACTTACCATAAGAATTCTTCCCCTTAAGCTAACAGCTCTTCATGACAAATCTTTATGAAATAATATATCATATGTAAAAGTTACTTACGGATAACTCTTTTACAAGGCTAACCTGATTACATACTTTAAATATCCATCAAATTCCCACGAATATTTGCCAACTCGCATTAAGATCATTAATTCCTTTTAAAAATATCCGAGCCATAAATATCAACATGATATTCTAAATTAAAACGGAGATTCCATGTACCTTCGTGTGTAAATTTCTCCTTTTTGTGTGCTCAAAACGTACCAATTTTCTCAACAGCAGCAATCATTGTGTTATCCGAGATCCTTCTCTATCCAATATATCTGGACTATGTATTGTCACATATCGGACAATACCTAACAGCGTTTGAAAAACCATATCTCGGACGACACTGTCAACCTATCAGCGTTGACTTATTCTGTCAGCGTCAAAATACTCCCTGTCAGCGTCAACTCAACTTTTGTCAGTGCCTCTTTCTGCTGACGTCATCTAGGGCAACAAATCCTTTTGATAGCAACGAACAGTAATATAACAGCTTTGTTCCATATTACCAGCTATCACAATATCCCTAAAAATAGCAAGTGAATATCATATATACAAATTGCTTTGTATACACAACAAACAAATGCAAATTATATTCACTTCCTTACGTCACCATGATTCTGTTCACCAATAAGAATACGTGTGAATAGCATGGTCGTGTGAACATAATTTGAAGTCTTTCTAGATCGTGTGAACACATGATATCACAGTAATAACCGTGTGAACACAACAAATTTCCACCAATTAGAATAAGAGCTTCATGTGAATACTTTTGTTAACCCTAGGACCACAATAAGCTTGTATGGAAGAGCACCCATGTGATCTTAATAATTTGCAAATAACTCACGTCTTTGTCTAAAAATCAGCAACTCCCGAAGATCTGCATGCCATCATGTGATCTTCAAAAATCACGTATCAAATTACGTCTTTGTCTAACTCACGAGTTCTTCTCCCTTTCTGTTGACACAATACCTTTTATTATTCGTGGATCATGCTACTGCCCTATTTCAAAGAGTATGTATCATCATAAGAATAGTAGCATACTAGGATCATTCGTGACATCACAAAGATGTAGGATAGTTCAGCATGTGAATTACAACAGCAACTACTATGCTGCTACGCTTCTCATGTGTCTCATGCTATCAAATCAGCATCACAACGAACAATCATCACCAACGAATTACACCAGATCCAGGGTTTACGATTTGAGCACCGAAACTCTAATTAGGGTTTGTAAATAAACCTGAGATCTTGAATCATAACAGCTACGATCATCCAGTTTTTCAACTTTAAGTTGATTGAGGGTTTATAAAAACCCTAATCATGATTTTATGTAAAAGCTGAAAATCTGAAAATCATCACTGCAGCCCACTTTGACGCCTAATAACTTTTGATTGGGGATAAAACAGGACAATCCCTCTGGTGGATGTTTAGATCTATGTATGTAGAACACACATATAAAATTTCGTGGCGATCCAACGGTTCAATCGAAAGTTATGACCTTCTGAATACTGATGCGCACACAAAAACGTCCAGAAAAACCCTAGACGGATTTTTCTTCTTTTCACCATACACGAACACCTTGTTGGTCCTAGCATCACGAGCCACGAGGCTCTGATACCAATTGTGGAAACCTTGGTTTCCGAATCTTTGAAGCTACTAGGAATGATCATTGTTCATATGATTAGATAATCAAAGCGGAATTAGAACAATAACCATTAACAAGGTGTTTAGGCACAATAACACATGAATTAAAACAAATGGGTTGCTAATTATATTGATAACCAACAACCACTTGACGTGTATACATTTAATCCCACGTCTAGTGCACACACGCTTTAGGTTTACATTGTGAATATGGATGATAAATAAAACCTAAGACCCTTGTTCCTTTTATAGTGGAAGGAACAAAATCTACAAGAGATCAAATCAAATAAACATCTAAATATTCTATTTAGATAAACTATATATTGTGTATATCATAAATAATATACTCAATATATTCCCCAAATAGAATTCTCCATCAAATCTATCAGCGTTGACTTTTGTTGACTGCGTTTGACTTTTGTTGACTTCTGTCAACGCCTAATTTGCTCTTGTCAACTCTTGTATAACTCTTGTCAACGCCTGAGTAAATGTCCTTCGATTTTGAGTTTCTGCCACATCAACTTTTTGACCCAACATGTGTCACCCAAAGCAATTTAAAACATACACCCAAACACCCCTTAATATCAGTTAACCAATTTTTTTGCAAACAAATTTAATCTAAACACTATAAATCAATCCTAAACCTATCAGAACATACTCAAATCTTCAAAAGAAACATGAATCAAGCAGTAAACTAGCATTTAACCACCATTTAAACAGATTCACACAATAGTCCACAAAAATCACAAATTTCGGCAAAAGGAGGGTTCAAGCCCGATTTTTACCTAGTGGGACCCACATCCAGGCCCTACAATGGCTGATGCCATCTTCTGTTAAGAATGAGCTTATGGATATGATAGAAGCTTGTTTGTAGAGAATGATGGTGGTGAGACTACCACAGTCTAACACCACCTAATTATGTCTTCTAAAATGAACCTGAAAATAAGATAACAAACACAAGAAACACACAAGCAAGTTCTAAAAAGTGACCCTATAAGCTCAGTTGTAAAGTGAGCTTATAGGGGCTTATAGAACAATAGTACTCCAAACAGAAAATGAGGTAGCCAACAGATTTTGAGAAACTCTTTGAAAAACGGATTCCTTTTGAAAATAAACTTGAAAAATCACTAGTAACCAACAAAGAAATGAACAAATATGTTTTGAATGTTTGGGGTTGGCTTGTCAGGCCTATTACAAACATTCATACCACAAATTTTGGGTCTCAAAATATCTTTGACCAAAACCAGTTTGAAAAAAATATTTTGATGAAAAATAAACCCACGAATTTTAAACAAACTTAAATTAAAAGGTAGTAAAGTAAAATGGAACTCACCTAAATTAATGGAGCACAATGTTTTGTAAGATTAAAAGGAATACTTTAAATATTCATCAAAGAAAAAGTTACAAAATACTGGAACAAAGCTAAATGAGACACAAGTCGTCTCATTTTATACTACATACAAGAACATTCTAGTATACTGAATAAAAAATACATTTGCTAAACCCTAATCTTGGAAATTTTAGCTTTGCCCTTGGTCAATGATTTGAAAATCAGTCAAATGACTCACATGTGATGCTGAGTTGTCCTTGTTTGATCTTGGACGTCCAAATACTCCTTAAGGGACAAGTTTGGCTTATGGGACGTTGATTTTCTGTTGGATACCATTTTTACTATTTATGGTGTGATAGGGGAGAGTGGGAGGGGACCATGGGTGTCACGGGGAGGAAAAATAGGAGTGGGATTTGGTTAAGGGGAAGGTTAATCAATAATCTAGAAATTATTGTTAGTTTCCTCTTTGGTTTAGTGGGTTTGCGTTTTTAGGGTTTATGAGGAGAGGGGTGGTTAACATGGATGGTTTTGATGTGGGTTAGGGGTTAATTAATTTTGAAAACGTGTTTCCCTAAAAAATAATTAGTATAAACAGATTTATTAAATAAATTTGTTAGTGGAATGTGACGTGTGAGGTGAAGCTGAGGTGGAGAGATGTTATTGGATGGTGGGGTGAGGTGTCATAGTGATTGGTTGAGAGAGGTTTGCGTGTCTGCCCATTTCAGTCCCTATATTACCCATCTTTGTTCATGTGTTTAAACAGCCTCAACTTGCAATCCCTTTAGAAATGAAGTTTGTATTTTCATACTTTGGCCACAAAAGGTTTTGCAATCTTGTTCTAAGGGCTTTTCTAGTAATTACAATATTCTTCAAGGGCTTTAATGATATAATATTGAAACTTAAGGGACCTAATTGTAATAATTGAGATTTACAAGGGTATTAAGTGACAAGTCTTCAAACTTAGAGGATCAATCTTGCCAAATCTTCAAACTTCAAGGGTATTTTTGGAAAATCAGTACTCGGGTCTGGTTCTTTGTGCGGCTCCGTTTTCCGTGTTCGTTTTTGCTTGATTCTTGTGATCTTTTGTTGATTTTACGCTATCAATACCTAAAATACAAAATGAACACACACAATCATATTTTGGGGTATTTTAATGATATTTTAAGCGTTTTAAGCCCAATTTGGACGATGAGACTATGTATAATTGCAGTCTCATCAGGCTTCTACTTTCTTCTTCACTTGAATACTAGATGGGGGCAAGATCCTATGATTCTTCGTATATCTTTTAAGCTTAGATCTTTGAGCCTTAGTAGTGGTGTTTACTCCTGTAGAAGACAACACGGGAATATTAGAAACTGGTTTTTATTTTGCCTTATCTTTAGTGACCAATGTTTGAGATGGTTTAGTCTTAGGGACCTTGTTAAGTGGTGTGACGACAATGAGGTTCCTTTTGATTGCACTAGAGGACGAAGCTGAGACAGTGGCTGCGTTATCCACTACATTCTTACCTTTTAGGGTATGAAGTGTTTCCTTTAACTCAGCCAAAGCCAAATTTTTATCACAAATTTGTTCCCTCAAATCAAATATTTCCACCGAGTTTCGATTCAATCGTTCAATCAATGATTGATTTTGTGCAGTGGTATTAGCACATGCGGGCTTTACTGACTCAAAGAGTTGTGTATTTTTCTTTTTTAAGTTATCAACTTTGGACAAAATCTTGGAAACTAGATTATCTAGATCAAGTTTAAAATTCTCAACAGCCTCAAGTACGTTCACACATTTAATCTCCTTAGATTTCTCTATGTCTATCGGCAATGATTTAGCAACCTTGTCACTTGGCGGACGCTGTTTTGATTGTAAGTTCAATCGAAAATTCTTTTAAAAATTTGTGTCATCTATATTAACACCTTCGAATGACGTTTCAAAAAGCCCTTGAATAAATTGTTATTTACATTCAAGCGAAATACAATGTTTTTAAATCTCATCAAAACGTTTTGAAAGAAAAGAATAAGAATTTTGAAGCTTTAAAAATTCAGCGTCATTTTTGTGACGAGTACTCTCTACCACATTATCCATAGATTCAATATTATGCACAATAGAATCATTATCACCGTTATTATTCACACAGACGGAAACAATATCATGCGACATCACTTGCTTCAGAAGCTGATCATTTTGGCGTAAAATTCGTTCAATTTCAAGTAAACTGTTTTCATAAGCATCATCCATTTCATTGAAAACACGTCTAACTTCATCCATTTCTAAAAGAAAATCTTGATCAATATTGCTAAGACAAGCTTTAATATTGTTTACAAACGGAACAATTTCGTCTCGAAAGCAGCTCTAGTGGGCTCAAAATTCCATTCACCTTCCGTTATGGCTGAAGCCGTCATACGTTCCTTAATGACCTTGTCAAAATCGGCAAAGTGTTGGTGCACCGCATTTAAGCTATCTGACACCTTACTTACCAGTGGAATTAACTTAGTTAAATCCTTTTTGACAAGTGTAGGAGACGTACTAGGAAGGTTTTCATTTGACAAACTTAGGGGCACAAAAGCTGATAATTGAGATAATTCCTTTTGTAATCGAATATGGGTGTTTTTATCAAATTGATCTTTATTATGCTTATCATAATCAAGCATAAGAAAATGTTGAAAGCGTTTTAGATCGAGTTTCTTCCGCAAGTGACATTTTCTCCTCAGTATTACGAACATAAGGTGCTTCTTTCGATTTTACAATTAGGGTCACATCATAAAGACAAGGAATATATTCCTGAGCTTGTTTTGCATAACCGGGATTAGGTGGTAAATCTTGAAGACGCTTAAGTTCTAGTTCTTTAAACGATTTAGTTAAAAGATGAATCTTTTCTGTGGAAGCGCATTGTTTTAAAAGCTGTTGTTCCTTGAATTTAAGAAGTTTGGCAGCATTAATTTCCGATTCAAACTTTTTAGACTCGAGAGTTTCGAAATCCTTTTTAAGTTTTTGAAAATCATTTACAACCGACTCTTTTTCTTTTGATTCATTGGAAAGATTAGCTCTTAATGATTCTATTTCCTTTAAGTGTTCTATCTTTTTAAAACGAAATTGGTCAAATTCAGAACAAGTTATTTTCTCTGCTTGAGGGACCATTTCAAAAGTTTTGACCTTTTCTTTATACAGCGCAAGCTCAACGGTTATATTGGAATTTAAATCTACGGTTCGTTGGACTGCCACATTCATGTTATCAATAATATGTTTAGGCACCATTACCAAATCATGTTGATCATAAGATCCCATACCCGTCGTAGCATTTGGTTGAGGTTCACTCAAATTTGTTGGATTGGATACCACATCATTTGAGTTACTAGTTCCTGAATGCTATTCGAGGTTGTCATTTTCATGCTCAACTTGATGTGGATTATCATGAACAATATTAGATGTGGTTGGTACCTCACTGACGACATCAGAACAGTAGTGAGAGAGATTAGCAACAAGAGCAGCTTGGGCTGAGTGAACGTCATCACAATCCAAATCATATTCATCAAGATCATCTGCTTGATATGCTGCATTAGAAGTAGAGACGACTGCAATGCCTTCATTATCAGTTGCCCCTGGGTCTGCAAGAAATGCTAATTCCTCTGAGTCCAAAATCTTTCCCTTAGATTGAGCATCGACCAAATACATCTTCTCACGAAACCATGTTGCATCCCTTCTCCGTTTCGGCTGAGTGCATTCCCTGGCCATATGACCTTGTCCTCGGAAATTGTAGCAAGTCACAACCTTTTGAGGACCAATAGTGCTTCCATTGCCAGTAGCTTGAGAATTCACAGCTTGAGCGTTCATGGTCCTTGTTGTGGGTCCATATTAATTTTTCCTTCCCTGAATGGATTACACCGTCACTTGACCATCTTGAATAGTGGCTTGTTGTCGAGGATTTGAAGAAGTGTGAAGCTGATTGTTTGTTGGTGGAAAACCTATAGTAGCAACAAGTTTTAACAAGTAGGCAGTGAGATGGTTTAAAACATCTGTTAGCGTATCATTTGGGGTGAAGACCGGTGCTTGAATTGTGGGAGTTCATTGGAATAAAAAGCTTGTGTTGGTGGTGCTTGAATTGGAAAATATCCTTTAATATTGAATATTTGTAAGTTCGTTTTTCTCGACTCAAGAAAAATTGAAAGTCCCACTAATATCAAGTTTATATTGTTTTTGGTTGTTAAAAAGTTATTTGGATTCTAGGTCTAATTTAAACAAACTCGTAAAAATGGAAAATATTATAGCTCTATAATAACCGTAAAACAAAGTGCAAGTACCACAAAATATTCACAAAGTACAATTATTTAATGCATACAATGTAAAAGTGCTTGAAATGTAAAGAATATGAAAGTTTAGGGACTAAATTTGCAAAATCAGAAATTATAAGGAACAAATGTGAAAATAGTAAACTATTCCAACTAACCAACAAATTCCAAAACTAACTAACCAATATTGTAACAAACCAAATTCCAGGGACCTAGTAATGCAAACCCTAACAAACTTAAATTAACAAACAAATTATCAAGTGTATGAAAATTCAAGGACCTAAGTGCAATAAAAGCACAACTTTTCACAAAAACGGGGAATAGGACTCGAAAAAGCTAGAATGAGCTTATTTCTCCACCGAAATGGTTCTGGTTTTCTTTAAAGTGATTAAAATTGAAATTCAGCTAGACTTGTAAAAGGATTTTGGCTGAAAGCTTTTAAATCTCTAGATAGCTTATTCCAATAAGCTCACAATAAGCTAAAAACAAATCCAGACATCCACTATGTGGTTTTCTTGTTGAGAATGATTAAACAGGTTGTGAAAAGCTTGGAATGTCTTGTTGGGAATAAATTAAGGCCAGATCACTTGAGCGCTGACAAGAACAAAACAAGCGCTGACAGCTCAAGCGTTGACAAGTTAAAGTCAAGCGTTGACACATTGAAGACAAGCACTGATGGAAGATATATTCTACACGTTTATTATATTCTAGAATACTTCTAGTAAGGATAGAAACGACAATGTATTTTCTATATTTATCTTTACCCAGAATAGCTGATACGTAGATTATTGTACAAGGCTTCTTATGTCTATAAAAGAAGGCCTTTAGGTTAATGTTTAATATAAGTTTTCATTCGTAAACATCTTTCATTGTAAGCAAGTTCGATATTAATAATCAAAGTGAAAGTTTGTTTACATCTTGTGTGTTCTTGTTTAAGTGTTAGATTCCGCATAACACTTAGATTCATAAAGCATATACAAAGGTTTTTCTACATGTATTACTTGATCTAATCTCGTATACACAAAACTAATCGATCTAAGTTTGGGATCAACAAGTGGTATCAGAGCTTGTTGAGGAAATTTTGATCTTAAAGAACACCAGAACCCTAAAATCACCAAAACCTTAATTTTCTCAGAAACCCTAACAACATCATGTCTGAAGCAATAACCTCCTCCTCCTCAGCCTTACCAAACATCAAGATTCCCATGCTTGATGCGACCAACTTTGACTTATGGAAGTTCAACTTTGAACAATATCTGGGGATCTATGACTACACACTCTGGGAGATTATTGAATATGGAAACACATTCAATAAGGCTCAAAAGATTCTTGATGCCATTACTCAAAGATCAGCTGTTGCTGGATGTTCTGAAGAGGATAAGAAAGAAAAACCTAGAGATGGTAGAGCTGTGGCTGCTGATGACATTGCAAAGAAAAGGGTTGACATGAAAGCCCTAAATATTCTGAAAGTCTCTTTGGGACAAGAAAACCAGCATAAATATAGAGGCTATGAATCTGCTAAGGATCTTTGGGAAGCTCTTGAAGTTGCATATGGTGGCAATGCAAACACTAAGGAGGAAAAGAAAAAGCAACTTTTGCATGATTATGCTGTCTTCAAAGCTCAACCCAATGAGAAGCTGAGTAGTGTGAGAAGTAGATTGCTTGACATTACTAGCAAGTTGTCCTTCATGGGGACACAAGTTGGTGATGTTGACATCAATGCTACCTTTCTTAAAAGTCTTGGTGAGGCATGGAAGATTGAGGCAAGATCTATTCTTGCCAACAATACTTACAAGAGCTCCTCGTTTGATGACATCTACAACAAACTAAGGGTGTTGGAAGATGAAACTCTTTTAGAGCATGGAAGCAAATCTACCACCAGCAACATGGCCTTCTTCTCTCATAGTGAAGGACAATTCAATCAGAAGGACTCTTATATGCATCCAGTTACTGGATCATCATATGTCAGCGCTGGAACAAGTCTTGTCAACGTCTCTTATTCAGACGCTGACACATTCAAGAATGACTCCCCAAGAGTTAAACCTGCTGGTTTGGATTTGGATACTGTTTGTGCTTACATTGCTTCTTTGCCCAATGGTTAAGTGATTACATATGAGGACCTTGAGCAGATAAGTGATGAGCACTTGGAAGAGATGGACATCCAGTGGAACATGGCTCTTGTTAGTATAAGAGCAAATAGGTGGAACAGAAGGTTTAAAAAGAAGATGACCTTCAATGCTAAAGACACAGCTGGATTTGATAAATCCAAAGTTGAATGCTACAACTGTCATCGTATGGGGCACTTCATGAGGGAATGCAGATCTCCTAGAAGATCTGATGCTGGTAAACCCTCAAGTCAGGTTGTTAAAGCTCAGGATTCCAAAGCTATGGTTGCAGTTCAAGGAATTGATGGTACAGGATGGGATTGGAGCTATCTGGCTAAGAATGTTGAAGAGGATAAAGCTTTGGTTGCTGATATTGAAGAAGAAGAGCATGTTGAATATGCTCTCATGGCACACTCCTCCTCTTCATCTGATAATGAGGTATATGATGATGCTTTTTGTAGCAAAGGTTGTAGGTTAAATACTGAAAGACTTAACAAAGAGGTGTTAAAACTAAAAGATGATATGAGTACTGAAAGATGTAAATTGTCTAATTACCAACTAGCTCTTACTGAAACTGAGAAAACCGTTTCTGAATACAAGAAAATGGAATTTGACTTAAAAGATAAGATCAGTATCTTAAAACATGAGTTAGAGGGTAGTATGGACATTAGAAAAATCATGGAAAGGGTTAATGGTGAATTACAGGCTAAGTTAGATGAGGCCATTAAGAATAAAGATAATGTTGGCCTTAAAATTCAAAGATTTGATAGAGCCACCCAAACCCTAGGAGACTGTGTAGCTAAACAAAGGGATCCTAAGGACATGACTGGGATTGGGATGAATGATTACTCTTTGGTTCCACCACCAGCTGGTGACTTCTATGGTGTCCAACAAAGGGACTTATCTTGGACTGGTTTACCAGAGCTCCAAGAGGAGGAATTCATTCCTCCACCAAGAGTTGTCACTCGAGTGGAAGAGTATCAACAAAAATTGACTGACCTAAATGAGTGGAAGAAAGCTAACCCTACTTTATTTGTTAAGGGAGGTTTGCTATGTGAAAGTCCAAATGAATCTACACCCATTAAGGTTACTAACCCAATCACTAGTAAAGTCGTTGACCTAGGCTCAAACACTGTTAGAAGACCTAGCATTAAATATGCAGAGATGTATAGGAATACTAGGTCACCCAAGAGTCAAGTTAGCAATCATGGAACAGGCTTCTTCTCCTCTAGACCTAAGGTTGTGTCTAGAAAAGCTTGTTACACGTGTGGTATTTTTTCACACTTGGCATACAAGTGTGTCAACGCTCACAAAGCCAGCACTGACAGAAACAATTTCAGCGCTGACATGAACAAAGTCAACGTTGTTAGAAAGTCAAACGTTGTCAGACCCAAACCTTGTGTGCAGCAAAGTCCACAAGTGATTAGACCTGCCCCATTCTTTTCTAGAAGGTCTAACACTCATGGACAAAGACCATTTCAAAAGACAAACACCTGGTCAAATAGGCAATGGGTTTCTGTAGCAAACCCTAGGTTCAACGCTGACAAGGGTAATTTCAGCGTTGACAAAACCTATTAGGGTTCAACGCTGACAAGACTTGCAATAGATTTAATTACATTTCAAAGGTCATTACAAAACCTATTAGGGTTAACTGGGTATTTCATCCTAAAAAGGATGAGAATGGGGTTGTTGTGAGAACTAAGTCTGTTCTTATTGAACAACCAGATGAATCCAAGTCTTTTGAGACTTGGGTTCCCAAAGAAAACTAATTTGTTTTCTTTATGTGCAGGGCATTCAAAGACAGATCAATGATTATGGATATTGGGATAGTGGATGCTCAAGGCACATGACAGGGAAGGAAGACTATCTGACGAATTTCACTCCTATTAAAGATGGTTATAAGGTATACTTTGGTGGTGGATATGGAACTATCACAGGCAAAGGAACCCTTCTCACCAATAATCTACGTTTTGAGAACGTCTTCCTGGTAAAAGAACTTGATTACAACTTGTTTAGTGTATCACAGGTTTGTGATAACAAAAATAAAGTTCTTTTTACTGATATTGAGTGTTTGGTGTTAAGTAAGGATTTTAAGATCCCTGATGAGAAATATATTGAGTATAGAACACCTAGGCATAAGGACATATATAATGTGAATCTAAATAGGATTAAAATGAATACCAATATGTCTTGTTTTTATGCTAAGGCCTCAGTAGATGAGAGTAATTTGTGGCACAGGAGACTAGGGCACATAAATTTTAAAAATATAAATAGACTTGTGAGGCTTGGTTTAGTTGATGGTTTGCCTGAGAAGGCCTTCCACAATGACCACTCTTGTGTTGCATGTCTTAAAGGCAAGCAACTCAAGGTCTCATTCAAGTCCAAACAGGTGCATACTAGTTCCAGACCTCTTCATATGCTTCACATGGACCTCTTTGGTCCAACAAATATAGAAAGCTTGAATGGTAAGTCATATTGCTTTGTTATCACAGATGACTTTTCTAGATTTACTTGGACATTCTTTCTAGCTATTAAGAGTGACACATCTAATGTTCTTATTGATTTTATCACTCAGATTGAGAAAAGGTCTGGCAATGAGGTTAAAATGCTTAGGAGTGATAATGGTGGAGAATTTAGGAACAAGAAGCTAGATGATTTCTGTGCCAGGAAAGGAATTACTAGGCAATTTAGCATTGCTAGAACCCCACAACAAAATGGGGTTGCTGAGAGGAAAAATAGAACTCTAATTGAAGCCGCCAGAACAATGTTGGCTGATGCTCACTTTCCTATAGCCTTTTGGGCTGAGGCTGTTAATACAGCTTGCTATGTGCAAAATAGAGCATTGGTTAACAAAATTCAGAACAAAACACCTTATGAGTTACTTTGGGGTAGAAAACCTAATATTGGTTTTCTCAGACCTTTTGCTGTCATGTAGTCGTCTTGGATACTAGTGATGCCTTAGGGAAATTTAGTGCAAAAGGTGATGAGGGTTACTTCATGGGGTATTCAGTCCAGAGCAAGGGTTATAGGGTTTATCTCAAAGAGGACAAACATATAGTTGAAAGAGTACATGTTAGGTTTTTAGAGAATAAACCTAGTGATCCTGAAAGTGGTCCTAATTGGTTGTTTGATTTGGAACCCTTATCTAGAACTTTAAATTATATGCCTGTCACTAATTCAGACATTGTGAAGGTAACTTCAAATGTTGTGGAGGAACAAGTTGTTAATGTTTCAGGTACACAGGTTAATGAGAGGGTTGGATCACAAGAAGAAAAGGCATCTCCTATATTAGAATATGTCACAATTCCCATTTGGACAGATGCTTTTGCTGCTGCTGCTGCTGCTGGACAAGATAATAGTGGTTTCCAAGTACCACCAGATACAAACATGCATGGTCCTTCAGGCGCTGACAAAGGCAAATCTAGCGCTGACAAGACCAATTCAGACGTTGATGGCTCAGACGTTGACAACAACAGTTCAAGCGTTGTTAGCCCAAGCGTTGACAAACAAGGTTCAGGCGTTGACAACAATTCTGCCCATCTTTTCTCTTCAAATTTTGAACAAGGTGAACCTTCCAATGTATATGAAGAGGTTCATCCTCATGTTGATGTAAGAGAGTCTGATGAAGAAGATATTGGCAACATGGAGCATGAGGTTGAGGACACCAGACTTTTTGAAGGAGGAGTTCTCACTTCCACAATGAAGAATCACCCCCCCCTTCCTAGATCATTGGTGATATTATGACTCCAGTTCAGACTAGAAGGTCTCATCAAGGTCTTGGTGGGTTTATTGCCAATATACACAAGAAGGTTGATACCCCTCTTGTGCAAGCATGTTTGTTTGCATGTTTTCTGTCACAAGAAGAACCCAAGAAAATATTTGATGCTCTCAAAGAACCAAGTTGGGTGGAAGCAATGCAGGATGAGCTTCACCAATTTACAATTCAGGATGTTTGGGAGTTGGTTGATTGTCCCAGATATGTCAGACCTATAGGGACAAGATGGGTTCTCAGGAACAAAAGAGATGAAAGAGGCATTGTGGTCAGAAACAAGGCAAGGTTAGTGGCTCAAGGTTATACACAAGAGGAGGGGATAGACTATGAGGAAGTCTTTGCACCAGTTGCAAGGATTGAAGCCATAAGGATTTTTCTAGCCTATGCATCCTACATGGGCTTCACTGTCTATCAAATGGATGTCAAGAGTGCCTTTCTCTATGGAACCATTGTTGAGGAAGTATATGTAATGCAACCTCCTGGTTTTGAGGATCCAGAGCATCCAGATAAAGTGTATAGAGTCAAAAAGGCTATGTATGGCCTTCATCAGGCCCCTAGAGCATGGTATGGTACTTTGTCTACCTATTTGGTGGACAATGGATTCAAGAGGGGCACCATAGATCAGACACTATTTACAAAGAAGAAAGGCAAGGATGTGTTGCTTGTGCAGGTCTATGTTGATGATATCATTTTTAGGTCTACTGATCCAAAGATGAGTGAGGATTTCTCCAAGCTTATGACAGACAAATTCAAGATGAGTGATATGGGGGAGATGAACTTATTTCTTGGTTTACAAGTTCAGCAGAAAGAGGATGGTATCTTCATCTCCCAAGACAAATATGTTGCTGAGATCTTGAAGAAGTTTGGCTTTTCTCCACATGAAAAGAGGGCTACTACTCCTATGGATAGAGAACACCCTTGGGGAAAGATTGGAGATGGGAAAGATGTTGATGTCAGGCACTATAGATCCATGATTGGATCCTTGATGTATCTTACTGCCTCCAGACCTGACATTATGTTTGCTGTGTGTGCTTGTGCACGCCATCAAGTGACTCCCAAAGAATGTTACCTTTATGCTGTGAAGAGGATCTTTAGGTACCTAAGATGCTATCCTAGTCTCGGTTTGTGGTACCCAAAGGATTCACCATTGGAGCTGATTGCATATTCAGATAGTGATTATGGAGGTGATAAGTTTGATAGGAAATCCACAACTGGTGGATGTCAGTTTCTTGGGAGTAGTTTGATATCTTGGCAATGCAAGAAACAAACAGTGGTGGCTAATTCTACAACTGAAGCAGAGTATGTGGCTGCAGCTGCATGTTGTGGCCAAGTGTTGTGGATTCAGAACCAGTTGTTGGACTATGGGTATAATTTCATGCATACTAAGATATTTGTTGACAATAATAGTACTTTATGCATCATTAAGAATCCTGTACATCATTCTAAAACTAAACACATAGAAATTAGACACCATTTTATAAGAGATTGCTTTGAAAAGGGTTTAATACAACCAGATAGGGTTGACACTGAGGAAAATGTGTCAGATTTATTAACTAAACCTTTTGATGCTGGAGGTTTCAATACTTGGTAACAAGTATTGGGATGGTCAATCTCACATAATATGTGTTTTAGAGTCTTTTTGTAAAAGTATGTACAGGATGATGCATTATTATTGGTCTTTTTGATGATTTAGATTTTCCACTTTATTTTTCTAACACTGACAAAGGTTACTTGAACACTGATAAGTGTTTTTGTAACGTTGTCAGCAATATAATTGTCTAACGCTGACAAAGCTTCCCTCAACGCTGTCATATGTTATCGGGGCGTTGTCAGCAACAATGTTAGTTTTGTGGTTTTCAATCTAAATGTGCAGATGGTGTTAGCAGTATACCATTGGATACAGAGTTGCTTATGGATCAATGGAGAAGCATTTGGACAAGTTTTTATTTACGGATGATGGTTGGAATGTTTCATTCCTATCTTGACACAAAATTTTTTTATGTTCATGCATGATTTTAGCACACTTTTTGTATCATAGTTTAAGGGGAGGTTTTAGGAACCTTTAGGATGTTTGGGTATCCATATGATACTCTTATCACAATTCTAGATTGTGTCCACAGGTGAGTATGAGTTAGTTTTACTAAATTATGAGGCACTGTAGCATGCAAAGTTGATATACTGTGCATGCTGCCAAGACATTTTTGGCCTAGAATTGGTTGTGGTCTGTTGGGAGACTTGGGAATGATTTTGATATGGGATTTACCTGGGAGTAACAAGGATTTTATAAGGTAACTTGGTTGTTAAGAGTTTTGGTTAGCAAGGGACACTAGAGGACTGTTATGTCTATCTTGCTTATGCAAGTGTGCATAACTGGACAGTGCTTGCCGCCCTATAATAATTATCAGCTTTTGGTTATCTTCTCTAGGATAAATTACTTGTTAAGGTCATTTTTCACTTTTTAAAATATTTTCATTTTTGGACGCTGACAAGAATTTTCCAAGCGTTGTTGTGACCAAATTGGACGCTGATATGGCTATAGGCAAACGTTGACAAGATTATAGCCGTTGGGCGTTGATAGGTTATTTTTGACCGTTGACACTCAATGGGACCTACCCAGTTGTTACTTTTTGACATATTTTCAAGCCGTAATTTTAGGAGTTGTTACTTTCATTTAATGCATGAGATAACTTATAACTTTTTCAATATTTTCATGATTGATTTTTGAAAATCTTTGCCTATATTTGGGCCAATCACATGCATTCTTTTTCTCCTATAAATTTGGCTCCTATTTTAAACAGGGTATCTATAATTCTTGTCTAACAATTTTCTCTTATCAACTTCATCTTCTTCACTTTAAATTAATAGCTTTCATCAATGGCACCAAAGTTTAAACCAACAGAATTGGAATTGGGGTTCAGATCACAACACAACATGATTGCTTATCTTGAAGCTGATGATGCTCTGTTTCCCTAATACACACAAATGGTGGCGTATTTGAACGCATCCCCGTTAAGGTATGCTCTTTCTCATGCACCACTCATTCCAGTCACACACATTAAGCAGTTTTGGAACACTGTCAGTTCCTCAACAGTTAATGGAGTGACCACATTGACTTCTATTGTTCATGGAGATCTTGGGTGGTTACTGAGGCCTTGGTATGCCAAGCCTTGCATCTTGATGATGCTGCTGGTATAGCCACCCTTCCCATAAATGAAATAGAACAAGGGCTTAGGGCTTTGGGATATCCTTTTCCTGATGAAGGTACTCTAAACAAGTATCATAAGCATGAATTTCCCCCAGCCTGGAAGTACCTCATACATGTCCTCCTTCAATGTTTGAGTCCCAAATGTACTGCACACAATGAGATCAATAGATCCATTGCCAGTGCTATTGTGTGCATTGCAACAGGGCAAAAATTTAACTATTCTAAAATGATTTTTGAGGGGATGTGTAAAAACAAGGGGACAAAAATGACTTTAGCTTATCTCCGTTTTCTGCAAATGGTTTTTGATGTTCAAGGTTACTGCTCAAGGGATCACAATGATTTTTATAAGATCCCTGAGCAAAAGAAAGCTATCTTTATGAAGATGAATTCACCACCCAATCGTGACCTACCTTTAACCCAAGCCATGCTTGCTGTTATTGTAGCAGCACAACCCCAACCAGACCCCCAACCTCAAATTGACCCTCAACCACAACTTGAACCAATTCCTGAACCTTTACCTTCACCTGAACAAATGCAAATTGACTCAGAATCCTTCAACGCTGACACACTCAATGTTGGCGTTGATGTGCCTATTTCCAACGCTGACACACAACCTTCACAATCCCAAACACCCCTTAACCAACCCACATCTACCCATTCTTCCACACCATCTTCCACACCCCCTGAATATAGGTTGATGAAACGCCAAAGGACTACTAGAGTGTTCTCCTCTGGTGGTCCTAGCCATGTAGCAGAGAGAACCACCACCACAAGTGTGGCTGGTGACCTAGATGAGGCTGGGACTATTGGTTCTGGCTTAGATGCTGGCCAAGGCAGTCCCACCATAATTAAGTCCTCATCCATGCCTAATGAATCTGACTTGGGAGGTCAAATCCCCATTTTTGAAGAGGGCAGACTGGAACCAATGACTCTTATGGAATTGACGGCAGTCTGTATTCGCTTGCAAAAGCAAAATGCAGACTTAGTACAAGTAGTCAGCTCACAAGGCCTTGAACTTAAGCAATTGAGGGAGAGGATTGTTGTTTTGGAAAGTGATCGTGCTAGGAGGGGTATGGAGGAATCTTCCAAAGGGGAGGAAGGTCAGATAAATCTGAGTGATAAGGGCAGCCAGGATGGTCAATCAATGGATGTTACTGAGGCCCTTACAACTTTGAAGAAACAAACAGGTTTTGATACGTCCTTAGTCTCTCCCACCAACTTAAATTTATCATTTACAACTATGTTGAGAGAGGTTACACAAGGTGCTGAGGGAAGATATTTGAGCGTTGACAAGGAAAATTTAGACGCTGATAGAAGTATTTTGGGCGCTGATAGGACAAATTTGGGCGTTGATAGACCTGCACATGAAGGTGATGTATCCCAGTCATCATCTATCATAAAGGAGGTTTCTACTCAGGTATTACCATCTACCTTACCAACCATTGCACCATCAGATAAGGGTAAGGGTAAAATGGTAGAAGAGAGTGTTCCAAAGGATGCAGCTCAAGTTGAGTTTGATAGAAGATTAGCTGCACAAATCATGGAACAAGATGAAAAGGAAAAGTCACCATTTGTTGTGACTTCAGAAGAAGGAAGTGATGGAGCTAGCTCAGACTCAAGTGTGATGATTATAGAACCAGAGAGGCTTGAGTATGGTGATGAGTTTGCTAGGGAAAAATTGAGAGAATTGAAATTGCAGGTTGACTTTGACATGCCAGAGGTGGTTCAAATGTACAATGCTTGGGAAGAAAGATGCATGGATAATCCAGACTTGACCATTTCAGATCAAATATGGGGTTTGGAGCTTCTCCTTAGAGTTCAGAAGGATTGCCAGGTAATTTTGAAACACAAGGCAAGCAATATTCTCTCAGAGTTGAAAAGGGATAGAAGGGAGCTCTACTTTATGTTGCTCAGATGTCATGGATTTGGATGGACATATCAGAAGTTGAAAGCTTTGACATTTGATGAGTTGGAAAACAGGGCTTATCCCATTTGGGTGAGAGTGCAGGAAGCAAACACTCTCAGACTTCTTTCAGATGAAAGAAAGGAGGAACTTGCAGAAGAAATGGAAATCAAGAAAGCTATGATGGTTCCCAGGCCAGTGAAGAAGGGAATTTCATTTGAATTTCCAAAAGATATGGATCCACTATATCCAAGTGAAGCAGTTATAAGAAAGAGCCTCAAGCTCTCCCCATTAGAAGCTTCAGATATGGTGCAAGTGTTACCATTAGATTCCAGGAACCCAATTGTGAGCTATGAAGAAGATGAATGTAGGTTTTGGAAGATTGGCAGATTTGGAAAGGAGGTACACACTTTTACCACTCTCATATCTTTGTTTGCAAGTTGTGATAGAGAAGACTTGGTGGACCTTTGGAGGTTGCTGGAGACCAAGTATGAGGCTGAAGCACCAACTTCAGCTAATGGAATAAAACTTTGGACCACATTCAAAAGAATGTGTGGACCAAAAGATGAGGATCCTGCAATTTGGAAGGATCTTGAAGATAACCTCAGTGGTATTCAATGGAGGTTATATTCAGCTGCTGGTGTATACCATTTGAGTTCTACAAAGTTTGCTGAGTATTTACTTGTGGATGCTCAGTATTTCATATCCAAGGCTATTTTGGAGAAGATGAAGGACACTCAGCTGGAAATAGATTATTCAAGTGACGTGGCAAAAGATTTGATCAGATTTATTCATTACCAATATGAGAAGGTTTGTAAGATTCCTCCTAGTCCTTAATGCTTATTCAGAAACTTGATCATAAGAGTGGATATCAAGTTTAGGGGAGGATTGTTGGGAATAAATTAAGGCCAGATCACTTGAGCGCTGACAAGAACAAAACAAGCGCTGACAGCTCAAGCGTTGACAAGTTAAAGTCAAGCGTTGACACATTGAAGACAAGCACTGGTGGAAGATATATTCTACACGTTTATTATATTCTAGAATACTTATAGTAAGGATAGAAACGACAATGTATTTTCTATATTTATCTTTACCTAGAATAGCTGATACGTAGATTATTGTACAAGGCTTCTTATGTCTATAAAAGAAGGCCTTTAGGTTAATGTTTAATATAAGTTTTCATTCGTAATCATCTTTCATTGTAAGCAAGTTCGATATTAATAATCAAAGTGAAAGTTTTTTTACATCTTGTGTGTTCTTGTTTAAGTGTTAGATTCCGCATAACACTTAGATTCATAAAGCATATACAAAGGTTTCTCTACGTGTATTACTTGATCTAATCTCGTATACACAAAACTAATCGATCTAAGTTTGGGATCAACATGTCTTTTGGTTTTGAAAATAATCAAGAAAATAAGATGGAATCCTTAATAAGCCAAAAGTGCTTATGTTGACTAAGTTTGACCGAAAATCTCAAAAAGCTGAAATTAACAGGATCTACTCAAGACATGTTTGCAAAGTGATTGGTGAAAGAAAATTGAAGGTTTTGTGAAGTAGATTATGAGAACTTGAAAAACAGTAAGCTTATGTTCACAGAAACTATCTATTGGTTTAGTGCTTATTATTAAGCTGATTACACACTCAAAACTGAATACTATAGAATTTCCTTGTCAAAACTTGAAGTTTGTATGATAAGCTATAGAATAGAACAAAATTCAGCTAAAAACATCAACTATCAAAGAAGTGACAATAATCAAAGATGGCATGTTTTGACTGATAAACTTGTACAAGACTTGACCCAAACTTTTTAAATGCAATTTACCTTTTTGACCTTTCTTTTGACCACAAAGCTTTACCAAAAGTCTTACACTAACTGATTGAGTGTAAGTAAACTCAAAAGAATAGGTTTAACAAGCTGATTCACCAAAATGATCTAAATCCAAACACTGTTTTATAATTATGTTATAAGACTTTATCAAAGGATTTATGAGCAAATGTTTATGACAACTAAAGGCTTGTATTAGACTTTGTTTACTGAATGAAATGAACCAATATGAACCCAAAATCCAACAAGTTTACTTGTAAAACCACTAACTGAATTACTGATGAACTAAGACTGATGCAAACCAATTTTAACAAGCTTAAACTTAATGAAAAGTTATCACACTACAAGTAAACAATCAAAACATCAATATCATACTACAAGATTACTAACACAATCTCAATTCAGCAGTTGAAGCTACTACTAGGAATTAAGCATGCAGAGACTGTTTAGTGGAATTTTAAACAAGAAAATGTTTTCCTTTTAGCTAGATGCCTCCTTTGATGGAGTAATAAGCGCTGAGCTTACTAGGATCAACAAAACCATCATTAATCAACAACCATTCACCATCATAACATCATCATCTGCTAACAATGATCTCCCCTGCTACAAACTTCTGAAATGTCTATGAAATGAACTCAAATTGATTCTGAAACAGCTACAATCTTCAAAACATCATCAAATCATTCCATTGATCATGATTGATCAATAGAATCACAACGGTAACAAGTGTGTATGATTATGCAAAATTGAGAATGAGAATTGAGTGAAAGTGAGTTGAATTTCATTAATGGAGGAAGAGTTGGTTACAAAACGGTTACAGCTACTAACTAACTCTTAAGTGATTGTCAGTCACTTAAGAGTAGTTTTAACTAAAGTGCTAATAAAATGAGAGAGAATTTTACAAGTGTGTGAAAAAACACACACTAACTACATACATAAAATGAAAGCCTAACTGAGTATTTAAAGAGGTTGGGATATAGTTAGTTGGAGTCTGGTGACGTGTTGCGGCCAATAGCATCCTTCCACGTGGCTTGATTCTCTTAATTGTTCATAGCCGTTGAAGAACTCAAATTGGGGGTTTTTAATTGAGCTAGTTTCAAGTTAATTGGTTGCTTTGGTTGTGATCCTCACTTGAAATAGAGCAATTTTGATGTTTACATCTTCTCATGATATGCAGTCTAGCTCGATCTCGAATCTGGGCTTTGTTGCGTTTAAATGTGACAGGTGGAGTTGTTTTATTGGTCGAAAACAATAGACACGAATCATTATCTGTGACAACCCTGGTTTTGAGGTTCGTCACTTAGTTTTATTTTGTGCTAGTTACGTGTCTTTACGTGTTTATGTGCTTATTGGTGTGAATAGATTGTGGTTTGGATATCGTTTCCGGTACGGGGTACCTTGTGAGTGAAACGATGTGTGATGATTTCATGTTCATGAGCTCACATGGTAGTGACTATGAAGTGAAATGGTGTTATTTAGTGGTTTTACGTATATGTATATGTATTATTGAAAAACGTATTTTTACGATTTACGGTTTAGCATTTAGAGGTCTCGGATGAGGTAATTAGTCATATGGATATTTTTCGGGATGGTTTTAAGTCATTTAGGACTTAAATATAAAGTTTATTTCAAAATTTGAATTAATTATAAAAGTGTATATTTTACGTCTTTTACGGTAAAACGCGTAAATTTGACTAGTTTTACGGTTTTGAGGTTTTGGAGGCTTTAGGAGCCGAAATAAATTAAGGTAATATTGGTAGTGTTATATTTAATAATAAAAAGAAAAAAAAACGAATTTTAAGGGGTGTTGGGTCGGTTTGGACGCAAGAAAGGAAGGGAAAAAGGAAAAAGGAGAAAAAGGAAAGGGGTTTTTGGGTTGGGCTAGGAATGGGTTATCACACCCTATATAAAGTTATACTAAACAAAAAGGAAATTCATTATTTTCCCTGAAGATAAAAAAGTCGTGTGTTTCATAGAGGGTTTTTAGGGTTCTTCATAATTTTGGGAGTTTTCATAAATCAAAGGTAAAGTCTTTAATCCCTTTTCAATTAAATTGTTTTTATGTTTTCTTTAATCATCTTATGATGGATTTAGGTTAGGGTTTAATTTAAAAACAGTAATTAATGTTATATTGATCATAATATGATGATCACATAAACTAGGGCTTGTATTTAATGGGGTTATGAGTAATTAATTAGTTTAATTTGATTAAACCCATTTTTAAAAACTGGGCAGAATTTTGAGTCAATTGTTTTGATCATATCGGGAGTTCTACAAACTCTTATTTTACGATCCAAGTACCCCCGAAAAGGTAATTGAAGTAACTTTCCAATGAAAGAAACGAGAACTAAATTGGAGGTCGAGAAGTGGGTCAAAAACAGGTTACAACAGTCGGAGGTCAAAACAGTTTTGAATTCAGCCTGTTTTCTTTTTAAGTTTTGGGTTGTTTGGGGTACTTAGGGTTGCATTGGGGTACTTAGGGTTGTTTGAGGTCAAAACAATTTTGAATTCAGCCTGTTTTCTTTCCAATGCAAGAAATGAGAGATGGTTTATATGTTGTAGTAAGTATCTGCACTTGGTCTAAGGTTGTGGTTTAGGGTAAGACCCCCTAATTGTAACAAACCTTTTGTATGTTTAAAATCAGTAAAACTGGAATGACAAAAGTATATATATATATATATATATATATATATATATATATATATATATATATATATATATATATCGGGGCCTTAACAGTAGCTTTAAGGTTGGGGCAAGTAGGAGGTGTTAGTTAACATATGTGAGGGCATAAATATTCCCTTTACAGAGATCATGGGTGTGTTTAGGTGGGTGTTTAGATTATAGTTTGGAGACCTAAAACGGGGACTGTTTTTGATAAAATGTTAACGGGATGTGTTATGAAGTAAAACAAGTTAAGGGCTTTATAGAGGGGTGTAATGAGATGCTTAGAGCATATATATGAGTTATATATATGGGAGGAGGTTAGATGTCCATCATAGGTTGATGAGCCATTTTAGTGTTTGGTTCATGTTTTGATTATGTGTTTTTGGTTTGCTAGCTTTTTGCTAGTGGGCGGATGTTTGGGGAAGCTCAATCAGGTGAGTTTTATAGTCCCAGGTTTACTATTGTTTTTGACTTCCAGATGGAATGGAAGAGACACTGTTTTGTTTGTTATTTATAAATTATGCTGTGAATGGTTTGGCGTTGGTAATGGACTTATGTGTGCATACTTATATAATTAACTACTAGTTGATTCTTGATTGTTTATGTTTTGACTTGGTACCAAGGGGATGTTGACAAGGCGGGGCCTTGGGGAGGTACATAGATGTGTGAGCATCTATGGGACCAATGTATAATGACAAGGCGGGGCCTTGGGGATTGGTTCATAGGTGTTTGGATACCTATGTGAGTATGGTGTATGGTATTGGCCGGGAGCCTTAGTGTTGGTTTGATTGATTAATTCTTGAATGATAGTTGTTAATACATGTTAGTATCACATTGTCCATATGCTTTGAACTTTGATTGTACTCACAGCTTTTTGGTATGATTTGGCGTTTGAGTCTAAACCTATGACTCTCACCAACTTTATGTTGACGTGTTTTAGTGTCTCTTTCAGGTGAGAATGTGGTTAAGCTTGAGGATAGAAGAGGCTAGATTTGGATGCCTTAGGATTGCATATAGAAGGAGATCCCCGTTCCTTCTTAGTTTACCTTTATGTTTTTAATAAGTGATACATGTTGGCACCTATATGTTTGTTTGGTTTATGTTTATTGTTTGTCTTGGGTAAGTGGTAGGAATGTTACCTACTTACCTAGACTCCTGCTATGTTGAGATATTGTCATGACCTTTGTGTCGCCATTTATGACATTATAGTTGCATTATAGTTTTCTCTATAGAGACACCGTTTGTTGTGATGATATCTATACGTCGCGCCCCATATTTCGCCATGGTGGGGTGTGACAGAATGGTATTAGAGACAATGGTTATAGAGAATTAGGTTGCCTAGTCGCGTAGCCTAGTCTATAGCTTAAGGGTCCCTACATATAGGCGTCATAGGAGTATGTGTGCATTTTACATAAATTGATGTGTTGGGATGTTATTTATTGCGATGTTTTGACTAGTATGAATTGAACCATAGTAAGTTCATACTTAGCCACATGTTATTTTCTTTTCGGGTTGTGACTAGTGCGGGTTGAACCATAATCGTCCACGCTAGTCATTGTTGTATTTTGCTTAAATTGTACATTATAGTACATAATTTGGTACAAGGTAGTTTCTATCTTTTAATGAGTTATTTTATGTACCTGAGGTATGTTATTTTTCTTTTGATGTTTAGTCATGTTCCCTAAGAATCGTGTGGTGGTTCGATTTACTAGGAGTACATGGGTAGGAAGGATTTTAAGGTGTTTCCATTCTGATGGGCGACATGACTTATAATTGATTATGTTTTCGTTTTGAATTTTGTCTATGCTGTTTTAGCTAGACTATGGATTTCGGTATTCCAAGAGTTTTACTATGTTATTTTAATAGATGGGGTTTTGGATCTATCTGGTTATGTAGTTATGAGCTTATGTGAGTAGATGGATTTATGTGTTATATGTTGTATTGATTCTTATAAGTTTCATCATAGGAGGGAGTGCATTGGGGGAAGGGTAATTGTATAAGTTTGGTGGCCAACATAGTTATACAAGTACCACAACTTCAATGGGTTCTCAAGTATGATTGCATGAAAGAGGGTTAGTACATGCTTGTATATGATGAGATGTGGATTATTGGTATATGTATTATATATGGGTTTATGTAATGCCTGCCTATGATATGGCTATTGTTTTTGTTTGTGTTATATGATTTGGGTTATAGTTTTGATGTGTGATTATGGGGTCACACGATATGGTTTGGTTTTGGAGGTGGACTTTATGCCTTGTTGTGGCACGGTGAGATGGTGATTACTCGTATGGAAAAAACGAGCGTATAAAGCGATTGATTGACTTGACATGTATGATAACGAGTATGTTTGGGAGATTCGATAGGTATACATATGCGGATGTATATATATACTAATAGATGTTATGTTATGATTTATGGTCGTTCAGTAGTTATTATAACTTGAACGTACCTAGTGCTCTCTTGTGTTTAAACAATTTATTAGTGCTCGGGTTTGGTGGAGTTTCAACGACGTTTTGAATCTTTTGAAGTGTGTCTTGTAGCGTATTCTTTGAGTTTCGTATTTCACGTGTACGTTTTAAAATGGTGTTCTTGGTTTTAAGTCTATTGAAATAACTTGGGATTTCTTTTGAGATAATGAAATCTTTTGTGTGGGTCTTACATTTCTTTTGGTCGGTATATATTGAGAAAAAGGGGGACCTGGAAATCTATTATAGGGTTAGATAACTGGTTGTATTCGGTAAAATAAGGGTAAGGTGCTGGAATCGTGTTTCAAACAAGATGTAACATAAGATTTCATTTTAACCAACACTTATTTATTTCAAATTCTAAAAGACTTTCTTTAAAATAAAGCGAAGTAAAATTTCTTTCTACTTACATAGTTTATATAATTGAGTTTAACCGATTCACGTCATTTATAACTATTAATACAAGGTTAAATTGAGTTTATGAAGATTTCACATACAATTTTATCTCTCATTAATATAAAACTGTTTTGGTCATAACTTGTTCGTTTTTAAAGCTTTTTGGATGATTCAAAAGCCTAAAATTATGTACTCGGAACGTACTTTTCAAATATTCAGAAAGTATAGTCATGGGAGGTCAGTGGACTGGTCGGAATTGTTGTACAAGTGTCGGATTCAAGGTTGAGTTTTGAATAGTAGTTTATTTTTTATTTGGGGTGCACGGGATACCTAGTCTTTGGGTTGAGTTTTGAGATCGCCTAGAAGGTTGTTTGTAGATGGTTTGAGTTACATAGATGTGGGGAGGTAAAAAAAAAAAATAATAAATAAAATTATATTCTTTTGGAAAGGTCGATCTTTTGCACGGTTTAAATAATATGTCGCGGGGCGTGATATGTTTTGGTTGCTATTGGGTGTTTCTGGGATTATTTTTCGTTGTTATGGGTCATCTTGAATTGATACACGTTTTGGGTTTAAGTTTTCTCTTGAGTCTCGTGGTTTTTGACTGGTTTTAATTGGTGCACGTGAAATGTCGTTAGTTATCCGTGGGTTTGATTCGTTGATTGTATCTGATGGATTCAGGATGTGGTTTTGGTTTCGTATTATTCGGGAGCGTTGAGATAGTCATATGAAAGACTTGGTCGCGCCTACACGCTTAAGTAGGTGACCATGAGAGAACGGTCGGAATACCCTTAGTGGGGAGGAAAGAGGTTTGTAGACGAACTAATGTGGGCATGAGGTCTATTAGGAGTGCCAAGGGAGATGAATAGAGATTTGTGAAATGTATGGATATAGGCACAAGTAACGTGCCATAGAGAGTATTGGAAGGGGATATGGTTCATAAGGCATGTATGTTTTCTAAAAAAAAAAACTTCCTGAAATTTAGTAGGTTTGCCTATTATTTTGAGATAGAACCATGAATAGAGCAAGTAGGAGAAGTGAGAGGAGTTGGAGTTAGTGCCTTTCCAAGGAAATTGTTGATGGAATGATTTCAAGAACAAGAGTTGATGGAAATTTGCAACGGATGCAAGGTAAAAGTCGAGTTGCTTAGTAGTAGATTGGATGAGGAAAGCGGTTGAGTGGTCTGATGAGAGGAAGCATTGGTCTTTTAAAATGCGTGTAGAATTTTGCAAATAGAACGAGGTAGGAATTTATTCGTATTGCCGTTGAGAGAGGGTGCAAGGAGGACATAGTTGAAACTGCTAAGGATGTTGTATGAACGCTTTGGGTTTATGGTTATGCATTTGGCTTCGCCAAAGCACTAGCGGTTTTCACGGTGTCATGAGCCAAGTGTGCATGAACGTATATAAACGAGTTGTCATCGGGAGCATCGACGACATCTTGATCTAATCAAATCTGAGAAGGAGAGTGAGGCGAATTATGTGTTGGTTTTGGAGTGGAGTTATACGTGAGATTTTCGAGTGTGAGTTTTAATATTAAGTTTACCAGGATGAGTAGTTAGAGATGATGAAATATCATGGAACCAGCAAGGGGCGAAGTGAAGAAGGATGAGGAAGCATTTTGGAGGCTGAAGAAGTGGATTGGATAATGAGCCGATCTTGGCATTATCGGAAGGACTGGATGAATTCACAAAGCATGACGATACGTGGAGCAAGGATTTGGACGCGTACGAGGACGACAAAGAAAGGCGATCGCTTATACGTTGCAGGAACTGAAGATTTGGAAGAACTGGATAGACTTAGTTAGTGGAGCTGGACTGTTATATCTGCCTAGAATGCTAGAGGCATTTGGTGTACGAGACGTGGAGAATGATATATACGGATCATGAACGTCTCCAACACATATTCAATCATCTTGGTTGAACATTTGGCAAAGGTGATGGGTGGTGTTAATTGATGAAAGAAAATTGCAAGGCCAAGTACCATCTGGGAAAGGCAAGCATGGTCGATGAGACATGGAATAAGAAGGATGAGGTGAAGCTGAGACAAACTTCAACTATAGGGATGACGTATTTGGGCGGGTTGGATAAAGGATATAGGTTGCACGAGTTGAGTTGTCTAAAGAAGAGAACGCGTCAACGTGTATGTTGCGTGGCTTGGACAATCGTATGGAGAAAAGGGACGTAGACTATACTTTCTACGTAGATAGGAGTAGCTTAGAAAGGGGCGATGTAAGGACGAAGTTGGTGAAAGGGATACATAGTGGGGTGAAGGAATAAGTACGACGAGATATGGGTGATAGTCGATAGACTGACTAATTCATCTTATATTTCAAGAGTAATGAGAAGGCACGTAGTTGAGAAGTTGGAAGAATTGCGTACGGATGTGATGGAATAGAGGGTTTTGCGTAAACGTTAGCCTAATATGTATGGAGTGCCTTATGAAGGATTATGGCAAGGGAAGAAACGAGGGGAAGCATCACATCGTGATGTATGGTAGGAGTTGAGGAAGAAAGAAGGAAGTGTGTATAGAAGCAAAGCATGAATGAAATAGGTCGAGGTAGGAACCAGAGGTAAAACTTTGGTAGAGCTTAATGAGTAGAATGAAGCACAACGCAGGCTAATACTGTCGTAGTGTGGAGAAGGAAATGGCACTGACCTATACTGATTGTTTGGGAGGCTTAGTATCGATAATCAAATGGATGAGGATATATAGGTGTGATATGCCATAGGGACGAAGGGCTTGGTCTAACTGAGATAACCGTCCTTTTGATGATGTGTATAGATCATAAGTTTATTTGGATTGGAAGAACTAATGGATATGTGAAAGACCGTCATATGTCACTTTGTAAGGAAATTGGAATTTTTAAGTAGTTTGGGGTACAGACTAAAGGGAGTTGATGAACATGATTAGATATGAGTATATCCAGCTAACTGGGAAAAGGATAGGCAAGTGAGATATTTATACAACCTTAGGGTTTACACCGAGGGCATGAGTGATTGATTTAGAGGGAGTTAGGAAACTCATTAGCGATGGCTGAGTTTTCATATAATGATGATTATCATACTAGAGGTCGATAAATGCCATTTGAGGCACTATATGAAAGGATAGGATAAGTTGTCCCCATTGTGGACTAGAATTGGTAAAAGAGGCTACTAATGTAGTAATAGTGTTTGCGGAAAGGATGAGAGCAACAAGGGATGCTGTGTAGAGATGGAGGAAACCACTAGAGTTAGTGATAAAGTGTGTATGAAGTTTCACCCATAGTAACGGGTGGTACGTTTTGGTAAAATGGAAGAGTTGATGTAGAGTTTTGTAGGTCCATTTATGATCTTTGGAAAGATCGAACCATTAGCTTATGAGCATAGAATTACCTGGGGGAAATGAGTTGTATACATGATACATTTCATGTATTGAGATTTGTAAAGGTTGTTTGAGAATGCATTTTGCATGTACGGTTATTCGGGACTTGTGTTAATAAGAGTCTTTGTTTTATCAAAGAGTCATCTGTGAGATTTATTGACTGTGAGGTCAAGAGTTTGGCAATGAGTTTAATTATTTTTGGTTTGTATATGTGGTATTTTGAAACTTGAACTAAAGTTCACGTGGAAATGAGAGGAGTTCTTTTAGAACAAGTATCCTCGTGTGATCTGTTGTTTGTGTGTTTGATCCTAAGGAGTAAATCTCGGGACGAGATTTCTATTAGGAGGGAGTGATGTGACAACCCTGGTTTTTAGGTTCGTCACTTAGTTTTATTTTGTGCTAGTTACGTGTCTTTACGTGTTTATGTGCTTATTGGTGTGAATAGATTGTGGTTTGGATATCGTTTCCGGTATGGGGTACCTTGTGAGTGAAACGATGTGTGATTATTTCATGTTCATGAGCTCACATGGTAGTGACTATGAAGTGAAATGGTGTTATTTAGTGGTTTTACGTATACGTATATGTATTATTGAAAATCGTATTTTTACGATTTACGGTTTAGCATTTAGAGGTCTCGGATGAGGTAATTAGTCATATGGATATTTTTCGGGATGGTTTTAAGTCATTTAGGAGTTAAATATAAAGTTTATTTCAAAATTTGAGATTTTTTATAAAAGTGTATATTTTACGTCTTTTACGGTAAAACGCGTAAATTTGACTAGTTTTACGGTTTTGAGGTTTTGGAGGCTTTAGGAGCCGAAATAAATTAAGGTAATATTAGTAGTGTTATATTTAATAATAAAAAGAAAAAAAAACGAATTTTAAGGGGTGTTGGGTCGGTTTGGACGCAAGAAAGAAAAGGAAAAAGGAGAAAGGAGAAAAAGGAAAGGGGTTTTTGGGTTGGGCTAGGAATGGGTTATCACACCCTATATAAAGTTATACTAAACAAAAAGGAAATTCATTATTTTCGCTGGAGATAAAAAAAGTCGTGGGTTTCATAGAGGGTTTTTAGGGTTCTTCATAATTTTGGGGGTTTTCATAAATCAAAGGTAAAGTCTTTAATCCCTTTTCAATTAAATTGTTTTTATGTTTTCTTTAATCATCTTATGATGGATTTAGGTTAGGGTTTAATTTAAAAACAGTAAATTAATGTTATATTGATCATAATATGATGATCACATAAACTAGGGCTTGTATTTAATGGGGTTATGAGTAATTAATTAGTTTAATTTGATTAAACCCGTTTTTAAAAACTGGGCAGAACTTTGAGTCAATTTTTTTGATCATATCGGGAGTTTTACAAACTCTTATTTTACGATCCAAGTACCCCTGAAAAGGTAATTGAAGTGGATTTCCAATGCAAGAAACGAGAACTAAATTGGAGGTTGGGAAGTGGGTCAAAAACAGGTTACAACAGTCGGAGGTCAAAACAGTTTTGAATTCAGCCTGTTTTCTTTTTAAGTTTTGGGTTGTTTGGGGTACTTAGGGTTGCATTGGGATCTTCTAAAGAACATGAGAGATGGTTATCAAGGCCTTAACAGTAGCTTTAAGGTTGGGGCAAGTGGGAGGTGTTAGTTAACATATGTGAGGGCATAAATATTCCCTTTACAGAGATCATGGGTGTGTTTAGGTGGGTGTTTGGATTATAGTTTGGAGACCTAAAACTGAGACTGTTTTTGATAAAATGTTAACAGGATGTGTTATGAAGTAAAACAAGTTAAGGGCTTTATAGAGGGGTGTAATGAGATTCTTAGAGCATATATATGAGGTATATATATGGGAGGAGGTATATGTCCATCATAGGTTGATGAGCCATTTTAGTGTTTGGTTCATGTTTTGATTATGTGTTTTTAGTTTGTTAGCTTTTTGCTAGTGCGCGGATGTTTGGGGAAGCTCAATCAGGCGAGTTTCATAGTCCCATGTTTACTATTGTTTTTGACTTCCAGATAGGATGGAAGAGACACTGTTTTGTTTGTTATTTATAAATTATGCTGTGAATGGTTTGGCGTTGGTAATGGACTTATGTGTGCATACTTATATGATTAACTGCTAGTTGATTCTTGATTGTTTATGTTTTGACTTGGTACCAAGGGGATGTTGACAAGGCGGGGCCTTGGGGAGGTACATAGATGTGTGAGCATCTATGGGACCAATGTATAATGACAAGGCGAGGCCTTGGGGATTGGTTCATAGGTGTTTGGATACCTATGGGAGTATGGTGTATGGTATTGGCTGGGAGCCTTAGTGTTGGTTTGATTGATTAATTCTTGAATGATAGTTGTTAATTCATGTTAGTATCACATTGTCCATATGTTTTGAACTTTGATTGTACTCACAGCTTTTTGGTATGATTTGGCGTTTGAGTCTAAACCTATTCTCACCAACTTTATTTTGACGTGTTTTAGTGTCTCTTTCAGGTGAGAATGTGGTTAAGCTTGAGGATAGAAGAGGCTAGATTTGGATGCCTTAGGATTGCATATAGAAGGTGATCCTCGTTCCTTCTTAGTTTACCTTTATGTTTTTAATAAGTGATACATGTTGGCACCTATATGTTGGGTCAAAAAGTTGATGTGGCAGAAACTCAAAAACGAAGAAAACATGAAGTTATTGTCCAAGCGTTGTCAAGACCAATTTAGGCGTTGACAAGAGTTAATCCAGCGTTGTTGGCTCAAGAGTTGTCGTGTGCAATTCAAGAGTTGTTACATGCAATTCAAGAGTTGATAGAATTGTAGACAAGAAGCTTTTAGAAGATTCTATTTGGATATATATGCAGGAGATATTCTGTATATAGTTATTTAAATAGAAGATTCACATGTTTATTTATCCTTATCTCTTGTAAAACCCTAATCCTTACACTATAAAAGGAACCAAGGGTTATTAGGTTTTTCATATATATAATTCATTCACAATGTAAACCTAAACGTGTGTGTGCACTAGACGTGGGATTCAATGTATACACGTCTAGTGGATGTTTGTTATTAATATAATGAACATCCCAATTGTTTTAATTCATGTTATTCGTGCCTAAACACCTTGTTAATGATTGTTGTTCTAATTCCGCTTTGATTGTTTAATCATATGAACAATGATCATTCCTAGTAGCTTCAAAGATCCGGAAACCAAGGTTTCCACAATTAGTATCAGAGCCTCGTGGCTCGTGATGCTAGGACCAACAAGGTGTTCGTGTTTCGAGAAGAAAAGAAAAATCCGTCTAGGGTTTTTCTGGGCGATTTTGTGTGCGCAGCAGTATTCAGAAGGTCATAACTTTTGATTGAACCGGTGGATCGTCACGAAATTTTATATGTGTGTTCTACATACATAGATCTAAACATCCACTGGAGGGATTGTCGAGTTTTATCCCCAGGAAAAAGTTATTAAGCGTCAAAGTCAGCAGTAGGGTACATGCAGTTTTCTGTGAACAGCCATGTTCAAAACACGATTTCTCCTTCGTTAACCGTTGGATCATCGTGATTTTTGAACTGTAGGTTCTTGGCACTTATGTCTAGGATCTCACCGAAGGGATCTTCGATCTAAGCTCTCACGAAGAAGTTATTCAGTGTTGAAGTTCGCTGCAGTAAAGGTATTCAGTTTTTGCTTTTCACATAAAATCACGGATTAGGGTTTCTCCCAAACTCTAGCTCGACTATAAAGCAAAAACATGTTTCAGAAGATTGCTGTTTATCATACTAACCCTAGTGTGATTATCAGAAGATGGCTATGGTGGTGCTTATCTTTTTAGGGTTTTATCAAACCCTAGATGTGTTTAATACTGTAGCAAGAATATGATTTGCCATGGCTGTTAGGGATCACTAAGAAACCCTAGATCTATGTTAGTATATGATAGGGACGTATGGTCCAAGCAGCAAGAAGAGAAGCTGCATATTTGATTTACTTGAAAACCCCTGTGAATAATAAAGCAGGACGTAAGAATGGATCTGCTGATGGTTGATATATACTGGTCCAAGATTTTGATTTATTCTGGATATAATTAAAGAAATCATGTGAGGATTTATTGGCTACGAAAAACACAGTGAACAAGACTTTAGATTTCATGATGAAGCAAAAGTTGGGTTCGCATGTGATTGGCTAATGATGGAATGTCACGTTTTCATCTTGATTATTTATTGGGTATTAAAAGCCATTATTTTCGTAGGTTCAAGTCAAATGATGCAGCTGCTGTTCAAGCAGACGTGAACAAAAGTTCTTTTCGTTTGCTATTATATGAACGTGGGCAACTTAATTCTAATTGGTTGAGAAGCTTGTGTTCACACGACCAACAAGGGATGCTCTTGATTGGTATTCAACTGTTCTGTTCACATGATCAAAGAGCAATGAGTGTGACGTAAGATCAATATTTGTGTTTACATGGTCAGCCAAAACAAGAAGATTTCACACGGTTTAAGTGTTTCAGCTTTGTGTTCACACGGTGGAAGTGTTTCTATTGGTTCTTAATGGAATGTTTACACGACTAAGGCTTCCTGATTGGTGGAAAGATTTTATTCATATGAAGATTGTGATTCTGCCTAAGGAAAAGGAACATTATACACGTTATGCTTGCTGATTTTCAGGGATTATTTTCTTGAAGAGAAAAGTGACGTGTGATGATCAGTTTTGAAAAAGCAGATTTAACCCCTGCTTTGTAGGGATTGGTACGTCATGCAAGTTCTGATTTACACGGATATACACAGCTCCTACGTCCAAAGGTTAATTAAACTCCTATTTTATAGGAGATATATATTCTCCTTCACATTTATTCTTGGATGAGATTTATTTAAGACGTAGGCAGTATTATTGGATTCAAAAGTGGACGTGATTTTAGCAGTTCTATTTTGGGAAGATCTTGATTCTAAGGATGAACGTGAAGCTGCTTATTTTTAGGGATTATCCCATGATACATATCATTGATATAAAGCAGCTTATTCGATTCAAGGTCAGCCATATATGGAAAGTATTTATGTAAAAGGCTGCTATGCCACTTTTGGATGCTAGATGACGTCAGCAGAACTTGACGCTGACAAGGTTAATATAGACGCTGACAAGAAGGATTTTGACGCTGACAGAATAAGTCAACGATGTTAGAGTTGACAGTGTCGTCCGATATATGAACTTCAACGCTGATAGGTATTGTCCGATATTGGACAATACATCTGCCAAAGATATTGGACAGAAGAGGATATTGGACAACACAAGGAAGACTGCTGTTGAGAAAATTGGTATGTTTTGAGCACACAAAAAGGAGGATTATACACACGAAGGTACATGGAATCTCCGTTTTAATATAGAATATCATGTTGATATTTATGGCTCGGATATTTTCGAAAGGAATTAATGATCTTAAAGCGAGTTAGCAACTTTTTATGGGAATTTGATGGATATTTTAAACTATGTAATCGGGATAGCCTTGTGAAAGAGTTATCCATTAGGATACTTTTACATATGGTATGAAGATGTGATTCCATTAAATTCGTCATGAAGAGGTGTTGGCTTAAGGGGAAGAATTCTTATGGTAAGTTTGATGATTGAAGAAGATTTTCGCGAGTTTGTGTTCTATCATATCTTAAAGTCAAGCACTTGTGATTTTAAAGGTAACTTGTTCGTGCTTTACATGGTTGGTGATGAAGACTTGTCATAACACTTGAAGGAGTTACATTATCGTGCTCAGTGTCTCACAAAGAATGAGAATATTGACAAGGGATCGAGGTCTACTTATATTTAATCATTGGTATAAGTTTTTCATCACATGGATAGTACAAGACATGGAACATAGGTTTGGGTTATTCTACTTCTACATCAAAAATATTATATTAATTGTTCTTCAAGATCATTACATAGAGCTACATTTGGAGAATCTTCATCTGGTGCATCTTTCATGCCTGTATACGAGATAGACTTGTGAGGCTTGGTTTAGTTGATGGTTTGCCTGAGAAGGCCTTCCACAATGACCACTCTTGTGTTGCATGTCTTAAAGGCAAGCAGCACAAGGTCTCATTCAAGTCCAAGCAGGTGCATACTAGTTCCAAACCTCTTCATATGCTTCACATGGACCTCTTTGGTCCAACTAATATAGAAAGTTTGAATGGCAAGTCATATTGCTTTGTTGTCACAGATGACTTTTCTAGGTTTACTTGGACATTCTTTCTAGCCATGAAGAGTGACACAGCTGATGTTCTTATTGATTTTATCACTCAGATTGAGAAAAGGTCTGGAAATGAAGTTAAAATGCTTAGGAGTGATAATGGTGGAGAATTTAGGAACAAGAAGCTAGATGATTTTTGTGCCAGGAAAGTAATTACTAGGCAATTCAGTATTGCTAGAACCCCACAACAAAATGAGGTTGCTGAGAGGAAAAATAGAACCCTAATTGAAGCAGCCAGAACAATGTTGGCTGATGCTCACTTTCCTATAGCCTTTTGGGCTGAAGCTGTTAATACAGCATGCTATGTGCAAAATAGAGCATTGGTTAACAAAATTCAGAACAAAACACCTTATGAGTTACTTTGGGGAAGAAAACCTAATATCGGTTTTCTCAGACCTTTTGGTTGTCATGTAGTAGTTTTGGATACTAGTGATGCCTTAGGGAAGTTTAGTGCAAAAGGTGATGAGGGTTACTTCATGGGGTATTCAGTGCAAAGAAAGGGTTATAGGGTTTATCTTAAAGAGGACAAACGGATAGTTGAGCGAGTACATGTTAGGTTCTTAGAGAATAAACCTAGTGATCCTGAGAGTGGTCCTAATTGGTTGTTTGATTTGGAACCCTTATCTAGAACGTTAAATTATATGCTTGTCACTAATCCAGACATTGTGAAGGTAACTTCAAATGTTGTGGAGGAACAAGTTGTTAATGTTTCAGGTACACAGGTTCATGAGAAGGTTGGATCACAAGCAGAAAAGGCATCTCCTACATTTGAATATGTCACAATTCCCATTTGGACAGATGTTTTTGCTGCTGCTGCTGGACAAGATAATGGTGGTTTCCAAATACCACCAGATACAAACATGCATGGTTCTTCAGGCGCTGACAAAGGTAAATCTAGCGCTGACAAGACCAATTCAGACGTTGATGGCTCAGACGTTGACAACAACATTTCAAGCGCTGTTAGCCCAGATGCTGACAACCAAGATTCAGACGTTGACAACACTTATGGGCATCTTTTCTCTTCCAGTTTTGAACAAGGTGGACCTTCCAATGTTCATGAAGAGATTCATGTTGCTCAAAGAGAGTCTGATGAAGAAGATATTGGCAACATGGAGCGTGAAGTTGAGGACACCAGACTTTTTGAAGGCGGGGTTCTCACTTCCACAATGAAGAATCACCCCACATCTCAGATCATTGGTGATATTATGACTCCAGTTCAGACCAGAAGATCTCATCAAGGTCTTGGTGGGTTTATTGCCAATATACACAAGAAGGTTGATACCCCTCTTGTGCAAGCATGTTTGTTTGCATGTTTTCTGTCACAAGAAGAACCCAAGAAGATATTTGATGCTCTCAAAGAACCAAGTTGGGTGGAAGCAATGCAGGATGAGCTTCATCAATTTGCAATTCAGGATGTTTGGGAGCTGGTTGATTGTCCTAGATATGTCAGACCTATTGGGACAAGATGGGTTCTCAGGAATAAAAGAGATGAAAGAGGCATTGTGGTCAGAAACAAGGCAAGGTTAGTGGCTCAAGGTTATACACAAGAGGAGGGGATAGACTATGAGGAGGTCTTTGCACCAGTTGCAAGGATTGAAGCTATTAGGATTTTTCTAGCCTATGCTTCCTGCATGGGCTTCACAGTCTATCAAATGGATGTCAAAAGTGCTTTCCTCTATGGAACTATTGTTGAGGAAGTTTATGTCATGCAACCTCCTGGTTTTGAGGATCCAGAGCATCCAGATAAAGTGTATAGAGTCAAAAAGGCTATGTATGGCCTTCATCAAGCCCCTAGAGCATGGTATGGTACTCTGTCTACCTATTTGGTGGACAATGGATTCAAGAGGGGCACCATAAATCAGACACTATTTACAAAGAAGAAAGGCAAGGATGTTTGCTTGTTCAGGTCTATGTTGATGATATCATTTTTGGGTCTACTGATCCAAAGATGAGTGAGGATTTCTCCAAGCTTATGACAGACAAATTCAAGATGAGTGCTATGGGGGAGATGAACTTCTTTCTTGGTTTACAAGTTCAGCAGAAAGAAGATGGTATCTTCATCTCCCAGGACAAATATGTTGCTGAGATCTTGAAGAAGTTTGGCTTTTCTCCACATGAAAAGAGGGATATACTACTCCTATGGATAGAGAACACCCTTGGGGAAAGATTGGAGATGGGAAAGATGTTGATGTCAGGCATTATAGATCCATGATTGGATCCTTGATGTATTTTACTGCTTCCAGACCTGATATCATGTTTGCTGTGTGTGCTTGTGCCCGCCATCAAGTGACTCCCAAAGAATGTCACCTTTATGCTGTGAAGAGGATCTTTAGGTACATAAGATGCTACCCCAGTCTTGGTTTGTGGTACCCAAAGGATTCACCATTGGAGCTGATTGTATACTCAGAAAGTGATTATGGAGGTGATAAGTTTGATAGGAAATCCACAACTGGTGGATGTCAGTTTCTTGGGAGTAGGTTAATATCTTGGCAATGCAAGAAACAAACAGTGGTGGCTAATTCTACAACCGAAGCAGAGTATGTGGCTGCAGCTGCATGTTGTGGTCAAGTGTTGTGGATTCAGAACCAGCTATTGGACTATGGGTATAATTTCATGCATACTAAGATATTTGTGGACAATAATAGTACTTTATGCATCATTAAGAATCCTGTACATCATTCTAAAACTAAACACATAGAAATTAGACACCATTTTATAAGAGATTGCTTTGAGAAAGGTTTAATACAACCAGATAGGGTTGACACTGAGGACAATGTGTCAGATTTATTAACTAAACCTTTTGATGCTGGGAGATTTCAATACTTGGTAACAAGTATTGGAATGGTTAATCTCACATAATATGTGTTTTGGATTCTTTTTGTAAAAGTATGTACAGGATGATGCATTATTATTATTGATCTTATTGATGATTTAGATTTTCCACTATATTTTTCTAACACTGACAAAGGTTGCTTGAACACTGATAAGTGTTTTTGCAACGTTGTCAGCAATATAATTGTCTAACGCTGACAAAGCTTCCCTCAACGCTGTCATGTGTTATCGGGGCGTTGTCAGCAACAATGTTAGTTTTGTGGTTTTTCATCTAAATGTGCAGATGGTGTTAGAAGTATGCCATTGGATACAGAGTTGCTTATGGATCAATGGAGAAGCATTTGGACAAGTTTTTATTTATGGATGATGGTTGGAATGTTTCATTCCTATCTTGACATAAATTTTTTATGTTCATGCATGATTTTAGCAAACTTTTTGTATCATCTTTTAAGGGGAGGTTTTAGGAACCTTTAGGATGTTTGGGTATCCATATGATACTCTTATCACAATTCTAGATTGTGTCCATAGGTGAGTATGGGTTAGTTTTACTAAACCATGAGGCACTGTAGCATGCATAGTATATCAACTTTGCATGCTGGCAAGACATTTTTGGCCTAGAATTGGTTGTGGTCTGTTGGGAGACTTGGGAATGATTTTGATATGGGATTTACCTGGGAGTAACAAGGATTTTATAAGGTAACTTTGTTGTTAAAAATTTTGGTTAGCAAGGGACACTAGAGGACTGTTATGTCTATCTTGCTTATGCAAGTGTGCATAACTGGACAGTGCTTGCCGCCCTATGATAATTATCAGCTTTTGGTTATCTTCTCTAGGATAAATTACTTGTTAAGGTCATTTTTCACTTCTTAAAATAATTTTATTTTTGGACGCTGACAAGAATTTTCCAAGCGTTGTTGTGACCAAATTGGACGCTGACATGGCTTTAGGCGAACGTTGACACGGTTATAGCCGTTGGGCGTTGATAGGTTATTTTTGACCGTTGACACTCAATGGGACCTACCCAGTTGTTACTTTTTGACATATTTTCAAGCCGTAATTTTAGGAGTTGTTACTTTCATTTAATGCATGAGATAACTTATAACTTTTTCAATATTTTCATGATTAGTTTTTGAAAATCTTTGCCTATTTTTGGGCCAATCACATGCATTCTTTCACTCCTATAAATTTGGCTCCTATTTTAAACAGGGTATCTATAATTCTTGTCTAACACTTTTCTCTTATCAACTTCATCTTCTACACTTAAAATTAACAGCTTTCATCAATGGCGCCAAAGTTTAACTCGGCAGAATTGGAATTGGGGTTCAAGTCTCAACACAACATGATTGCTTATCTTGCTGCTGATGATACTCTGTTTCCTCAATACACACAAATGGTGGCGTATTTGAACGCATCTCCATTAAGGTATGCTCTTTCTCATGCACCACTCATTCCAGTCACACACATTAAGCAGTTTTGGAACACTGTTAGTTCCTTAACAGTTAATGGAGTGACCACATTAACTTCTATTGTTCATGGGAGGTCTTGGGTGGTTACTGAGGCCTTGGTACGCCAAGCCTTGCATCTTGATGATGCTGATGGTGTAGCCATCCTTCCCATAAATGAAATAGAACAAGGGCTTAGGGCTTTGGGATATCCTTTTCCTGATGAAGGTACTCTTAATAAGTATCATAAGCAGGAATTTCCCCCAGCCTGGAAGTACCTCATCCACATCCTCCTTCAATGTTTGAGTCCCAAATGTACTGCACACAATGAGATCAATAGATCCATTGCTAGTGCTATTGTGTGCATTGCAACAGGGCAAAAATATAACTATTCTAAAATGATTTTTGAAGGGATGTGTAAAAACAAGGGGACAAAAATGACTTTAGCTTATCCCCGTTTTCTGCAAATGATTTTTGATGATCAAGGTTACTGCTCAAGGGATCACAATGATTTTTATAAAATCCCTGAGCAAAAGAAAGCTATTTTTACGAAGATGAATTCACCACCCCATAGAGACTTACCTTTAACCCCAGCCATGCTTGCTGTTATTGCAGCAGCACAACCTCAACCAGACCCACAACACCAACCAGACCCCCAACCTCAACTTGAACCCATTCCTGAACCTTTACCCTCACCTGAACAAATGCAAATTGACCAAGAACCCTTTGACGCTGACATATCAAATGTTGGTGTTGATGTGCCTATTTCCAACGCTGACACACAACCTCCACAATCCCAAACACCCCTTAACCACCCCACATCTACTCATTCTTCAACACCATCTTCCACACCACCTGCATATAGGTTGATGAAACGTCAAAGGACTACTGGAGTGTTCTCCTCTGGTGGTCCTAGCCATGAAGCAGAGAGAACCACCACCACAAGTGTGGCTGGTGACCTGGATGAGGCTGGGACTATTGGTTCTGGCTTAGATGCTGGCCAAGGCAGTCCTACCATTATTAAGTCCTCATCCATGCCCAATGAATCTGACTTGGGAGGTCAAATCCCCATTTTAGAAGAGGGCAGACTGGAACCAATGACTCTTATGGAATTGACGGCAGTCTGCATTAGCTTGCAAAAGCAAAATGCAGACTTAGTACAAATTGTCAGCTCACAAGGCCTTGAACTCAAGCAATTGAGGGAGAGGATTGTTGTTTTGGAAAGTGATCATGCTAGGAGGGGTATGGAGGAGTCTTCCAAAGGGGAGGAAGATCAAAGAAATCTGAGTGATAAGGGTAGTCAAGATGGTCAATCAATGGATGTTGCTGAAGCCCTTACAACTTTGAAGGAACAAGTTTGATACGTCCTTAATCTCTCCAACCAATCTAAATTTATCATTTACAGCTATGTTGAGAGAGGTTACACAAGGCGCTGAGGGAAAATATTTGAGCGTTGACAAGGCAAATTTGGATGCTGATAGAAGTATTTTGGGCGCTGATAGGATAAATTTGGGCGTTGACAGACCTGCACATGAAGGTGATGTATCCCAGTCATCATCTATCATCAAGGAAGTTTCTACTCAGGTATTACCATCTACCTTACCAACCATTGCACCATCTGATAAGGGTAAGAGTAAATTGGTAGAAGAAATTGTTCCAAAGGATGCAGCCCAAGTTGAATTTGATAGAAGATTGGCTGAACAAATGATGGAACAAAGTGAAAAGGAAAAGTCACCATTTGTTGTGACTTCTGAAGAAGAAAGTGATGGAGCTAGCTCAGACTCAAGTGTGATGATTATAGAACCTGAAAGGCTTGAGTATGGTGATGAGCTTGCTAGGGAAAAGTTGAGAGAATTGAAATTACAGGTTGACTTTGACATGCCAGAGGTGGTTCAAATGTACAATTCTTGGGAAGAAAGCTGCATGGATAATCCAGACTTGACCATTTCAGATCAAATATGGGGTTTGGAGCTTCTTCTTAGAGTTCAGAAGGATTGTAAGGTAATTTTGAAACATAAGGCAAGCAATATTCTCTCAGAGCTGAAAAGGGATAGAAGAGAGCTCTACTTTATGTTGCTCAGATGTCATGGAGTTGGATGGACACATCAGAAGTTGAAGGCTTTGACGTTTGATGAGTTGGAACATAGGGCTTATCCCATTTGGGTGAGAGTGCAGGAAGCAAACACTCTCAGACTTCTTTCAGATGAAAGAAAGGAGCAACTTGCAGAAGAAATGGAAATCAAGAAAGCTATGATGATTCCCAGGCCAGTGAAGAAGGGATTTAAATTTGAGTTTCCAAAAGATATGGATCTACTATATCCAAGTGAAGTAGTTATAAGAAAGAGCCTCAAGCTCTCCCCATTAGAAGCTTCAGATGTGGTGCAAGTGTTACCATTAGATTCCAGGAATCCAATTGTGAGCTATGAAGAAGATGAATGTGGATTCTGGAAGATTGGCAGATTTGGTAAGGAGGTACACACTTTTACCACTCTCATATCTTTATTTGAAAGTTGTGATAGAGAAGACTTGGTGGACCTTTGGAGATTGCTGGAGACCAAGTATGAGGCTGAAGCACCAACTTCAGCTAATGGAATAAAACTTTGGACCACATTCAAAAGAATGTGTGGGACAAAAGAGGAAGATCCTGAAATTTGGAAGGATCTTGAAGATGACCTCAGTGGTCTTCAATGGAGGTTATATTCAGCTGCTGGTGTATACCATTTGAGTTCTACAAAGTTTGCTGAGTATCTACTTGTGGATGCTCAGTATTTCATATCCAAGGCTGTTTTGGAAAAGATGAAGGACACTCAGCTGGAGATAGATTATTCAAGTGACGTGGCAAAGGATTTGATAAGATTTATTCATTATCAATATGAGAAGATTTGTCAGACTCCTCCAAGTTCTTAATGCTTATTCAGAAACTTGATCATAAGAGTGGATATCAAGTTTAGGGGAGGATTGTTGGGAATAAATTAAGGCCAGATCACTTGAGCGCTGACAAGAACAATTCAAGCGTTGACAAGAGCAAAGCAAGCGCTGACAGCTCAAGCGTTGACAAGTTAAAGTCAAGCGTTGACACATTGAAGACAAGCACTGATGGAAGATATAATCTACACGTTTATTATATTCTAGAATACTTCTAGTAAGGATAGAAACGACAATGTATTTTCTATGTTTATCTTTACCTAGAATAGCTGATACGTAGCTTATTGTACAAGGCTTATTGTATCTATAAAAGAAGGCCTTTAGGTTAATGTTTGATATAAGTTTTATATAAGTTTTCGTTCATAAACATCTTTCATTGTAAGCAAGTTCGACATCGATAATCAAAGTGAAAGTTTGTTTATATCTTGTGTGTTATTGTTTAAGTGTTAAATTCCGCATAACACTTAGATTTACAAAGCATATACAAAGGTTTCTCTACGTGTATTACTTGATCTAATCTCGTATACACAAAGCTAATCGATCTAAGTTTGGGATCTACACTATATGTTTGTTTGGTTTATGTTTATTGTTTGTCTTGGGTAAGTGGTAGGACTGTTACCTACTTACCTAGACTCCTGCTATGTTGAGATATTGTCATGACCTTTGTGTCACCATTTATGACATTATAGTTGCATTATAGTTTTATCTATAGAGACACCGTTAGTTGTGATGATATCTATACGTCGTGCCCCATACTCCGCCATGCTGGGGTGTGACATTATCCATTCTTTGATCTTTGATTGGTGGAGAAAATGTGAGTGCGTTGCACTGTGTAGATTTGCATATTAAATGCAATAACGGCGCTAGTGGGTGAGGTGGCATGGAGGTGGAAATCCGTGTGACTTGAGTTCTCTTCTCCCATTGGTCTAAACAAATTACACACAGATTGGTTCCAAACTTGATAGATTTTTGACATTTTCAGTCCTTGTAGTTTAGGCAGAATAGGATTTAAGCCCCAAGCTTCACTTCTTTGACATTTTTGGTCCTTCAAACTTCAATCTTGTTCATTTATCATCCTTTGACTTGTTGACTTGAATGTTGATCAGATTTGACTTTCTTCTTGACTTTTGCATAATTACACTTTTAGTCCCTCATCTTTGAAAGTTGTCAAGAAAGGTCCTTTGTCTTTGCAAGGCTTGTCATTTTTCATCCTCCTTTTGTCTTTTGTTCATCATTAAGGCTTGATTTCACTTGTTTGCTTCAAAATTGTATCTTTGTTACCTACATAAGCACAAACAACAAAACATACCCATAATACTACTTTTATGAATCAAATTAGGTATTTTGCTTTGTGTCTTAGGGTGATTTGTGATATTATTGATATGAGATTCCACTCATATAAAATCCCCTACACTTTATCATTGCCATGACCTCATGCAATGCCACATTTTAAAGCACCAATTTACACTTTTCTCATAATTAACCCACCTTGGCCAATATGAAATGCTTTTATACTACTCTACACTATATGATGCATGATTTTGATTTTATACAATGCAATGTAAAGGAAAGAGATTCTATTTATATAATTTTGGATTTTCTTGAAATGGTTTTGATGGAAATAACTCATAAAGAAATTAAGGACTTAGATTAGGGCTTTTGGTACCATGAATACTTATCACCCTCAAGTTTCACTTTCCCTATACCAAGCTCAAAAACAAGATTATTGTTATCGACAAGTGAAAGTGCGTCAAATCATTCATATAGATTAATTGTGCTACTATTATACCCCCACTTATTATGCCTCTAAGACCGGTTATTATTTGAGCAAATTGCTTGAAAGCAAATTTGTCATTATTTAAAGCGTGAAATATAAGAAATGTAAAATCTCAAAATAAGGAAGCACGTTTTAATCCTAAGTAGCCATCTTATCCATTACTCGAAAAACCGCACACAATTGATATAAGTCTGAATCAAGAGTAATAAGTCATTCGTTTTAGGTGTAAGATCCTTATGCCATGCATTAATAAGTAGTTACACACTAGCTAAGGAAAGAAAAATAAAACTCACACAATAATTTATATCCGCCGCCTTTTTGGGACTTTGGATCTTCAATCCCGCAACCCGTCATGGTAATATTGGATTGGAGAAAAAATTAAATCCTCGCAACCCTTGTGAGAGTAATGTTGGAATTCAATAGCTACTATAATTAATACTTCACTGCCCCTCTCGGGAGTCTTGTATAATTATTTTTTTTCTTCTTTTTTTTCTCTTTTTCTCTTTTTTTTTCTAGCCACTCATTTTTTTCATAAGTCGCTCTTATTTTTCTTTATTCCTCACAAAGAAAATTGAAAAGAATAAAAGAAAAAACACCCGCTAAGTATTAAGCATGACATAAGTCTAGTACACATAAAACGTTCTAACTTAGAATCTTAAGACGTACTTATACCAACCACAAATGATTAGTCAAAAATGCATAAGAGACTACAAACCAATTAAAACCGTTCTTGATTATTTATTAACATATATACATGCATTGGCAAGAAAGTAAAGGTTACGAAAGGGGATATAAAAGCCACAATTAATGAATATGAGGTTTATCTAGCCCTTAACACTTATTTCAGACTCTATCATCTCTTGTTCTTCACAGTTTAAAATCTCAAATAATGAGATTAGTGGATGCTTAGCCTAATAAACCAATTAAGGTCTACATGGTTAAGGATACTAGCTAGAGAGTGCTAAGATAAGCAAAGTTGGGTTGAGTCAAAGTATCCATGGCGGGCCTAATATGTCAAAAAGTCTAAATTTGTTAAATCATGTCCTTTATTATTTTTTTTTCCTTTTTATATATTTTTAATGAAAAATAAAAGAAGAAATATATACAATGCAAATGAAAGATGAATAATGCAAAAATTATGAATGCATATTTTTGGTGGCCAAAGTAGATCAACAATTTGAATAATGTTTGAAAAATTAATTTCCAAGTTATCATGAAGGTCAATGACAAAGTTCTAGGTAAGGTCACTTCGATAGAAGACCCCTACACTTAAGATAAACATTGTCCTCAATGTTTAAGAGTATTGGAATGAACTCCCCTACACTTAGGACATTGACAACTTTTCTTAACCCAAGTTAAGGAAAGATCAACTATAGTGAATTCATTTTTAAGCACAATGTGGTTATGAAAAATCACAATAGTAACAAAGTGAACCGGATACAAGGGTCTCCTCCATAAGCTCTAATGCATGTGATGAGAGAGAGAAACCCTACAAACAACATGAAGACAAAAGGAAGGTCTCCCCCTACACTTATCCTCAAATCTATACCCTTATTTCTATCCTAACAAACTCTAAGTCTAAAAACTCTAAGCCTAGTTATCCAAGCTTGATTTATGGAGTCTCTAGCTCGAATCTTCCCACAATGAGTTAATTCATGGGGAAAATGGGGATCTCTTGGACGATTTCCACGAAAATGTTCTCCCTAAAGTAATGCTTAACACGGTGACCATTCACTTTGAAATTTGGGCCATTTGGTTGCGACAACTCAGTAGTCCCGTATGGAAATACTTGAGCAATGGTGAATGGACCGGACCATCTTGACTTAAGCTTTCCCGCAAAGAGTTTCAACCTCGAGTTAAAGAGGAGAACCAACTCTCCAACTTTGAAATCACGGTTTTCATAAGCATCCATCTCATTGATTTGGTCTTTTCTATGTGAACCGGCTTGGTTTAAATCAAAGTTTGCCCATTTGAGAGCCCATGAAGCCTTATGCTCTAACTCGAATGGGAGGTGGCATGCTTTTCCATAGACAAGCCTATATGGAGTACAACCAATTGGTGTCTTAAAAGCCGTCCTAAAAGCCCAGAAAGCATCATCAAGCTTATCCGACCAAGAAGCTCGATGCTCTCCCACCGTTCTCTCTAAAATACTCTTTAAACCATGGTTTGTGACCTCAGTTTACCCATTGGTTTGAGGGTGATACGCGGTAGAAAGTCTATGGTTAACACCATACTTCTTCATGACTCTTGTAAATTGATCATTACAAAAATGAGTCCCACGATCACTTATGATAGCCCGAGGTACACCAAATCTAGCAAATAATTGCTTCAAGAATTTCACTACAACTCGAGCATCATTAGTAGGCAAGGCCTTAGCCTCAACCCACTTTGAAACATAGTCCACAACTACGAGTATGTACTTATTTCCCTTTGATGATTGAAAAGGTCCCATGAAATCTATACCCCATACATCAAAAATCTCACACTCTTGTATGAAGTTTTGTGGCATCAGATCTCGTTGATTAATCTTTCCTTGTCTTTGACAAACATCACAAAATTTCACCATCTCATGGGCATCTTTATATATGGAAGGCCAATAGAAACCCGAATCAAAGACTTTATTGGCGGTGTAGTTGGGCCCAAAATGGCCTCCCGTAGGTCCCTTATGACAAGCTTCTAAGATTTTAAATGATTCGGGCCCATCTACACACCGTCTTATGGTTTGGTCTGCACATTGCCTAAAGAGGTAAGGGTCATCCCAAAAGTAGTATTTTGCTTCCTTAAGAAACTTCTTCTTTTGTTGTGAAGTGAGACCCTCTATTAGCACATCCCCCACAAGATAGTTTGCAATATCCGCAAACCAAGGGGTGACATGCTCTTGTGAAGAGATAGACATGAGCTCCTCTACTGGAAAGGATTCATTAATTTCCTTCTGAGGCAATTCACCTTGAAAAGGATGCTCAAGTCTACTCAAGTGATCCGCCACTAAATTCTTGGCTCCTTTCTTATCTTGTATCTCAATAGAAAACTCTTGTAGCAACAAAACCCATCTCAAAAGCCTAGGCTTAGCATCTTGCTTTTTCATGAGGTACTTGAGAGTGGAATGATCTGTATAGACTATGGTCTTAGAAAGCACAAGATAGGGTCTAAATTTCTCAAAGGCATAGACTATAGCAAGCAACTCTTTTTCCGTGGTGGTATAATAAAGTTGAGCACCCGTCATTGTCTTACTCGCATAGTGTATAGGTTGAAAATGCTTATTGACTCTTTTTCCTAACACGGCCCCCACGACCTAATCACTAGCATCACACATGAGCTCAAAAGGCAAATCCCAATTTGGAGAAACCAAAACGGGAGCCTTAGTCAACATTTCCTTAAGTATCTCAAAAGAGTCTAAACACTCTTGGGTGAAAATGAAAGGAGCCTCTTTTTCCAAGAGGTGCGTCATGGGTCTTGCAATCTTAGAAAAATCTTGTATAAAACGTCTATAGAAACCCGCATGACCCAAAAAAGCTCTTAACTCCTTTCACCGTGGTAGGTGGGGGTAGTTTGGCAATAACATCAATTTTAGCATGATCCACTTCTAAACCCTTGTTGGATATCTTATGTCCCAAAACTATCCCCTCTTTGACCATGAAATGGCACTTCTCCCAATTAAGAACAAGACGTGTTTCTTCACACCTCTTAAGCATACGTTCTAAATGGGAGAGACAAGAAGTGAATGAATCTCCAAAGACCGAGAAATCATCTATGAAAACTTCCATAGTATGCTCAATCATGTCATGAAAGATTACCATCATACACCTTTGGAATGTCCCCTGTGCATTGCACAAGCCAAAAGGCATTCTCTTGTAAGCAAATGTACCATAGGGACAAGTGAATGTGGTCTTTTCTTGATCCTTTGGATCAATGGGTATTTGGAAATAACCCGAGAATCCTTCTAGAAAGCAATAGTAATTATTTCCCGCTAAGCGTTCAAGCATTTGGTCCATAAAAGGCAATGGGAAATGATCTTTCCTAGTAGAGCTTCCTATAATCAATACAAACTCTCCAACCCGTGACAAGTCTAGTAGGAATAAGCTCATTGTTCTCATTAGGCACTACGGTGATTCCACCCTTCTTAGGAACACAATGTACCAGGCTAACCCATGGAGAGTCGGAAATAGGATAAATCATACCCGCATCAAGGAGTTTGATAACTTCCTTTTTGATGACCTCATGGATTTTTGGGTTAACCCTTCTTTGGCTTTGAATAGCGGGTTTGTAATCATTCTCTATAAGGATTTTGTGTGTACAAAAATTTGGATCAATTCCGCTTATGTCGGATATTTTCCGTGCTATGGATTTCTTATGTTTCTGAAGCACCTCTACAAGTTTTTTCTTCTCCTCATCTTTCAAATATTTTGCTATGATCACGGGTAATTGGTCCTTTCCCTCTAATAAGGCATATTCAAGATGTGATGGAAGATCCTTAAGTTCAAGGGAAGGTGGACTCTCAATGGAACGTTTCACTATCGATGGATCATCAATGGTAACTTCTTGTGGAGTAGGTGAAGGAATGGGATCCTCATTGAGAAACTTTTGGATAGTGAGAATGTCTTCTTCCCAATTAATTGTAGAATCATCATTACCAAGGAAGTTGGACTCAAATTCCTCCAAGAGGAAATCACTCTCTCTAAATGGTGTTAAGGAGGGAGCAATTGAGGTAACGGTCTCTACATGAAGCATGTTCTCACTATCATTCTTACAAGCTTCATGAAAATGCTCATCACACACCTCATCAAGAACATCCACTATGTTAATTGTTTCACAACTTGAGACTTCTTAGTAACTTTTTCTAGCTTAAACACCACTTTCTCATCCTTAACTCTCATAATTAGTTCTCCTTCCGCCACGTCTATGAGAGTACCACCCGTCCTAAAAAATGGTCTACCAACAATAAGAGGAACTCTCGGGTCCATATCATAATCAACCACTACAAAATCCGCGGGAAACGTAAATTTATCAACCCCTACAAACACATCCTCCGCTATGCCTACCGGATAAGCTATGGAACGATTAGCTAACTCAAGGGTCATCCTAGTAGGAGTGAGCTCGGGAAGAGAGAGTTTTTGCCGAACCGATAAAGGCATGAGATTAATTCTTGCCCCAAGATCCGCTAGTGCCATGCAATTTTCCACCCCAAGAAAATTACAAGGGATCAAAAATCGCCCCGGATCTCCAAGTTTTGTAGGTAAAGTTTTGAGCAACACGACGGAGCAATTCTCATTAAATGATGTGTTAGGCAAATCAACCAACTTTTCCTTGTTTAAGAGTAGATCTTTGAACATTTAAGCAAACTTTGGCATATAGGCAAGAGCTTTAGCCAAGGATATGTTAATGTTTAGTTGCTTGAACATCCTCAAAAAGTTAGAGACTTGAATATCATCCTTGTTTTTAAGTTTCTCCTTTCTCAATCTTGATGGGTAAGGAAGGCTTGGTTTTAGTGTAGGTTGAGTAGTTGTTATTGTGTGGTTCTCTTTGTTGGTTTCTTCTTTCGGAGGTGTGGAAGGTAAAGGAGTAATGGGTGTAGGATGAGAAGGTGTAGGTGTTGAAGTTGTAGAGCTTGAAGGTGTTGTTTTTGATGTTGAAGGTCACAAGGTGGAATCATAGTAGGCTTAACCAAAGTAGGTGTAGGAGGTGAAGGATCATTAGTTGTCTTTCCACTTCTTGTTGTGATAGCATTGACATTAACCCTTGGATTTGTTTGTGTGTTTGAAGGTAAAGCCCCTTGTGGTCTTTGAATGTGCATTATTTGGTTTGTAAAAGAGCAAATTTCTTGTTGTTTTTCTCTTGAGCCTCCTTAATTTGTTTTTCATAAGAAGTAAGCTTTTTGAAGAATTAAATCCATGGGATTAGGTTGCACATATCCTTGATAAAAACCTTGGTTTGGATATTCAGGTAGAGGTGGTTGGTTAAATCCTTGATTGTTTGCATGAAAGTTATTTCCTTGATGTTGAAAGTTGTTAGGTGCCCTATAGTTGTTTCCTTGGTAGTTTGGCATAGGCCCTTGATTTCTTTGAAGCAATTGAGGAGGATTGGTTTGATTTTGGGTGGGTGGGTGGATGGGGTGGAAAGCCGGGTGGAGCAAGGTAGTTATTTGACTTGTAAGAGAGATTGTTGGGGTTGATGTTAGGTTTGAAGTGCTCTCTATGTTCATCTTGATAAGCATAACATTCACCTTGGTAATTTTGAACCTTGTCACATTGTAGGTAAGAATGAAGGCCTCCACAAGTCTCACATGACGTAGTAATGGCATTCACATTATTGGTGGAAGTATTGCCCAAGGAAACCTTCATAAAGTCTTGCATCATTGCTTGTTGCATCTTTTGGGTTTGGGTCAATTCTTTCATTTATAAAGGATTTGACTTTCAAATGATTTGGAAACACCCTCTTGAACAATACGGACTCTCTCATCTATTTTATTATTTGTTTGCACCATGGATTTAGTCTCAATAATGTCCCATGCCTCTCTTATGGATTTGGAAAGAATGTTCCCACCCGCGGAGGAGTTGAGGGAATCTTGATGATGTGGTCTTAGTCCATTGTAGAAAGTATTTATTTGGTGAAATTCATTGAATCCATGATTGGGGCATTTTCTCAATAACTCCTTGAACTCTTCCTACGCATCACTAAAGGTTTGATTATGTTTTTGTTAAAATCCAATAATTAGGTTTCTCAAAGCCGTGGTCTTAGATGGGGGAAAGAACCTATTCAAAAAATTCTTGGTAAAGTCATCCCAAGTGGTGATACTCTTAGGTTGTTGTTTATCTAGCCAATACTTAGCATTACCCTCTAAGGAGAATGGAACTAGGATCAACTTAATGGCATCATGAGGAACTCCATTGTACTTAAGTGTATTGCAAATGGATAGAAACTTCTTGATATGATCATGTGGATCATCATTAGGTCTCCCAAAAAAATGGTGTGTTTGAAACCACGGTAATCATGGATGTCTTAAGCTCAAAGGTGTTTGCGGGTATCTCGGGTATAATAATGGCATCAGCATATCCTTCCACATTTGATTAGAGGTGCTCCATCTAAGGTCTATTGTCAACGGCGGCCATGGCTTCTTGTGTGTTGTTCAAAGCACGATTCTCGGGATCGGCTTGATGGACGGTGTTGTTCTTACTCTTTCTCTTTTTCTTCCTTTTGGGAGGAAGGGGTTGTACACCAAAAGGTATTTGTGCACGCCCTCGGGTGAGCATGCAACTCAAATCAAGGAGTGAGAGAGAAGCTCTAATTCGACTTTGGAAAAGAAGGGATTATCCTTTCCGATGTTCAATAAGTAATATCCACAAGAAAGTATAGTATATGTAAGTAATACTTGGGTGGCAAGACCCCCAATCAAGCTTTCCTTCTTAGAATACTCACTAGTGAACGGGGGGTTAGGTGGCGCGAAGCACTTAAGTACCTATTAACCCTTAGACGGCATTTTATTGCACGTCGCCTTTCTATTCACTTCGTAGTTTGTATTCTTCGAATTCTTGCCTATTGGAAGTATTTATCTATTCTTGCCTTAATTAAATTTGATCGATACACGTGTCAAGGACCGGAACGCTCCCGAACACGGTGTATTGCAAAAGCAATACTCATGGAAGTATGTGTATTGAGTGTCCGTATACGTATATGTATCTACATATAATAATATATACAAAAATATTTTTGTATTTATTGGGTTTTTTAAGAAAAATACTATATGTACGTAAAAACGATGAAAACCGATATAATATATATTTGTGGGTGTAATCTTTTAGGCAAAAGATTACTTTTTGAATTTTTTATTTTTTTGGTTCAATTCTTTAGGAAAAGAATTGATTTTGTTAATTTTTATTTTTTATATTTTTATCTACTTTTGATTTTTTTATGTTTTGGATTTATGATACGTAAAAAGAACGTCCACTCGGGAACGTATCCCAAAATCCAATCGAAACCGTCAATCAATAGTCTCTCGTAATGTCATGAACCGGCAGCGACGCCATTTAATATTGAATATTTGCAAGTTCGTTTTTCTCGACTCAAGACAAATTGAAAGGCCCACTAATATCAAGTTTATATTGTTTTTGGTTGTTAAAAAGTTATTTGGATTCTAGGTCTAATTCAAACAAACTCGTTAAATGGAAAATATTATAGCTCTATAATAACCGTAAAACAAAGTGCAAGTACCAAAAAATATTTACAAAGTACAAGTATTTAATGCATACAATGTAAAAGTGCTTGAAATGTAAAGAAAATGAAAGTTTAGGGACTAAATGTGCAAAATCAGAAATTATAAGGACCAAATGTGAAAATAGTAACAAACTATTCCAACTAACCAACAAATTCCAAAACTAACGAACCAATATTGTAACAAACCAAATTCCAGGTTCCTAGTAATGCAAACCCTAACAAACTTGAATTAACAAACAGATTATCAAGTGTATGAAAATTCAAGGACCTAAGTACAATAAAAGCACAACTTTTCACAAAAACGGGCAACAGGACTCGAATAAGCTAGAATGAGCTTATTTCTCCACCAAAATGGTTATGGTTTTCTTTAAAGTGCTTAAAACTAAAATTCAGCTAGACTTGTAAAAGGATTTTGGCTGAAAGCTTTTAAATCTCTAGATAGCTTATTCCAATAAGCTCACAATAAGCTAAAAACATATCCAGACATCCACTATGTGATTTTCTTGTTGAGAATGATTAAACAGGTTGTGAAAAGCTTGGAATGTCTTTTGGTTTTTTAAATCATCAAGAAAATAAGCTGGAATCTGTAATAAGCCAAAAGTGCTTATGTTAACTAAGTTTGACCAAAAATCTCAAAAAGCTGAAATTAACTGGATCTGCTCAAGACATGTTTGCAAAGTGATTGGTGAAAGAAAATTGAAGGTTTTGTGAAGTAGATTATGAGAACTTGAAAAACAGTAAGCTTATGTTCACAAAAACTATCAATTGGTTTAGTGCTTATTATTAAGCTGATTACACACTCAAAACTGAATACTGTAGAATTTCCTTGTTAAAACTTGAAGTTTGTATGATAAGCTATAGATTAGAACAGAATTCAGCTAAAAACATCAACTATCAAAGAAGTGACAATAATCAAAGATGGCATGTTTTGACTGATAAACTTGTACAAGACTTGACCCAAACTTTTTAAATGCAATTTGCCTTTTTGACCTTTCCTTTGACCACAAAGCTTTACCAAAAGTCTTACACTAACTGATTGAGTGTAAGAAAAGAACAGGTCTACCAAGCTGATTCACCAAAATGATCTAAATCTAAACACTGGTTTACAATTCTGTTATAAGACTATTTCAAAGGATTTATGAGCAAATGTTTATGACAACTAAAGGCTTGTATCAGACTTTGTTTAGTGAATGAAATGAACTAATATGAACCCAAAATCCAACAAGTTTACTTGTAAAACCACTAACTGAATTATTGATGAACTATGACTGATGAAAACCAATTTTAACAAGCTTAAACTGAATGAAAAGCTATCACACTACAAGTAAACATCAAAACATCAATATCACACTACAAGATTACTAACACAATCTCAGTTCAGCAGATTGAAGCTACTACTAGGAATTAAGCATGCAGAGACTGTTTAGTGGAATTTTAAACAAGAAAATGTTTTCCTTTTAGCTAGATGCCTCCTTTGATGGATTAATACGCGCTGAGCTTACTAGGATCAACAAAACCACCATTAATCAACAACCATTCACCATCATAACATCATCATCTGTTAACAATGATCTCCCCTGCTACAAACTTCTGAAATGGCTATGAAATGAACTCAAATCGATTCTAAAACAACTACAATCTTCAAAACATCATCAAATCATTCCATTGATCATGGTTGATCAATAGAATCACAACAGTAACAAGTGTGTATGATTATGCAAAATTGAGAATGAGAATTGAGTGAAAGTGAGAGTTGAATTTCATTAATGGAGGAAGAGTTGGTTACAAAACGGTTACAGCTACTAACTAACTTTTAAGTGATTGTCAATCACTTTAGAGTAGTTTTAACTAAAGTGCTAATGAAATGAGAGGGAATTTTACAAGTGTGTGATAAAACATACACTAACTACATACATAAAATGAAAGCCTAACTGAGTATTAATAGAGGTTGGGATATAGTTAGTTGGAGTCTGGTGACGTGTTGCTACCAATAGCATCCTTCCACGTGGCTTGATTCTCTTAATTATTCATAGACGTTGAAGAACTCAAATTGGGGGTTTTTGATTGAGCTAGTTTCAAGTTAATTGGTTTCTTTGGTTGTGATCCTCACTTGAAATAGAGCAATTTTGATGTTTACATCTTCTCATGATATGCAGTCTAGCTCGATCTTGAATCTGGGCTTTGTTGCATTTGAATGTGACAGGTGGAGTTGTTTTATTGGTTGAAAACAATAGACACGGATCATTATCCATTCTTTGATCTTTGATTGGTGGAGAAAATGTGAGTGCGCTGCACTGTGTAGATTTGCGTATTAAATGCAATAACGGCGCTAGTAGGTGAGGTGGCATGGATGTGGCAATCCGTGTGACTTGAATTCTCTTCTCCCATTGGTCTAAACAAATTACATACGGATTGATTCCAAACTTGATAGATTTTTGACATTTTCAGTCCTTGTAGTTTAGGCAGAAAAGGATTTAAGCCCCAAGCTTAATTTCTTTGACATTTTTGGTCATTCAAACTTCAATCTTGTTCATTTATCATCCTTTGAATTGTTGACTTGAATGTTGACCAGATTTGACTTTCTTATTGACTTTTGCGTAATTACACTTTTAGTCCCTCATCTTTAAAAGTTGTCAAGAAAGATCCTTTGTATTTGCAAGGCTTGTCACTTTTCATCCTCCTTTTGTCTCTTCTTCATCATTAAGGCTTGATTTCACTTGTTTGCTTCAAAATTGTATCTTTTTACCTACACAAGCACAAACAACAAAACATATCCATAATACTGCTTTTATAAATAAAATTAGGTATTTTGCTTTGTGTTTTAGGGTGATTTGTGATATTAATTATATGAGATTTCTCTCATATCATCCTTGCTGAGGAGTATTGCTCATTAGTGAAGTGATATCTTGTGATGGTGATGCCTGATGTGTTGGTTGCTGTGGATAAGGTTGTTGAAGAACACTTTGTTGAAATGCTTGCTATGGCATTGTAAAACCCGTATTTTAAATCAGAAGATTAAATACGCAGTTTTGTTTTTTTATAAACTACATAAATATTAATTATCAGACAGAAATAAATCGCAAGAATTGGCGAGAGCGTTCGAATTTGATTGTTAAAAAAAATGAATAAGTCTATATAAAAATATTTGGTCGGTCCTAATATATAAAAAAAAGGAGAAAAGAGAGACAATAAGAAGTTGGACCAGTTTGTGTATAAAAAAGAAAGGGAAACTTGGGCCTAAGCCCATTTTGTCAAAAAAATACGGGGGCTTTACTCTTTTGATAATCAGACGAATAGAAACAAAAAAGGAAAGAACTAGGGTTCTAGTGTGGCCGCCAGGCATAGAACAAAAGAAAAGGGATTCGAGCTCTGTTTTTGTTCAAGAAAGTCGGGTATAATCACCTTTCGCTAGCAAAATTCGTGTAGGTACATCTTTTCCTTTTATTTTCCATTTGATTATCACAAATTAATAGGTTTGTTAATTTAAATAAATGGGTTTTAAATGGTTAATCATGATACAATAAACATGGGGTTTCGTTCCTGTGTGGTTGCACGAAAACCGAGACATGGTAATCTCGGTGGTGTTTGTTTAAACAGGCCGCAGCCAAACACCCCATTCGGGGCTGTTTTATGTAAAACAGTGGGAAAGAAAAACCAAACGGGATGTGTTTGGTGCTATCAGGGGAAACGAATAGAAAGGGAGTGTTTGGGGTTTAATATCAGTGGGTATAAAAGATCACAGCAGGGGTGTTTGGGACTAATTCGCAACAGGGGTGTTTGAGAGTACATGCAGTGGGAACAACAACATAAGCGGGGGGAACTAGGTGCACAACAGGGGGAACGCTGGGTATACCAGCGGGAACTCTGGCCTACCAGTGGCGACCAGACAGCAGTAGGGACTGCTGGCCGCCGGCCAAACCAACAGTCGCCACTGTTGGTGAGGTTTGGTGCCTTCCTCGTCGTGTTGCTTGGCTTTGACTCGGGTTCGGGGTCACGGATAGTAAATAAATACATGGATTTAGTTAATTTGATTTAATCATTTTATTTATAAGATTTATAAGTCAAGTTAATTTCTTGTTTCATTTTATTAATCTAATTAATAAAATTAAATTGGTTCTAGCTTTATTTTCCTCACTATTTGAAAACATAGGATTTAATTAATGTTTTTTTATAGAAACTAAAATGGAAACCCTTTCTAAATTTGGAAATTTTATAATTATAACGAGTTACTATTTATAGTAAATACCAGGATATACATTGAACAGTAATCAGGAATATAGAGTACATTAAATAAGTAGTATTAACGAACAGTCAGAACTATCAGATTATATACAAAAAGTAATACAAGTATAAAGTAAATTAAATATGAACATATAAGAATCAGAAATAGTAAACAGTAATCAGACAACTTATTACGCGTTCGTTATTTATGTAGTAACCGTGAATTCGGAGTAGATCTTTCCGCTTTCATTCTTGTTTCATTACTGGACACGAGGTACGGATTTTCCGTCCTTTCAGTAAGGACTTCCTTTCTATGCATGAATAGGATTCCCCGTCTGCAGCCAAATGTTTTCCCCGTATGTGTTTAAGCTTATCAAAAATCATGTTAAAAACGAAATAAGTTGCCTGAGCATTATATACAAGCACGACCAGTTTATGTACTAATTACGGAGGTACCGTAACCACGACACTAGAGTCCCCAGTGTCGTGACTCACATGTAGGAGAGTGATATCCTGCATCGTCCCACTCATGTTCAGTTTGGCCATTTTTATATGTATGTTTAGTGGGGCGTATGGATGCATCCTAGGCTTATCAGTTTATAAGTTATCAGGGTGAATGTGGTGTGTGCTCTACATCCTTCACATTGGAGTTGATCCCTCCACCCAGCACAGTATTTAGAGGTCACCCCTTTACAGTTATTTAGAGGTCACCCCTCTACAGCATGACGAGGTCACCCCTCCAGTTATTCATGCACGGTTGTTACAACACGTGACCTATATAAGCTCTAGCAATTAAAATACAGTAAATGCATGTTTTCAGATTAAATAGTTAATAATTCAGTTTCAGTATTTATAAACCAGGTTCCTCAGATTTTATACAGGGTACTACCACATGTTTACATATCAGTCTCATAGCTTCATTGTTTGTCATTTATTCCATTTCATTCAGTGCATTCTTATCATGTTTTTATCCGTTCACTGAGCGTCATGCTCAGCCGTAGTTTCCTTTCATGTTCTAACGGCAGGTACACCAGGACGCTCTTAGGATTCTGAGAGCATGTGCATCGAATGGAAGCTATCCGGATTTCTTCCTTTATGCACTTCGTACATTATTCTGCTTATTTGGACATTGTTTAGTCCTTTCCTTTAGTATTTTATTTTTTCATGTTTTGAGCTTAGGTTGGATTACCGATGTTTGATTCTGGTATTTCCGTTATGGTCATTTAATGTTTTAGGACATTTACCTTATGCTTTGATGACACGCCATAAATACACGTAACAGTCCACTTATCTAAGTGGGGTGTTACAATTATGGTATCAGAGCTATAGGTTCGACCTGTAGGCTCTAAAACTTGACCTGTGACTAGTGGGTAGTCACCAGGAACATCCCAGATTTTGGCGTTGTTATCTTTCATGTTTTCATGCATTTATCAGTCAGTTTTCTTCAATTATGAGTTAGTTTTCTTAAAATTTTGACTAAGTAAAAGGTTGGTACATGACTGGCCATATTTAGTCGCATGTGCTTTTTGTGGATTTTGTTTTGGTGAACCGACCCATAGGCGTTCACCCTTACCCGTTCAGATTTTGTTTTGGTAAACCGACCCATAGGCGTTTACCCTTACTCATGACAAATTCATGTTTTCAGTCAAATATTATTTGGTGAACCAACCATAAACGTTCACCATTAATCAGGTCAAATTTTCATGCTTTCAGTCGAATATTGTTTTGTGAACTGAACCATAGACGTTCACCTTTGCTCATATCAGGACATTTTATGAAGTTTGACAAGTATGAATTGGACTCCATCTATCCATATTTAGTCTTAGATTGTAAAATTTCTATACATGACAGTTCTCATGAAATTTTGACAAGTATGGATCGAACCAGAATCGCCCATACTTAGTCACATGATTTCTTCTTTGAATTCTCTGGATTGAACCATAACCATCCACATCAGTTGATGTTAAACCTCAGTCGATTATATTTTCATGTTCTTTGTATCAGTCATGTTTTGTACTCACACGTGGACATCGTTTGCATGCTGATTAAGCCTCATGTCTCTTGACGCTGATTATGTTTTCAGCAAGGCGATGATGCTTTCAGGCTAAAGTAGAGAAGGGTTACAGTAAAATCCTATTTCAAGATAAATCATATTCTGGTCTTCATCAATCATGTCTTCATACTGAACATTGATGAAACTCCGTTAAATCATACTTTTCAGCCTCTATACAACCAGCAGTAAGTCGACGCAGGAGTCGTCAGCCTATCATGTTACTTATTTTCAGTTCAGTTTACTACCGTTTAAAAATCAATTTATTTCTTTGATCATGTCAGACAAGTGACACTAGTATTAATCATTCCATAAAGTTTCCACCAGTGCCATGTACAATATTCCATATGTACCCATGTACAGTGTCTCAGTTATACTTCATGTACATTATTTCATGTGTACGCCACGTACAGTGTCTCAGATATACCCCATGTGCGGTATTCATTTTGTACTTTATGTACAGTGGTCCAGATGCACTCTATGTACCCTACTCTATGGATATTGCTAATCGATCCTCAATCATCTCAAGCGTTTCCATTTGTCGATATTCTACCAGATGCTGATGCTGCTCGTGAGTTGAAGATTTTACCAAATACTGATGCTGCTAACACTTTGAAGACCTCACAAATGCTGATGCTGCTGATATTTGGAGATTTCTCAAGATGTTTATGCTGTTTATACTACGAAGACTCTACAGAAGAAGGACGATCACTACAAATTTGAAATTTCTGACAAGAGTAAATTTCAACCATCGGACACTACCATTCCATTCTATGCTTTTACCTTCTCAGCTAGATGTCACACTTCACTCAGCTAACCTTTCATTCAGAAGAGTGAGAACCGCAACCCAACCGGCCACTCAACAAAATAGTTACATGAATCACGATCATGATGATGACCGTCATTATTTGATAAACAAAGCAGTAGTGACAACCACCGTGCTTATAATTAATCATTCAATAACCATCGGAACTCCGGTACGGACGTGACTAGAAATATAGAGGTCATCAGTTTAACCGGTCCGCCAATCCTAGCAGTTACAAAATTTTCAGCCTTGTTCAGATTTATTTACTAAAACACATGTCAAGACATCAGTCAAGACACAAGTCTCTAGTATCATTTCGGAAGGCACATGTCAGGATGCGAGTCATGATACATGTCATATGAATATCTTCTCAAGGCACGAGTCAGAACTCATAACTCCGTATGTTTGCTAAATCAGGCTCTCAGAAACTCAGGGTACCCTCCAAGGGGGTATACCCGTTTTGTCTTGCCATGCATAAATCAGACCATTAAATTCAGTCACCACCCCTGGAGTATTACTCAGGTTAGACACGCAGTATTCATTCTGTGAGGTTATAGACGAACACATTCAGTGAAAATCGTCATGTTTACTTCACGTATTCCTATGACAACTTTATTTTAAAACAGGTATTTACCGACCTCCCAGCCAGAAAAGACTCCACAGTATCAACCATGTTTATTAAAGTTATCCTTTCAAATAACAACGAGATCCATCTTACTAAATCTCAAATATATTCATTATATCTTCTGCCAGAAAAATCAGTACAAGTTGTCTCTGCTTTACAAGCGCGAGACTTATCAGTCCATAGCTACGAAGATTTTCTAGCCACCAGTTATAAATTCACTTCTGAAATTCCTTAAACTCATGACCAGCAGATTACTCCGGAGTTCCCAGACATTAATTCAGAAAGTTTTTCAGAAATTCCTTTCTAGCCACGAAACAGAATTCTACATCGAGCTTGCCTCAAGAACATAACATGTTTTCAAAAACCCTTGTTGCTGGATTGCAGCTAAGTTAAAAGAGTCGTAGTAATTGTTGCAAGAATTATCGGAATGAGGCTTTATTCGCCTTGGCGCACCACCAGGAAGTGCACCATTTTCTGTCTATTAGAGAGAAGGCCGGTATCATGAGATCATGTATCAACCACTGAAAATTTTTACGAGATCACCATTCTTAATCAATGTTCATTCCAGAAATAGCAGGTCTATCTGAACTGCTATGATGTCTTAAACATTTTCCAGAACAATTTCCGATCATGCTACCATTAGTGGTGAGAGAAAGAACATGATGTTTTCCAGACTGCTGTTGCGCGTACTACGGTCTCTAAAATATTAATTTTATACTTCTGAGCTCCCTAATTCTCCAGCTATATTATGAAATTTATGAATAAATTTTTCCCATATTTCTCAGACGAAATCGTCAGTATATTTATTGATCACATTCTGATCTGCTAAATTCTAGAGAAGAACATGATTAACATCTTTCCACGACCCCGCAGATTCTCCGATAGGAGGAAATTATATACGCAGCTTTCCAGATATGAGTTTCAGATGAATATGGTGGCATTCTGAGCCACCCTATTTCAGCAGGAAAAATTTCAGACAGTCCTGCGAAGGTAAAGGCCATCACCAAATTGTCAAGACCGACGTCGGTGACAAACATACAAAATTTCTAGAACTCAGAAAACTACTACCGCAGTAATCCCCGATAGTTCTCACGATCAGCCTCCCATGACTAAGCTTACACATAAAGAAGGGAACCTACACCGAATTATGTCTACTTTTCCGTGAATATTCACTCAGGTTCCATCAGAATGTATCATAATCTCAGGCAGAATTTTGATAGAAGCAATATAACACGTTGATGAAGCTATTTTCATATCTAGATGCCTGACATACCGCAGGTTTAAGATAGAAAGCCGTCATGCTAGCGAGTTATTACTACCAGTAGAAATTCTGAGCAGAAATGAGACGAAATTCCATGAAATTGTTATCAGTTACAGACTCAGAAAAAAGTGTGATACTATCTAAGTCATTGTCAACCATGTAATCAGCATGCGCATTTTCTCTCATCCGAAAGGATTACGCAGTAGCGGACCTGCAGAAAATTTAGCAGTAAATTGTACGAATTCAAGGTATTCCATCAACAATCTTGTCAGATAGAATTTAGCATTCGCGAATCGCGCTCACGTTCATGTTCACGATCACGTGTACGTCCGCATTCACATTCACGTTTATTTTCACTTTCATGTCTACGTCTCTTTCGGAGTGCGATGCTATTTCAGTTCATGTTTTGTGTTATCCCTTAATTTAAGCTCACGTTAGCGTTCATAACATTTTACACGTTCAAGTTCGTATACCATATCGCGATACACGTGTCACAGCTTGTTATCGAATATAGTTACAGAAAGCTTAAGAAACCAGACTCAAGCTTAGTACAACGTCTCCATACTCAGGCAGACGTTTCACGTCTCAAGCCGTATCGTTTGGCATTCCTTCCTCAGTCAGCATATGTGCATGATATGTCCTAGCATCACGTTCACAGAATGTTTCATTTATTATCGTGCATAATATATTCCATGCCAGCATTCCTCATATAATCGTGAACCACGTTCACAATTGCTCACGTAGCACGTTCGCAATTGTTCACGTAGTTCGTCCCTATATATTTCAGCAGCTTGCTCAGATATATAAATGTTATCTTTCAGAATATTTATATGTATCGTTTCATGTGTAATACATGCTATAGCTTATTTCATTCTATCAGATTCAGAAAATCCATCTTAAGTATGGAACCAAAAATTTTCAGCACCATCAGGAGAGGGTCATCAGGACCAAGATTTTCATTGTATGTAGACCTTTGAAGGAATCTTTTTGAGCGGGAAGCCACTCGAAACGGAGGAGTCCATCCGGACCTCTCATCTTTCCTTTAAAAAATTCAGTTAAGTTCTTCCAGTCATGTTACGTTCCCTGTCCTTTTCAGCCAGGACACATTTAATGCTTACTTCAGTCATGTCACGTTTATACCCTTTTAGCAGCATTATGTTCTAATTCAAGGACGAATGATCCTTCAGCTTATATGTCTTTTCAGCCTTCATGCTCTTCTAGCACATATGTCCTTTCAGCTTTTATAACTTACCAGCTTATTACCTTTAATTCGAGGACGAATTTCTTCTTTTAGAGGGGAAGAATTGTAAAACCACGGCATAATCGGATCTTTTATTCGGGGACAAATTATTCTTTTTAGAGGGGAAGAATTGTAAAACCCGTATTTTAGATCAGAAGATTAAATACGCAGTTTTGTTTTTTTATAAACTACATAAATATTAATTATCAGACATAAATAAATCGCGAGAATTGGCGAGAGCGTTCGAATTTGATTGTTAAAAAAAATGAATAAGTCTATATAAAAATATTTGGTCGGTCCTAATATATAAAAAAAGGAGAAAAGAGAGACAATAAGAAGTTGGACCAGTTTGTGTATAAAAAAGATAGGGAAACTTGGGCCTAAGCCCATTTTGTCAAAAAATATGGGGGCTTTACTCTTTTGATAATCAGACGAATAGAAACAAAAAAAAGGAAAGAACTAGGGTTCTAGTGTGGCCGCCAGGCATAGAACAAAAGAAAAGGGATTCGAGCTCTCTTTTTATTCAAGAAAATTGGGTATAATCACCTTTGGCTAGCAAAATTCGTGTAGGTACATCTTTCCCTTTTATTTTCCATTTGATTATCACGAATTAATAGGTTTGTTAATCTAAATAAATGGGTTTTAAATGGTTAATCATGATACGATAAACATGGGGTTTCGTTCCTGTGTGGTTGCACGAAAACCGAGACATGGTAATGTCTCGGCGGTGTTTGTTTAAACAGGCCGCAACCAAACACCCCATTCGGGGCTGTTTTATGTAAATAAAACAGTGGGAAGAAAAACCAAACGGGATGTGTTTGGTGCTATCAGGGGCAACGAATAGAAAGGGAGTGTTTGGGGTTTAATAACAGTGGGTATAAAAGATCACAGGAGGGGTGTTTGGGACTAATTCGCAACAGGGGTGTTTGAGAGTACATGCAGTAGGAACAACAACATAAGCGGGGGGAACTAGGTGCATAACAGGGGGAACGCTGGGTATAGCAGCGGGAAATCTGGCCTACCAGTGGCGACCAGACAGCAGTAGGGACTGCTGGCCGCCGGCCAAACCAACAGTCGCCACTGTTGGTGAGGTTTGGTGCCTTCCTCGTCGTGTTGCTTGGCTTTAACTCGGGTTCGGGGTTACGGATAGTAAATAAATACATGGATTTAGTTAATTTGATTTAATCATTTTATTTATAAGATTTATAAGTCAAGTTAATTTCTTGTTTCATTTTATTAATCTAACTAATAAATTTAAATTTGTTCTAGCTTTATTTTCCTCACTATTTGAAAACGTAGGATTTAATTAATGTTTTTTTATAGAAACTAAAATGGAAAACCTTTCTAAAGTTGGAAATTTTCTAATTATAACTAGTTACTATTTATAGTAAATACCAGGATATACATTGTACAGTAATCAGGAATATAGAGTACATTAAATCAGTAGTATTAACGAACAGTCAGAACTATCAGATTATATACAAACAGTAATACAAGTATAAAGTAAATTAAACTATGAACATATAAGAATTAGAAACAGTAAACAGTAATCAGACAACTTATTACGCGTTCGTTATTTATGTAGTAACCGTGAACTCAGAGTAGATCTTTCAGCTTTCATTCTTGTTTCATTACTGTACACGAGGTACGGAATTTCCGTCCTTTCAGTAAGGACTTCCTTTCTATGCATGAATAGGATTCCCCGTCTACAGCCAAATATTTTCCCCGTATGTGTTTAAGCTTATCAGAAATCATGTTAAAAATGAAATGAGTTGTCTGAGCATTATATACAAGCACGACCAGTTTATGTACTAGTTACGGAGGTACCGTAACCACGACACTAGAGGCACCAGTGTCATGACTCACATGCAGGAGAGTGATATCCTGCATCGTCCCACTCATGTTCAGTTTGGCCATTTTTATATGTATGTTTAGTGGGGCGTATGGATCCATCCTAGGCTTATCAGTTTACAAGTTATCAGGGTGAATGTGGTGTGTGCTCTACATCCTTCACATTGGAGCTGATCCCTCCACCCAGCACAGTATTTAGAGGTCACTCCTCTACAGTTATTTAGAGGTCACCCCTCTACAGCATGACGAGGTCACCCCTCCAGTTATTCATGCACGGTTGTTACAGAACGTAACCTATATAAGCTCTGGCAATTAAAATACTGTAAATGTATGTTTTCAGATTAAATAGTTAATAATTCAGTTTCAGTATTTATAAACCAGGTTCCTCAGATTTTATACAGGGTACTACCACATGTTTACATATCAGTCTCATAGCTTCATTGTTTGTCATTTATTCCATTTCTTTCAGTGCATTCTTATCATGTTTTTATCCGTTCACTGAGCGTCATGCTCAGCCGTAGGGGTGTTTGAGAGTACATGCAGTGGGAACAACAACATAAGCAGGGGGAACTAGGTGCACAACAGGGGGAACGCTGGGTATAGCAGCGGGAACTCTGGCCTACCAGTGGCGACCAAACAGCAGTAGGGACTGCTGGCCGCCGGCCAAACCAACAGTCGCCACTGTTGGTGAGGTTTGGTGCCTTCCTCGTCGTGTTGCTTGGCTTTGACTCGGGTTCGGGGTCACGGATAGTAAATAAATACATGGATTTAGTTAATTTGATTTAATCATTTTATTTATAAGATTTATAAGTCAAGTTAATTTCTTGTTTCATTTTATTAATCTAATTAATAAAATTAAATTGGTTCTAGCTTTATTTTCCTCACTATTTGAAAATGTAGGATTTAATTAATGTTTTTTATAGAAACTAAAATGGAAAACCTTTCTAAATTTGGAAATTTTCTAATTATAACGAGTTACTATTTATAGTAAATACCAGGATATACAGTGTACAGTAATAAAGAATATAGAGTACATTAAATCAGTAGTATTAACGAACAGTCAGAACTATCAGATTATATACAAACAGTAATACAAGTATAAAGTAAATTAAACTATGAACATATAAGAATCAGAAACAGTAAACAGTAATCAGACAACATATTACGCGTTCGTTATTTATGTAGTAACCGTGAACTCGGAGTAGATCTTTCAGCTTTCATTCTTGTTTCATTACTGGACACGAGGTACAGATTTTCCGTCCTTTCAGTAAGGACTTCCTTTCTATGCATGAATAGGATTCCCCGTCTGCAGCTAAATGTTTTCCCCGTATGTGTTTAAGCTTATCAGAAATCATGTTAAAAACGAAATAAGTTGCTTGAGCATTATATACAAGCACGACCAGTTTATGTACTAGTTACGAAGGTACCGTAACCACGGCACTAGAGGCACCAGTGTCGTGACTCACATGCAGGAGAGTGATATCCTGCATCGTCCCACTCATGTTCAGTTTGGCCATTTTTATATGTATGTTTAGTGGGGCGTATGGATGCATCCTAGGCTTATCAGTTTACAAGTTATCATGGTGAATGTGGTGTGTGCTCTACATCCTTCACATTGGAGCTGATCCCTCCACCCAACACAGTATTTAGAGGTCACCCCTCTACAGTTATTTAGAGGTCACCCCTCTACAGCATGACGAGGTCACCCCTCCAGTTATTCATGCACGGTTGTTACATCACGTGACCTATATAAGCTCTGGCAATTAAAATACAGTAAATGCATGTTTTCAGATTAAATAGTTAATAATTCAATTTCAGTATTTATAAACCAGGTTCCTCAGATTTTATACAGGGTACTACCACATGTTTACATATCAGTCTCATAGCTTCATTGTTTGTCATTTATTCCATTTCTTTTGGTGCATTCTTATCATGTTTTTATCCGTTCACTGAGCGTCATGCTCAGCCGTAGTTTCATTTCATGTTCTAACGGCAGGTACACCAGGACGCTCTTAGGATTCTGAGAGCATGTGCATTGAATGGAAGCTATCTGGACTTCTTACTTTATGCACTTCGTACATTATTCTGCTTATTTGGACATTGTTTAGTCCTTTCCTTCAGTATTTTATTTTTTCATGTTTTGAGCTTAGGTTGGATTACCGATGTTTGATTCCGGTATTTCCGTTATGGTCATTTAATGTTTTAGGACATTTACCTTATGCTTTGATGACACGCCATAAATACACGTAACGGTCCACTTATCCAAGTGGGGTGTTACAGGCATCATTGATGGTTGATAAAATGGTTGTTGTGGTTGCTGATAGATGTGTTGTGGTGGCTGCTGCAAGTATGATGGTTGTTGATAAGTGTAAGCCATGTTTTGTTGGGGAGTCATTTGTTGAGAAGCATACATTGCAAGTGGATCATGAACTTGAGGTGTTGTCAACCGAGCCTTGATCACGTGGCATTCGTGTTGTTTTTTTGGGTAAAGGTTATATTAACACCAAACAAACCACAATAAGTACAATGGAATGTGGCTGAGTACCACATTAACCTCGAGTCCACACATAACTCGAACTACTACATAGCCAAATAACATGCCAAATGACTAATTAAAACATCCACTAGACCAAAAACAACAACCACCGTTAGACACTACTAACTAATCATATTGCCATCATCAGGCAACTTCCACAACTTAAGATACGCATCACTGGCTGTAGAATGCTTGAAACGACATGGCAACAATTTCAAACGGACTGTATTCCAAATACACTCCACAAGCTGGGGAACCGATCTGACCTCCTTAGAAAAGAGTCGATTATTCCTCTCTTGCCAAATGAAATAGGCACACACAGCAACCACTAGTTTCGTGGTGATACTACTAGTTGTCCTATTTTTAGCAAATGGGTGAATAAACTAAAGTATATCGATAAAAACTGGCCCAAGATGTCCCAGGCCAGCATAGGTCTTCTATCTACTCCAAACCCGCCGCGAGTATGAACACTCAAAAAACAGATGAGCATGGGAATCCTGCTGCAAAGAACATAACGGGCACACCATAGCAGCAACATCCACTATATCCTAATTCCGCATCCTATCTTGAGTCTTCAAACGATGCCAGAAAATTAACCACATACATAGAGCATTTCGGGGAACACATGCAGAAAACCACACGATATCATACCAAGGAACTTCCTCACTGTGATGTTGAATCACATCCCAGGGAACAAAAACAGAAAAAGCCTTCACCGTACCATCCTCCATATGCCATTTAACCCTATCCGGCCGATGAGAGAGATGCGGGGTGACGTATGTACTAAGCAAAGGGTATTTCTGAACTAGAGATAAAGGCCATGTACATACCTCATGACTATAAATGTCAGAAACCCTAGATGTAGTGGCGAGACCAGCATCATACATGTCCCAAACCGATACCATATCAACAAATGGATTAGGAGAACACCACCGATCATACCATTACGAAGCCATAGTATCATCCCCTGTATTCTGCCAAACGAATTCCCAAATACATGACCACAACTAGAGGATTTTTCTCCAACCCCACGACATGTTCCCACGACTAGGAACATCCCAAAAACTACGCCCCCACAATTTATAAGCATGGATCCATTTAACCCATGACGACTCCTTTCTAGATAAAAGTTTCCAAAGCTGGGCTATCATCAAAGCCTTGTTGAAAATTTCAAGTCGTCTAACCCCAAGCCCTCCCTCATTCTTAGGCAGACACATAATTTCCCAAGCAACCTTAGATTTACCCTTGGTCATGTCTTGGCTCCAAATGTATAGCCGCATAATTGTTTAATATCCAGAAGCACACGGGTGGGAAGAATAAACACATAGGCCCAAAACACATGCATAGAACCAAGGACGGATCTCACAAGTTTCACCCGACCCACCATAGATAATGACCTATTTTTCCAATCTTGAATCCGACTTTCAACATTTTAAATCAACTCCTTGCAATCCCGATAAACAAGCCTCATCGAAATTAATGGAACCCCCAAATACTTAACTGGTAAATTACCTTCTTCGAAAGGTAAAACATCCAGAATAGCAAGTTTGACATGGTTCAAAACGTTACAGAAATAAGCAGTACTTTTAGGGAGACTATGCGTCAACCCAGAAGCACATTTAAATTCCTCCAACGCCTCCTTAATCAGCCTCACAGAAGGAACATCACCTTGAGCAAACAAAAACAAATCGTCAGCAAAACAAAGGTTTACTAAATCCAACTTAGAACAATAACGATGGTATGTAAAAGAGTTGGACAGGTGAACCCGTCTAGTAATCATAAGAGTCAACACCTCCATGACCAAGGTAAACAAATAAGGGGACAACGGATCACCTTGTCGAAGACCCCGTTTCCCTTTAAAGTAGCCAAAAGGCGAACCATTGATGGATATCGAGTAAGAAGCCGTAGACACACATTCCATAATCCAATGCACCATTCGCTCATAGAACCCAAATCCCACCAGACTGAGACGCAAAAAATCCCAATCTATAGTATCATACGCCTTTTGGATGTCAACCTTGAATGCACATCTAGGGATACCACGATCTAAATGATAGTTGTGCATTAGTTCTTGAGTCAACAGGATATTATCCGAAATAGATCTACCAGTAATAAAAGAAGATTGATTTGGACTAACAATAGCATTTAAGCTAGCCTTTATACGATTAGCAATAATCTTGGTGATGCATTTGAAGAGAACATTACAACAGGATATTAACCTATAGTAGGTCACACACTCTGGATCTCGAATTTTAGGAATTAGAGCTATAATAGTATGGTTAACCTCACGAAGTAATCTCCATTAATAAAAAACTCATCAACCGCATTCGTAAGATCATCCGAGATAATATCCCAAGCTTCCTTAAAGAAACCAGTTGTATACCCATCCGGTCCCGACGCTTTATCATTGCCCATATCAAAAATCGCCTCGTTAACTTCCTGTCGAGTCACCGGACGAATCATAAACGAAGCATCATTCTCATTAATCTTGATACGAAATAGACCATCGGCGTTAAAATTATGAGGGGACCTCCCACTTGACCCAAGAACTGTTCATAATGAGACACGAAAGCACCAGGAACCTCATCATTAGCACACAAAGTACCATTGGTCGTAGTAACTACATCAATCCGATTACGAAGAGCACGACTGTAAAACCCGCATGCTTTTACCATGAACAGTACACTAATAATCGTACGTACAGGATTAAAACTTTACTTATATAACATGAACACGTATCACGAATATTAATTACAAGAATTACGTACGTGTTATTACACGACAAGCATTAAATAAGTATTAACACACGATAATTATTTCAATAATAATTATAATCACAAACACACGAACATGAAATCATGAATGTAATTAATCACGAGCTTAATATTACGTATGTATGTATATTTATTATGACCACGAATAAATATATTAAGTCACGATCAATAAATAATTAAATCACGTAAATTACGAACACGAGAAAACACTTATATTTTAGACACGAAAAATGTTCGGGTTACCCTTATGTGGGCCCCATACCCGCGGACATAACAAGAAAACATGGGCCAAGCCCATGCAAATTTACTAAACAAGGGGAAAAGGGAAAACATGTTTCATAAACACAAAATTTAGAAAACAAGAAAAACCCTAATCCCTTTCTTCTCCTTCTTTTGGCCGCCGGGTTTAAGAACACCAAAGGGGTGTTTTGGTTTCATTTTGGTGCTAGATTTATTGCAAAGATCGTTGTGTGTTCATCCTTCTTGATTTCACGTGATCGGTATAAACCCTAATCTCTTTTATTTTATGTTTTGATTTACTAATCACATAAAATCATGTATGTTTTTAATAACTATTAAGAACAACATATAAACATGTTATTAATCATGGGGTTTAAATCAATTTAGGGTTAAGGGGTGTTTGTTTGTTGTGGCCGACGCCTAACCGAGCCCCAAGGGGGTCTCGGCTTGGCTTAACTCGCACCACCGAGACCATGTGGTCTCGGTTTGGTGGTGGTGGTGTCACGGCAGCAGCAAGGGAAAGGAAACCGCGACCTAGGTCGGGGTATGGTGGTGTTTTTGGGTCCGGTTCATGGTTTAAAACACGGGTCCGGTTCACACATGTTTAGATAAAACACGGTCCGGTTCATGAGTTTTTTTTACAAGGTTTAATATTTTTACAAGTTATATTCTTACAAGACCTAAATTAAATTAATTAAAAATATGAACATGATTAATTTAATTTACATGACTTAGGTTATTAAATTTATTATTAATTCATGAATTTTAACCTAAGTATTTATCCTTTAATTAGACTATATATTTAATTAATTATTGAAACCATGACTTATAATTAATTAATTTACATGACTTAGGTTATAATATTAATAGTTAATAATACATGTTTTAACCTAAGTATTTAGTTTACCTTTATTTAATTAAATCATGTTATATTTAATTAAATACTTAAATCTATGGTTTATTTAACTTACATGAAATAATTAATAAACTATACTATATAATCACATGACTTAGAATATAAATCAAAAAACACTTAAGCTTATATAATTAGCTTAATTATCCAGCTTATATCCAACTATGGGAACTTTCTATTTTTAGAAACTTATTTATTTAAGGCAGATAATCTATTTATGGAAACTTTCTACTTTTAGAAACTTATCTATTTTTAGCAGTAAATCTATTTTTGGAAACTTTCTATTTTTGGTAATTTTCTATTTTTGGAAACTTTATATTTTAGGAAACCTGCTATTTTTAGAAAGTTACTTATTATTACACAACTAGTATAATAATACATGAAATACAAGTAATACTTAATCAGAATAGACAGAATGTATGATAAACACAGTATAAAGCTTAAATCAGTAAAACATGACATGAACATATAAAACAAGCTAAGACATGATATGAAACCAGTTACGTACTTAGTAATCAGATACTTATACATGTATGTATTTATGTAGCATTAGTGATACCGAAGTAGGACTCTCTTTCGCTCGTCTTCTTCGTTCACTGGACACAAGGTACGAATTCTCCGTCCTTTCAGTATGGACATTCTTTCCTTATTAGGATTTCCCGTATGCAGCCAACTCTTTTCCCCAGTATATGTTTTATATGTTTTGATTGCTTATGTTTAATTAGAATACCTAAAGCCATATACATGCATGACCAGTTTCACCTAGTTATGGAGGTACCATAACCATAACACTGGAGGCACCAGTGTTATGACTTCACAACGGCGGAGTGATAGCTCGTGGCGTCCCTTTCAGATTTTGGCCATTTACTATATTATCAGGTAGAGCGTATGGGTGCATCCTAGTTTACATGTTTTCACCAGTTATTCAGGTGAATGTGGTGTGTGCCTTACATCCTTCACAAGGAGCTGATCACTCCTACCCAAAACCAGTATATTAAATTAGAGGCAGCCCCTCTAATTTGCATGACGAGGTCACCCCTCCAAGTATTCATGCACGTTGATATTTCATGACCTATATTGGCTAATGGTAAATATGTTAAACAGTTTTTACAAGATAAACATAAGGCTTTTCAAACTATAAAACCAGTTTTATGAACCTGTTCCAGGTTTTCCAGGACTTATACATTTCCGCTGCTATTAAGTCTTTGTTATGTTTCAGTCATTCATACTATGTCTATATCCGTGCACTGAGCGTTTTGCTCAGTCGTTACTTTCCTTTCCATGTCCCAAAACGGCAGGTACCTAAAGTTAGACTGGAGCATTTGGAGGATACGCATAGGATGGGAGCTACCTTAGACTTCTTCTCCTCATGCCTTCATATTTTTATGCTTGTTTAGTCTTCCTTTTGTTCATTTACTTTATTTATGTTTTGGGCTTATGTTTAGGAACCGATGTTTGATTCCGGTTTTCCCTATGGTCATGTATGTTTTAGTACATATTATCTTGCATGCTTTGATGACACGGCATAATCACGCGTGACATTCCATTTATCAAAATGGGGTGTTACAATTATGGTATCAGAGCCAAGGCTTCGACCTGTAGGCTCTAAAACTCGACCTGTGACTAGTGGGTAGTCACCAGGAGCTTCCTAAGACAACGCTTGTTATTCCACGTATTGATGTGTTCAGCGCATTGTTGTTTTAACCATGATGTTTTCAGCACCTTGATGTTTTCATCGATATTGTTTTACTAATATGGATGGACAACCGTCATTCATATTTAGTTATGTGTCGTTGTTTCATGCATGATGTTCTTCGTGAACTATGACTATGTGGACTGAACCCTAGTAGTTCATAATTAGTCACATAAATTTTTTTTCTGATAAGTTTTGGACAAATGATTTTACTTATTTATGTTTCATGTATCATTGTTGCAGGAATTTTGACTAAGTAATGGTTGGTACAGGACTGGCCCAATTTAGTCGCATGTGCTTTTACCAAAACTTTTAACTTTGGGACCGACCCATAGGCGTCCCGTCGCCATGTCTTTTGTTTTGGGACCGACCCATAGGCGTCCCCTCGCGCATATAAAGTTTTTTTTATAAACTGCATCATGTATTCATGCACTGTTTTCATGCATAAATTTTTTCTCATGATTTATAAGCATAATTTTTTTTTCATGTCCCCTCATAAGTTACGATGTCTTTTATATCAAGTATGCTTCCATACTATCATGGTTAACTTTATTTTCAAGCTGATTATGTTAAACACTCCTTCATGTTAAATTGTTTCATGTTCCTTCACGATAATTTCGTCTTCATGCTGATTACGTCTTACGCCTCTTTTGTTATTTATGCTTTCATGCAAGACATTGTTGGATTTCATTGAATCCTGCTTTCATGATAGTCATGGTTGGTTTTCATTGATCATGCTTTCAGGCAAATCATCGTTGAATTTTTGTGTAACCACACTTTAACGTTTCTCTATGCAACCAGATTGATGTATATGCTGGCATTGCCAGGTTATCATGATGGTTTTTCTAACCGTTTAACCGATTTTAGTTCCTTTAAAATCATGACAAATGATCGACCCCATACCGATCATTTCATGTGCATTCCATGCGTACTCTATGTACTGTATTCCATGTGTATTACACGTACCTTAATCCATGTGTACTTTACTTGCAATGCCCCACGAGTATTCGCTAGTCGATTATGAATCATCTCAGGTGTATGTTCACTTGCTGATATTCTACAAGATTGTTGATACCGCTCTTAACTTGGAGATGTTACTAAAGGTTGATGCTGCTGATGTTTGTAGACGCTACGAGATGCGGATGCTGTTCATAACCTGGAGATCTTACAAGACGAAGACAAAGGCATCGGAGCAAAGCAATTGGACGAGAAGATGCTTCACCATCAGACGATTTTCATTAATCATTGTCCCTAATTCTTAGTTACATGTCGCACGTCATTCAGTTTTCGTTTCAGTCATATGAGTACAAACCGGTACCAGCCGACCACTCAGCTGAATAGTTACATGAATCACAGTCATGAGAATGACCGTCATGAAACTGACAGACAAGACGACAGTAACCACTACTATGATAGCAACTATCCTAGCAATCGCAACCGTAGCTCCAGCCACGGACGTGATCAGAAATACAAGGATCAGTGATCCAACCGATCCGCCAATTTTGGCATAATAACCTAATATTTATAATTCTATTTGTTTCACATCTCGAGACACATGTCAAGACATCAGTCAAGACACATGTCTCACGTATACTTTCTTAAGACACATGTCAAGACACCAGTCAAGACACATGTCATGCTTACATTTCCCAAGACACGAGTCAAGACACATGACTCATGTCCAATTATGGAACATTTCTAAGAAATTCAGGGTACCCTCCAAGGGTATATCCATTTTGTTGTGCCATGTATAAATCAGGCCACAAGAATTTTAGTACCATCACCGACGTATCAGTAAGATCAATCAAATTTGCTCGATAACATTTTCATTTCTTGCACCCATATTTTATATATTCATGACCATAAAGGACACCATTCGTATTCCCCATGTATACGAAGGTTTTACTTCAGCCTAATGATAAGATCCAAGCTACTAACGCATTTTCCTCGGACACATGCGAGTTGAATTTAACCCTAATTATGGACTACGAACAGCACACCATGCTACGATTCATGATTATGTACAGTGATGTTCAGGCTCCTAAATATATTCAGCATGATTTTCCATCAGGAAAAAATCTGTACAAATTATTTATGCTTTACAAGCACGTGCGTTGTTAGCTATTGGTGCTAATAATATTCTAGCTGTCAGTTAAGACACGACCCCTTAAGTCCTTTTACGCATAACCAACGGATTATTCCAAAATCTTTCCATATACTCCAGAAGAACCTTCAAGGAGAAGGACGGTAACATGAGATTATGTGTCGACTACCGTTGATTTTAAACAAATCACCATTCATAACCGTTACTCTCCTCCACGTGTTGACAAGATCAGATTTATTTAGAAAGTTTAGCACTTTCCAAGATCGGATTCATAATCATGCTACCAACAGTGACGAGTGAAAGAGGAGGACATTTCCATGACTGCTATTCGTGCACGACTCGGTCATGCTAGATTCATGATTTTGTATTTAATCTCATAAATACCTCAGCAGCGTTATGGACTTAATAAATTGAGCTTCCATGAACTCGTAAACAAATTCATCAGTGTTTTCATCTATGACAACCTAACCTTCTCTAAAGTCTAGAGAAGAGCAGGAAGACCATATTTGCACTATGTTGCAAATTCTACGACAGGAGAAATTTCACCCTGAAATTTTTCAATATAAATTCTGGTTGATTACAGTGACACGCTGAATCACATGGATTCACACGGTGAATATTACCATGACTCAGCTTATGCATAAAGGGGAGAACCCTACACTACGTTAGGAGTTCCAAGAAAAATCTACGCTAAGAGAAGTCTGATTTCGGAGACTCAGAGTTTCACAAACTTCTGTGTATCGAGTTTCTACGAATCAAGATACAGTTACGTTCATATCTAAGTACCGGACATACCAACAGGTTATGATAGAACACCAACAGACTTGGATGTTCTTCCATCATCTGAAATTGAAAATAGAAATGGGACAAGATCTCCATAGATTTTGGTTACCAGATTAACGCAAACTCAGAAGAAACAAGATGCTATCTGGGTTATCGCCAACAGTTTGATCAAGTCTGCAAAATCCTTACATCCGCAAGGATTTCAGAACCAACAGATTAATCGGACATGTTCTAGCCAAGGCTCATCCGATCACATGGCAATCCCTCAACTATTGGGCCAGACAAAGGTTCACATTTTATGCTCTTTATTTACGTTCAGGTCCTTGTTCTAATTTCACGACTTGCTTTCACGCTCACGTTCATGACATTATTCACGTTCATGATCGTATCCTGACTTACGATTTTACGTTCATCTTCGTTCTGGGAGGTTTTACAAGAACTTGAGAGACCAGGCTCAAGTTAAGTATAACTCTCTATCCTCAGATAGACGTTTCACGTCTCACCTTGTAGCGTTTGACGTTACCGTAGTTGTATTACATGTTCACGATATGTTTCAAATGTCATGTTCATTCCACGTTCCTCATATCACATTCACGATATGTTACACGTATCATTGATCATGATATGTTTGCTCATACTACACTCACTATATCTCCATGTATCACGTTCAAAATTTTTCACGTACTACGTTTCTATATATCTTGCGCATCGTTGCTAATTATCAGTTAAGTTAGATTGTTTTGCACCATAACGTTTCAGTTACCCTTGCACGCTAATTCTTATTCCCTCGATCAAATTCAAGAAATCTACCTTACGTTGATGACCAACAACTTGTTTTCGTATTTCAAGTCAAGGTCAGGAGGACCAAGATTTATCATGATGTCAAGACCTGGAGAAGAAAACGTTCCAAGAGGGAAGCCACTTGGAAACGGACAAGTTCATCCGGACTTCTTATCCGTTTTCTATTATCGATTAAATCCTTTCAGTCACGTCACGTTCCATGTCCGTTTTAGCCATGTCACGTTCCATGTCCTTTTTAGCCATGTCACGTTCCATACTCCCTTATACCACGTCACCTTCATTTCCTTTTATCTAGCATACCCTTCCAGTTTGGGTCGGGTATATTACGCTTCCAGTTACGATATCTATAATTCGGGGACGAATTATTTTTTTTAGGGGGGGAGAGTTGTAAAACCCGCATGCTTTTACCATGAACAGTACACTAATAATGGTACGTACATGATTAAAACTTTCCTTATATAACATGAGCACGTATCACGAATATTAATTACAAGAATTACGTACGTGCTATTACACGGTAAGCATTAAATAAGTATTAACACAAGATAATTATTTCAATAATAATTATAATCACTAACACACGAACATGAAATCATGAACGTAATTAATCACGAGCTTAATATTACGTATGTATGTATATTTATTATGATCACGAATAAATATATTAAGTCACGATCGATAACTAATTAAATCATGTGAATTACGAACACGAGAACACACTTATATTTTAGACACGGAAAATGTTCGGGTTACCCTTATTTGGGCCCCATACCCGCGGACACAACAAGAAAACATGGGCCAAGCCCATGCAAATTTACTAAACAAGGGGAAAAGGGATAACATGTTTCATGAACACAAAATTTAGAAAACAAGAAAAACCCTAATCCCTTTCTTCTCCTTCTTTTGGCCGCCGGGTTTAAGAACACCAAAGGGGTGTTTCGGTTTGATTTTGGTGCTAGATTTATTGCAAAGATCGTTGTGAGTTCATCCATCTTGATTTCACGTGATCGGTATAAACCCTTATCTCTTTTATTTTATGTTTTGATTTACTAATCACATAAAATCATGTATGTTTTTAATAACTATTAAAAACAAGATATAAACATGTTATTAATCATGGGGTTTAAATCAATTTAGGGTTAAGGGGTATTTGTTTTATGTGGCTGACGCCTAACCAAGCCCTAAGGGGGTCTCGGCTTGGCTTAACTCGCACCACCGAGACCATGTGGTCTCGGTTTAGTGGTGGTGGTGTCACGGCAGCAGCAAGGGAAAGGAAACCCCGACCTAGGTCGAGGTATGGTGGTGTTTTTGGGTCCGGTTCATGGGTTAAAACACGGGTCCGGTTCACACATGTTTAGATTTAAAACACGGTCCGATTCATGAGTTATTTTTACAAGGTTTAATATTTTTACAAGTTATATTTTTACAAGACTTAAATTAAGTTAATTAAAAACATGAACATAATTAATTTAATTTACATGACTTAGGTTATTAAATTTATTATTAATTCATGAATTTTAACCTAAGTATTTATCATTTAATTAGACTATATATTTAATTAATTATTAAAATTATGACTTATAATTAATTAATTTACATGACTTAGGTTACAGTATTAATAGATAATAATACATGTTTTAACCTAAGTATTTATTTTACCTTTATTTAATTAAATCATGTTATATTTAATTAAATACTTAAATCTATGGTTTATTTAATTTACATGAAATAATTAATAAACTATACTATATAATCACATGACTTAGAATATAAATCAGAAAACACTTAAGCTTATATAATTAGCTTAATTATCCAGCTTATATCTAATTATGGAAACTTTCTATTTTAAGAAACTTATTTATTTAAGGCAGGTAATATGTTTATGGAAACTTTCTATTTTTAAAAACTTATCTTTTTTAAGCAGTAAATCTATTTTTGGAAACTTTCTATTTTTGGTAACTTTCTATTTTTTGAAACTTTCTATTTTAGGAAACCTGTTATTTTTAGAAAGTTACTTATTATTACACAACAAGTATAATAATACATGAAATACAAGTAATACTTAATCAGAATAGACAGAATATATGATAAACACAGTATAAAGCTTAAATTAGTAAAACATGACATGAGCATATAAAACAAGCTAAGACATGATATGAAACCAGTTACGTACTTAGTAATCAGATACTTATACACGTATGTATTTATGTAGCATTAGTGATACCGAAGTAGGACTCTCTTTCGTTCGTCTTCTTCGTTCACTGGACACAAGGTACGGATTCTCCGTCCTTTCAGTATGGAGATTCTTTCCTTATTAGGATTTCCCGTATGCAGCCAACTGTTTTCCCCAGTACATGTTTTATGTTTTGATTGCTTATGTTTAATTAGAATACCTAAAGCCATATACATGCATGACCAATTTCACCTAGTTATGGTGGTACCATAACCATAACACTAGAGGCACCAATGTTATGACTTCACCAGGGCGGAGTGATAGCTCGTTGCGTCCCTTTCAGCTTTTGGCCATTTATTATATTATCAGGTGGGGCGTATGGGTGCATCCTAGTTTACGTGTTTTCAGCAGTTATTCAGGTGAATTTGGTGTGTGCCTTGCATCCTTCACAAGGAGCTGATCCCTCCTACCCAAAACCAGTATATTAAATTAGAGGCAGCCCCTCTAATTTGCATGACGAGATCACGCCTCCAAGTATTCATGCACGTTGATATTTCATGACCTATATTGGCTAATGGTAAATATGTTAAACAATTTTTACAAGATAAACATAAGGCTTTTCAAACTATAAAACCAGTTTTATGAACATGTTCCAGGTTTTCCAGGACTTATACATTTCCGCTGCTATTAAGTCTTTATTATGTTTCAATCATTCATACTATGTCTATATCCGTGCACTGAGCGTTATGCTCAGCCGTTACTTTCCTTTCCATGTCCCAAAACGGCAGGTACCTAAAGTTAGACTAGAGTATTTGGAGGATACGCATAGGATGGGAGCTACCTTAGACTTCTTCTCCTCATTCCTTCATATATTTATGCTTGTTTAGTCTTCCTTTTGTTCATTTACTTTATTTATGTTTTGGGCTTATGTTTGGGAACCGATGTTTGATTCCGGTTTTCCCTATGGTCATGTATGTTTTAGTACATATTACCTTGCATGCTTTGATGACACGCCATAATCACACGTGACATTACACTTATCAAAATGGGGGTGTTACAACGACTCTTGACAGCCTTATGGAAATAAGACGAATTTGAATCTCCATCTTTAAGCCATTCGAATTTCGCCTTTTTGTTTCAGAAACTTCTCCTACAAAACAAGAGCATCATGGAACGCTTCCACAGCTTGAGCCTCCCTAACCCGCAAATTACTATCCGCTGGATTAGTATCTAAAGCAGCTTGAGCTAAGTCAAGTTCTACCCGAAGTCGAGCGATATTTTCATGCAAATTTCCTTTTTCATAAAGGAGCTTACGGAAAGGCTTCTTGAGGGACTTTAGCTTAGTCACCACCTTATACATATAAAAGCCACTAACCTGCCTGGACCACGCCTCCATAACAGTAGGTCTAAACCTGTCATTACTAACAAGAATATTAAAAAACTTAAACGGCCGAGGCTTCAGCTTAGTTACAGTAGGAATACAAAAAACAAAAGGAGCATGGTCCGAGATACGATACGGCTTAAAAACAGCATATGAACCCATATATGATTCATAAAACCCAAGATTAGCCATAATACGATCGATCTTCTTGAGAACTCCATCCTGTCCCCTAGGCTTTTGAGTCCAAGTATAATGTAAACCAGAGCTTTGAACATCCGACACTCGAATAAGCTCCACACACTCTTTAAATTCCCGCATAGAAATATCAATAGACGACATACCTGATGCCTTATCATTAAAGAATAGGGAAGAGTTAAAATCGCCCATAATACACCACGGTTTATCGCCTACAAACGCATTATACAAACCTAAATTATATTATAACGACCGACGTTGAGTATATCGATTATGAGCATACACAAAAGTACAAAAAACTCTTTATGTTCCAACTTAAGCCAAATACGGGTATGAATGGCCTGATCATTAAATGCAATAACTGACACGTCAACATCATTACGGTTCCACCCAATGATGATCCTTGGCCCTTTACTACACGCACTCCCATTCGAAGACCACTCCCAATGTCTAAACACAAGAGAACATGTTTTATGTAGCATAACACTACCAACATGAGACTCCAAAATTGCACATACAGAAAGATTATTTTCAGATATCACTTGATGAACTTCACATTTTTTAGGGGAGAAATTCAAGCCCCTAATATTCCAAGAAGCAACATTAATTATGAGTAACCCCACCATCAGGAGTACTTGCCCCCGTGTTTTGACTACCCACATCAATATTACCATTTGGATTTTCCACCACCAACACTTCGTCAACCTCATCATCATCACTTTCATTAACAGTCTCCAAAGCCGATTTAGCATTCTGCCATGTCGATTCATCTCCCCATGTCTCTTGGTCATCAGCTAGGCTAGCAAACGAGTTAGAAACAACTACTTGAGGCTGTTGAGGTTGCTTAACAGGAGCCTTAGTAGCACCACTAGGAACAAATTTTTTAGTTACATTCCTCACATCATATTAATTAGTTTTGACTAGTCTTGGAAGACTCACCTTTCTCTACATGCTTAAAATGAAGGTTTAACGTTGGTTTAGCCAAACGAATCCCACTGACTTGGACATCAGGTTTCAACTTATTCTTCTTTCTCTTTACCTCAGTAAAACCATCATTCTCCTTCTCTTTTCCATTCATGTCCCCCATAATCACCTTAGGATATATATTATCATTATGATCAAACAGCTTACACACCGAGAACCATGGCGGTTTCCATTCATATTCAATTTCAATAGTGGCAAGTGTATGCCCCGACCTATCACCTTTTGGAATAGCAATGACAATGGATTCCATAAGTTCATCCTCAGACGACACTTCAACAAGCGCCCTAGCATACTCTTGTTTTCCCCACGATCTCAAACACATTGAACTAGTGTAAGAGTCCACCATTATCGGCCGACCAATTTGTGTAGTTATTAAACTTAGACCAACTTCTGAATATGCCACTATGGGAACATGACGAAGATTAACCCAAACTGGAGCACGACGAATATCTTCTTTCTTTAAGACAATGTCAGGAGTCCAAATGTTAAGAAATAATGGAACCAGTCTAATAAGCCATGGACCGTTCTCCATTACACCTTCCATTCCCTCTTTGGTCTCAAACTGAAACAAAAAGAAGCCATCATCCAGCATAACACGCTTTAATTCGTATTTTGCCCATGTATTCCTCACATAATTCTCCACAAGAGGAAAATCTAAACGTTTCTCTATAAAATACCCATACAAAGTATTCGCAAACCTTGAATTAATATCCTCCATTTCTTCAAACGGAAGAGCAACTTTCGCCCCTTCAACGGTCCTCGACATTATGTAACACATCAATCTTTACCACTTTCTTCTTAGTATCCTGGAGAATCGAGGCAAAAGATGCACCCATACTCTTACTAGCTCCATCCTTTGTTGCATCCCCAGTAGGTGAGGACACAGACACATTCTGATTGGTTAGATTTTCTTACCTCAAGTTCTCAATAGCCTGATCAAAATTAGTCACCAATTATTGCATAGCAACAACCGGATCGTCATGTTCCATCTCTAAAAAAAAAACCAAAAACTCAAAACCCTAATTAGGGTTTCAATCTAAATGCCACATGATCAAGCCCTAGCATATCGTCATAAATTCCCACAATGAAATTGATAATAAAATAAGTACCAATCAAACAAAAACCCTAGCTATGAACTAAACCCGAAACCCTAAATGTACCGCGAACCCAAAACCCTAGATCACGTCGAATCACTTAACAAGAGATCCTGGCTACAGATCGACGATAGATAAGAATCCTCGTTTACTAAATGATCACAGTTAAATGTCGGGAGCGAACGAGTCACAAGCCGACACCACTCACACGTAATAGCGACAAGATTAGAATCTAAACAACAATATGATCACAGAATCAAGCGTTAAATAATGAATGATGACTAGCAGAATTGAATTAGGAAGCACAAAAATGGAGGTTTCGTGTGTCGCCCATAGAGAGAGAATTAGGGTTTTAATATTAGGGTGCTTTTGTTGAATAAAAGCTTGAAGTTGATCCACGTTGGTTTGATGCAAATACTTAGCCAATTTAACAGCCGTCACGTACTTGCTCCATTCGGAAGGAAGAGTGTTCAAGTACTTGGTGTTTAACTGAAACGTAGGAATTGCCAGGCCATAGATGTTGAGCTCATTCATCAATAGAATGAATCTCAAATAGTAATCATTGAGAGTCTCCCCGGGGACATAGGAAAACTTATCAAACGTATCATATAGCTTACACTCTCTTTCTTGTTTAGTTAACGAGGTGCCTTGCATTAGAACACGAATTCTATCCCATAACTCTTTGGCAACTTTATGTTTATTAACGAGTTTGTAGACATCTGGAGGAAGGGCTTTGAGAATGATGTTTGTAGCTTGTTTATCACACTTGTCTTGAATCTTAGCATCTCCAGTTAATTCACGCGTTGTGCGAGGAAGAGTAACAGTGCCTTCCGTCACAATACCATATACCAATGATCCATTGAGCACCGATGCCTAAATGAGATGTCCATTCTGTTTATTCAACATATAAAGTTCCATTCGGGAAGCCCAATCCTCGTACATAGTCTTCACCAACATTGGTGGACGATTATCCGTACCCTAGAGGATGGACTTATCCGTAAGTGATGTAAACTCCATTTTGATAAGTTAAGATTTAAAAAAGGTTGATCGAACAATGAGAGAAAGTAAATGTGTTTGTTGTCGTGTGTAGAAGTCAAGAAAAATGTTAAAATCCCCTAAAATATGTTCTCGATAAACCAAAAAATTCTAAGACAAAAGGAATAAATTTGGTATCTTTGGAATATGTATTGCAATACCAATCTGTCGCAATGTCACCAAAACTATCGCAATATCACAAATCTGTCGCAATGTCACAACTCTGTCGCAATACCACAAAGTTGTCGCAATATCACAAAACTGTCGCAATATCACAAAACTGTCGCAATAAAACATGTCTCAATATCACTAAACCTGTCGCAATCCAAATCTATCGCAATAACAGGGTGTCGCAATAAACAAATTTGTCGCAATCCAAATCTATCGCAATGACAGGCTATCGCAATATGCGTCGCAATAATGGTCACAATATCAGAAACCCTAGCCTTTGCGATGGAATAAGTGTCGCAATTGTACAAAAGTATTCCAACTTGCACTTTTCTCAGATCAAACACACCCAATTCGAGATTTTAAGCCAAAAAATGATCCAAACACCAAAAAATTTTGTGTTTTTAGCCAAAGTAAATATACCAAATCTCTACCACAACTATGTAGATGATTTGTATCAAGAAAAAACCATAAAAAACACACAAAAAATTTGGATCGTATGATTTGAATAAAAAAGACACAAAAATCAAGAACACAAACACATAAACAATACAATCATCCCATGGCTCTTGATATCATTTGTAGGATATTGTAAATCTTGCTTATATTCTAGAGAGAGAAAGAGATAGATAGATGGTGAGAACACACACACTTAGAGAGTGAAAAAGTAAAAATACACCTTTTACTATATGAAATACAATGTGAACCACACCCTCTCCAATTAAGGAGGGGGTTTATATACCCAAGCCCATGATATGGGCTTGGGCTTACAATGGGCCACCGGCCTACACATGTTGTAGGCTTGGCTTAGCCTTGTTTATTTACTATTACGATGCTAGACTACGAGCTACTAACTTATATATTGTTGGAGTGACCGAACCTTTCTAAATACGTAAAACGTATTTCCAACGGTGTATGTCCTGGAAAACCTGGAACATGTTTTATAAACTGGTTTATAACTGAAAAGTCTTAAGTTTTATGCATGCAGTATAATTTAAATACCAAAGAGCTCATATAGGTCATAACATATATCAACGTGCATGAATACATAGAGGGGTGACCTCGTCATGCAATTAGATGTAAAGCACACACCACAATCACCTTGTAAACCTACAAAACATTTACTAGGATCCACCCATACACCCCACATGATAATAATAATAATAATGGCCAATGTAAAAACTGAAGGGACGCTGCGAGAAATCACTCTCGTCGCGGAAGAGTCATGACACCGGTGCCTCAAGTGTCATGGTTATGGTACCACCATAACTAGGTGGTCATGGTCATGCATGTAAAACCCGTATTTAATTATCAAATACGCGTAGTCTCAGATGTTTTTACTTTAATTAAACGTTAACAGTAATACGCAGTTTCAATTTATTTAAATAAATACGAGCGTGTCAGAAAATATGGCGTATGTATTACGCGAGCATCATTATACAGAAAGATTTATTAAGTTTCAGAAATTAAAAATCGATAAATAAATACGAGTTGACGTGATAATTTAAAATTCGAAAAAACAAACAAACCCCACATGGCTTTGGGCCCGCAACTTTTAGAAAGAAAAGAAGGAAGGAGAATGGGTTGGAGGCCCATTTCTTTTTGTCTAGACTGAATAAAAAAGTACGGGGGAAGTGTTTTAGTTTTAGACAACAAACAAAGATAAAACCCTAATCCAAAAAAAAAAGATGAGCCGTCGTATTTTTTCCTTGCCTTCTTCCTGCCGACGAACAAGTTAACAAGAAACAAGGAGAGGGTCGATTGTGATTATTTTCGGTCTAGGTACGATTCGTGTACACCACCCTAGAATCAGTAAATCCTAAATCCTTATTTTCTTATGATTATCTTTTAAATCTTGATTACCAACTAATTAAACCAGGAACACGTGATAGGATTAGATTTTAATTAGGTAATTGTAATCAGGGAGGTTTGTTTTGGGTGTTGCCACGAAAACCGACAGTCAACAGACTCTCGATGGACTCTTGTTGCTATCAGCCGAGACCCTAGGTCTCTCGGTGGTGTGTTTTGGTGGCCACCCTAAACCAAAATCTCAAACAGGGTGTGTTTGGGATAAGTCGTGCATAAGGGGGTGTTTGGTTTTGTTAAAACAGTGGGAACTTTAGCCAAAACAGTAGGAACATGATAGCTAATCAGTGGGAAAATGTAGGACAGAAATCAGTGACTTTAAAATGAGATTAGCGACAGTTTAGCGACGAATTTTCAGTCGCAACTTTCGTGACAAATTTGGGTCAGTTTTAGTCACAGCTTTTTAGTGACAGAATTTTCTGTCGTAAATTTTAATAGGCAGAATTTAATAGCTTTTGGATTGTTTTAGGGCGGCCGAGAAAGGGGTATCTCGATAGGCTCGGGGTTATAGTTAAAATAATAAAAAAATGAAGATTTTTAATTATGCCTTTTAATTATTTTGTTTAAATAAATGTTTTACTAATGTATTTAGTAAATTAAATTTATTAAATAAAACTAGTTTTAATTAAAATTAAAAAGTTATAATATTATTAAATGAATTAAATTATTTTGGAAACTTTCTTAATTAGGAAAATTTCTATTTTTAACAGGTTACCAAATATAGAATTAGTATAACGGTAGAATACGTATTATACCGTAATTAATAGTAAAACGAAAATACGGTTAAAAGAAATATTAGAAGGCTCAGATTTATCAGTTTATATACATACAATATTTCAAGGATAAAATAAGTCAAACGAGAAACAGTTAAGATCAGTAAAACTAAACAGATATCAGTTCACTTATTACGCGTCCGTTATTTATGTAGTAACCATGAAGTCGGAGTAGAGCTTTCAACTTTCATTCTTTTTTCATTACTCAACACGAGGTACGGATTTTCCGTCCTTCAGTAAGGACTTCCTTATATGCATGATTAGGATTCCCCGTCTGCAGCCAAATGTTTTTCCCCAGTACATGTTTTAAGCTTATCAGTAATCATTTTAATAAATAAATAAATTGCCTGAGCTTTATATACAAGCATGACCAGTTTATGTACTAGTTACGGAGGTACCGTAACCATGATACTAGAGGCACCGGTGTCATGACTCCTCTGTGAGGGAGTGATTTCTCGCAGCGTCCCATTTATTTCAGCTTGGCCATTTTATCAGTATTATCAGCGGGGCGTATGGATGCATCCTAGGCTATCAGTTTACAGTTATCAGGTGAATGTGGTGTGTGCTCTACATCCTTCACATTGGAGTTGATCTCTCCACCCAACACATTATTTAGAGGTCACCCCTCTATAACATGACGGGGTCACCCCTCCAGTTATTCATGCAACAATTGTTACAGCACATGACCTATATAAGCTTTTGGCAATTAAAATATAGTAAATGTATGTTTTCCGATTTAACAGATAACAGTTCAGCTGTACTATTTATAAATCAGACTTTTCAGATTATACACAGATTTCTGCTGTAACTTTACTTACCAGTCTTACAGCTTCAGTAATTTATCATCTGCTTCATTTCAATATTTCTTATCATGCTTTATATCCGTTCACTGGGCGTTATGCTCAGCGGTAGTTCCTTTCATGTTCTAACGGCAGGTACACCAGGATGCTCTTAGGATTCTGAGAGCATGTGCATTTGGATGGAAGCTATCCAAACTTCTTACTTTATGCACTTATTACATTATTCTGCTTATTTGGACATTGTTTAGTCATTTCCTTTAGTATTTAGTTTTCATGTTTTGAGCTAATGTTTGGATTACTGATGTTTAATTCTGGTATTTCCTTTATGGTCAGTTAATATTTTAGGATATTTACCTTATGCTTTGCTGACATGCCATAAATACATGTAATGGTCCACTTATCCAAGTGAGGTGTTACAATTATGGTATCAGAGCACAAGGTTCGACCTGTAGGCTCTTAAACTTGACCTGTGACTAGTGGGTAGTCACCCGGAAATTCCTAGATCTTGGCGTTGTTATCTTTCATGTTTCTTATACATTTATCAGTCAGTTTTCTTCATTTATCAGTCAGTTTTCTTAAAGTTTTTGACTAAGTAAAAGGTCGGTACAAGACTGGCCATATTTAGTCGCATGTGCTTTCCCTTGAATTTTGTTTTGGTGAACCGACCCATAGGTATTCACCCTTGCCCGTTCAGATTTTGTATTGGTAAACAGACTCATAGGCGTTTACCCTTACCCATGACATATTCATGTTTTCAGTCAAATATTACTTGGTGAACCAGCCACAAACATTCACCGTTATTCAGGAAAAATTTTCATGCTTTTAGTCGAATATTGTTTTGTGAACTGAACCATAGACGTTCACCTTTACTCATATCATGACATTTTAGAAATTTTTGACAAGTATGGATTGGACTACAGCCATCCATATTTAGTCCCCGATTGTAAATTCTATACATGACAGTTCTCAGAAATTTTTGACAAGTATGGATCGAACCAGAACCGCCCATACTTAGTCACATGTTTTCTTCTTTGAATTATGTGGATTGAACCATAGTCATCCACATCAGTTGATGTTAAACTTTAGTTGATTATACTTTTATGTTCTTTGTAACAATCAAGTTTTCATACCCTCACGTGGATGTTGTTTTCATGCTGATTAAGTTCATGTCTCCTTATGAGGATTACATTTTCAGCAAGGTGATGATGTTTTCATGCTAAGATATAGAAGGGTTACAGTAAAATTTGTTGGGAATAAATCTATGCTTATTGGTTTCCCCTGCTAGTTGATTATACGTACCCCTGCTAGAGTAAGTTCCCCCTGCTAAATAACAAAGGCAGGGGGATTGGTTCCCCTGCTGAAGTCAAAGGCCCTGCTGTCAAAGATAAACATGGAATAGATTTTTACGCGTTTCAGTTATTATTCCTTAATACTTTCCAAGTTTGTTAGTAGTGATCTTGTATGTGAGTCCTTGTGGCTATAAAAGGACTCACTAGGTTAGCATGCAAAGTGTGTCTTTCTCATTCTGTCTTTCATTATCATACTTTAAGGTTTTGTAAACCCTAATACCATTTTAGGGTATTCGTATATCATTGATATATTAAAGTTCAACGTTCCAATCATATTATTCTTATGCTAAACATTATATTCCGCGTCTTGTTTAGTTACTTTGCTTTGCAAAGTTTCTCTAGTGTTAGATTGAATTCTTTCTCTCTATCACAACCCTTAAACAAGCTATTAAGGTTTAAGATCTGACTTTGGGATCAACAAGTGGTATCAGAGCTTGTTGAGAAACTTTGTCTAAATCAAGAACAAAATCCTCATAGCAAACATGTCTTCAGACTCATCCTCAAACAGCAACAACCACAATAACCTCAAGTTACCCATGTTGGATCCTGAAAACTTTGAATTATGGGAATTCAGAATCCAACAATACCTGAAAATGGAACACTATGTTCTTTGGGAGATCATAGAGTTTGGTGATCAATTCACCAAAACAATGGCGGTTGAAGATGGCAAGGAAGAAGAAAAAGGTGAAAGTTCCAAAGGTAAGGACAAGAAGAAATCTGCTGCTTTGTGTGATAAGGAAATACTAGCTAGAAGGCATGATGTCAGAGCTCACAGCTCATTGCTGTTGGCTCTACCTGATAGACATCAACTCAGATTCAGGAAATACAAAACAGCTAAGGATCTATGGGAAGCCATAGGCACAACCTTTAGAGGAAATGAAGCCACAAAGAAGAAGAAGAAGAATCAAATGCTGGATGATTTTGCTTCTTTCAAAGCAATTGGTGATGAATCAATTGGAGCTATTTACAATAGGCTTCAAGATATGGTGGCCCAGTTGGAATTCTTTGATATTGAGGTATCAAAAGAGCAGGTGAATACCAGGTTTCTTAACAGCCTCCAGAAAGAATGGTTTGTCTATAAGGCAATTTGGCAGAATAAGGATGACTTGGACGACAAGAACATTGATGACATATACAATAACTTAAAAGTTTTTGAACCTGTTGTCAATGAGATGAAGTCAAAAGGAACGATTCCCACCAACTCAAGTGGATCCACTGATTCCCCTGCTAACATGGCATTCATATCACAAAGTAGTGGAATCTCCAAGAACAGTGGAATTGAAGTAGCCCCTGCTACTTATTCCCCTGCTACCAGGTCTGGACCTTCCTATGATGAAGAAAGACCAGCTACATTCAGCCTTGATACTGCTTGTGCTTTTATAGCATCTCAAGGGTCACAAGGATCTACTGTGTTACATGAAGATCTAAGTCAAATCAGTAAGCAAGGGCTAGAAGAGATGGATATCAAGTGGAATATGGCTCTGCTCAACATGAGAGCCAATAGGTTCTACAAGAAGTATGGGAAGAAGATCTCAATTAATCCCTCTGATGTGGCTGGGTTTGATAAAACAAAAGTTGAATGCTACAACTATGGCAAGAAGGGTCATTTTGCCAGGGAATGCAGAGGACCTAAGACTGGAAATAGCTACAGAAAGGAAACAAGAGATGATGATTCTGGTGCTAAAGCCATGGTAGCAATGCAGGGGATAGATGGAGCAAGTGGATGGGACTGGAGTGCTATGACAGAGAATGTGGAAAGAAATCAAGCTTTGATTGCTGAGGAAAAAGAAGAAGACTTTGCACTTATGGCCATGTCAAGTTCCAGCTCTGACAATGAGGTATATGATGACTCGTATTGTACTAAAGCTTGTAGGAAAAATACTGAGTCTTTGAATGATCAAATCAGAAAGGTAAAAGCTGACTATATCAATTGTGATAATGATCTTGATAATTATAAACGTGCTTTAGAACAGTTAGAGTCCACCATAAGAGATTTTAAGCAAAGAGAAAGTGATTATAGGGATCACATTGTGATTCTAGAAAGAGATGCTAAGGAGAATAACCAATCTATAAAGGAATTAACTGCTGAACTTGAAATTTTTAAAACTGACAAAAAGATAGATGAGGAAACTGTTGAAAAATTTGGAAAAGCTTCAAAAGATTTAACCAAAGCAGTTGAAATTGGTCAATCTCCTAGGGACAAAACAGGGTTTGGGATTAAAAATCAGCATGCTACCATACCACCACCCCCTGCCAACATCCATGCACCTTTTCCTAGAAAAGACCTGTCCTGGACTAGTCTCCCTTGTTTTCAAAAACAGGATGACATTGAGTTTAACTTGAGTGCTTATATACCCAATAATCCTGATACTAAAGAGTCTCTGGTAAAAACTAGTGCTATTAGGGATTTTGAAAAGGAACAGGTTGCTTTAAAACAATGGAAAATTGATAACCCTGTTCTATTTTCAAGAGAAGGAATTTTTGGTAGTGATTCTAGTTCTAAGAGTAGTTCTAAGAGTAGCTCTCCCAAGTCTAAGACCAGACCACAGTCTCCTAAGTCCACCATTAAATATGCTAGTATGTACAGGACTGTAAGAGGTAATCAAAGAAATTGGAATGACCAAAAGTCTCACCAATTAGGAGAAGACTTTGTGATTAACACCAAGCCCTGCTTCACATGTGGCAGTTTTGAGCACACTTATCAAGAGTGTAAGGCACCAATGGAGATGGTGGCTGCAAATCCCTTAAAGGACATGTAACCTAAAACCATTCTTCTAAATGCAGGGGCAAAATCCTTTTCCCCTGCTAAGTATGTTGCCCCTGCCTTGAGAAACAGGGTGACTGATAAATATGTTGTTCCTGCTCTTAGAAAGGAGAATGATGTTCACACAAAGCCCAGCACCTCTGTGACCATCCCAACACCCTATAATGCATATAGATCTGGCTCTAGACCTTACCAACACATGAATAGAGGCCAAAACAAAAGATGGGTTCCCTCTGCTAAGCATAGGGATTCCCCTGCTAAAACTGGGGTATCCTCTGCTAACAAAATTTTGCCTTCTAGGAGCATGGGAAGATGGGGAAAAGCTGTGAAAGCCTCAGCTCGTTGGGTTTGGGTACCCAAAAGGGGTACTCAATCTAATGGTGTATCTCTAGTTTTTGATAAGCTATCCTACATTGATACACGAGGTAGATCCAAGTCTGTAATGGCTTGGGTCCCCAAGAAAAACTAATTTGTTTTTCTTTTTGCAGGTGACAAAGAAGACAAGGGATGATAGAGCATATTGGGATAGCGGATGCTCAAGAAGTATGACTGGACAAAAAGCTTACCTGTCTAACTTTGTGCCCCTGCATGACAATGATGGTGTTTCTTTTGGAGATGGGCATGGAACTATAACAGGAAAAGGAACTATTGTCACTAATGGGATGACCTTTGACAATGTCTACTTGGTGAAAGAACTCAAGTACAATCTCTTCAGTGTGTCACAAATGACTGATAACAAGAATTTTGTCTTGTTTACTGACACTGAATGCTTGGTGTTAGGAAAGGAGTTTGTCTTACCACCAGACACTCCCATTGTACTCAGAACACCAAGACAGAAGAATATGTACACAATTGATCTCAAGGACATATCTCTCCAGGACAATGAAACATGTTTCATTGCCAAAGCCTCATTAGATGAATGTAAGAAATGGCATAGAAGACTTGGTCATCTTAACTTCAAGCACATGAACAAACTAGTAAAATATAATCTGGTTCATGGTCTTCCTTCCAAGTCTTTTGTCAATGAACATACTTGTGCTGCCTGTCTGAAAGGGAAGCAACACAGAGCATCCTGCAAATCAAAAACAAGTATGTCCACCACCAAGCCATTGGAACTACTGCATATGGATCTCTTTGGTCCTACCTCTGTGGCAAGCATAATGAAGAAATGGTACTGCCTAGTGATTATTGATGATTTTTCAAGGTTCACATGGACATTCTTTCTATTTGAGAAGAGTGACACAGCTGATGTACTCATTGGGTTCATCAATCAAATTGAACTATCTAAAAGCATGAAGGTAGTCACCATGAGATCAGACAATGGTGGTGAGTTCAGAAATCAGAAACTGGACTCTTTCTGCACAAACAAAGGCATCAAGAGGCAATTCAGCATTGCAAGAACACCTCAACAGAATGGAGTGGCAGAAAGAAGGAATAGAACACTCATTGAAGCTGCAAGAACTATGCTATCTGATTCCAAACTTCCACTTATCTTTTGGCCTGAAGCTGTATCCACTGCTTGTTATGTACAAAACAGGGCCTTGGTGGTTAAGGCACACAACAAGACCGAAGACCTCCTTTAATTGACTTTTTCAGACCTTTTGGATGTCATGTGATCATCTTGAACACTATTGACAATCTAGGTAAGTTTAGTAAAAAGGGTGATGATGGATACTTTGTGGGTTATTCATTAAACAGCAAGGGATATAGGGTCTTCAACAAGAAGACAAGCAAAATCATAGAAAATCTTCATGTGAACTTTCTTGAAGACAAACCTGAAGATGTTCAAACAGGTCCTGACTGGTTCTTTGATATAGAAGTACTTTCAAAATCTATGAATTATGTACCTGTTGCTTTGCAGAACACTAACATTTCAGGTACTCAAGAACCAACTGGTGCAGAGAAGTCACCCCTGAGGTACATGAATGTACCCTCATTATTTCCTATTGAAGCTGATGATCAAGAAGATAATTCTTCCCTAGGAAAAGAAGAGCCAATCTCATCCCCTGCTATGTCACCTCCTGAAAGCAGCAGAATGGCTGAAGGCAGTGGAATCCAGGATTCCCCTGCTAGACCAATTGATTCCTCTTTCACAAAGGATCCTGTTGCTAATGATACTAATGATGCAGAAAGAGAATCCCCACTCATTTCATCATCTACACCCATAGCTGGCGGTCCTCTCATATCCAGCAGTGGAAGCAGAATAATCAAGAGTGGAGGTCCAAGTTACTTAGAGCTTCATTCTGCTCACCAGCACCCATCTCTAGGTCATGCTGTATCATTTGGAAGTTCCTTTGAGGACTTCTTTCCTAATCAAAATAGCCCCATCAATTCTGATTTGGAAGAAGATGAAACAAAAGTCATCATGCAGCCTACCTACAGAATCAATAAGGATCACCCTATCTCTCAAATCATTGGTAATCCTGAAGCCCCTAGGCATACAAGGTGTACAGCAAAGGAGCATAGCTTCATTGCTAACATCACCATGAAGTTCAATCATGACAACATGCAATGTTGTCTGTTTACTGCATTTTTGTCACAAGAAGAGCCAAAGAAGATTTTTCAGGCTTTAAATGACCCAAGCTGGGTTGAAGCCATGCAAGAGGAGCTCTTACAATTTGACATACAAGAGGTTTGGATTCTGATAGATTGTCCCAAATGGGCAAGGCCTATTGGGACAAAGTGGGTACTCAGGAACAAAAAGGATGAAAGGGGAATAGTTTTCAGGAACAAAGCAAGACTAGTGGCACAAGGGTATACCCAGGAAGAAGGAATTGATTATGAAGAGGTATTTGCTCCAGTCGCCAGGATTGAAGCCATTAGATTATTCCTTGCTTATGCTTCATTCATGGACTTCACTGTTTTTCAAATGGATGTGAAAAGTGCCTTCCTATATGGAACCATTGATGAAGAAGTCTATGTTATGCAACCTCCAGGGTTTGAAGACCCATAACATCCAGACAAAGTATACAAGGTCAAAAAGGCTATGTATGGACTTCACCAAGCTCCCAGAGCCTGGTATGGTACTCTCTCTAAATATCTCTTAGACAATGGATTCAGCAGGGGGAAGATTGATCAGACCCTGTTTACCAAGAAACAAAAGGGTGACCTTTTGCTAGTACAAGTCTATGTTGATGACATCATTTTTGGATCCACTAACTCTATGCTTAGCAAGGAGTGTCACTTATTTGCTGTGAAAAGAATCTTTAGGTATCTAAAGTGTCATCCCACCTTAGGACTTTGGTATCCAAAGGAGTCACCATTTGAGCTGATAGCCTATTCAGATAGTGATTATGCTGGTGACAACAATGATAGGAAATCTACAACAGGGGGATGCCAATTTTTGGGAAGCAGACTTATATCTTGGCAATGTAAGAAGCAGACCATCATGGCAACATCCACAACTGAAGCTGAGTATGTAGCAGCTGCTGCATGCTGTGGTCAAGTACTTTGGGTGCAAAATCAACTGCTTGATTATGGGTATAACTTTCTTAACACCAAGATATTCATTGACAACAACAGCACCATTTGCATTATTAAGAACCCTGTTTTTCATAGCAAGACTAAACACATTGAAATTAGACATCACTTTATCAGAGATTGTTTTGAAAAAGGACTAATTGTCCCTGAGAAAATTGATACAGAACTTAATGTTTCTGATCTTTTAACAAAAGCTTTTGAAGTAGGGAGGTTTCAGTATCTGATTGCAGGTATTGGAATGGTTACCCCTTAAAAACTGATGTCTATTTTGTCATGTATGATCAGGGTTGCTTCACTGCTGTTGTTGTATAACTGTTAGTCCATTTTTCCATCACTTTTTATTCCACTGCTTTTTAACACCGATTCCCCTGCTGGGGGTTCATTCCCTTGCTAAGAGAATTTTTCTCTTAAGCTGGGTGCGTTCTTTTTACAAAAGTGGTTATATGTGGTTTTAGACTAACAATGCAGAGGTTTATATGGTGCATACAATTCTCATTGGTGAATCAGGTATATACTCTATGTTTCAGGGGAGGTTAGGTCACCCCTTTCGGACTCAGGGTATCCTTAGGATACTCATATATGATCTTAGATCATATCCACTGGTGAGTGAGGGTTCAGGGTAATGAGGACTTGCTGCAAAGCTTGTCAGAACTCTGAAACCTTGAGGCACTGTAATGAGTGCTTACATTTCTCTATTAAAACAGCTTGCTGTTCAAATACAGATGTGTAGCACACATTGCCAAGACTGACTGACCATAGGTAAGGGACAAGGTAGGGATGGTGACTGGGGTATGCATGTTTTCTTGGGTTAACCTGGTGTAGGGGGACTTATGTATTGACTTTTTGTATTGGGACCTTTGCTGAATAGAGGACTCTTGAGTTTCTATGTATCTATCTTGTGTATACAAGTGTGTGCATTAGAGCAGAGCTAGTTAGCATTGGTCTCTCCATGACTAGTCCAATACCCCTAGGAAAGTTTCCCCTGCTTTCATCTTTTGCTTCCCCTGCCTTCATAACATTCCCCTGTTTGACCGTTGACCGACAATACCGTTACCCTGTTCATAGCCGTTGGGCCTGCTTGCACAAATTTTGGTTAGGGAATATTTTATTGTTTTTAAAAGATATTTAAGGATCTTTCTTCGCTGATTGGTAATCTTTTCTTTAATATTTCAAATAAATTACTTTTTTATCAAGATTTATCTTTGATATTTTTGCAATTTGAAATTTTGGTCCAATCACAGCTCTTCAATTCGCCTATAAAAACTTAATTCCCTTCACCAGCAGGTCCATCTCTCTCTCTCGACTTAATCCCACCTACCTCTCACCTTTATAAACCTTCAAACTATTTTCAAACTTTATCATGACTCTCAAAATTGCTGCTAATCATAACCAAATCGCTTTGTTACATGATGAACCAGCCGAGTTTGCTGATGTTGTGGCCTTTCTAAAGTCATCATACTTTAGAGTGGCCCTTCTCATCAATCCTCAAATTTATACCTCACACATTCAGCAGTTCTGGTCTAAAGCCATGACCAAAACAGTGAATGGAGAGGTTACAATTCAAAGCACTGTTGATGGTCATCCCAAGGTGATTACACTTGCCTCCATCAGGGAGAATCTTCTCCTTGATGATGAGGATGGGATAACTAACTTTTCTGAGGCTGAAATTTTTGCAGGTCTTGTTAAATTGGGGTACAAACTTTCTAAAAACCAAAAATGTAAGTTTGCTAAAGGCCAGTTTGCCCCTCATTGGAAATATTTGATTCATACAATTTTGCAATGTTTGTCACCAAAAACCACTGCTTTTAATGAGTTTGGTAGTGAGATGGCTTCTGCCCTGATCTGCTTTGCAACAGGGAGGAAGTATTGTTTTTCTCGAATGATTTTTAAAGGAATGGTTAAAAACGTTTCAAGCAACTCAAAGTTTTGTATGTACCCAAGGTTTATAGAACTTCTGCTGAAATGAGTGATCATGGTCCAATTAAACACAAAAACTATTTTTCAGCAACCAAACATACCACCAAACTATTCACCACACTACTTGCACCATCACCTATGTTTTCTGGCAAAACCATTCCAATCACTACAATTATGATGGACCAAATCAGACGGGAAGAAGCCAAGACTCAAACAGCTAAACACCAACCTTCTGATTCCCCTGCTAGACACCTACACCCTGCTAGTCCTTTACCCCCTGCTGATCTACAACATGAAAGGCGATCTAAATCCAGGTTTGCCAGGTCTCCCTTGCCTGGTGAATCTTCACAAGCAGCAGAGAGGAGAGTCTCCAAGGGTTTGGAGCAACCTGAGGGTTTGGCTGCCACTACTGTCTCATCCTCAAGGGGTGAGCAGGACAGTGACACCATCAGTAAGTCCTCTCCCTCACTCCATGATATCCAAAAAGGGGAGAAATCCCCTTCTAGGATTGAGAGCAGTATGAAACCTTTGACTAATTTGGAATTGACGAAAATGTGTATGAGTCTGAAAAGGCAGAATGCACAACTTGTACAAGATGTCAAAAAGCAAGGCCTGGTTATCCATAATTTGGAAACCAGACTTGCTACTCTTGAGGGGAGGAGAAAGCCCAGACTGATTATATCAACAGATGAGGATGCTTCCAAAGGGGAGGAAGTTCCACATACAGAAGGGTCTACTGAGTACTATTCATATCCTGGTGGTATACATGGAAAGATAGCAAGTGCTGAGAAAGGGATGGAGAAAGGAAGTGTTGATAAGGGAAGTGACAAGGGGAGTGCAACCAAAGATATTGCTCAAACATTGCTCACCATGGGCAATCCAGAAGAAGCCCCTGCTTCAAAAGTTTCCTCTGCCGTTGCTGATCCCACTCCTATAAGTCATTCCCCTACAAAGAATATTACTCAAACTTTTGTTAGAAAGAACAGAAAGCAACCAGCTCAGAAGGGGATTACAATCAAAGAACCTGCATCTAAAGTGAAACCAACACCAGCAGTGGATCCAAAAGACAAAGGAAAAGGAATCATGGTGGAACAGCCCAAGAGAAAATACAAGCATCTAACTCCTGAACAGCAAAGGGCTCAAGAAGCACATGATGCACAAGTAGCTCTCAGGCTACAACAAGAGGAGATGGATATGCAGGACCAAAGAATGCAAAAGATGAGGCCCAAAGATATGCTCAAGCAGGTTGAGATTATGCATAGAGAACTAGATGACAGGGTACCTCATGTTGGAGAGTTTCTTGATCAATGGGAGAAGGAGTTAATAAATGCTCCTTTGGAAGACAGGTATGAGTTGACTTGCCTTGTTTACAAATATCAGACTGAGTATCTGGAAATAAGGGCAAATCAAATTCAGAGAGAGAAGTATTTGACTTTAGAGAAAGGGCAACTTGAACACTACAAAGTTCTGCTTAAGAGACATAGGAAGTGGAAGGATGGTGACTTCAGAGATATGAGTTTTGAAGCCATAAAAAGAGCAGTCAGACCAGTTCTAAGATTGTATGATGTGGAGGATTGGATGACTATCAACACTCCTGAGGAAGCTGAGTATCTTAGGAGACAAAGTGAAATGCTACAGAATGCTAGGGAATCTAGGAAAAGAAAAGCTGGAGAAACAAACTTAGAAACTACACACGCAGGTGCATCATCACAAGCAGGGGCATTACATCAAGCAGGGTCTGTACTTAATGTACAAAGAGCAGCCAAAAGACTCAAGAGAATGGAGAAAGTGGGCACAGTTACTAAAGAGTCTCAAAGGCCTTCAAATGATGAAATTGATAAACAGCTAAATCTGCAGGAAAATGATGATATCTCACCCAGTGAACTTGGAAAGAAGTTTGCTATCATAGAATATGCTGTTTATGAGCACAAAGGGAGGACTTGGTAGAAGCTTACAAGGGCTGACAATACAGCACAGACATTTCTAAGTCTAGATGTCATGTTTCAAATTTTGGATAGTGAAGACTTAGAAGATCTGTGGAAAATATTGAAGAAAACGTTTGCTGCAAAACCTCCTACTATGGATGGTGTGGAGAAGGATTGGGTAATCTGGGAGTGCATGCATAGGATGTATGAGCATGAGTTATTTGATCCTATATTTGATGCAGTGAATAAAGGAGATTTGTTGTATTGGAAGTTGTTTACCAATTCTGGGGTCTATGAGGTAGTGATGGAAGGCGTGAGTGTGTACTTGATCAATCATAGGTATTATCCCTTCTCTCAGAAGACCTTGAAGAAACTAGCACAGGCTAACTTGATTGTAGATGCTAAAAAGCCTGTTGCTTATGATCTGGTAAGAATGGTTCATAGTCAGATTTGGCCAGAAAGTTTGTAAGCACAAGTTTAGGGGAGGATTGTTGGGAATAAATCTATGCTTATTGGTTTCCCCTGCTAGTTGATTATACGTACCCCTGCTAGAGTAAGTTCCCCCTGCTAAATAACAAAGGCAGGGGGATTGGTTCCCCTGCTGAAGTCAAAGGCCCTGCTGTCAAAGATAAACATGGAATAGATTTTTACGCGTTTTAGTTATTATTCCTTAATACTTTCCAAGTTTGTTAGTAGTGATCTTGTATGTGAGTCCTTGTGGCTATAAAAGGACTCACTAGGTTAGCATGCAAAGTGTGTCTTTCTCATTCTGTCTTTCATTATCATACTTTAAGGTTTTGTAAACCCTAATACCATTTTAGGGTATTCGTATATCATTGATATATTAAAGTTCAACGTTCCAATCATATTGTTCTTGTGCTAAACATTATATTCCGCGTCTTGTTTAGTTACTTTGCTTTGCAAAGTTTCTCTAGTGTTAGATTGAATTCTTTCTCTCTATCACAACCCTTAAACAAGCTATTGAGGTTTAAGATCTGACTTTGGGATCAACAAAATTCTGTTTTCATAATAAATCATGTTTGGTCTTCATCATTCATGTCTTCATGCTGACCACTTTTGGAATTCCGTTTAATCATATTCTTGAATCTCTATACAACCAGCATTAAGTCTACGCAGGAATTACCAAGCTACCATGTTACTCATTTCAGTTCAGTGTACTACCGTTTAAATCAATTTATTCCTTTGATCATGTTAGACAATTGACACCAATATCGATCATCCCATAAATTTCCACTAGTGCCATGTACAGTATTCCATATGCACCCCATGTACAGTGTCTCAGTTATACTTCATGTATTGTATTCCATGTGTACTCTGCGTACAGTGTCTCAGATATGCTCCATGTATAATATTGATTTTGTTCTTCATGTACAGTAGTCCAGGTGTACTCCATGTACCCTACTCTATGGATATTGCTAATTGATCCTCAATCATCTCAGGCATTTCCGCTTGTCAATATTCTACCAGATGCTGATGTTGCTCGTGAGTTGAAGATTTTACCAAATACTGATGTTGCTAACACTTTGAAGACCTCATAAATGCTGATTCTTGATAGGTGTGTAAACACCCATCCTTTCACCACTTAATTCGGGCTAAAACGAGACCAAAACACGTATTTAATATCATTTGTTTGGAATTATGCGTGGTTTTTGTGTTTATTGTGTTTTCAGAGACAACCGGATGAATATTGAAGAAAACATGGGATTGCACTGGTATTACTGAAGAAAAAGACTCAAGATAAAGTCTATTGTCCAAGAGATGCAAAAGATTTGAAGTCACTGGGCCTATTCAAAGATTTATCGAAGAAAAGGACCAAAGATGGAAGATTTAAATAAGTCGAAGAAACTCAAGTCTATTAAACGAAGAAATTAAAAGACGAGTTGAATTTAATCGACGACAAATCCCGAATCAGAATCGAAAACGGAAACTTTTCTGAAAAGACGAAAAGACAAGAAGAACGGGAGAAAGCCCACTCACCAACCAAAGGACAAGCCTATAAAAGGAGCCCCCCTCACACATTTTAGGGAGTCTGGAGTTTTTCTCCTTCCCTTTTTCTCTCCTTTCTTGTTCGTTCCATCACAATCACCACTAGGGTGATTGATGATTTTAATCTTTGTTCTTCCAATCTTGTTGTTTTAATCTTTGTTTTATCTTGTCAAAACATTAATCATTCAATACAAAGTCTTGTTTAATCTTTCCATTTAATCTTGTTCATCTTCATTTTTATCTTCAAGTTCTTAAGTTTTTATTTTTCTTGATTTGATCTTCAAAAGTTGTTAGGATTTGTGTTTTTATTGGTGGGATTCGTCGCTTATGGTGCTTAAATGATTTGTGTTTAATTTGGTAAAACCTTTTTAAGTATTTGGTTTGATTTTGATTAAAATTCATGTTCCCTGTTCTTCGTATATCTGTTACTGTATCTGGGTTTCCAGAAGTTCCGAATCAAGCATAAGTTCCGAACCAACCATCTTCATTCGGAAGTCTCAAACTTCCGAACCAAACACATTCATTCGGAAGGTTCCGAACTAACCAGTAAGTTCCGGATCAAGACAATACTTCCGAACCGAACCTTCATTCGGAAGGTTCCGAACCAAGCAAGACTTCCGAACCAAACCTTCATTCGGAAGGTTCCGAACCAAGCCAGGAAGTTCCGAACCAATTGCTTTTCAAAACTTCCGGATGAATGAACAGTAAATTCCGAATGAGTTGTCTTTGAGTAAGTTCCGAACCAAGGTTAAAGTTCCGGATCAATTTTCCTTTTAGGTTACTGTTTGTCTGTTTTACTGTTTCTTTATGTTTATTGAACTTTAATTTCAATTTTAATTTTAATCTTAATTTTAATCTTAAGTTTAATTCAAGTCTTTGTTAATCATAATTAAAGTAATTGTCTTTTATTTAAATTTTCATTTCCACTTCTTATTAGACTAGAAAACCAAACCCTTTTCTTTAGTAACCAAGAACAATCATTCCACTTAAGACCAAGATCAATTCGAGAGGATATCGAGAGTAAAATTGAACCCATTCAAAACCATTGTATCAAATGGCGCCACTGCCGGCTCTTCTCGTTAAGATCAAAAGTTTTTTGTGAAAACTTGGATTTTGGGATCCGTTCCCCGTGAACGTTACTTTTTCATACAAATTTTCAAAAAAATCCTAAAAAATATAAAAATTTTCAAAAATACAAAAAAATTAAAAAACATCAAAACCAAAAATATTTTTGCTTTGTTTCTCTTTGTTCGTTCTTTTGCAGGTGTATGCGCACTCGATCCACGTCATATCAAGAGCCCGAGCCTCTCGATCACTTAGACATGGCCGGTGTACCACCTCCAAACAATAATAACAACAACATGAATAATAACAACAACAATGAGCACCTTCCGGATAATCGCCCGATGATTGAATTGCTGCAAGCTCATGTCGATGGCAACACGGATCCAATTGTTATACCACCAATTGCCGCCAACAATTTCGAGCTTAAATCAGGCTTTATCCAGATGGTCTCCGCTCAACCGTTCTTGGGACGAACCATTGATGATCCACATGACCATATAAAGAGATTCTTGCAACTCACCAACACGGTCAAGTTCAATGGTGTTCCACAAGAGGTTATAAGGTTACAACTTTTTCCCTTTTCTTTAGAGGGACAAGCCCGGCATTGGCTTGCTAAGGAACCGCCACAGAGTATTCTCTCGTGGACGGATTTGGAAACAAAGTTTATCAACTACTTTTTTCCACCCTCTCGTACTACCGCTTTGTGGAATGAGATCATAAATTTTGAACAAAAGTACGATGAGTCATTCAGTGAATCTTGGGATCGCTTTAAAGATCTTTTAAGAAAATGCCCACAACATGGTTTTACCAAAGTACATCAAATTAATACTTTTTACAATGGTTTAAGCATGAGTGACCAAGATTCACTGAACAGTGCCTCGGGGGGTAATTTATTGGCTAAGACTTCCAATGCTGCTTGAGACATCATTGAGAACAAGTCTCGTGTGCAAACCAAGAGTGTTAGGACCAATGTCGCTAGTGCTAGCACTAATGACGGCGACAAGCGATTAGACAAAATCACCACGCTTCTTGAATCGCTTGTCACCCACACCGTCAGCAACAACGCCAAAAACGCTCAAGTAAACGCTGTCAGCCAACCTTGTGAACTATGCGGTGGTCCTCACTCTTACACAACTTGTACCGCCACCCAAGAATACCCTGCTGAGAATGTGAATGCGGCATATGGCACCTATCCTCAACCTGCTTATCAAGCTAGACCTCAAGGTGACCGTAACTTGCTTAGCTACCGCAGCAACAACTATCTTTCACCACCTGGCTTCCCTCCTACCAACCCAAACCAACAACAAAACCTTAACCGCCCTCCTCAACAACAACAACAACCTCGACAACCATACATCCCACCTCACAAGCAACAACAACCACCTCAACGTAACAATCAAGTCTACCAACAACCTGCTTACCAACCACCTGCATACAATGCTCCTCCCAACCAAGCAAACACTGCATTACACCAAGAGGTTGCAACCTATATGAGGACCAATGATGTGATAGTGGGAAATCTCCAAGAGGAAGTGCGCAATTTGAAAGCAGACTTGGTCAAGCAAGGAAATGATTTGAGAGCCGATATGAGAACTACGTTGGATAGCCAAACTAATGATCTGAGGAACATGATGGCTAGTTTCTTCCAAGGTAATCAACCCTCTTCTTCGGGTACTCTTCCGAGTAACACCGTTGCGAACCCAAGAGGGGAGATGAAAGCAATCACTACTCGAAGTGGTAAAGGTACCAAGGAACCCGAGCTTCCTATACCTCCACCGGTGGTTGTGACTAAGGAGAACGAGTCGCCTGCTCCTATTCCTCATCCTTCTCCTTCCCCAATTTCTCCACCTCTTCATTCTACCCCTCCTCCACCCGTGGTTGTGAGTGATCCTATTCCCCTAAAGCCTTCCTCTTCTTCCAATATACCTTATCCTTCAAGGTTGAGGAAAGAGAAGCAAAAGAGCAAGGATGATATTCAGGTTTCGAATTTCCTTAAAATGTTCAAACAACTGAATTTCAATATCTCCTTCGCTGAGGCTCTCGCTCACATGCCCAAGTATGCCAAAATGTTTAAAGATCTTCTGAGCGACAAGGAAAAGCTCCTCGATCTCGCCAACACCCAACTTAATGAGAACTGCTCTGCAGTGCTCTTAAGGAAATTGCCAATCAAGCTTGGTGATCCGGGTCGTTTTCTTATCCCTTGCAATTTCCCGGGAGTAGAGAATTGCATGGCCCTAGCCGATCTAGGTGCCAGTATTAATCTCATGCCTCTAAGTGTTTGGAAGCAATTATCTCTCCCAGAGCTAGTCCCCACCAAAATGACTTTGGAATTAGCTAACCGTACGGTTGCTTATCCAGTGGGGATAGCCGAAGACGTCATTGTAGGAGTCGACAAATTCACCTTCCCTGCTGATTTTGTTGTCGTCGACTACGAGATGGACCCCCGTGTACCACTGATTGTTGGTCGTCCATTCCTTAGGACCGGTCGCACTCTCATTGATGTTGAAGCCGGTGAGCTTATCATGAGAGTGGGTGACGATAAAGTAGTCTTCAACATGGGAAAGTTGTCTAAACAGCCTTATTCATATGAGAGCGTTAATTGTATTGATGTTCTTAATGAGGCTTGTGAAGAACACTTTAATGATGCTTGCAAAAGTATTCCTACCTCTCTTCCCAATGTTGAGACCGTGTCCTCTATTGATTCATCGTTGTCTCTATTTGGAGATGGTGATTTATTTTGGAACAATCTTGAAGATACCATGGGGGATGCGAATTTAGCTACTAATGATTCTCCTGTCTATGGGGATGAAGACATGAATTTCTTTGACAATCTTCTCACCGAAGACAATCCTTCGCCTCCATCTCCCACGGTCATTGCTATCGATACCACGACTTTGAAAACGCCTCCCGTTGAAAATCCTCCGGATTTGGAACTTAAGGAGTTGCCGCCTCATCTCGAGTACGTGTTCCTTGACGACAACAAGAAGTCGCCAGTCATTATTGCTACGGATTTGAAAGATGAAGAGAAGACTCGCCTCGTTGCCGTGCTGAAAGCTCATAAGAAGGCTATTGCTTGGAAGATTTCGGATATTCGTGGAATTGATCCTCACTTCTTCACACACAAAATTCTCATGGAGGACGACTTTAAGCCCACAATTCAAAGCCAACGAAGGGTGAATCCAAAAATCCATGAAGTCATCAAAACAGAGGTTATCAAACTTCTTGATGCGGGTATGATTTACCCTATTTCGGATTCCCCATGGGTTAGTCCAATCCATTGTGTGCCCAAGAAGGGCGGAATAACCGTTGTTCCCAATGAACACAACGAGTTGATTCCCACTCGTCTCGTTACTGGGTGGAGAGTTTGCATAGACTACCGCAAACTCAATGATGCCACGAGAAAGGATCATTTCCCTCTACCTTTTATGGACCAAATGCTTGAACGATTAGCGGGTAATGAATATTACTGCTTTCTTGATGGTTTCTCGGGTTATTTTCAAATACCCATCGATCCCTAAGATCAAGAGAAGACTACATTCACTTGTCCCTATGGCACTTTCGCTTACAAACGAATGCCTTTTGGCTTATGTAATGCGCCCGGGACTTTCCAAAGGTGCATGTTAGCTATCTTCCATGACATGGTTGAACAAACCATGGAAGTCTTCATGGATGATTTCTCGGTCTTCGGGGATTCGTTCTCTTCTTGCCTTGCCAGTTTGGAACGTATGCTCAAACGGTGCGAAGACACTCGCCTAGTTCTGAATTAGGAAAAATGCCATTTTATGGTAAAAGAAGGCGTCGTGCTTGGACATAAGATCTCGAAAGCCGGTCTTGAAGTTGACCGTGCTAAAGTCGATGTTATCGCAAAGTTGCCTCCACCTTCAACCGTGAAGGGTGTGAGAAGTTTCCTGGGTCATGCGGGCTTCTACCGTCGATTCATCAAAGATTTCTCCCAAATCGCTTGCCCGATGACCCACCTCTTGGAAAAAGATACTCCTTTTATCTTTTCCAAAGAGTGTCTTGAAGCCTTTGACTCGCTTAAGGATAAGCTAACTAAGGCACCCGTCTTGGTTACCCCTAATTGGGAGCTTCCCTTTGAGTTGATGTGCGATGCTAGCGATTTTGCTATTGGAGCGGTTCTTGGACAAAGAGTGAACAAACACTTCCAACCGATCCATTACGCTAGCAAGACAATGACTGGGGCACAATTGCATTATACGACAACCGAAAAAGAGCTTTTAGCTGTTGTCTATGCTTTTGAAAAATTCCGCCCCTATCTTGTCCTTTCTACCACTATTGTGTACACCGATCATTCCGCGCTGAAGTACTTGTTGACAAAGCAAGATTCCAAACCAAGACTTCTTCGCTGGGTTTTGCTGCTCCAGGAATTTAAAATCGAAATTTGCGATAAAAAAGGAGCTGAAAACTTAGCCGCGGATCATCTCAGCAGACTTGAGGATCCTTACCAAGGGGATCATCCGACCAAAGAAATCAATGATTCTTTTCCCTTGGAGACCTTAATGTCTATAAACTCGAAGCCGAATGAAACCCCGTGGTTTGCGGACTTTGCAAACTACTTGGCGGGTGGAATTCTCAAGGAAGGGTTGACGTCCCAGCAAAAGAAAAAGTTCTTCACCGACATCAAGACTTACTTTTGGGACGACCCTTACCTATTCAAACAATGCGCTGACCTGATTATTCGTCGATGTGTTGATGGACCGCCAGCGTCTGAAATCCTTAATGCTTGCCACAAAGGACCCACCGGTGGTCACTTTGGACCCAACTACACCGCTAAAAAAGTGTTTGATTCCGGATTTTATTGGCCCTCCATATACCGTGACGCTCACGATATGGTCAAACGATGTGATGTTTGCCAAAAGCAAGACAAAATCACACATAAATACGAGATGCCTCAGAATTTCATTCAAGAGTGTGAAATTTTTGATGTTTGGGGTATCGACTTTATGGGGCCATTCCCTTCTTCTAAAGGAAACAAATACATCCTTGTAGCCGTTGACTACGTTTCAAAGTGGGTCGAAGCCAAAGCTTTACCTACTAATGACGCAAGGGTGGTTTGTAACTTTTTGAAAGCTCTTTTCGCTAGATTCGGTGTGCCTCGCGCCATTATTAGTGATCGTGGGACTCATTTCTGCAATGACCAATTTGCTAGAGTCATGGCTAAGTACGGTGTAAATCATCGTCTTTCCACAGCCTACCACCCACAAACTAATGGCCAGGCTGAAATATCAAACCGAGGGCTGAAGAGAATTCTTGAAAGAACCGTGGGAGAGCATCGTGCCTCATGGGCTGATAAACTTGATGATGCTTTGTGGGCTTTCCGTACTGCTTACAAGACCCCGATCGGCTGTACGCCTTATCGTCTTGTGTACGGGAAAGCGTGCCACCTACCCATTGAGTTGGAGCACAAGGCTTATTGGGCCTTGAAGTGGGCTAATTTTGATATAAACAAAGCCGGTGACCTACGCAAGATCCAACTCAATGAGCTGAATGAACTCCGTAATGAGGCTTATGAAAATTCTTTAATCTATAAGGAAAGGACTAAGCTCATTCACGACTCCAAGATTAAAAACCAAGAGTTCCATGTTGGAGACAAAGTCTTACTTTTTAACTCTCGGTTGAAAATCTTCTCGGGAAAGCTCAAATCTCGTTGGTCCGGCCCATTCACCATTGCCTAAAATTTTCCATATGGTACTCTCGAGCTCGCTCAACCTAATGGACCAAATTTTAAGGTGAATGGCCAACGAGTGAAGTTGTACTTTGGTGAGGTCACCTCTAAGGAGGTGATTCCATCCCTCACCACGTTCCCCATTAACTAATTTTGGGTCGAGTCAGGCTCGTGACTCGGTTAACAAAAACAAGCGCTCCTCGGGAGGCAGCCCAAGTATCTATCCTTTTATGTTTTAATCCCCTAAGTGTAGGGGGGACTTCTATATGTGTTTGTCTTTGTATGGTGATGTGATTACAGGGATTAGTGCACTCTTGGAAGTTTTTAAAGAACCGTGCTCCCGTGTTATCCGAAATCCGGTTCTATCTCTCAACTATCGTGATTCAATTTTCTTCATACTCACATTTGAAATTGATCACTTTAGTCGTCTCTTCCTTAACTTGAGTTAACCAACGTGCGCAATGTCATAAGTGTAGGGGAAACTTTTCCCACATGCTTAAACATTGAGGACAATGTTTATCTTAAGTGTAGGGGGGACTTCTATCGAAGTTTTAAGTGGACTTTTCCATGAAAATGCCTTCAATTAACCGGAAAATCATATTTTTCAACATTTTTCAAATTTTTTATTAACTTTGGCCATTTAGTCGTAATTTTTAAATTTTTATCGTTGCTTTCATATGTATATATCCCACAATAAAGTCAAATTTTAATAAAGTGGTGTAGCTAGTTTAGAAGTCTTTGACATATTAGGCTCGTTGCGTTTATTTTGACTCAACCCGAATAGACTTATCCAAGTTTATTCTAGCTAGTATCCTTAACCATGTAGACCTTAATTGGTTTATTAGGCTAAGTATCCACGAGTCTCATTACTTGAGATTTTAAATTGTGGAGGACGAGAAATGATAGAGTCAACTATAAGTCGGTATTCTTGCGCAAGCTCACTTGGTGTAATTATTTGCCTATTCTCCCATCACTTGCTGATAATTTATCTGCAATAAGTAAGGTCGTACGATTTGAAAAGTTACTTAGCTTCTAGCCCAAGATCGTTTAAAAGTTGCTCGGTAATGATAAGAGTTCATAGCCAAGGCATAACTTATGAAGCGGGGCGCGAAGATTGGCGAGTCCGAAAAGCCCCTAACAAGGCATGAGGATTCAATTTTATTGCTGAAGATCCAAAGTGATGTGAAAAGCATTATTCCTAAAGTCAATATGAAGGATCAAGACTCACGACGAAAAGCAATCAACTCCCGTAAAGATCATGGAGAAGTCTATCCGAAAAGACCCTAACAAGGTATGAGGATAAATAGATCCAAGTCCGAAAAGGAGGCGGATCGTTGTATCTCAAAATCCCAAATAGAGATCGAAGAAATAATCATGAAGTCGTGGTCAACAAAGTTGGAGTACCCCTCAAAAGTCTCCAAGTGAAGAAACTCTATTATGATGAGAAGACCATTATCTCAAGAACGTCTCTCGAAGATATGAAGTATGAAGTACATGCCAAATATCGGCCCGAGAAAGGTCTCAAATCGTGAACCAAGTTATGCCAAGATATGAACTTTTTGATATCCCGAGAAGCAGTTTAAGAGATTTTGTCCTTTAGCTAACTATTGATCAAATCGTCCTACTTTGCTTTCAGCCTAAATAAACTATCGAAATAAGTCCAAAAATGCATCTTCATGATCATTCTAAGACAAAAATAAAATATAAGAGATACACCTAGGAATAAGGGAGTTTAAGCATTTAATTAAGCCATGTGTGTAAGTGTTTGAATTGCTAACTTATAATAACAATGATCTCGTTTTTAAGCTTAGTTTGGGGAATGTGAAACTTGAGGGTGATAAATCTTCGCAACACCAAAGCCCTAATGTAAGTCATCGATTTCTTTGCAAGTTATTTCCATGTAGCTATTTTCAAAGAGAAAATGGTTTTCTATCCCTTTGTTACCTTTGAAGTTTCATTTCTTTAATCTTTGTTTAGTAGAATTTAAATAAGGCCAAGGTTGATTAATTATGAGAAAAGTGTAAGCTTGCTTTATCACTAAGCATTGCATGAGGGCATGGCAATGGTTAAGTGTAGGGGATTTGATAGGTGTGTAAACACACATCCTTTCACCACTTAATTCGGGCTAAAACGAGACCAAAACACGTATTTAATATCATTTGTTTGGAATTATGCGTGGTTTTTTGTGTTTATTGTGTTTTCAGAGACAACCGGATGAATATTGAAGAAAACATGGGATTGCACGGGTATTACTGAAGAAAAAGACTCAAGATAAAGTCTATTGTCCAAGAGATGCAAAAGATTTGAAGTCACTGGGCCTATTCAAAGATTTATCGAAGAAAAGGACCAAAGATGGAAGATTTAAATAAGTCGAAGAAACTCAAGTCTATTAAACGAAGAAATTAAAAGACGAGTTGAATTTAATCGACGAAAAATCCCGAATCAGAATCGAAAACGGAAACTTTTCTGAAAAGATGAAAAGACAAGAAGAACGGGAGAAAGCCCACTCACCAACCAAAGGACAAGCCTATAAAAGGAGCCCCCCTCACACATTTTAGGGAGTCTGGAGTTTTTCTCCTTCCCTTTTTCTCTCCTTTCTTGTTCGTTCCATCACAATCACCACTAGGGTGATTGATGATTTTAATCTTTGTTCTTCTAATCTTGTTGTTTTAATCTTTGTTTTATCTTGTCAAAACATTAATCATTCAATACAAAGTCTTGTTTAATCTTTCCATTTAATCTTGTTCATCTTCATTTTTATCTTCAAGTTCTTAAGTTTTTATTTTTCTTGATTTGATCTTCAAAAGTTGTTAGGATTTGTGTTTTTATCGGTGGGATTCGTCGCTTATGGTGCTTAAATGATTTGTGTTTAATTTGGTAAAACCTTTTTAAGTATTTGGTTTGATTTTGATTAAAATTCGTGTTCCCTGTTCTTCGTATATCTGTTACTGTATCTGGGTTTCCAGAAGTTCCGAATCAAGCATAAGTTCCGAACCAACCATCTTCATTCGGAAGTCTCAAACTTCCGAACCAAACACATTCATTCGGAAGGTTCCGAACTAACCAGTAAGTTCCGGATCAAGACAATACTTCCGAACCGAACCTTCATTCGGAAGGTTCCGAACCAAGCAAGACTTCCGAACCAAACCTTCATTCGGAAGGTTCCGAACCAAGCCAGGAAGTTCCGAACCAATTGCTTTTCAAAACTTCCGGATGAATGAACAGTAAATTCCGAATGAGTTGTCTTTGAGTAAGTTCCGAACCAAGGTTAAAGTTCCGGATCAATTTTCCTTTTAGGTTACTGTTTGTCTGTTTTACTGTTTCTTTATGTTTATTGAACTTTAATTTCAATTTTAATTTTAATCTTAATTTTAATCTTAAGTTTAATTCAAGTCTTTGTTAATCATAATTAAAGTAATTGTCTTTGATTTAAATTTTCATTTCCACTTCTTATTAGACTAGAAAACCAAACCCTTTTCTTTAGTAACCAAGAACAATCATTCCACTTAAGACCAAGATCAATTCGAGAGGATATCGAGAGTAAAATTGAACCCATTCAAAACCATTGTATCAATTCTGCTGATACTTTGGAGATTTCTCAAGATGTTGATGCTGTTTATACTATGGAGACTCTTCAAAAACAAGGATGAAAACTATAAATTTGAAATTCCTAACAAGAATAAACTTCAACCATCAAACACTACCATTCCATTCCATGCTTATACCTTCTCAGCTAGATGTCACACTTCACTCAGCTAACCTTTCATTCGGAAGAGTGGGAACCGGAACCCAGTCGAGCACTCAACAGAATAGCCACATGAATCACGTTCATGATAATGACCGTCATAAATTGACAGACAAAGCAGTAGTGAAAACCACCATAACCATCGGAACTTCGGAACGGATGTGACCAGGAATACAGAAGTCAGTAGTCTAACCGGTCCACCAACCCTAACAGTTACCAGAAATTCTTAATATTATTCAGACTCACCCATTAAAGTACATGTCCAGACAACAGTCAAGACACAAGCCCCAAGTATCATTTCGGGAGACATATCTTAGGACACCAGTCATGATACACATCATACAAATATTTTCTCAAAGTACGAGGCAGAACTCATAACTACGTATGTTTCCTAAACAGGCCCTCAGTAATTCATAGTACCCTCCAAAAAGGGGGTATACCGTTCTGTTATGCCACACATAAATAAGGCCATCAAAAGTTCAGTTACACCACAGGAGTATTATTCAGGTTAGACATGCAGTATTCATTCTGTGAGGTTATAGACGAACACATTCAGTGAAAGTCGCCACGTTTTCCACGTAATCCTATGTTAGCTTTATGTAAATCAGGTATTTACCTACCTCCCAGCCGAAAGACTCCACAGTACCACCCATGTTTCATAAAGTTCTCCTTTCAGTTAACGACGAGATCCGTCTTACTAAATCCCAAATATATTCATTATATTTCAGCCAGAAAAATCAGTACAAATTGTCTCTGCCTTACAAGCGCGTGACTTATCAGTCCATAGCTACGAAGAATTTCTAGCCACCACTTATAATCCACTTCTGAAGTTCTTTAAATTCATGACCAGCAGATTTCTCCAGAGTTCCCAGACGTAATTTCAGAAAGTTTTTCAGAAATTCCTTTCTAACCACAGGACAGAATTCTACATCGAGCTTGTATCAAGAACATAACTTGTTTTCAAAACTCCTTGTTGCAGGGCTGCAGCTAAGTTAAAAGAGTTGCAACATTTGCTACAAGAATTACCGGAACGAAGCTTATTCGCCCTAGCGCACCACCAGGAGGTGCACCGTTTTTTTCTGTCTATCAGGAAAAGGCCGGTAGCATGAGATCATGTATCGACCACCAAAATTTTTACAAGATCACCATTCTTAATCGATGTTCAATACACATATAGAAGATTTCCTGGTCTGCTAAGATGTCTTAAACATTTTCCAGAACGATTCACGATTATGCCACCAGCAGTGGTGAGAGAAAGAACATGAGGTTTTCCAGACTGCTGTTGCACACGTTATAGTCTCTCTAAAATTTTAAATTATGATTCTGAAGTCCCTAATGCTCCAACTATATTATGAAATTTATGAATAAATTTTTCCAAGAATTCTTAAACCAGTTCGCCAGCATATTTATCGATAACATCCTGATCTGCTAAATTCTAGAGGAGGACAAAAGGATTATATATTTTTACGATCCTGCAGATTTTCTGATAAGAGAAAATTATATACGCAGCTTTCCAGATGTGAGTTCCAGATGAACAAGGTGGCATTTCTGAGTCACCCAATTTTCAACAGAAGAAATTTCAAATAGTCCTGCGAAGATGAAGGACATCACCAAATGGTCAAGATCGACGCCTGTGACTAAACTACAAAATTTTCAAGAACTCAGTTGACTGATACCGGAGAAGTTGCGGGCAGTTCCCACAATTAGCCTTCCATGGTTATGCTTACGCATAAAGGACACAGACAGACGTTCTCGTCTCAAGTCGTATCGTTGGCATTCCTTCCTCAATCAGCATACGTTCATTATATTTCCTAGTATTACGTTCACAATATGTTACAAGTATCGCATCTATGATATACTTCATGCACATCGTTCCTCATATAATCTCGAACCACGTTCACAATTGCTCACATAGCACGTTCACAATTGTTCACGTAGTTCGTCCCTATATATTTCAGCAGCTTACTCAGAGATATAAATGTTATCTTTCAGGATATTTGTACGTACCACTTCGTGTATCTTACATGCTATGGCTTTTCATTCTATCGGATTCAGAAAATCCATCTTAAGTATGGAACCATAAACTTTACATCATCATCAGGACAGGGTCATCAGGACCAATATCTTTATTGTGTTTAGATCTTGAAGGAGCCGTTTCTAGCGGGAAGCCACTTAGAACGGAGGATTCTATCCGGACCTCTCATTCTTTTTCTTCAAGATTTCAGTTAAGTTCTTTCAGTCATGTTATGTTCCATGTTCTCTTCAGTCGGGTCACGCTATATCCTTTTAGCATCATTATGTTGTATTCGAGGATGAATTATCCTTTCAGCTTACATGTCTTTTCAGCTTACGTATCCCTTCAGTCCTTATAACGTCATCAGCTTATTACCTTTAATTCGAGGACGAATTTCCCCTTTTAGAGGGGAAGAATTGTGAAACCGCAATAGTATCGTATCCTTAATTCGAGGACGAATTATTTTTTTAGAGGGGAAGAATTGTAAAACCCGTATTTAATTATCAAATAGGCGTAGTCTCGACTTTTACTTTAATTAAACGTTAACAGTAATACGTAGTTTCAGTTTATTTAAATACATACGAGTGTGTCAGAAAATATGGCGTATGTATTACGCGAGCATCATTATACATAAAGAGTTATTAAGTTTAAGAAATTAAAAACGATAAATAAATACGAGCCCATAAAGAGTTATTAAAAGTCGAAAAAACAAACAAAACCCAGAAGGCTTTGGGCCGGCAGCTTTTAGAAAGAAAAAAAGGAAGGAGAATGGGCTGGAGGCCCATTTCTTTTTGTCTAGACCGGTTAAAAAAAGGACGGGGGAAGGGTTTTAGTTTTAGACAATAAACAAAGATAAAACCCTAATCCAAAAGAAAAAAAAAGATGAGCCGTCGTATTTCTTCCTTGTCTTCTTCCTGTCGACCAACACTTTAACAAGAAACAAGGAGAGGGTCGGTTGTGATTATTCTCGGTCTAGGTACGATTCGTGTGCACCACCCTAGAATCAGTAAACCCTAAATCCTTATTTTCTTTGATTATCTTTTAAATCTTGATTACCAACTAATTAAATTAGGAACACGTGATGGATTTAGATTTTAATTAGGTAATTGTAATCAGGGAGGTTTGGTTTTGGGTGTTTCCACGAAAACCGAGAGTCAACAGACTCTCGGTGGACTCTTGTTGCTATTAGCCGAGACCCTAGGGCTCTCGGTGGTGTGTTTTGGTGGCCACCCTAAACCAAAATCTCAAACAGGGTGCGTTTGGGATTCGTTGTGCATAAGGGTGTGTTTAGTTTTGTTAAAACAGTGGGAACTTTAGCAAAAACAGTGGGAGCATGATATCTAATCAGTGGGAAAATGTAGGATAGAAATCAGTGACTTTAAAATGAGATTAGCAAAAATTTAGCGACGACTTTTCTGTCGCAGCTTTCGTGACAGCTTTGGGTCAGTTTTAGTCACAACTTTTTAGTGACAACATTTTCTGTCGCAAATTCTAAAAGGCAGAATTTAATATCTTTTGGATTGTTTTAGTGCGACCGAGAAAGGGGTATCTCGGTAGGCTCGGGGTTATAGTTAAAGCAATAAAAAAATGAAGACTTTTAATTATACCTTTTAATTATTTTGTATAAATAAATGTTTTAATAATGTATTTAGTAAATTAAATTTATTCTAATAAACTAGTTTTAATAAATTAAAAGGGTATAATATTATTAAATGAATTAAATTATTTTGGAAACATTCTTAATTAGGAAACTTTCTATTTTTAGCAGGTTACCAAATATAGAATTAGTATAACATCAGAATACGTATTATACCGTAATTAATAGTAGATTGAAAATACGGTTAAAAGAAGTATTAGAAGGCTCAGATTTATCAGTTTATATACATACAGTATTTCAAGAATGAAATAAGTCAAACGAGAAACGATTAAGATCCGTAAAACAAAACAGATATCAGTTCACTTATTATGCGTCTGTTATTTATGTAGTAACCGTGAAGTCGGAGTAGATCTTTCAGCTTTCATTCTTATTTCATTACTGGACAAGAGGTACGGATTTTCCGTCCTTCAGTAAGGACTTCCTTCTATGCATGATTAGGATTCCCGTCTGCAGCCAAATGTTTTTCTCCGTCCATGTTTTAAGCTTATCAATAATCATTTTAATAACTAAATAAATTGCCTGAGCTTAATATACAAGCATGACCAGTTTATGTACTATTTACGAAGGTACCGTAACCATGACACTAGAGGCACCGGTGTCATGACTCCTCTACGGGGGAGTGATTTCTCGCAGCGTCCCATTTATTTCAGCTTGGCTATTTTATCAGTATTATCAACGGGGCCTATGGATGCATCCTAGGCTATCAGATTACAGTTATCAGGTGAATGTGGTGTGTGCTCTACATCCTTGACATTGGAGTTGATCTCTCCACCTAGCACATTATTTAGAGATCACTCCTCTACAGCGTGACGAGGCCTCCAGTTATTCATGCAACAGTTGTTACAGTACATGACCTATATAAACTCTTGGCAATTAAAATATAGTAAATGCATGTTTTCAGATTTAACAGATAACAGTTCAGCTGTACTATTTATAAATCAGACTTTTCAGATTATACACAGATTTCCGCTGCAACTTTACTTACTAGTCTTACAGTTTCAGTATTTTATCATCTGCTTCATTTCAGTACTTATCATGCTTTATATCCGTTCATTGGGCGTTATGCTCAGCCGTAGTTCCTTTCATGTTCTAACGGCATGTACACCAAGACGCTCTTAGGATTCTGAGAGCATGTGCATTTGGATGGAAGCTATCCATACTTCTTACTTTATGCACTTCTTACTTTATGCACTTCTTACATTATTCTGCTTATTTGGACATTGTTTAGTCATTTCTTTCAGTATTTACTTTTCTTGTTTTGAGCTTATGTTTAGATTACCGATGTTTGATTCCGGTATTTCCTTTATGGCTAGTTAATGTTTTAGGACATTTACCTTATGCTTTGATGACACACCATAAATACACGTAATGGTCCACTTATCCAAGTGGGGTGTTACAATGCTGTATATAGCTAAAGCAATTTAAAATGATAGCATGACAAACAATAAAGTTTTTATTAAATGAAAACTGGGGAAAACAGATGGCAGCAAACGGGGAATCCTAATCATGCATAAAAAGAGATGTTCTTACTGAAGAACGGAATATCCGTACCTTATGTCTAGTAACGAATGAAGATGAAAGGCGGAATTAACTACTCCGACTTCACGAGTGCTACATAATAAAGGACGTATATGAGTTCTTTGTTCATGTATAACTTACCGATTCTTACTTTACTTTACTTGTTCTTGACTTGTTTTACTTGTTCTTGACTTGTTTTACTTATTCATATTTTATCGTGTCTTACTTACCACTTACCGAGGAATAGAAAGGAAGGACCCGGTGCCAGAGCAAGTTAGTGTTTCATGTGCTCTTGATTAACGTATTACATGTTTCATGTGTTATTATACTTGATGTTTCATAATTAGTAACTTTCTAAAAATAGCAGGTTTCTATATATAGTAAATTTCCAAAAATAGCAGGTTTCCATATATAGTAACTTTCCAAAATAGTAAGTTTTCATAAATAGTAGTTTTCTAAAAATAGTAAGTTTCCAAAAATAGAAAGTTTCTATAAATAGTATGTTTCCATAAATAGTAATATGCTTGTATAATAAGCATATAATTTAAGCCGAGGCTTAATGAACATATTTTATAAGTCGTGATTTATTAAATGATAATATAATAAAAGTTTATTAACAATACTTTAGCCTAACATAATAATTAATAATTAATAATATAACATGATTTTTAAGTGACTATTAATTAATAATATAGCATGATTTTATATTAACAAAACTTTACCATAAACTTGATAGTTGTATAATTAAATTAAAACATTAATTAATTTACTTAGGCCATGATTAATAATATCATTAATTTAATAAGCTAAGTTATAAAATAGGCTAAATCAATTATACCATGCTTAATTCCCAAAAGATAAAATAAATTAATTATTTTAGAGTCAAATCAATTTAGCCAAAATGATCAATCAAACAACCTTTTGGTGACTCTCGGCCTAGTCGAGCCTCAAAACAAAGGCCACTGAGACCTAAGGTCTAGATTGCACGAATAAACAAGCAAACAAACACCCCCGCTGCAGCCCCTTGCTGCCACGTATTGCCACTGCACGACCAAAGCAGCCACCATAGCCCATAGCTTGCGGCTGCTTGGTTCCATGTTCCCACTGCCATCCGTGGCCCTACCTCACAGGCCACAACTGTACAACCTTCCCACCAAGACCACAAGGGTCTCGGTTACTCCTGCTTGAACAAACACCGCGTTGGGGGTCCCTGCTGCTTGCGACTGACAAAAGGACCCAGCCACTAAGCCCTAAGGCCGACGGCTGTTGGTGAAATAACCCCATCGAGAGCTCCCCATAGGAAGGCTCTCGGTCTACGTCTCTAAACCAAACCAAAACCCGAATCAATCCTTGTTTTAATAGTTATAACACATGTTCATATTTAATTAAATGAATTCATGATTAATTAGAAAAATAATAAAAGAAAGATTTAAGATTGGTGATACCGAATGTGATTGAATAAAGGATGAACACACACGATCTATATTTCCCGAAAATCAAAGTTCAAAAGCTTTTCCCTTCTCCCTTGTTTTTCTTGCCGACGGCTACCAACACTAAACTAGGGGTTCCTTTATTTTTTTTGTAAACTAGAATAATGAATACCCTGGGAGTAATTAGTTGCTAGATAAATTGTTAACGGGCCGGGCTTGGGCCCCCCTTTGGTTCCTTTTAAGGCCGGTGGCCAAACACCCCTTAATTATCTTTTTTGTGTTTATTTCATTTCCCGTGTATTGTGTATTCATTACTTAGGTTCGTGTTTTATCGTATCATTATTTATTTATTATACATAAATACTTGTCGGTTAATTAAATAATATATGTAATACTTGTCGTGCATTTTAATATAAAGTTTTAATTAATTCGTATTTTCATGTATTTTATGTTTTCATGTATTTAATGCAGGTTTTACAACTCTTCCCCTCTAAAAAGAATAATTCGCCCTCGAATTAGAGATACGATAACCTGAAAAGGACATACTCGAATCATATAAGAAAATGAGGATAGGAAGTCCGGATAGACTCCTCCGTTTCCTAAGTGGCTTCCCGCTCAGGATGGTTCCTCCAAAGGATCTTGTCAAATGAAATAGTCTTTCTCCTGATTACCAGATCCTGACGATCTATAACAGCCTCGGGTTCCTCAACATAGGATAGATCCTCACGAATTTGATCGAGTGGATAAGTGACAACGTGTAAATGATGATAATTGTAACCTCTGACTAAAGACACGTGAAACACATTGTGAACATACAATAGCTGATGAGGTAACGCCAAACGATACGATACCTCACCGACACAATCGAGGATCTCGAATGGTGCGATGAAACGAGGACTGAGCTTGCCCTTAATACCAAAACGCTTGACTCCATGCGCGGGTGATACTTTTAAGAAAACATGCTCACTAGACTAGAATTGTAATGATCTGTGATGTTTGTCAGCATAACTCTTCTGACGAGCACGAGCTTCCGGAAGCTTCTCCTTGGCAATAACGTCTTTCTCATTGGTCACATCAATCATCTCTGGACCCTCAATGATTCGTTCACCAACCTGATCCCAGCAGATCGGAGCACGACACTTCCTGCCATACAACATATTGAAGGGTGCACACTTGATACTTGCGTGTCAACCGTTGTTGTAAGCAAACTCAACCAAACAGATGTAGTCATCCCAATTTCCTATCCACTCTAACGCACAAGCACGTAACATGTCTTCCAAAGTCTAAATCGTACGCTCTGACTGACCGTTGGTCTGAGGATGGAAAGTCGTGCTAAGCCTGAGTCTGATGCCCCAAGCTTTCTACAACCCTCTCTAGAAACGAGACGTAAACCGTGGATATCTATCTGATATGATATCTGATGGAGTACCGTGTAATCGCACGATCTCCTGCTATAATATTTATGCCCATCTGCTAACTGGGTAATCCTTGCGGATTGAAAGGAAATTTGCTAACTTGGTCAAATGATCGACAACGACCCAGATGGCATCATGCTTCCTCTGAGTCTGTGGAAGTCCGGTAACAAAATCCATGGAGATCTTACCCAACTTCCATTCAGGAATTTCTAATGGTTGTAGTAAACCACTAGCACGCTAATGTTCTATCTTAATCTGCTGGCAGGTCAGACATTTAGAAACGAAAGTAGCTACATCTTGTTTCATACGCTCCACCAAAAATGCTGTTTGAGATCATGACACATTTTGGTAGAACCTGGATGAATGGAGAATGGAGAGCTGTGAGACTCAGTAAACAAAGCTTCTTTTAGAGTAATATCTTCTAGAACACATAACTTGGTACCCTGCCATACAATGCCATCGTCATCTATACGGAACTCAGTCTGCTGATCAATGATCTGAATAATCGCCCATATCTCACCGTCATCCTTCTGAGCTGCCTTGATCCGAGAAATTAAGTCTGGCTCAACTCTCAGATTATCCCAGTACCATGTTGTCCACGTATAAAAAGCTCAATATCTAAACACTTAAGATCACGAATAATTTCTTCCTCTACCTTAATGCCAGCAATCATGCTTGATTTCCTACTTAAAGTATCAGCCACCACATTAGCTTTACCCGGATGGTATTGAATGTTGGTGTCATAATCTTTCAGCAATTCCAACCACCATCTTTGTCTCATGTTTAATTCTCGCTGAGTGAAGATGTATTTGAGGCACTTATGGTCAGTGAAGATGTCACATGACTCACCGTAAAGATAGTGCCTCCAAATCTTGAGTGCGAATACAACTACTGCTAATTCCTGATCATGAGTGGGATAATTTTCTTGGTAAGGCTTAAGCTTTCGTGATGCATAGGCAATCACCTTCCCATGTTGCATGAGTACACATCCAAGTCGTTTTCCCGAAGCATCGTTGGAAATCTGAAATCCACCTGTGCCAGATGGGAGAGTAAGAATAGGTACCGAAACCAAACGTTGCTTAAGTTCTTCAAGGCTCTTCTCTCGCTCATCATTCTAGACAAATTTCTCTCCCTTACGCATCATCTTAGTCAAAGGTAAGGCTAACCGTGAGAAGTTTTCCACAAACCTGCGGTAATAGCCAGCTAATCCCAGAAAACTACGAACTTCAATTGCAGACGCCGGTCTTGGCCATTTTGTGATAGCCTCAACCTTCGCGGGATCCATGGTAATCCCTTCTGCTGAAACGATGTGGCCCATAAATGCCACCTTTGTTGATCCCAAACTTAGATCGATTTAGCTTTGTGTTACCGAGATTGTATCAAGTATAACACGTAGAGAAATTTTTTGTTTTTGACAATCTAAGTGTTATGTCGAATTAACACTTAGAATAAAGAACAAAGCAAAACACAATAAATACCAAACTTTCACTTTATTGATGATCAAATTACGTACAATGAAAGTGAGTAAAACGTATATCAATATCAAACCCTAAGACCTCCTTTTACAACATAAAGAGTCTTGAACAATAATCCACCAATCAACTATTCAAAGAAAAGAATAACTATATAAAATACGATGTTGATCATATCTTTTCTAAACATACAAAACGTGTTGACTAAGTAGTTGTCTATGACTGAGATTTCCTTTGTCAGCGCCTTGATAAGTCTTGTCAGCGCTCCATTTGCTCTTGTCAGCATCCAAATCCCTTTGTTAACGGCTGAGTGACTTAACTATTTTTATTCCCAACAATCCTCCCTTAAACATGATACTTACTGTAATATTCAAGTTTCTGAATAAAAACAAAATACAAGAGAGGATTCTTACAAATAAAACGTACTCCTTAATCTGAGCATATATAAATCTTAAAAAGTCTATGCTAATGTCACTGGTGTAATCAACTTTAAGCTTCGTATATACCAACTTCTTCAACAAATCTTGTGATTGATGATATTCTTGATCTATCAACAAGTATTCTCTAAACTTTGTAGTACTAAGATGGTAAATACCAGCAGCTGAATACAAATGCCACTTCAACTCACTCAAGTTATCCAGATCCAACCATACTGGATCAGCAGCATCATGGGAAAACATCCTTCTAAATGTTGTCCATATTTTTATTCCATTCATTGATGAAGGAGCTTCAACTTCATACATCTCCTTCATCAAACTCCAAAGAGTCTATATATCCTCTCTGTCTAAACAAGCAAACAATGACACCAAAGAGATAAAAGTATGTACCTTATCACCAACCTTGGTGATCTTCCAAAACCCAACAGAATCTTCTTCATACTTGATGATTGGATTCTTTAAGTCCAAAGGTACAACAAAATCTAAATCAGAAGCCACCAATGGACAAAGCACCATGTTTTTCTTCAAAGTTGCTTTAGTTGGGTGCACTTGATCAAGTTCTGGAAATCTCAACTTAAACCCTTTCTTTACTGGCTTAGGCACAATCAATGCCTTCTTATTATTTAGATCCTCCTCTATCTCTTCTTGTCTCTCTACAAAGAGCATCCTAAAAGTGTTTTCTTCACACACAGACTCCCAAATGGGATATGCATAGTACTCCAATTGATCAAAAGAAAGCTTCTTCAGATTTGCATAAGTCCACCCTGTTTGGTGGCATCTAAGAAGTTTATAATAAATCTCCCTTCTGGCTGTCTTGTTCTCAAAAATCACTTTGTTAGCCCTATGTTCCAATATGATTTTGCATTCACTTTGAACTCTCAACAGAATCTCCAAACCCTAAATTTGCTCTGTTAAGGTCATGTTTGGATTTCCTGTGCAGACTTATTCCCATCTGAAATACATAGCAGAAACATGGGGATTGTTAAAATCAACTTACTTCTTTAAATCCCTGAGCTTTTCCCTTGCTAACTCATCCTCCCCATACTCCAATTTTTCCAAGTCCACCAAATTGCTCATATCAGCATTTGAGCTGTGTGAACTTTCATCACCACCACCAATCTCATCACTCTCATATTCTGATGAAATAATTTGAGCTTCAATACTTCCCTTCTCAATCCCTCTTTTTTCTTGATCATGAAGCTGATGAGCAACCATAATATCAAACTGAATCTGGGCTGCATCTTTGGGAACCTGTTCTTCTACTATAATGGCGTTACCCTTATCCAATGGATCAAGTGAGGGCAAAGTAGTTGTTACCTGAGTTGAAGGTTCCTTGATCATGAAAGGTTGTTGGGATACACCAATCATGGAAAAAGATCTGTCAGCGGCTTAAATGAATGTGTCAACGTGTGAAGTACCTTTGTCAACGACTGAAATTCCACTAATTTGTAGCATCATATCTGTGAAAGACTGCTTGATAGGAGTAACCTCAAAAGGATTAAAAGGAGTTTGTTCCTTCAAACCTGTAAGCACCTCAGCTACCTCCTTTGTCCCATACGAACCTTCTTGGGACCCCTTATCACTCAAATTGACTAGTTCAGTAGGTGCATCCTCCCTTTTGTAAGAATCATCTCCGGAGGACATCACCATAAGCTTCCTTTTCCTAGAACCAGCAGGCTCCAAAGTGACCAACCTCTCCCTTAACTGAGTGAGTTCAAGGCCTTGTTCATTGACCTTTTGTACAAGTTTTGCATTAGACTTTTGCAAACTAATGCAGATGGCCGTCAATTCCAAATTTGTAAGTGGTTGCAGACTGCCTGTCACACCCCACCATGGTGGAATATGGGGCGCGACATATGTATATCATCACAACAATAGCGTGTCTATAGAGATAACTAATTGAAATGGAAATATCATAAATGGTGACACAATGTCATGAAGATATCTCAAACAATGCAGGCATCTAGGTAAGTAGGTAACAGGTCTATCTCTTACCAAAGACATACAATTAACAAATAACAAACATATAGGTGTCTACAAAGTATCACTTATTCAAACATAAATAAAGACTAAGAGGAAAGGGGGGGTTCCTCCAAATGCAATCCTAAGCCTTCCAGCTAGCCACTCCTATTCTCATGCTTAACCACATTCTTACCTAAAAGAAACACTAAAACACGTCAACATAATGTTGGTGAGAGTCATAGGTTTAGACTCCAACACCAAATCAGTTATAAGCTGTGAATAACAACCATTAACAAAATAACATATGGACAATGTGCTACAATTACGTATTAACAACTAGCATTCAAGATTAACCAATCACCACAAATCCAAGGCTCCAAGCCTTACCAATAACCATAATTCCAAGGCCCCAAGCCTTACCAATAACCATGGACCCATAGGCGCCCATACACCTATGAACCAATCCCAAGGCCCCGCCTTGTCAACATCCCCTTGGTACTAAGTCAAACCAAAATAACTGAGACGGTACGTGTCCCCCAATCCAAATCATAAACACAATCAAGAATCACATAGCAGTTAATCACATAAGTGTACACATAAGTCCATCACAAACCAGAAAAACATTCACATCATTCTTTACAAAACCATACAGTGTCTCTTCCATCCCATTTGGAAATCAAATCATAAAAAGACATGGGACTATGAAACTCACCTGAACAAGCTTCTCCAAGTACCCGCTCTCTAGCACAAATCTAAACACACAAACGTATACAATCAAGACATGAACCACATACCAAAGTGGCTCATCAATCTATGATGGATATCTAACCTTCTCCTACAACTTAACCCCATTTATATGCCATATGAATCTCATTACACCCCTATATAAAGCCCTTAACTTAGTTTAGTTCGTAACTCGTCCCGTTAGCATTTAACCCAAAACAATCCCGTTTTTCATACTTCAAACTATTGGTCGAACACCCACTTAACAAAAATAACATGCCCTGTAAAAGAAACCCTATGCCCTTACATGTGTTAGCTAACTCTCCCCTTTGGCCTAAACCTTAAAGCTACTGTTAAGGCCTACACACACACACACACACACATATATATATATATATATATATATATATATATATATATATATATATATATATATATATATATATATATATATATATATATATATATATATATATAGATTTTAGTTAAAGTAGTGTAGTATATATATATATATATATATATATATATATATATATATATATATATATATATATATATATATATATATATATATATATATATATATATATATATATATATATATATATATATATATATATAGAGAGAGAGAGAGAGAGAGAGAGAGAGAGGAGGGTTACTGTAAGAACTTTATTAAAATTGTTAAAGTGAAAACTAATATAAACCGTTAGATCTATTAATTTGTATTAGATCAAATGAACTTTAAATAAGCGACATTAATTAGAGTTCAAGGCTATATTGGGGAATTTAATACACATATTTTGAGCTAAAGTTTGACATATTTCTTTTGTAGTTTGTACGAATGTTTTTTCAAATCACATAATAATGATATTTAACTAACACTATTGGTGCAACATATCTTTAATATTTAAACCAAATAAAATAATTTGGATATATGATCTTGGTACATCTGGATTCTGGTACATCTTATTGGCCATCCTTGTACCACAAATCTTTAAACCAAAAAAATATTATCTAGAACATAAACAAACATGGTATACAATCTTGGTACATAAATAAACTCGAACAGCAAGTTTCGGTACACAGGAATCTATGTCTTGTACCCAATATTTGATACATAAATAGATCTGGTACATATACTAGGTATCAAATTCGTTAATTTCTACAATCTTGTATAAAAGAACATAACAAATTTGAACGACAGTAGATTTTGGTAAACCGGAAACCGTGTGTTTTACTTAAAAGTCGATACATAAAAACATCCTCGTACATAAACAAGAATATGTATCAAGAATCTATCCGGTGTACCACAATGTATCCGGTATACCGCGATGTATCGGTGTACTAGGATGATCCGGTGTACCACGATGATTCGGTGTACCATGATGTATCGGTGTACCACGATGTATCCGTGTACCACGAACTTTACGAGGCCAGTGTACCAGCGACAACAGTTCTAAAAAAATCATTATTAACAAATCTAACTTCAAATCATTCTCATAAATTTATATCACCGTATCTTGAAATAATGTTATATCACCAGATCCATAAAAAAGGTAGAAACTGTTTCTTTTATTATGGATTTATAAATTAATATGCTTTTTTTTTCTTTTTGGATCGGTGGAAAAGAAAAATGAAGATGGAGGATGGATGAGGCGTGTTTTTGAAGGTGGAGGCTGCTGCAAAAATTTCTTTTTCTTTTTTATAAAATGATTATGAAATGGGTGTAACTATTAGGGTTAATAAAAATGCAAAGTACCCATAATACCCTTTTGTTTATATAATTAATTTTCAGTTTTTTTAGTGACTAGTTTCCACTTGTCAAGCAATGGTTGAGTTCCTACTTTTGTAACTATAAAAAGTTCTCACTTGATCCCAGTTCTATATATATATATATATATATATATATATATATATATATATATATATATATATATATATATATATATATATATATATATAGAGAGAGAGAGAGAGAGAGAGTTAGGATCAAATAAGAAGATTAAGTAAAATGAGAAGAATGAGAAGAAACCACAACCACACATTTCAGATGCACCTACAAAGTCAGATGCATCTCCCCTTAAAATTCTCCTTCCTTTGTGGAATTTATGGTCAGAATTTCTTCTTATTTTTTATTTTTTCTTCTTACTAGATCCCTACTCTCTCTCTCTCTCTCTCTCTCTCTCTATATATATATATATATATATATATATATATATATATATATATATATATATATATATATATATATATATATATATATATATATATATATATATATATATATATATATATATATATATATATATATACTTTTACCTATTCAGAAGTTACTGATTTTGAACATATGAAAAGTTTATTATGACCAGAGGATCTTACCCTATCCCATTTGCTTATCCCTTCTCTAGATCTTTTATTTAATATATAATATAAACCTCATGTTCATTTGAAGCTCCAATTATAACCCTAAGTACCCCAAACAATTCAAAACATAAAAGGAAAACATGCTGATCCAAAAACTGTTTTGACACCCGAATGGTGTAACCTGCTTTTGTCCCACTTCCCGACCTCCAATTTAGTTCTAGTTTCTTTCATTTGAAAGATAATTCAATTAAATTTCCAGGGACATAAGATTTGAAATTTAAAAGTTTGTAGAACTCTAGATATGATCAAAACAATGGACCAAAAATTCTGCCCCGTTTTTAAAAACGAATTTAAACATGATTAAACCCTAATTACGATCACTAATCTTCATATTAACCATAGTAATCAATTCATATGAATCCTAATCTCATTAATCTCAGAAAACTCACAAACCTTAATCCATCCTAAGATCAATTACATGATTAAGTTGATTAAAATCATTAATAGAACAAGGTTTTGAAGGTTTTACCTTAGAAATCAATGAAAGATCTTTATTTTTGAAACCCTAATTGGCCACCATTGTTGAATTTCGTCTAGGAGCTGTTATGGAGGTTAAAAATCTGATTATTTTGGTTATGGCTTGGGTTTGGCTAAGTCCTAAAGGCCCCCTAATCCCATTACAAGTCCATTGGGCCTGTTTTGGGCTTTTCCTTCTTTATTTCTTGCGTCGTCCAAACCGACCCCCTTTATTATTATTTTATTTTTATTTCCTTTTTATTATTAATTAATGTATTAATAATATTACCTTAATTTAACTTAATTTATTTCAGCTCAAAAAACCTCCAAAACCTCAAAACCGTAAAACTAGTCAAATTTACGCGTATACCGTAAAAGACGTAAAAATATATAGTTTTATAAAAACTATTGGAATATGAAATAAACTATATAATTAAGTCCTAAATGACTTAAAACCATCCTATAAATTATTCCCGTGACTAAATAGCTCATCCGAGACCCCTAAATGCACAACCCTAAATCGTAAAAAATACGATTTTCTATACTACATATACTTATACGTAAAACCACTAAATAACACCATCATATTTCATAGTCACTACTATGTGAGCTCATGAACATGAAAACATCACACATCGTTTCACTCACATGCTACCTCGTACCCGAAAACGATGTCCAAACCACACTCTATTCACACCACATAACTCATAAACACATAAAGACACGTAATTCCACGAAATATGGACAAAATAAAACTAAGTGACGAACCTCAAAACCGTGGTTGTCACATCACTCCCTCCTAATAGAAATCTCGTCCCGAGATTTACTCCTTAGGATCGTCACATCAATCAACAAATCACATGAGGATACTTGTTCTAAAAGAACTCCTCTCATTTCCACGTGAACTTTAGTTCATGACTCAATTTACTAGATATATTAACCAAAAATATTTAACTTCATTCTCAAACTCTTGACCTCATAGTCCATAAATCTTACAATGACTCTTTGAAAATCAAAGACTCTAATTATCACAAATCCCGAATAACCGTATATGTAAATATGCATTCTCAAACCACATTTCCCAAATCTTACTGCATGAAATATATCATGTACACCACTTAATTCCCCAAATAATTCTATACCCATAAGATACTGGTCTGATCTTTCCAAAGATCATAAATGGACCTACAAAACTTGACATCAATTTTTCCCTTTTTACCAAAACATACCACCCGTTACTATGGGTGAAACTTCCTACATAACTTTGTCACTAAACTCTAGTGATTTCCTCTTTTTCAACATATCATCTCTTGTTACTCTCGTCCTTTCCACAAACACCATTTCCACATTAGTAGTCTCTCTCACGAATTTTAGTCCACCATAAGGACAACTCACCCTCTCCTTCCATATAGTGCCTCAAATGGCATTCATTGACTTGTAGTATGATAACTATCATTATATGAAAACTCAGACATCGCTAACAAGTTTCCCACATCCCTCTAAATCAATCACCAAGCTCTCAACATGACTCCTATACTTGTATCAATTTCCCACTTCGTCCATTATTTTCTAATTAGCTGAATATACTCATATCCAATTATTTTCATCAACTCCCTTTAGTCCATACCGCAAACTACTTAAAAATTCTAATTTCCTTACACAAGTGACCTATGTCGATATTTCACATATTGATTAGTTTATCACAACGAGACTCTTCCGATCCAAATCAACTTATGATCTATACACATCACCAAAAGGACGGTTATCTTAGTTAGTCTATCAACTGCCATCCAAACCCATGCTACAACTACTTCCATAAAATTTGGATAGATCATTAGTAGAACCTATACACTTCTTTCTCACTTTTCTCCATGAAAGATTTTTTCCCTGATACTCAACACTTCCTTTATACCTACACAATGTCTTACCTTCAAGGTCATAGTGATCCTCATCTTGTCTCAGTTAGACCAAGCCCTTCGTCTCTCATTACACATCACATCTATAACTCCTCAACCATTCGGTTATCGATACTAAGCCTTCCAATTAAACAGTATAGGTCAGTACCAATTCCTTTCCACACTACAACAATATTAGCATGCTTAGTGCCTTAGTCTACTCATTAGGCTATACCAAAGTTTTACCTTCGGTTCCTATCTCGGCATATTTCATTCATGATTCGCATCTATCCACACTTCCTTCTTCTTCCTCAACTCATGACATACATCACAATGTTATGCTTCCCGTCTTTCAAGTCATCTATACCTCAAATTTTTTCCAAGTAGCTTCACTTGTTTTTTTCCTCACAATCATTTCTCCTACCCCCTCCTAATAGGGACAGACTAGAGTTTTATGTGATCCCATGCGAATCACACTCTCATCTTATACCCATATTAGTTCCCATTTGTCTAAACTAAGCCATATTTTAAATTCTTATTCAAATCTCATACTTCTATTTTGATCTTGCACCCAACATGATTACTTTCAATCATCATCTTCTAGGAATACTTGGTTCTCTCCTTCCATGGTTCTCCCTAATTCCTACACTATCCCGTCCAACAAAAATTCCATACTTCATTCATCAATTCTATGGAAATCGCTAGTGCATTGGATAATGTATAACTGTCTCTTCCAAAGATCTTTCATAACACCTTCATAAAACCGACTCTCTAATCACTTCTCCATGAACTTATTCAGCTCAGCTTCACTACTCATCCCTCGATATTGATTGCTATAAAAATTCTATCCGCGTAGTCACTCGACTCCCCTTGTTACCTCTACGAGTTCTTAATCTCCCATGTTATGTATTCAATTCATCACGATCCACTAGTTCAGCTCTTTGTAACTCTACTCCGGTACTCGATCTGTCCTTCTTTGTGACAACCCTGGTTTTGAGGTTCGTCACTTAGTTTTATTTTGTGCTAGTTACGTGTCTTTACGTGTTTATGTGTTAATTGGTGTGTATAGATTATGGTTTGGATATCGTTTTCGGTACGGGGTACCTTGTGAGTGAAACGATGTGAGATGATTTCATGTTCATGAGCTCACATGGTAGTGACTATGAAGTGAAATGGTGTTATTTAGTGGTTTTACGTATACGTATATGTATTACAAAAAATCGTATTTTTACGATTTACGGTTTAGCATTTAGAGGTCTCGGATGAGGTAATTAGTCATATGGATATTTTTCGGGATGGTTTTAAGTCATTTAGGACTTAGTTATAAATTTTATTTCAAAATTTAAGATTTTTTATAAAAGTGTATATTTTACGACTTTTACAGTAAAACGCGTAAAAACTGACTAGTTTTACGGTTTTGAGGTTTTGGAGGCTTTAGGAGCTGAAATAAATTTAGGAAAATTAAGGTAATATTATTAATACATATATTAATAATAAAAAGAAATAAAAAACGAATTTTAAGGGGTTAGGTCGGTTTAAAAAAAAAGAAAGAAAAAAAGGAAAAGAGGAAAAAAAGGAAACAAGTGTTATACTTGGACAAGGATTTTATGTATACACTATCTAAGGTTTTCTAATAAATGAAAAACATAAAATTTATTCCCTGGAGATAAAAGTCGACGGTTTGTACGAGGGTTTTTAGGGTTCTTCATAAAATTGGGGTTTTTTTACATCTTCCATTAGTCTAAAGGTAAAACCTTCAAAACCCTTTTCTTTTTAATTGTTTTAATGATTTCTTAATCATCTTATGATGGATTTAGGTTAGGGTTTAATGTATAAACAGTAAATTAATATTATATTAATGATATCAAAATGATTTCATAAATTAGGGCTTGTAATTAGTGGGGTTAGGGTTAATTAATGCGGTTGATTTAGTTAAACCCGTTTTTTAAAACTGGGCAGAATTTTGAGTCAATTGTTTTGATAATATCGGGAGTTCTATAAACTCTTATTTTGCGATCCAAGTATCCCTGAAAATGTAATTGAAGTGGCTTTCCAATGCAAGAAACGAGAACTAAATTCGAGGTCGGGAAGTGGGTCAAAAACAGGTTACAACAGTCGGAGGTTAAAATAGTTTTGAATTCAGTCTGTTTTCTTTTTAAGTTTTGGGTTGTTTGGGGTACTTAGGGTTGCATTGGGATCTTCTTACGAACATGAGAGATGGTTTATATATTATAGTAAGTATCTGCACTTGGGCTAAGGTTGTGGTTTAGGGTAAGACCCCCTAATCATAACAAACTTTTTGTATGTTTAAAATCAGTAATCTGGAATGACAAAAGTATATATATATATATATCAGGGCCTTAACAGTAGCTTTAAGGTTGGGGCAAGTGGGAGGTGTTAGCTAACATATGTAAGGCATAAATATTCCCTTTACAGAGATCATGGGTGTGTTTAGGTGGGTGTTTGGCTTATAGTTTGGAGACCTAAAACTGGTACTATTTTGGGTAAAATGTTAACGGGATGGGCTATGAAGTAAAATGAGTTAAGGGCTTTATAGAGGGGTGTAATAAGATGCTTAGAGCATTTAAATGAGGTATTTATATAGGAGGAGGTTAGATGTCCATCATAGTTTGATGAGACATCTTAGTGATTGGTTTCATGTTTTGATTATGTGTTTTTGGTTTGTTAGCTTTTTGCTAGTGTGAGGACTTTTGGGGAAGCTCAATCAGGTGAGTTTTATAGTCCCATGTTTACTATTGTTTTTTACTTCCAGATGGGATGGAAGAGACACTGTGTTATGTTGTTTACAAATCTATGTTGTGAATGTTTGGTGTTGGTAATGGACTTATGTGTGCATACTTATGTGATTAACTGCTAGATAATTCTTGATTGGTTATGTTTTGACTTGGTACCAAGGGGATGTTGACAAGGCGGGGCCTTGGGGAGGTACATAGATGTGTGATCATCTATGGGACCAATGTATAATGACAAGGCGGGCCTTGGGGATTGGTTCATAGGTGTTTGGATACCTATGTGTGTATGGTGTATGGTATTGGTTGGGAGCCTTAGTGTTAGTTTGATTGATTAATTCTTGATTGATAGTTGTTAATACATGTTAGTATCACATTGTCCATATGTTTTGAACTTTGATTGTACTCACAGCTTTTTGGTATGATTTGGCGTTTGAGTCTAAACCTATGACTCTCACCAACTTTATGTTGACGTGTTTTAGTGTCTCTTTCAGGTGAGAATGTGGTTAAGCTTGAGGATAGAAGTGGCTAGATTTGGATGCATTAGGATTGCATTTAGAAGGAGATCCCCGTTCCTTCTTAGTTTATTTTCATGTGTTTTGAATAGTGATACTATGAACCTATATGTTGATTGTTAGTGTTATTTGTTTGTCGATAGGTAAGAGGTAGGACTGTTACCTACTTACCTAGACTTCTGCTATGTTGAGATATTGTCATGACATTTGTGTCGACATTTATGACATTATATTTGCATTTTAGTTTTCTCTATAGAGACACCGTTTGTTGTGATGATATCCATACGTCGCGCCCCATATTCTGCCATGGTGGGGTATGACAGAATGGTAACAGAGACAATGGTTATAGAGAATTAGGTTGCCTAGTCGTGTAGCCTAGTCTATAGCTTAAAGGTCCCTGCATATAGGCGTCCTAGGAGTATGTGTGCATTTTACATAAATTGATGTGTTTGGATGTTATTTATTGTGATGTTTTGACTAGTATGAATTGAACCATAGTAAGTTCATATTTAGCCACATGCTATTTTCTTTTCGGGTTGTGACTAGTGCGGGTTGAACCATAATCATCCACGCTAGTCATTGTCGTATTTTGCTTAAATTGTACATTATAGTACATAATTTGGTACATGGTAGTTTCTATCTTTTGTTGGGTTATTTTATGTACCCGAGAGATATTATTTTCTTTTGATGTTTAAGTCATGTTCCCTAAGAATCTTGTGGTGGTTCGAGTTATTAGGAGTAGGTGGATATGAAGGGTTTTAAGCTGTTTCCACTCTTATGGGCGACATGACTTATAACTGATTATGTTTTCGTTTTGGATTTAGTCTATGTTGTTTTAGCTAGACTATAGATTTCGGTATTCCAAGAGTTTTACTATGTTATTTTAATAGATGGGGTTTTGGATCTATTTGGTTATGTGGTTATGAGCTTATGTGAGTAGATGGATTTATGTGTTATATGTTGTATTGATTCTTATAAGTGTCATCATAGGAGGGAGTACATTGGGGAAAGGGTAATTGTATAAGTATGGTGGCCAACATAGTTATACAAGTACCACAACTTCAATGGGTTCTCAAGTATGATTGCATGAAAGAGGGTTAGTACATGCTTGTCTATGATGAGATGTGGATTTTGGGTATATTTATAATATATGGGTTTATGTAATGGCTGCCTATGATATGGCTATTGTTCTTTTTGTGTTATATGTCTTGGATTATAGTTGTGTTGTGTGATTATGGGGTCACACGATATGGTTTGGTTTTGGAGGTGGGCTTTATGCCTTGTTGTGGCACGGTGAGATGGTGATTACTCGTATGGAAAAAACGAGCGTATAAAGAGATTGATTGACTTGACATGTATGATAACGAGTATGTTTGGGAGATTCAATAGGTATACATATGCGGATGTATATATACTAATAGATGTTATATTATGATTTACGGTCGTTTAGTAGTTATTATAACTTGAACGTACCTAGTGCTCTCTTGTGTTTAAACAATTTATTAGTGCTCGAGTTTGGTGGAGTTTCAACGACGTTTTGAATCTTTTGAAGCTTGTCTTGTAGCGTATTCTTTGAGTTTCGTATTTCACGTGTACGTTTTAAAATGGTGTTCTTGGTTTTAAGTCTATTGAAATAACTTGGGATTTCTTTTGAGATAATGAAATCTTTTGTGTCGGGTCTTACATTTCTTTTGGTCGGTATATATTGAGAAAAAGGGGGACTAGGAAATCTATTATAGGGTTAGATAGTTAGTTGTATTCGGTAAAATAAGGGTAAGGTGTTGGAGTCGTGTTTGAAGCAAGATGTAACATAAGATTTCTTTTTAATCAACACTTATTTATTTCAAATTCTAAAAGACTTTCTTTCAAATAAAGAGAAGTAAAATTTCTTTCTACTTACATAGTTTATATAATTGGGTTTAACCGATTCACGTCATTTATAATTATTAATACAAGGTTAAATTGAGTTTATGAAGATTTCACATACAATTTTATCTTTCATTAATATAAAACTGTTTTGGTCATAACTTGTTCGTTTTTAAAGCTTTTTGGATGATTCAAAAGCCTAAAACTATGTACTCGGAACGTACTTTTCAAATATTCAGAATTTATAGTCATGGGAGGTCAGTATCTTGGCCGAAATTATTGTACAAGTGTCGGGTTAAAGGTTGAGTTTGAATAGTAGTTTATTTTTATGATTTGGGATGCACGGGATACCTAGTCTTTGAGTTGAGTTTTGAGTTAGTCAAGAAGGTTGTTTGTAGATTGTTTGAGTCACATAGATGTAGGGAGGTAAAGAATATATATATATATATATATATATATATATATATATATATATATATATATATATATATATATATATATATATATATATATATATATATATATATATATATATATATATATATATATATATATATTCTTTTGAAAAAATCGATCTTTTGCACGGTTTAAGTAATATGTCGCGGGGCGTAATATGTTTTGGTTGCCATTGGGTGTTTCTGGGATTATTTTTTTCGTTGTCATGAGTCATCTTGAATTGATACACGTTTTGGGTTTGAGTTTTCTCTTGAGTCTCGTGGTTTTGACTGGTTTTAATTGGTGCACGTAAAATGTCGTTAGTTATCCGTGGGTTTGATTCGTTGATCGTATCTAATGGATTCAGGATGTAGTTTTGTTTCGTATTTATTGGGAGCGTTGAGGTAGACATATGAAAGACTTGGTCGCGCCTAAACGATTAAGTAGGTGGCCATGAGAGAATGGTTGGAATGCCCTTAGTGGGGATGAAAGAGTTAAAAGTTCGTAGACGAACTAATGTGGGCATGAGGTCTATTAGGAGTGCCAAGGGAGATGAATAGAGATTTGTGAAATGTATGGATATTGGCACAAGTAACGTGCCATAGAGAGTGTTGGAAGGGGATATTGTTCGTAAGGCATGTATGTTTTCTAAAAACTTCCTGAAATTTAATAGGTTTGCCTATTATTTTGAGATAGAACCATGAATAGAGCAAGTAGGAGAAGTGAGAGGAGTTGGAGTTAGTGCCTTTCCAAGGAAATTGTTGATGGAATGATTTCAAGAACAAGAGTTGATGGAAATTGCAACGGATGCAAGGTAAAAGTTGAGTTGTTTAGTAGTAGATTAGATGTGGAAAGCGGTTGCGTGGGCTGATGAGAGGAAGCATTGGTCTTTTAAAATACGTGTAGAATTTTGCACGTAGAACGAGGTAGCAATTTATTCGTATTGCCGCTAAGAGAGGGTGCAAGGAGGACATAGTTGAAAGTGCTAAGGATGTTGTATGAACGCTTTGGGTTTACGGTTATGCATTTGGCTTCGCCAAAGCACTAGCGGTTTTCATGGTGTCAATGAACCAAGTGTGCATGAACGTGTATAAACGAGTTGTCATCGGGAGCATCGACGACATCTTGAATCTACTCAAATCTGAGAAGGAGAGTGAGGCGAATTATGTGTTGGTTTTGGAGTGGAGTTATACATGAGATTTTCGAGTGTGAGATTTAGTATTAAGTTTACCATGATGAGTAGTTAGAGATGATGACATATCATGGAACCAGCAAGGGGCGAAGTGAAGAAGGATGAGGAAGCATTTTGGAGGCTGAAGAAGTGGATTGGATAATGAGCCGATCTTGGCATTATCGGAAGGACTGGATGAATTCGCGAAGCATGACGATACGTGGAGCAAGGATTTGGACGTGTACGAGAATGACAAAGAAAGGCGATTGCTTATACGTTGCAGGAACTGAAGATTTGGAAGAACTGGATAGACTTAGTTAGTGGAGATGGATTGTTATATCTGCCTAGAATGCTAGAGGCATTTGGGGTACGAGACGTAGAGAATGATCTATACGGATCATGAACGTCTCCAACACATATTCAATCACCTTGATTGAACATTTGGCAAAGGTGGTGGGTGGAGTTAAGTGACGAAAGAAATTGCATGGCCAAGTACCATTTGGGAAAGGCAAGCATGGTTGATGAGACATGGAATAAGAAGAATGAAGTGAAGCTAAGACGAACTTGAACTATATGGATGACGTATTAGAGTGGTTTGGATGAAGGATGTAGATTGCACGAGTTGAGTTGTCTAAAGCAGTGAACGCGTCAACATTTATGTTGTGTGGCTTGGACAATCGTAGAGAGGAAAGGGACGTACACTATACTTCCTACATGGATAGGAGTAGTTTAGAAAGGGCGATGTAAGGACGAAGTTGGTGGAAGGGATACATAATGCGGTGGAGGATTAAGTACGATGAGAGTTGGGTGATAGTCGATAGACTGACTAATTCATCACCTATTTCAAGAGGAATGAGAAGTCACGAAGTTGGGAAGTTGGAAGAATTGCGTACGGATGTGATGGAATCAAGGGTTTTGCGTAAAGGTTAGCCTAATATGTATGGAGTGCCTTATGAAGGATTATGGCAAGGGAAGAAACGAGGGGAAGCATCACATCGTGATGTATGGTAGGAGTTGAGGAAGAAGAATGAAGTGTGTATAGAAGCGAAGCATGAACGAAATAGGTCGAGATAGGAACCGAAGGTAAAACTTTGGTAGAGTTTAATGAGTAGAATAAAGCACAACGCAGGCTAATACTGTCGTAGTGTGGAAAAGGAAATGGCACTAACCTATACTGATTGTTTGGGAGGCTTAGTATCGATAATCGAATGGATGAGGAGTTATAGGTGTGATGTGCCATAGGGACGAAGGGCTTGGTCTAACTGAGATGACCGTCCTTTTGATGATGTGTATGAATCATAAGTTGATTTGGATTGGAAGAACTAATGGATATGTGAAAGACCGTCATAGGTCACTTTGTAAGGAAATTGGAATTTTTAAGTAGTTTGGGATACGGACTGAAGGGAGTTGATGAACATAATTGGACATGGGTGATTGATTTAGAGGTAGTTCGGAAACTCGTTAGCGATGGCTGAGTTTTCATATAATGATAGTTATCGTACTAGAAGTCGATAAATGCCATTTGAGGCACTATATGAAAGGATAGGGTGAGTTGTCCCCATTGTGGACTAGAATTGGTAAAAGAGGCTACTAATGTGGTAATGGTGCTTGTGGACAGAATGAGAGCAACTAGGGATGCTATGTAGAAAAAGAGGAAAACCACTAGATTTAGTGACAAAGTTATGTAGGGAGTTTCACCCATAGTAACGGGTGGTATGATTTGGAAAGATGGAAGTGTTGATGTAGAGTTTTGTAGGTCCATTTATGATCTTTGGAAAGATCGGACCAGTAGCTTATGAGCATAGGATTACCTGGGGGAAATGAGTCGTATATATGATATATTTCATGTATTAAGATTGGTAAAGGTTGTTTGAGAATGCATTTTGTATGTACGGTTATTCGGGACTTGTGTTAATAAGAGTCTTTGTTTTATCAAAGATCATTTGTGAGATTTATTGACTGTGAGGTTAAGAGTTTCGCAATGAGTTTAATTATTTTTGGTTTGTATATGTGGTATTTTGAAACTTGAACTAAAGTTCACGTGGAAATGAGAGGAGTTCATTTAGAACAAGTATCCTCGTGTGATTTGTTGTTTGTGTGTTTGATCCTAAGGAGTAAATCTCGGGGCGAGATTTCTACTAGGAGGGAGTGATGTGACAACCCTGGTTTTGAGGTTCGTCACTTAGTTTTATTGTGTGCTAGTTACGTGTCTTTACGTGTTTATGTGCTAATTGGTGTGTATAGATTGTGGTTTGGATATCGTTTCTGGTACGGGGTACCTTGTGAGTGAAACGATGTGAGATGATTTCATGTTCATGAGCTCACATGGTAGTGACTATGAAGTGAAATGGTGTTATTTAGTGGTTTTACGTATACGTATATGTATTATAGAAAATCGTATTTTTACGATTTACGGTTTAGCATTTAGAGGTCTCAGATGAGGTAATTAGTCATATGGATATTTTTCGGGATGGTTTTAAGTCATTTAGGACTTAGTTATAAAGTTTAATTCAAAATTTGAGATTTTTTATAAAAGTGTATATTTTACGACTTTTATGGTAAAACGCGTAAAAAATGACTAGTTTTACGGTTTTAAGGTTTTGGAGGCTTTAGGAGCTGAAATAAATTTAGGAGAATTAAGATAATTTTATTAATACATATATTAATAATAAAAAGAAATAAAAGACGAATTTTAAGGGGTTAGGTCGGTTTAAAAAAAAAGAAAGAAAAAAAAGGAAAGAGGAAAAAAGGAAACAAGTGTTATACTTGGACAAGGATTTTATGTATACACTATATAAGGTTTTCTAATAAATCAAAAACATAAAAATTATTCCCTGGAGATAAAAGTCGACGGTTTGTAAGAGGGTTTTTAGGGTTCTTCATAAAATTGGGGTTTTTTTACATATTCCATTAGTCTAAAGGTAAAACCTTCAAGACCCTTTTCTTTTTAATTGTTTTAATGATTTCTTAATCATCTTATGATGGGTTTAGGTTAGGGTTTAATGTATAAACAGTAAATTAATGTTTTATTAATGATATCATAATGATTTCATAAATTAGGGCTTGTAATTAGTGGGGTTAGGGTTAATTAATGGGGTTGATTTAGTTAAACCCGTTTTTAAAAACTTGGCAGAATTTTGAGTCAATTGTTTTGATCATATCGGGAGTCCTATAAACTCTTATTTTGCGATCCAAGTATCCCTGAAAAGGTAATTGAAGTGGCTTTCCAATACAAGAAACGAGAACTAAATTGGAGGTCGTAAAGTGGGTCAAAAATAGGTTACAACAGTCGGATGTCAAAACAGTTTTGAATTCAGCATGTTTTCTTTTTAAGTTTTGGGTTGTTTCGGGTACTTAGGGTTGCATTGGGATATTATAACGAACATAAGAGATGGTTTATATATTGTAGTAAGTATGTGCACTTGGGCTAAGGTTGTGGTTTAGGGTAAGACCCCCTAATCATAACAAACTTTTTGTATGTTTAAAATCAGTAAATCTGGAATGACAAAAGTATATATATATATATATATATCGGGGCCTTAACAGTAGCTTTAAGGTTGGGGCAAGTGGGAGGAGTTAGCTAACATATGTAAGGGAATAAATATTCCCTTTACAGAGATCATGGGTGTGTTTAGGTGGGTGTTTGGCATATAGTTTGGAGACCTAAAAATGGGACTATTTTGGGTAAAATGTTAACGGGACGGGCTATAAAGTAAAATGAGTTAAGGGATTTATAGAGGGGTGTAATGAGATGCTTAGAGCATTTAAATGAGGTATTTATATAGGAGGGGTTTTGATGTCCATCATAGTTTGATGAGCCATCTTAGTGATTGGTTCATGTTTTGATTATGTGTTTTTGGTTTGTTAGCTTTTTGCTAGTGCGAGGACTTTTGGGGAAGCTCAATCAGGTGAGTTTGATAGTCCCATGTTTACTATTGTTTTTGACTTCCAGATGGGATGGAAGAGACAATGTGTTATGTTGTTTACAAATTTATGATGTGAATGTTTGGCGTTGGTAATGGACTTATGTGTGCATACTTATGTGATTAACTGCTAGATAATTCTTGATTGGTTATGTTTTGACTTGGTACTAAGGGGATGTTGACAAGGCGGGGCCTTGGGGAGGTACATAGATGTGTGAGCATCTATGGGACCAATGTATAATGACAAGGCGGGGCCTTGGGGATTGGTTCATAGGTGTTTGGATACCTATGGGAGTATGGTGTATGGTATTGGCTAGGAGCCTTAGTGTTGGTTTGATTGATTAATTCTTGAATGATAGTTGTTAATACATGTTAGTATCACATTGTCCATATGTTTTGAACTTTGATTGTACTCACAGCTTTTTGGTATGATTTGGCGTTTGAGTCTAAACCTATGACTCTCACCAACTTTATGTTGATGTGTTTTAGTGTCTCTTTCAGGTGAGAATGTGGTTAAGCTTGAGGATAGAAGTGGCTAGATTTGGATGCATTAGGATTGCATTTAGAAGGAGATCCCCGTTCCTTCTTAGTTTATTTTCATGTGTTTTGAATAGTGATACTATGAACCTATATGTTGATTGTTAGTGTTATTTGTTTGTCGTGGATAAGAGGTAGGACTGGTACCTACTTACCTAGACTCATGCTATGTTGAGATATTGTCATGACATTTGTGTCGCCATTTATGACATTATATTTGCATTTTAGTTTTCTCTATAGAGACACCGTTTTTGTGATGATATCCATACGTTGCGCCCCATATTCTGCCATGGTGGGGTGTGACATTCTTCGTCACGAACCATACGGAGATTCCCATCATAGTGCTTGTCACCTTTCCAGTCCTTGCAACTTCTGTGACTCCTTCGAAATCTCTTGCTTCCTTCTAGCAGCCGGTACGTAGTCCTTTCAGCTCCTTGATTTACGATGTATCTCTTCACGCACTCCTTCTCGTCTCTATGATGTTACCTAGGAACTTCACACTACCCAGTAGCCTCTAACTTCAACTCATCTACCACAATATTTCTAAAGGTACTTCAACCCCTCAATGGCTCACTCTTCCTTACTTGTTGTACTTCACCATTCAGCTTCTTACAAATCATTCTTTCACATCTATGTTTTTCTTCACGTCTCTACTACTACCTTGCCTCCATAACTATACCAATTTCCTTACGTGTTATTTGCCCAATCTTTCCATTGGTAGAAACTTTCTACTCTACCCTTACACCCGCTAGACTTTCATCAGTCTCCTAATGGTACTTCAACCAACTTCTCATAGCATGACATGTCGTTCCCACGACCAGTCAACTAACTTTACTTACTCCATTATTCCCGTAACCAATCTAAGTTTCAAAACTCCATAAATCTTAATCATTCCTTCAACAGAACCTTTAAACCAAAACACATCTCTCCATTCTAATATCTAACCATAAGTAATACTACCCAACTCTATCCTCTCATCCTAACGTTTCCATAACCGCATAACTAAATCATGACGTGTACCAAAAGAATTCCAAACGATCGTGTCCCAAAATAAAATATAGGGTAAAACGAACCCTAGCGAAACAACTGAAAACAAAACAATGTAATCTGAAATATCAATGGAGTGTGCCAAAAATGAAAAATTAGACTCGTCATGATTAGTATTATCAAATTTCGATACCTTAGAAAATTTTAAACTTTTGTCCCAATTAGTTACTTCTCATAAGAACCAAACTTCAATACTACTAAAATCAATCATACTCATTTTTAACCATAAACTCATCTTTTATCTTCATTATTTTATCAAGGATATCAACTAGTTGTTATACTACAATCTTATTCTAACCATTATCTTATTTACCCATATTAAACTTATTTCGCTTGTTCTTATGAAACCAATACATGTTTATAAAATATTGTGTTTTTTTCTTTCATTTTAATCTATATTTTTATTATTATTATTGTTTTATATAATCCATTTAGGTTGGTTATAACTAAACTATTACAAGTTTACAAGGTGTGGTGTTATTATTATCATTACTATAATAAAATCTCCCTTTTTACTCTTTCCGTCTAGTTAAATACTTCTAAAATTTTAACTCTATTTAAGGAAATCATTGTAAAATTTCTTCACCCTTTAAAATGTATTATCACATGTTACCTAGAAAACTAATCCAATTAATTTCAAGACAATTTTTTTATAACTTACTACCACAAACTTATATAAAAGATATATAATGCACGATATCATACCATACACTTACAAATTATTTTCAAAATCGTTTTCCTATAATTAGCCAAACTTATTTGCAAGAAAATTTAGTAGTTCTCATTAATTAAAATACATACCCAAATGTAGACACACATCAAAAGACTCAATACGTCGTTGGAACTCCATTAAACTCCAGCACCATAAAACACGGGCAAACACAAGGTACGTTCAAGTTATAATAACTATTGAACGACCATATATCATAACTCAAAACATACTAGTATATATACATCCGCATATATATACCAATTAAATCACCTAAAACATACTCGTTACCATACATGTTAGATCAATCGATCGCGTCATACACTCGTTTTTCCATACGAGTAATCACCATCTTACAACAAGGCATAAAACCTATCACTAAAACCAGTCCATATCGTGTGACCCCATAATCACACAACATGAGTATAACCCAAAACATATAACACACTAAAAAATATCCATATGGTAGACAGCCGTTACATAAACCCATATATTATACATATACCCAAAAATCCACATGTCATCATATACAAGCATGTACTAACCCTCTTTAATGCAATCATACTTAAGAACCCATTGAAGTTGTGGTACTTGTATAACTATGTTGGCCACCATACTTATACAATTACCCTTTCCTCAATGCACTACCTCCTATGATGACACTTATAAGAATCAATACAACATATAACACATAAATCCATCTACTCACATAAGCTCATAACCACATAAACAATAAGGTCCAAAACTCCATCTATTAAAATAATATAGTCAAACTCTTGGAATACATAAATCCATAGTCTAGCTAAAATAGCATAGACAAACTCCAACACAACATCATAATCAGTTATAAGTCATGTCGCCCATAAGAGTGGAAACAACTTAACATCCTTCCTACACAACATCATAAGGAGCTGATCCCTCCTACCCATTACCATATTACTTAGAGGCATCCCCTCTAATTTGCATGACGAGATCACCCCTCCAAGTATTCATGCACGTTGTTGACCTCTTGACCTATATTGGCTTTTGGTATATTAAACTAATACAGATTTTCATAAGTAACATACTATGTTTTCAGAACTAAAACCAGTATACATGTTATTCATCTAGGTTTCCCAGTACTTATTCATTTCCGCTGCCTTACATGCTTTATATGTCCTTTTATGCTTTCATTACTCTGTGTTTCTATGCTTTATTGTATATCCATGCACTGGGCGTTATGCTCAGCCGTTTTCCATTTCCATGTTCCCAAACGGCAGGTACCCAAGGTCGCAAGTAGGATCTCAAGAGTATGTGCATTCGGATGGAAGATATCAAGCCTTCTATATCTTATGCATTTATCATACTTTGACTTACTTTATTTCATGTTGGACATTGTTTAGTCTTTTTCCTTTACAGTACTTATATTTGCTTGTGTTGAGTTACTTAGACTACCGATGTTTGTTACCGGTATTTCTATTTATGGTCATGAATGTTTAGACATTTACCTTACATGCTTTGATGGCACGCCATATATTACTGTGATATTCCATTTTAACAAATGGGGTGATACAATTATGGTATTAGAGCCAAGGTTTCGACCTGTAGCTCTGTAAAACATGACATGTGACCTACGGGTAGTCACCAGCGTCTTCATAGAACTGACAGTTTGTTTTCATGCATTCATTTCATTTTTACTTCACGTATTCATTTCATGCATTGCATCTCATTGTCGCAGGAATTTTAACTAAGTAATGGTTGGTACAGGACTGGCCCTATTTAGTCGCATGTGTTTTTATCCAAACATTTTGTTTGATTAGTGGACCGACCCATAGGCGTCCACACTTGCCTTTTTTGTTTTGTGAACCGACCCATAGGCGTTCACTTATGGACATATCATCATATTTAATTTACCATGCATTTTAAAACTGTTTTATGCATCATAAATAAATCCATGTTTTATACATTGTTCATGCATTTTTAAACTTATTACACCTCAGACAGAAGACTGACGACCATAAGCCTGCGGCCGCTCAGCAGCAAGCATCTAAAGGAAACGGTCAGACCAACAAACGTTCTAGTTCAGATTGGCGTGGCGGTAATGATAATTACCGTAACAATGCCAATAACTCACTCAATAGCAAGTCCCTACATTTACCTTCTTTATGTTAAACTATCCTATGTTATGGTGTTCTGACACTCCAACGACTCATATACAGGAACAATAACAACGACAGGGATCAGGACCATAGAGGTTCACAGCCTAACCATTCTACCTCTTCTGGTAATTATCAAACCTTTTATGTAATCATGTTTATGTTCATGTCTCATGCATGTAAATCCTGAAACAGGCTCTCAGCTAGCTAGGACGCCTGCTGGAGGATTCACGCATCCTATTTGTCCTATTTGTTCGCGTAGAAATTCTGGTGTTTGTCGCCGAGGTACTGGTGGTTGTTTCAAGTGTGGCCAACAAGGCCATCAGTAGAAGGATTTTCGCCAAGGTGAGATATAAGGCACCTCTGGACATGCCGACTCCAAACCACCTCCTACTTCTGGTCGCGTGTTCACTACTACTAGAGACCAGGTGAACAAGACTTTAGGTACCATCACTGGGAATCTCTTTATGAACGGTTTAGCAGCATGCGTTCTGTTTGATACTGGAGCGACTCATTCAGTCATATCCACTACTTTTGTTGTACGTGCTAGGATTTCCCCTATGCCATTAGATAATGCCTTATGCATTTCCACGCCACTTAGGGACTCTGTACGAATCACCCAGGTGTACAGAGATCTTCCCCTAGAATTTGATGATAAAATCCGTAGAGTTGACGCACTTCCTTTGGACATGTGCGATTTTGACTTAATTTTGGGTATGGACTGGTTATCCAAACACCATGCAACTATATATTGCCGCACTTATCGAGTTATCTTCGGTGATGTCAAATCTCCAGAGTACATACACCATTGTTTTCTGCCAGGGAGGTCGGTACAAATTATTTCATCCATGGAGGCGCGTGCATTGCTAACACACGTCTGTCAGGGCTTCATAGCCAATATTCATGACATTTCTACCGAGTGTCCATCGATCCAAGATCAGCCTATTGTGTCAGAATTTCCTGACGTTTTTCCTGATGAACTTCCGGGTATACAACCTGTTCGTGAAGTCGAGTTTGGAATTGAGCTCATTCCAAGAGCAGAGCCAACTTCATTCCAAGATCAACCTAGGGAACCGGTATGAACCGGTGGTGAATCGGTGTGAACCTAGCCCGACAACGACTAGCCGTGGCTCGGCAGTGGGTAAATGGCTCAGACAGTGGCAACCGGCTAGGCCGGGTAGCCACTGTTAAGGGTGTTTGTCTCGGCTCATTTACGGAACATGGGTACGGGCTTGGGCTAAATTTAAATCACGGGTTCGGGTTCGGTAATGTTTAAAAATCAGAAAAATATATTTAATTAAATTAATTTCTAGGCTATTTAATTTAATTAAATGCATGAATTAGGTTTAAATATTAAAATTAATATTTCATGTATAACCTAATTATTTTACTTAGCTTAATTTAATTAAAACATGTATTTTAATTAAATTATTATAATGTATAGTTGATTAATTTAACCAAGTTAATTATTTAATAAACTATAATACTTGAACCATGACTTGTATTTTACTAATTAAACTTTACTTGACATTAAGAATCCAGCTTATTTCTAATTATGTAAACTTACTATTTTTGGAAACTTTCTATTTTTAGAAACTTACTATTTTAGGAAACCTGCTATTTTTAGAAAGTTACTTAGTATTACAATTAAAGTATTATAATACCATACTACATGAATAATAAACAACAGAATACAAGAATAACTACAGTAAACACTTAAAACAGTTAAAACATGATATAACATGAATAATAAGCTAAGAACACGTAGAACCAGTAAAACACATGTAATTCAGACAACTCATACATGTCCCTATTCTTATGTAGTATTATCCGTCAAGGCGGAGTAGGTTCTTCAGCGTTTCCGTTAGCTTCTACTGGACACAAGGTACGGATTTCCCGTCCTTTAATAGGGACAATCTATTCCTTTATTAGGATTTCCCGTATGCAGCCAACTGTTTTCCCTAGTAGTTATAGATTTAAATGCTTATGTTTTATTAGTTACCTTAGCCATATACATGCATGCCAGTTTCACCTAGTTATAGAGGTACCATAACCATAACACTAGAGGCACTAGTGTTATGACTTCACCACGCCGGAGTGATAGCTCGTAGCGTCCCTTTCAGTTTATTTGACCTTTATTATTACATTATCATGTGGGGCGTATGGGTGCATCCTAGTTACAGTGTTAGTCAGGATTTCATGGTGAATGTGGTGTGTGCCTTGCATCCTTCACAAGGAGCTGATCCATCATACCCATTACCATATTACTTAGAGGCATCCCCTCTAACTTGCATGACGAGGTCACCCCTCCAAGTATTCATGCACTTTGTTGACCTCATGACATATATTGGCTTTTGGTATATTAAACTAATACAGATTTTCATAAGTAACATAAGCTATGTTTTCAGAACTAAAACCAGTAAACATGTTATACATCTAGGTTTCCCATGACTTATTCATTTCCGCTGCCTTTCATGCTTTATATGTCCTTTTACGCTTTCATTACTCTATGTTTCTATGCTTTATTGTATATCTGTGTACTGGGCGTTATGCTCAGCCGTTTTCCATTTCCATGTTCCCAACAGCAGGTACCCAAGGTCGCAAGTAGGATCTCAAGAGTATGTGCATTCGGCTGGAAGCTATCCAGCCTTCTATATCTTATGCATTTATCATACTTTGACTTACTTTATCTCATGTTGGACATTGTTTAGTCCTTTTCTTTTACAATGCTTATATTTGCTTGTGTTGAGTTACTTAGACTACCGATGTTTGTTTCCGGTATTTCTATTTATGGTCATGAATGTTTAGACATTTACCTTGCATGCTTTGATGACACGTCATATATTACTTTGATATTCCATTTTAACAAATGGGGTGTTACAAAAGTTGTCATTATCTGTAAAACCCGCATACTTTTACCATGAATAGTACCCTTAAGATCGTACGTACATGATTAGAACTTTCCTTATATAGCACGTTTACGTTTCACGTACAAGAATTTCAAGTATTACGTACGTGTTATACAAGATAAGTATTTATTACGTATGAACACACGATAATTATTCCAATAATAATTATAATCATGAACATGCGAACATGAAATTGTGAACGTAAATTAATCACGAACTAATATTACGTATGTATATATATTTATTACAAACACGAACAACTAAGTCACGATCGATAACTAATTAGAACAAGTAATTTACGAACACGAGAACACACGAGAACACACTATGGTTTTAGACACGGAAAAAGGTACGGGTTTCCCCATGTGGGGCCCCCTACCCACGGCATACACAAGGAAACATGGGCTTAGCCCATGTAATTTTACTAACTAGGGAATTAAGGGGAAAAACATGTTTCATATTTACAAAATATTGAAAATAAGAAAAACCCTAATTCTTTTCTTTGCTCCTTCTTTGGCCGCCGGTTTTAATAACACCAAAGGGGTGTTCGGGTTGATTTTGATCTTTGAATTTTCACAAGGATCATTGTGTGTTCGTCCTTATTTGATTCACGTGATCGGTATAACTTTTAACCTTTTCTTTTTTATGTTTTGATTTATTGAATCACATAAAATCATGATGTTTTTAATTAACTAATTAAAAACAAGTATTTTAAACATGTTCTAATCATGGGGTTAAATCAAATCATGGGTTTAGGGGTGTTTGTGGTCTAGCCGACGCCTAACCGAGCCCCATAGGAGTCTCGGCTTGGCTTATCTCACATCACCGAGACCATATGGTCTTGGTATGGTGGTGGTGGTCCCACGACAACAGCAAAATCAAGGGGAAACCCGACTTAGGTCGGGGTATGGTGATGGTTACGGGTCTGGTTCATGGGTTTTAGTCACAGGTCCGGTTCATGAATCAATTTTTTTAAGGTTTATTATTTTTACAAGTCATGTTATTGTTTAGACTTAAATTAAATTAATTAAATACATGAACATGGATTAATTTAATTTACATGACTTAGGTTATTAATTTAATTGTTAATTCAAGAATTTTAACCTAAGTATTTATCTTTAATTAGACTATATAATTAATTAATTATTAAAACCATGACTTATAATTAATTAATTTACATGACTTAGGTTATATTATTAATAGATAATAATACATGTTTCAACCTAAGTATTTTACCTTATTTAATTAAAATCATGTTATATTTAATTAAATACTTTAACCTATAGTTTATTTAATTTACATATAATAATTAATAAACTATACTATATAATCACATGACTTAGAATAATAATCAGAAAATACTTAAGCTTATATAATTAGCTTAATTAACCAGCTTATATCTATTTATGGAAACCTTCTATTTTTAGAAAGTTATTTATTTAAGGCAGTTAATCTATTTATAGAAACTTTCTATTTTTAGAAACTTATATATTTTAAGCAGTAATTCTATTTTTGGAAACTTTTTATTTTTGGAAACTTTCTATTATTAGAAACTTTCGATTTTTGGAAACTTTCTTTTTTTGGTAACTTTCTATTTTTGGAAACTTTCTATTTTAGGAAACCTGCTATTTTTAGAAAGTTACTTATTATTACACAACAAGTATAATAATACATGAAATACAAGTAATACTTAATCAGAATAGACATAATATAAGATAAACACAGTATAAAGCTTAAATCAGTAAAACATGACATGAACATATAAAACAAGCTAAGACATGATATAAAACCAGTTACGTATTCAGTAATCAGATACTTATACACGTATGTATTTATGTAGCATTAGTGATACCGAAGTAGGACTCTCTTTCGTTCGTCTTCTTCGTTCACTGGACATAAGGTACGGATTCTCTGTTCTTTCAGTATGGACATTCTTTCCTTATTAGGATTCCCCGTATGCAGCCAACTGTTTTCCCTAGTATATGTTTTATATGTTTTGATTGCTTATGTTTAATTAGAATACCTAAAGCCATATACATGCATGACCAGTTTCACCTAGTTATAGAGGTACCATAACCATAACACTAGAGGCACTGGTGTTATGACTTCCCCATAGCGGAGTGATTTCTCGTGGTGTCCCTTCAGCTTTTGGCCATATTATTATATTTATCATGTGGGGCGTATGGGTGCATCCTAGTTACATGTTTTCAGCAGATTACTCAGTGTGAATGTGGTGTGTGCCTTGCATCCTTCACAAGGAGCTGATCCCTCCTACCCAAAACCAGTATATTAAATTAGAGGCAGCCTCTCTAATTTGCATAACGAGGTCACCCCTCCAAGTATTCATGCATGTTGATTTTCATGACCTATATTGGCTAATGGTAAAATATGCTAAACAGTTTTTACAAGATAAACATAAGGATTTTCAAACTATAAAACCAGTTTTACTAAGATATAACCGGGTTATCCAGGACTTAGTTTCTTCCGCTGTTTCATGCTTATATGCTTATATTATTCATGCTTTACTTGTACATCCGTGCACTGAGCGTATTGCTCAGTTGTTTTCCTTTTCATGTTCCCAAAACGGCAGGTACTCAGGGACGCTTGTAGACTTTAAGCGTACGTGCATATGGACTGGAAGCTTTATAGCCTTCTTTACTTTATGCATTTATCTATACTTTGATACTTATTTCCATGGACATTGTTTAGTCCTTTCATTTACAGTACTTATGTTTGTGTGTTACGAGTTCTAGTTTTGGACTACCGATGTTTGATTCTGGTATTCTCCTTTATGGTCATGTAATGTTTTAGACATTTATCCTTGTATGCTTTGATGACACGCCATAATCACGCGTGACATTCCATTTATCAAAATGGGGTGTTACAATTATGGTATCAGAGACAAGGCTTTGTCCTGTAGGCTCTCAAAACATGACATGTGATTAGTGGGCAGTCATTATGGTCCTCCTAGAACTGACAATCGGTTTTCATGCATTCATCATTTTCATGCATACATATATATGTCATTGTCGCAGGTTTATGACTGAGTAATGGTTGGTACAGGACTGGCCCTATTTAGTCGCATGTGTTTTATCGAAACTTTTAAATTTGAGACCGACCCATAGGCGTCCCCTCGCCATGTCTTTTATTTTGGGTGAACTGACCATAGGCGTTCACTCTCGAGCATACAAAAGTTTTCATAAAACTGCATCATGCATTCATGTACTAGTTTTCCTGCATAAAATTTTTCTCATGATTTATTGGTATAAAATTTTTTTCATGTATATATTTTATGTTTTGATCAGTTTAACCATGTATTTTATGTTATACTGTCAGATGGTTCTCACACGCGAGCAGGAACAACTCAATGCATCAATCCAAGTTGCAATGCAAGCTTTGCTTCCTTAGCTGAGGAACGACATCAGGGCTGAGGTTCAGGCTGCCAACAATCAGTAGCATCACCCAGCACCTCCTCCTCCTCCTCCAGTGACATTGGCAACATGGCTGGAGAGATTTAACAAGCTCCGTCCTCGAGCTTTCGAGAGAACAGATAGCCCCAATGAAGCTGAAAGCTGGTTGGCTCACATTGAGAAGATCTTCGATGCTATGGGCTGTGACCCCGTCTTCAAGGCGAGGTTGGCATGTTACCAGTTCGAAGGCGATGTGTTAAATTGGTGGTTAGCATTGAGTTTGAGGGAGGTGATAATTGGGTGGCTGGTTTAACATGGGCTCAGTTCGGAGATAGGGTGATGGAGCAGTTCTTTCCCAACGCTGAGCAAGACAAGCTGAAGAGAGAGTACCTGGGATCTGACAGAGAGCTGGGGAGAATAGCAACGAGTTCATGCAGCGCTTTCTTTGCTTAGCTGGTTTCCTTGGTGCTGCAACAGGTACTCCTGAAGAGCAAGCACACCACTTCAGGTGGGCTCTTCGCACATCGGTCGCAAACAACTTGGTGTGTGCTACGTTCAACACGGTAGCACAAGTGGCCGATGCAGCACGTAAGCTGGAGATGCTGCAGGAGAGAGATGAGTTCGGGGAAGCAGAGAGACCTGAGAAGAGGTAAACATTCGAATTATAGCGGTGACCAATCCGTATTCTTTCAGCATATGTCAATATTTCATCTCTTTAAGTTGTATCTTCCAGGCAGAAGACTGGGGACCGGTCTCAGCCTGCTACTCAGCAGCAGCCTAATCAGCCCAAGGGAAACGGTCAGACTAACGACCGTTCTGCTACGGATAGGCGTGGCGGTAATGATAATTACCGTAACAACGCTGGACAATCCAACAGCAGCAGGTCCTTATACTTACGCATTTTTCTTATGATTTCATGTTATAACTCATAATTCTGACACATTAGCAAATCTTCTACCAGGAACCATGGAAACGGTAGGGACCAGAACCAGAGAGGTTCACAGCCTAGCCGTCCAGCTATCACTGGTATTCAATCTTACATTATCCGCATTGTCCTTTGTACCCTATTATCATGTCTCATGTATAATGTTTTATCAGGTTCTCAGCCAGCCAGAGCATCTGCTGGAGGATATACTCATCCTCTCTGCTCTACTTGCCACCGTAGGCACCCAGGGCCATGTCGTCGCGACAGTGACGCATGCTTCAAGTGTGGTCTTCCTGGCCATCGCATGAAGGACTGCCGCAAGGGCGAGATGGAGGGCACATCGGGACATGCTGATACCAAGCCGCCTCCTACCACTGGACGCGTCTACACGACATCTCGCGATCAGGCCAACAAGTATACAGGTACCATCACTGGAATCTTGTATATGTATGGTCAAGCTGCATGTGTTCTATTTGATACGGATGCTACTCACTCGGTCATTTCTACTGCTTATGCCAAGAATGTTAGGATACTCCCCATGCCACTAGAGAATAGACTCATTATTTCCACGCCTTTGAGAGACTCTGTACTTATAACCCATGTGTACAAGAGCCTTCCCCTAGAGTTTGACGACAAGGTTCATCCTGTTGACGCACTTCCGCTGGACATGAATGACTTTGACATGATTTTGGGCATGGATTGGCTATCCAAGCATCATGATACCATAGACTGTCATTCACATCGAGTGATCTTTGGTGATGTTAAGGCACTAGAGTACATTCATAACGGGTTCGTACCCGACAGATCTGTACAAATCATATCAACCCTGCAAGCACGTGCACTACTGTCACATGGCTGCGAGGGTTATCTAGCTACGGTTCATGACATGCATGCTGAATCACCATCAATCCAGGATCAGCCGATGGTGTTAGAATTTCAAGATGTATTTCCAGATGAACTTCCGGGCATACCACCTGCACGTGAAGTAGAATTTAATATCGAGCTCATCCCAGGAGCTGAGCCGATTTCCAAGGCTCCTTATCGCATGGCTCCCATAGAGTTAAAGGAGCTGAAGGATCAACTGCAAGAACTTCTGGAACGAGGTTTCATTCGACCGAGCGCATCTCCATGGGGCGCATTGGTCTTATTTGTTAAGAAGAAGGACGGAAGTATGCGTCTCTGCATTGATTATCGCGAGCTCAACAAGATTACCATCAGGAATAGGTATCCACTGCCATGTATAGATGATCTGATTGACCAACTCCAAGGGGCCAAACACTTCTCCAAGATTGATCTCAGGTCAGGCTATCATCAGCTACGGGTTAAGGAGCAGGACATCGCCAAGACTGCTTTCCATACACGCTATGGCCACTACGAATTTGTAGTCATGCCATTCGGCCTGACCAATGCTCCAGCAGTGTTCATGGATTTGATGAACAAATCTTCCATGAATTTCTGGACAAGTCGTCATTGTCTTCGTCGATGACATCCTGATTTTCTCAAAGTCCAAGGAGGAACACGAAGACCATCTTCGTACAGTACTACAGATTCTTCGCCAGAAGCAGCTGTATGCTAAATTCTCCAAGTGTGAGTTCTGGTTAGATAAGGTGGCATTCCTAGGTCACATCGTATCAGCAGAAGGAATCACTATGGATCCAGCGAAGGTTGAGGCTATTACTAAGTGGCCAAGGCCGACATCAGCGACTGAAGTTTGTAGTTTCTTAAGCTTAGTTGGCTATTACCGTAGGTTCATGGAGAACTTTTCCCGCCTAGCACTACCATTGACCAAACTGATGCGGAAAGGGGAGAAATTCGTCTAGACTGAAGAACGAGAGAAGAGCTTTGAAGACCTGAAGTAGAAGTTAGTATCTGTACCTATTCTTACTCTCCCATCTGGTACGGGTGGATTTCAAATCTACAGTGATGCATCGGGGAAGGGACTTGGCTGTATTCTCATGCAACATGGGAAAGTGATCGCGTACGCTTCACGATAGCTTTAGCCTTATGAGGAAAATTACCCTACGCATGACTTAGAACTTGCTGCAGTCGTGTTTGCATTGAAGATATGGAGGCACTACTTATATGGAGAATCATGTGACATTTTCATGAACCACAAGAGCTTGAAGTATATCTTCACTCAGCGTGAATTGAACATGAGACAGAGGAGATGGTTAGAGCTGTTGAAGGATTATGACATTAATCTGCAGTATCATCCCGGCAAGGCGAATGTAGTAGCAGATGCACTTAGCAGAAAGTACGGAATGATCAACGACATTAAGATTGAGGAAGAAATCATAAGAGACTTGGAACGACTAGACATAGAGATCATGGTACGTGGACAGCATGGGTACTGGGCTAATCTTAGAGTTGAACCCGAGCTACTCTCTAAGATCAAGGAAGCTTAGAAAGATGATGGAGAAATCTGGGCGATAATTCAGAATTTGGAGAAGCAGAAAGAATTCAGAGTAGATGCAGATGGTATCGTATGGCAGGGCACGAGACTTTGTGATCCTGATGATCAAAAAATTAGGGAAGCCTTGTTAGCTGAAGCTCATAGCTCCCCATTCTCTATACATCCTGGTTCGACCAAGATGTACCATGACATCAAGCAGTACTTTTTGTGGAGTGGTATGAAACAGGATGTTGCCACTTACGTCTCCAAATGTCTTACCTGCCACCAGGTTAAGATCGAGTATCAGCGATCTGGCGGTCTCCTTCAACTGTTAGATATTCCAGAGTGGAAGTGAGACAAAATCACCATGGATTTTGTTACTGGTCTTCCGCCAACCAAGAGGAAGCACGATGCAATTTGGGTTATCGTAGATCGACTTACCAAATCAGCTCATTTCTTACCGATCTGCAAGGAAGATTCGGTTAGTAAACTCGCCGATACTTATAGAAAGGAGATCATGAGACTCCACGGTGCTCCATCCAGCATCGTCTCAGACAGAGATCCTCGATTCACTTTGCGATTTTGGAAGAGTCTGCAGAAAGCATAGGGTACACAACTTAAGCTTAGCACGACTTTTCATCCTCAAACAGACGGGCAGTCGGAGCGAACGATTTAGACATTGGAAGACATGTTGAGGTCATGTGCGTTGGAATGGATGGGTGATTGGGACGATTATATCTGTTTGGTGGAGTTTGCATACAATAACAGTTGGCACGCAAGCATCAAGTGTGCTCCTTTCGAGATGTTGTATGGCAGAAAGTGTCACGCCCCAATCTGCTGGGATCAGGTTGGCGAGCGAACACTTGAAGGTACGGGTTTCCCCATGTGGGTCCCCCTACCCGCGGCATACACAAGGAAACATGGGCTTAGCCCATGTAATTTTACTAACTAGGGAATTAAGGGGAAAAACATGTTTCATATTTACAAAATATTGAAAACAAGAAAAACCCTAATTCTTTTCTTTGCTCCTTCTTTGGCCGCCGGTTTTAATAACACCAAAGGGGTGTTCGGGTCGATTTTGATCTTGGAATTTTCACAAGGATCGTTGTGTGTTCGTCCTTATTTGATTCACGTGATCGGTATAACTTTTAACCTTTTCTTTTTTATGTTTTGATTTATTGAATCACATAAAATCATGATGTTTTTAATTAACTAATTAAAAACAAGTATTTTAAACATGTTCTAATCATGGGGTTAAATCAAATCATGGGTTTAGCGGTGTTTGTGGTTTAGCCGACGCCTAACCGAGCCCCATAGGGGTCTCGGCTTGGCTTATCTCACACCACCGAGACCATATGGTCTTTGTATGGTGGTGGTGGTCCTACGGCAGCAGCAAAAGCAAGGGGAAACCCGACTTAGGTCGGGGTATGGTGATGGTTACGGGTCTGGTTCATGGGTTTTAGTCACGGGTCCGGTTCATGAATCAATTTTTTTAAGGTTTATGATTTTTACAAGTCATGTTATTTTTAGACTTAAATTAAATTAATTAAATACATGAACATGGATTAATTTAATTTACATGACTTAGGTTATTAATTTAATTATTAATTCAAGAATTTTAACCTAAGTATTTATCTTTAATTAGACTATATAATTAATTAATTATTAAAAACATGACTTATAATTAATTAATTTACATGACTTAGGTTATATTATTAATAGATAATAATACATGTTTCAACCTAAGTATCTTACCTTATTTAATTAAAATCATGTTATATTTAATAAAATACTTTAACCTATAGTTTATTTAATTTACATGTAATAATTAATAAACTATACTATATAATTACATGACTTAGAATAATAATCAGAAAATACTTAAGCTTATATAATTAGCTTAATTAACCAGCTTATATCTATTTATGGAAACTTTCTATTTTTAGAAACTTATTTATTTAAGGCAGCTAATCTATTTATGGAAACTTTCTGTTTTTAGAAACTTATATATTTTAAGCAGTAATTCTATTTTTGGAAACATTCTATTTTTGGAAACTTTCTTTTTTTGGAAACTTTCTATTTTTGGTAACTTTCTATTTTTGGAAACATTCTATTTTAGGAAACCTGCTATTTTTAGAAAGTTACTTATTATTACACACCAAGTATAATAATACATGAAATACAAGTAATACTTAATCAAAATAGATAGAATATAATATAAACACAGTATAAAGCTTAAATCAGTAAAACATGACATAAACATATAAAACAAGCTAAGACATTATATAAAACCAGTTACGTATTCAGTAATCAGATACTTATACACGTATGTATTTATGTAGCATTAGTGATACCGAAGTAGGACTCTCTTCTGTTCGTCTTCTTCGTTCACTGGACATAAGGTAAGGATTCTCCGTCCTTTCAGTATGGGCATTGTTTCCTTATTAGGATTCCCTGTATGCAGCCAACTGTTTTCCCTAGTATATGTTTTATATGTTTTGATTACTTATGTTTAATTAGAATACCTAAATCCATATACATGCATGACCAGTTTCACCTAGTTATGGGAGGTACCATAACCATAACACTAGAGGCACTGGTGTTATGACTTCCCCACGACGGAGTGATTGCTCGTGGCGTCCCTTCAGCTTTTGGCCATATTATTATATTTATCATGTGGGACGTATGGGTGCATCCTAGTTACATGTTTTCAGTAGATTACTCAGTGTGAATGTGGTGTGTGCCTTGCATCCTTCACAAAGAGCTGATCCCTCCTACCCAAAACCAGTATATTAAATTAGAGGCAGCCCCTCTAATTTTTATGACGAGGTCACCCCTCCAAGTATTCATGCACGTTGATTTTCATGACCTATATTGGCTAATGGTAAAATATGTTAAACCGTTTTTACAAGATAAACATAAGGCTTTTCAAACTATAAAACCAGTTTTACTAAGATATAACCGGGTTATCTAGGACTTAGTTTCTTCCGCTGTTTCATGCTTATATGCTTATATTATTCATGCTTTACTTGTACATCCGTGCACTGAGTGTATTGCTCAGCCGTTTTCCTTTTCATGTTCCCAAAACGGCAGGTACTCAGGGACGCTCGTAGACTTTAAGCGTACGTGCATATGGACTGGAAGCTTTCTAGCCTTCTTTACTTTATGCATTTATCTATACTTTGATACTCATTTCCATGGACATTGTTTAGTCCTTTCATTTACAATACTTATGTCTGCGTGTGATGAGTTCTACTTTTGGACTACCGTTGTTTGATTCTGGTATTTTCCTTTATTGTCATGTAATGTTTTAGACATTTATCCTTGTATGCTTTGATGACACGCCATAATCATGCGTGACATTACATTTATCAAAATGGGGTGTTACATTATCCCTAAGACAATATCTTTTGATCAAAAACTATTTGTAAAAACCTAGGGTAAACAAGTGTCATCTTGCTACCCTTGTTATGCAACATGCTCTCAAAAATCATACCAAAAAAATTATATTTTTGCCCAATGGCCATACAAACAAGAGCACTCCCGAATGAACGGTTGATTTCATTGAATGATGTACACTTGGGACTAAGACATTGAAGGAGGACATGTATCAAGAACTTCCAGGCTGGGGGAAATTGTTTTTTGGAATATTTGTTTATACACTCTTCAGGGGGAAAATCATATCCTAAGCCTCGAAGTCCTTCTTCTATATGTTCAATGTGAAGGGTAGTCACACCATCAGCATCATCAAGCTATAAAGCTTGACGAATAAGTGCTTCAGTGACCACCCATTGAGTCTCATAAACAGTCATAACTAATGTAAGCACTCCATAAATTGTTTCACAACGAGCAGTGTTCCAAAACTGCTTGATGTGTGCGGTAGAAATGAGAAGAGCATGAGTCAAGGCAAGAGATACTCAATCATGCGTGTGCATTGGGGATGATGATCATGACCAGCCTTAAAATAAGCTATCATATTGTGCTGATCCCTGAATCCCAATGTAGCAGTAGTAGGTTTAAACAATGTAGCCATGAAAACTGTTGGTGAAAGCTTTAGGATGAAGGAAAATGTAGAAATTTGGTTATGGAGAAAAATAGACAAATATGCAAGTTTCCCTGTTTTCAAAGTAATGAGCAGTATAAATAGAATGTAAACTAGGCTACTATATGTTGAAAAAGAGATAAGTTATTAAAAATGTAATGATGATAATTTTTGAAAAACAATAACTTATCTCTTTGTTTAAAAAGAAATTTATCAAACCCTTAAAATTACGGCCCAAAATATCGCAAAAGAAACAACTAGGTGGGGCCCTCCAGTGTTCTTCAACGGTCAAAGAATTTATCAGCGTGTAAATTTGCCATGTCAGCGTCCAAAAATGTGCTTGTCAGCGGATAAACCACTTATGTGTCAACGACCAAAAATAAAAATTAATAAAATAAAAGGACCTTAACAAAGAAGTTTACCCTAATGAAGATAACTCTTCCTCTGACACAAACTGAAATTAGCATTCTCTGTCCAATTATACACACTTGCATAAGCAAGATAGACATAATTGTCCTCAAGTGAACCTTGCTAAAGTAAATCCTTTGGAGTGAAGTTATCTCATATAAACCCTTTGTAACTCCCAGGTAAGCCCATTTTGAAATTATACCAAGTCTCCCAACCAACCAATCCCAAATCTAGGCCAAATAGTCTTGGCAACTGATGAGACTACTTTTATACATAGTCTCATCGTTCAAATCGGGCTTAAAAAGCTTAAATTATAATTAAAATACCCCAAAATATGCTTGTGTTTGTTCATTGTGTAATTTAGGTACGGATATCATGAAATCAACAAAAGATCACAAGAATCAAGCAAAAACGAACACGGGAAACGAAGCCGCACAAAGAACCGGACCCGAATCCTGATTTTTCATTCAAGCCCTTGAAGTTTGAAGATTTGGCAAGATTGGTCCCTCAACTTTGGAAGACTTAACATTTTATACCCTTGCAAAACTCATAATTGCATTTGGGTCCCTAAAATGTTGAGAATGTACAAGATTGGCCCTTGAAATATGATGAAATTACAAGAAATGCCCTTGGTACAAGTTTGATAAAATGTTGGTGGCCAAAATAGAAGAATACAAAGTTTCAATACAAAGGAAACTTAAATAAAGGCTGACTAAACTTTAAAGGACAAGAGATTGGGAGTTCATGGACCAAATTTGGGAGACAATATAACTCATTATATCCAATACACACCTGCCACGTATCCCACTACAAACTCACAACCAATCACCATCCTCCAATTACCCACGTCACATCCCACTTAGTTTTTGTTTAACAGATTTTTTTTATAAATCTGTTTAAATTAAAGATTAGTGGGGGAAACAAAAAATTTAAAATCCTTTATTCCTAAACTAAATCAAACTCACCTTCATCACCTCCCCTAAACCATATTAACCCTAGATCCTAATTCACCCTATTCAAGGGGGTTTAGGGTAATTACCTCTAGATCCCTTATAAACCCCTCCTAAACACAACCCACCAACAAGAATCCTACCCCGTGACCACATGAGGGTCCCCCATTGTCCCCTGCTCAACCAAAAGAGGCAAAGAAGGAATTTGTGCAGTCCATCAACGAACCAAATGTATTTCTTGGTCCCAAAGGATGATTTTGACGTCTCAGATAAACTTACATCCAGCTGGCCATCACTCTCATCACGTGAAGACCTCAAGACCATTTTCAAATCGTTTGACCTAAGGGAAAGTGTATGAATAAATCACACGACTAATCAAACACAAATAACATGATGATGTTTAAACCAAAAAGGAAATATTAGATTAAGATGAAGAAAAGAAAAGAAATACAAAGTTTAGTGATTTCCTAGTGAGAGAAACAAACACACCTTTCTCTGTCTAAAACTATGAATATGGAAAAGCACACACACAAATGAGGCTTAGGGGGGCTTTTATACTAATTAAGAATTGTTTAGGAGGCCTTCCTCATTTGTGTGTTCGGGACTAAATCCCGTTACATAAACAATAGTAACTAAAAACTCTCGACATCATTAAATAACATTTTTCACGAGCTTCGCAACGATATATTATATGACCATCACTTTAATTACTACTAACAATCTCCCCCTAAGGGGTGGTCATGTAATATGTGACTTCACTTCTTTGTTGTTGCAGATTTTGAAGCTCGGTGTCTTGAGAGTTTCTTTATAGTTCCTTTCATGACTTGCGATCTTGAATCTTTGATCTTTGCCTTGACTTGATCTTGTAACTTTTCCAGCTTGTTATCTTGTGTCTTTCTCCATATACTCATGTTTTGTGTTGACTTGAAAGCTTGTTAACAATCTCCCTTGATCATCAGAGTAGCGGAAGTCTTTGTCTTTAGATGTTCTTGAGCTTTCTTCATTTATATGAGCATGTGGTCTTGAATTACGACTTCTTGAAGTTACGCCACCGTTTTCATTCCTCCGGTTTCCCGTTATACAGTAAGAATACTGTACCTATGATTAGGTAAGTTTAAAGAACTTCCTTGACAGGGTTTCCGGCTGTGGTAGCTGTTCTCAATACTTGAATTTATCGAAAGATAATTCATAGTAAAGAGTGAATCATACAGTTCCATTCTGCTGATTAAGTCGTCAATTCAATTTCCTGGAACAAGTTTGAATCAATTAAGAATCAAACCATCGTTGCTTTCCAGTTGACACAAGTTTGATTCATATAGAATCGCACAAGTTACCTACCGCAGTGCTGTTTGATGATGACACTGGAAGGATTTCCATTTGTCACTGTAAATACTGAAAAGTATTACTCTGAATGTTCTGGCAAGATCATAAAGATATTGTGTAGAGACCTGGAATGAGTTTGAATGAATTAAGAATCAAACCACTGTTGCTTTCCAGTTAGCATATGTTTAATTCAAACCTAATCGTACATATGACCTACCGCAGTGTTGTTTGATGTTAACACTGGAAGGATTTCCATTCATCACTATGAATACTAGAGAGTATCACTCTGGATATTCTAGCAATACCACAAGGATACAGCGTAGGACTCTATAAATTATCGCTTGTGTTCTAATGATGAACAACAATTGTTATAAGAAATGAGTGTCCTGATGAGATTTTTTGATGAATCTCGTTGGCTCTAGACTCTATAAGTGCACGTTTATTTGGTGATCGGAGGCTGGAGCAGACTGCCACCTATTCAATATCTACTATCTCGGAGTGAGAAAGTCAATAGAAATGAGTTGAACTCCGTGACAATAACACAAACTTCTTTTGAGAGAAGCTTGAGTAGGCTGGGAGGGGTTGTGCATTGCATCACTGGGTCCATGTTACTTTGTCTTCAATACCAGAAATCATCAACGTGATTCTGATAGTAGATGTATTGACCCGGTTTCTGCCTAAGTTGTATGGAGGGCTTCTTTCTTTACACCCTTTATCCTTACATTTCTTTTTCATTCTTCAACCCCTTCAATGCTTACCAAGACGTCATAACTAGCACCTTGTTGTGATTGTTCTAGTGCTAGCTTAAGTCATTAGTCGGCATTATTCCCGTACACTCAACTACTCCATCTTTCCTAAGGACTTCTAAGTTCTAATGGATTATCCCTGGGAAGATCCCTCCGGTTCTGGTTGGATCATAGGACAAAAACCTAACCACCTTTTGACACCAATATCGTCGTGAATAATTGTGTTGAAGGTATAGATATCATAACCAGAAACCCTTTCTAAATCACCAAAAACGCCCACCTACATATGTGCATCATAAAAGGAAGGTTTTTGCACATATTAGGAAGAGAAAAACACTTATATCAAAGATCTTATTTAAAAATAAAGCAATTTTGATCACATTTTAATCACTATTCCCCCCCCCCCCCCCTCAAAAATTGCATGAAATTGAAGTTTTTGTGAAACAAGTGATAAAACAAGGAGAGAATAATGTGTCATGAAACTTTGGAACAAATGTTTATGACATCATTATACTCCCCCTCGAAGAGAGATTCTATTTAAATAAGGGAGTATATGAGCACATTGTTTTGAAATACCTTGAAAAATTATGCTCAAAAGTCCAAGAAAATTGAGTTCATGAGCTTAAAACTTTGAATGTTTTGATATAAGCTCATGACCGAGAAAAACAAATTTCTCGTTGTTGAGGATAAGTCAAAGACTTTCCTTTCTTTGGGGACTGGGTTATTGTCTGACATGTGACAATAATCCATTATGAGAAGAAAAATAGAAAAGACATGTTTTGAAAACATTTGAACTCTCATTCGAACTTTATGTACGTACCCTGTCGTTATTGAACAACATTTCTAAGTACGTCCATATTATCGATGTTGAGAGACATGTCGAAGAAGAATATTTTTGGTATTTTGAAAGATTTTCTCATTTTTTATTTTGTTTTTATAGGTTTTATATTTTTGTATTTTGATTTTCTGATAGATATATACAAGGTTACTGCTAATGTGCAAGACGTTCAAGTTCATCAGGAGTGAAACTACGCATACCAAGTCGACGAACCAAGAATTCAAATCTTTCTTGAGAAAGAGCTTTGGTGAAGATTTCGGCTAGTTGGTAGTCCGTATTGACAAAACACAGTTCGATCGTTCCTCTTTCCACATGCTCCTTTATGAAATGGAATCGGACAACAATATGCTCGGTCTTGGAGTGTTGGACCGGGTTGCAGGATATGGCTATGGCTGATTGTGAGTCACAATAGATAGGCACTTTGTTAAAGTGAAAGCCATAATCCGTGAGTTGTGTTCTCATCCAAAGGACTTGAGCACTACACACGGATAGAGACTCATATTCTGCTTCCGTGATGGACAACGCCGTACAGTCTTGTTTTCTTGATGACCAGCTCACTAGCTTCTCACCTAAGAATTGTGCTCCACCGAAAGTGCTCTTGAATGAATCATGACATCCTGCATGGTCGGCATCTGAAAAACCGGTGAGATTAAAACCAGAATCCTTCGTATACCAGAGACCCATGTGAATGGTTCCCCGGAGATAACGAAAGATCCTTTTAACCTCCTTGAGGTGCTTCTCGGTTGGCTTAGCCTGGTACCGAGCACATAAACAAGTATCAAGCACAATGTCCGGTCTACTTGAGGTTAAGTACATAAGGGACCCGATCATACTTCGGTATTTTGTAGCATCTACAAATGTCCCCTTTTTATCCAAATCAAGCTTGTGTTTAGTGTCCACTAGAGTACCAATAGGATCACATCCATTCCGAATTTCTTTAGAATTTCAAGCACATATTTGGCCTGATATATGAAAATGCCACGGGGGGATTGGTGAACTTGGAGACCAAGAAAAAACGTCATTTCCCCCATCATGGACATTTCAAATCGACTTTTCATAAGGTCTGCAAATAATATGGAATATTTTGGGTTAGTAGAACCAAATATAATATCATCTACATAGACCTGAGCCACCAATATGTCGTTGCCGTAGTGCTTGAAAAACAAAGTTGGATCAATGGTTCCTTTGCTGAAGTGATTTTGTAGAAGAAATGATGCTAATTCGTCGTACCATGCCCTCGGTGCTTGTTTCAAACCATAAATTGCCTTTTTTAACTTGTAGACATGGCTTGGATGTTCGGTGTTGATGAAACCTTCAGGTTGACATACATACACATCTTCTTTTAGCGGTACATGCAAGAAAGCCGTCTTCACGTCCATTTGATACACAGTGAACGGTTTGTGTGCAACGTATGCCAAGAAAATCCTATTTGCTTCCATTCGAGCAACCGGGGCGAAGGATTCAGCGAAATCAATTCCCTCCTGTTGTTTATAACCTCTCACAACTAACCGAGTCTTGTTCCTAATGACTGTTTGCTCATCATCCATCTTGTTTTTGAATAACCATTTCAGAGTAAGGGGATCGATATTGTCCGGTCGAGGTACTAACTCTCATACATCAAGCCGGATGAACTGATTGAGTTCTTCTTGCATAGACTCAATCCATGATGCATCGGTCATTGCTTCTTTCACACTAGCTGGTTCCATTGTGCTGACTGATAGTGCATAGATACACATATCACCGTCGGTATGTAGCTGATTTCGTGTTGAGACTGGTCGTGAGAGATTGCCAATCACTTGAACCAAAGGATGATTCTTAGTCCATTTGTGTTCATGTGGAAGTGTATGAGAAACTTGATGCGAGCTCGACGGATCCACCTATGGTGTTGAAGGCTGAGTAGTACTTGTGGTAGCCCCAAATGGATTAACAAACTCGTGTTCGTTGAGCATCGCATTGTTTGCATTTTCAGCAATTATTTCATTCTGAAGATGAACATGATTTGGAATTTGTTGAGAATGTTGTTGAGTTGCATCAGTAGTCGGAGACGTGGTTAGAATGTTTGGAGTCAATATGGTTGAGGTTGACGTAGATGGTGCAAAAACAGATGCCGTTGGTGTAGATGCAGCTGGTGGTTCTGGAACTACCGTAGCAGGTGCAGGCGGGGCATTTTGAGGAACACCAAATGACGAAGGACCCTCCATATATTCATCATAGATTGGCCCAAATAAAACTTCCAAGTCACGTTCCGAGGGTTGTAACGATGAGATTGTTGACGGTGCAAATTGAAGCGCGAGTCTTGAATTTACGTGTCCAGAAGTCTGACCTTGAAGCTCGGGATGTGAACTTCTATGTTAAGAGGCCATACCCGAGAGTTCATCAAAGGTAACATTCATAGTCTCCATTACCTTTCTTGTCCTTCGATTATAAACCATGTAAGCACAAGCAGTTGAAGAATAACCAATGAAAAAACCAATATCACCTTTAGGTTCAAGTTTACCGATATCTTCGCGATCATTCTTCGGATAACATAAAGCACCAAAGACATGTAAAAATGAAATATCCGGTTTTCTTCCATTAATGATCTCGTAAGGTGTTTTGTTGAAGCGGGTGTGAATAATGGAGCGGTTTTGAGTAGAACATGCAGTTGCGATAGCATCAGCCCAAAGGAATAACGGTGCACTGGAGGAGAGAAGCATCGTCCGAGCAACTTCAACTAACGTACGATTCCTCCGTTCCACAACTCCATTCTGCTCTGGAGTTCTTACAGCCGAAGTTTGATGAGAAATCCCAACTTCGTCAAAATAAGCTTTCAGTTTCTGACTGGTGAATTCTGTACCGTTATCCGTTCTTACAATGATAACAGGGGCTTGAAGTAGCACTGATGTTTTATTAAAGAAATTGATAATTACATCCGGGGCTTCATCTTTCGAAGCAAGAAAATGAACCCATATGTAACGAGAATAATCATCCACAATCACAAGGACATACCGCTTTCCATTAATACTTTTGATTCTCATTGGGCCACACAAATCCATATGAAGGAGATGCAACCTATTCGTCGAATTTGGAACAGGTTTGGGTTTGTGAGGCTTCTTCTTGCTTTTACCTTGCTCACATGATGGACAAAGATGGTCTTTAGTATATTTGAACTTTGGAAGACCGGTAACGAGATCATCTTTTGCAAGTTGGGTGATGGCATCGAAATTGAGATGAGATAACCTTTGATGCCATAACCATGACTTTGTTGAAGTGGCCCGGGCCATGAGACAAATTGGAGATGCAACAGATATTTGAAAAAGATCAATGGTGTAAAGCTTTGTTGTGCGATTTCCTTCAACAGATCAATTCCTTCAAGATCCCTAACAAAGCATGTATGACTTCTGAAGGCAACCTCCAAATCTGAATCACAAAACTGCCCAACCGAGAACAAATTGTGTCCCAAGCCATCGACAAAAGATACTCTGGTGATGATAATATTTCCCCAATGAAGGTCACCATAGCCTAGAATTGCAGCAACATGATCATTTCCAAATCGAACAGTTCCCATAAAACGCCATACAAAGTTCTTGAGAAGACTTCGATTCCCAGTCATATGTTTGGAACAGCCCGAGTCCACGCACCAGAGACAAATTTCAACAGCCTGCCAATGATAAGAGAAGAGAAAATTTGGCAACCGAAGAAATAGGTTCCTGTATGGTTAGGTAATAATCAAGCCGTATCACATACCGACATTTCACTGTCAGTATGAGATCTACTAGAATCAATAACATGACCATTAGAGGCAAAATATCATCCAGTAGGCAACCACTTAGAGGTAACTCTAGGACTTCTAGGCGTAGCAAGACTTTCAGTCGAGCCTACCTGCTTAGTTTTCGGAACACACTTTAGCCTTAGGAGTGCTATGTGTTTTGCTGATAGAAAGCTTGTCAAGTAGAGTGTAACCACCATAGTTTAAACCATTCATAGTCAAACCACAAACATCATGACTAAAAGTAAAGAAACATTTATTACATTTAGCACAAATAACTTCAGATTTTTCATTCTGAATAGCAAGTTTAAAGTCATTACATTCAGAAGAATTAAGTTTCTGATTATGAATAAAAAACTGTAAATTCCTACGGTGTTCTTCTACTTCCACATTATTAGCCTTGGGACGACTACTTTTCGAGGCAAAAGGGACCCTATCATTCCTTGTATTGCTCGTATGCTGTGGCCTTCTGCTCTTAGTGTAGTTGTTCATTCTTGTAGAAAAAGACACACGCTTGTTAGAATTAGCATTTTTTAAATCAATGACTTGTGATTGTGCGATAGTGGTCGGTTTTGTCCTAACGCTTGCTTTATGTTGGTTGCTAGGCACAGAGATATCTACCCTAGTTTGAGATGAAGGTCTAACGCGAAACATTCCTGGGGCAATAACAGCAGCTTTCATTCCAGCAGCCTTGGGAAACAGTGTTACAGCAATACGAGTGGGTCCCGAGGTTGCTGGTTTCTTGATCATCGTATCCATAATCGAGCTAGGCTCAGAAGATTTATCTTTTAACAAGGCCTTTAATTTACAGTTCTCATAGATTTTATCAATAAGTTTCTGATAGACAGACTTGCTTTGTTCAACAGCCCGCTTATATGAAGCAACAACAGATTCTAAATATGCAATCTTAACCTTAAGCTTCTAAATATTACCATCACTAGCACTCTCTAACCCTGAAGAGGAAAAATTCGTTTCCTTAACCCCTTCTAACTGAGCCTGCAACCGTGTGATAGTTTGTTGCATTTCATTGTAAGCTTTTTCATACGAAATCTTGTCATATTTTCATTCATCACATTTTTTGACAAATTTATTCCAAATATCGGTGAATTCTTTATCCTTTTTAATGACATAAGATTCCATTTTCTCTTTCATAAGATCAAGCTCAGTTTGAAGGTTTTCATTATGCGACACAAAGGTACTTAACTCAACAGGGCTACTATCAATACAATTACGTGCTTTAGAGAGGCGTTCAAGATCATTTTGCAAAACTTTGATTTTATCAAGAGATTCATCAGCTTCCTTCGCCAAAGGTTTAAAGTCTTCAACAAAGTTGGCAAATTCTTTTAGAAAAGCGTTTTCCAAATTGCCTAACCTAGCATCAACTTGATTAATAATCGGATTAATATCGTTTTGAAGAATTTTCTGGACCTCAATCTGAATAGGTGATGTAAAATTTCCTCCATTTATTTTGGAATTAATAACAAGTTTAAGGATGACAAAGTTATTTTTGAGCTCGTTTAGAAATCAGCGTGTGATACTCGGTTTAGGAGGGTCATCAGACAATTCCTCACTTGGTAGCAAAAGCATTTCAGTACTCGTTTTAGACCGAATAAAAACAGTTGGAGGATTAATTTTCGGATAATAAACGGGTGTCACTTCTTTATCAAGCTTTTTCATTCTTAAACGAGTCTCTACAGCAAGTTCAGTAGTTTCCTCGGAATCATGCACACTAGGAGGATCATGCTCATCAGACAATAGCACACTACCATTATATAAAGTTTCATTAGTGGCCTGAACTTGCTTAAGGTATCCGGGATTAGGGGGGAAGAGGACAACCTAAAGCCAATTTGTATCGAGTGTAATTTATCTCATTCACTTTTGGTGCGAGCATATTTATCGTCTGCATAGTTTGGCCACGTTTACTAAAAGGTTGTCTAATTCTCTAATCCTATCCTGAGTTTTGCAAAAATCCTCAAGAAGCCCATCTTCTCGAATTTTTAAATCATGTTTCAGCTTTTTCGTTCTTCTTTTAACTCTAAAATAGTATATTTTTCAGTTGAAAGCTGTTTATTAAGAGACGTGATTTCATCATTCAATTCGCTTATCTTTTTAGCACTACTTAAGTGTAAGGCATTTAATTCTTAGGTGTGCATTTTTCTTGATAAACCGATGTAGCATGAGCTTGTTCAAGTTCTTTAATTTTAGCCTGATGAATTTCAAAACATTTCTCCCGTTCCTTATATCCCGCAAGCTCAGTGGTCAATTTGGCATTAGATTCTCTAAACTTATTATTAACCACCGTAGCATGATCTACATCCTTAGCAAGCTTATCAAATAGAGATTTATAATACGCATGTGTCTCATCAGGAAGGGTTGTAGGCTGAGCAACTTGATCCACACTAAGGTCCACACATGGCTCCTTCGAAATAATATTACTATTGTTCGTTTGGTCCACGTGTGTCTCAATGTAGGGCTCAAGCATCTCAGTATACTCTTCCTCCTGATTAGACATACTATAGATATCATTATCATCAAAACTTGGGTGTACCTCAGAGGGGTCGTCTGAATCATAGACGGGAGCTCTGTCATCATGCATTCATGAGGTTGATGCTTGCTGTATGTTTGCCATCAAGATGTAGTTGGCATTCACCTCTTCTTCCTCGTCATATTCTGCCGCAGAAGCCATAAGATCAAATTCCTCAGCTTGAAGTGGAATCCCTGCCTCTTCTTTTCGTGTTATGAGAAGCTGATTCTGAAGATAAGCAGCATTCCTCTTCTTTTTGGCAGTGCAATCTCGAGCATAATGACCAAATCCCCTACAGTTGTAGCACTGAACTTGACGATTGTTGTTTTCATTTCCCGTACCAGTATTCTCAGCCCTTGCAGCCACAATGTTTCCCATCTGATTACCAACCGCTGGCACAACTATTAACCCATTCTGATTACCCACATTTGGAACATTCGGATTCTGACCACGAATTTGTCCATACTGATTTCCTGCATTCCCAACATTCTGACCATATTGTGTCCCAACAGCTACCAATTGACGATCTTGATTCGTATTCATGAAAGGTTGAGCAATCTGCCTATTTCTAGTGTTCGGGGAGATTCTCTGCTTGTTGTTGGTGGGGTTAATGGTAAATTTGAATGCCTTTGCGAGAAGTAAAAGACCAGTATTAATCGCATGAGTAGGATTGGTGATGTCATCAAATAGGCAATGGGTTGTTGTAAATAGTTCACAGCAGCAGGAGGTTGATATCCATAAAGGGTGAGTTGTTGTTGTTGTTGTTGTTATGGCATGAAGTTACTTGATGAGGGTTGATGGTAAGGTACCATGGGATATGACATAGATGAGGGAGAGTTTGCCATGAAAGCCAATGGATCTTGTGTCTTGGCACGTCTTTCAGCCCTAACTTCGTTAGCTTCATCTTGATTCATCTTCAAATAGTCATATACTTGAGTGTAGTCCACGACATGAAAATCCTTTGTTTGATTGACAAGAGTGACATATCGTGACCATTCAGAAGGAAGATTATCAAGAAATTTGATATTTGCAGCAATTTGTGCAGGTTCATGTTTGTTTCATCTAAGATGATTCACGAAGGTTGAAAACCGATGATAGTAAGGTTCAATTTGTTCTTCTTCAGTAGACGTAAATTTCTCCCATTCACGAAGCAACTTAGTTTCCTTTTCTTGTAAAACGATTTCACTCCCCTTCATCATTTTCTGAATCCTAAGCCACATCTCGTGTGCGGTTTCACAACTGTCGACAGCAGCATAAACATCTTCGGGAAGTCCCATGAGGATGACTTGAATTGCTTGATCATCAACGTCGAGTTGTTTAGATTCAGCTTCAGTTAATTCTTCATCCTTTTGCTCATGACTAGAGTCAGCCATTGGGTTAGCATTCGTAGGGTCCCCAGGCACAATGATTGTTCTTCTAACATACGGACCTTTTTGAATCGAGTTGACAATCAATTTTCCCAAAGGTTTACATTTTGCATAACGAAGGAGACGACTAGCCCATGTAGTGTAGTTCTCCTTGGTGAGCATGGGAGGACGATTCTCAGTACCCTCAGCGTAAATATCTTGTTGAGACGTCATCGTAGAAGTCGTGTGAAACACAGGATCTCAATTCGTAGAAAGCAGAATGTTGAAGTTAATGTCCCCTAAATATGATTAAATCCCCTAAAAAATGAGCTCTCCTGAAACCAAAAATTCCAAGGCCAAAAAACACACGAGTTAAAAATTTTCAAAAACACAAATTTTGAAAATATTTTCGGAAGAATTGAAGATTTCAGAGAAATAGCCAATCTTCGGAATAATGGGGTTTTTCAGAGAACTAACTAATCTTCGGGATAATGGGGTTTTTCAGGGAACTTACCAATCTTCGAAATAATGGGGTTTTTCAGAAAAAGGCACTTTTTCGGAATAAATATGTTTTTCGGAAAAAACACTTTTTCGGAATAAAAGGATTTTCAGAAACAAGAAACTTTTTCGGAAAAATGAAATTTTCAGAGAAATGAAATTTTTCGGAAAAATGAATTTTCAGAGAAATGGAATTTTTCAGAGAAATGAACTTTTTCGGAATAAGATGGATTTTCAGAGAATTGAACTTTTTCGGAAAAATGATATTTTCAGAGAAAAAGACTTTTTTGGAAAAATTATATTTTCATAGAAATGGATTTTTTCGGAAAAACATGGATTTTCATAGAAATGAACTTTTTCGGAAAAATGATATTTTCAGAGAAAAAGACTTTTTCGGAAAAATTATATTTTCATAGAAATGGACTTTTTCGGAAAAACATGGATTTTCATAGAAATGAACTTTTTTGGAATAAAATGGGTTTTCAGAAAACTATTTTCGGAATAAAATGGGTTTTCAGAGAACTATTTTCGGAAAAATGGATTTTTTTAGAAAACAAAACCCTTATGCGAAGATTTTTCCGAAAAGCCTAAACCAAGTACCAATCGAGTCCAATCGAATCCAACAGCCAACAGCCTAAACCAAAAGCCAATCGAATCCAACAGCCAACACCTCAAAACCACAAATACATATCGAATCCAACAGCCTAAGCCAAAAACCCACGAAATCAATACCAAATCCACACCAAATCAATACCAAAGCTAACTACAAATCCCTTGGCGAATGATACCACTTGTATGAATAAATCACACGACTAATCAAACACAAATAACATGATGATGTTTAAACCAAAAAGGAAAGATTAGATTAAGATGAAGAAAAGAAAAGAAAAACAAAGTTTGGTGATTTCCTAGTGAGAGAAACAAACACACCTTTCTCTCTCTAAAACTATGAATATGGAAAAGCACACACACAAATGAGGCTTAGGGGGCCTTTTATACTAATTAAGAATTGTTTAGGAGGCCTTCCTCATTTGTGTGTTCGGGACTAAATCCCGTTACATAAACAATAATAACTAAAAACTCTCGACATCATTAAATAACATTTTTCACGAGCTTCGCAATGATACATTATATGACCATCACTTTAATTACTTCTAACAGAAAGGAAGGAATTTTAACCTGATTAGGGTTTTGCTTTTTCTTTTATTCTAGAATACTCCTTAGTGTCTATAAAAGGAGCTTGCAGAATGTGCAAAGCCATTTGTTCCAACTTATGTACTATTTTTTTATCAATGAATATCTAAACTATTTTAGCCAAATTTGCATAAGTTGTGTTCCATTTATCCATTTTAAGTAGTGTAATGATTTACTGTTCTTTGCAAAAATTAGTTTAAAAGGTTTGGTTCAAGAAATATTTTTTTTGGCAAAGTCATTTTTTCTATACACGAATTCTGAAACCAAAGTCACAAGGAAATGAAAGTGGAATTGTGTTTTGTTGGTTTTCAGAATTGTGCATAGGTTTGTTAGTTTCAGTTTGGTTCTATATAGTTTTCAAAAGTTCATCATTTTCAAAAGGTTTGGTTCCAAAAACCAGTTTTAAAAGGTTTCATAAACTTTTTATTTATTTGATTGTTCACTGGTCCAAAAGCTCATACATAAGCTTGCTTGACAAACAAGCTTGTGCATAGCTTTTGAGGGCCCTTTTTATTCTATCTTAGCAGGTTTCGTTTGTTGAAGGCATATTGGGTGGTGTGTGGACCCTTGCAATCCAACACCATCATCATCTCTCTACATAAGCTTAACAGCTCTTTTCATAAGCCACCTTCCAGATAAGCTTAACAAGGAGATGGCATCACCAAGCCATTGTGGGGCCTGGATGTAGGTCCCACAAGGCAGGCAGCTTGAACCCTCCAAAAATTAAGAAAATTTTTTAATCTTGTGATCTTTATGAAAATCTGTTATAATGTTAGTGTAAATGCTTGTTTGTGCTTTACTTTTGTTTTTTATTCATGTTAAGCTAGGTTTGAATCAGATTCTATTGTTTTTGATCAAAATTCTTTGTTAATCTCTTTACAGTAAATTAAAGGGGTGTTTGGGTTTAGGATTTAAGCTGGTGTGGGTGACACATATTAGCAGAAAGTCTACTTAAACATACTTTAATAGGTTTGATAGGTTTGCTTTTAGCTCTTAGTTTAGGTTATATAGGATAATATAGGTTTTGCTTGGATAATATTTGGTAAAAATCAGTAAAAACTTTCAGCAGGCCAAAACTAAGGAGTTTTAGTTCATTTGATCTTGATATCTTGTAGAGTGTTAGAGTATTGGGTAATTTAAGGTTGCTTGTTGTTCATTTGTGTTTTGGTGGTGTATGTGTCAAGATTTGGCCACTCTAAAACTAGCCTAATTGCACACTGAATCAGTCATAAGTGCCCAGCAGACCACATGCCATATCAGAGACCTTCATTTACCCATTTCTGTGAATCTTTGTGATTGAGGTTGTTGTTTTTCTTGTTTACTTGACTCCCCACAACCCAACTAGTTGTGGGGGTGCCTTTGGTTCCAAACAAAACCCAAGAACAAGTTCTAAATAACTCAATTTGTGCCCAGACTTCATTTTCTGTTGAGAGCGGTGGAAAAAAGTTCCCACTGCTAGTATTGTCTTTGCCACTATTGGCACTAAAGGACAAACAAGACACCAGTCAACATCAGATTGTGGGTATTTTCTCTTTAGTGGCCAAATTTGATTGTTTTTCAGTCTTTTTAATTTTCCATGTTTTGTTGATTTATTTTATAATTTTTCATAAAGTTTGTTTTTAATTACTGTTCATTTGCTATTTTTTTAGATTTAATTCAATTTAAATTACTTTGAATTAAACTGCTTTTTGTCTTTTAGTGCAAAAATATCATATTTTTCAGTTTTAAAAGTTTTCTTAGATTCAGAAAAATATTTTAAGATTTTTAGTTTAAAAAAGTTTCACTGTTCACATTTTTAATTATTTTTTGATTTAATTTTAGTTTAAATAGTTTTAAATTTAAATTGTTTTATCTTTTAGTGAAAAAAATTACTTTTTCCAACATTTTCTATTTTTCTACTGTTAAGTATTATAAAATAGGATTTTTGAAATAGTAAGTTTATTTTCGCATTATTTTATTATTTTTAATCATTATTTTAGTTTAAAAAGTGTTTTTAGCATTAAAAAAATAGAAAAATAGTTTCTAAAAATTAGGAAAAATACTTTTTAGTGTTTAAATAATATAATAGAGATATTTGTTTGATAAAATAATATTTTGGGCTTTTTCTGAATTATATTTGATTTTAGGGCTTTAATTAGCATTTAAAATTGAATATTTAATTAATAGAAGGTTTTAATTATTGAACGTTTATTCTTATTTATATTATTTTAGACTTAGTTTTCATTTTAAATTAGTTTTTAGTTTTAATTTTTAATTTCGTCACGTTTTACGTCTTTTCGTCTACGTTTTTACGTTTTACGTCGTAGTGTAACTCGTCTTTAATTCTCTCTACATACCTAAAACGACACTAATCCAAACATTGTTTTTATATAGATGGCACACAACTCATACACCTCCGCCGAGAACGAACTTGCACTTATTCGATTCGTCGGTTTTTCCTAAACCGTTGAGTTTAATACTTGCCCATTATACGTCTTTTTGCTACAAGCGTATATTTTTACCGCAATTATTTTGGCACCGCTGCCGGGGAGGTGTTTTGAGTTGCCATTATTATTATCGTGTTTGTGTGAGTAGTGCGTTTTTGCTTTTCAATTTTTAGAAAGCGTAAATATCGTACATACTCATTTTTGTTATTTTTCCTTTTTATATTATAGTATCCAAATAAATCGTGTTTAGTTTTCCTAAACTAAACACAAAACAATCGCTTTACTATATTGTAGATATCCCATTATCGTTTTCGTTTTTCTTGTGAATATTATTAATATATTGTACTACGTATCACAATAAATATTCAAAAAAAAATAAAAATAAAAATATAAATAAATATTCAGTATCTCCAAAAGCGTGAAAACGCAACCTTAATTGGGATTTCATCACTCAATTATAGTATTCGAATCCAAAGCAAAAGTTTAAAGGCAAAATAGATAAATACTTTCGTGAGGCTTAATTTCGATTAACACAAACTATAAGGTGGGTATAAGGCGGTTGTATTTCACGACCTAAGGGAAAAAGGCTCTTAAGTGATTCGCCTCGTTTCCCCCGCTTGCTTGTGCGTGTTTTGAGAAAGAGGGCTAATCGAGGGTTTGCAGCCCAAGTATTATCTACGTATACTATATTTGCTTGTTTTCAAGATTAAACCCTCTTGAACCTTTTGGTGTTCCACCAACGTTCTAAAGTCATCTAAGGCGTTCACTCCACGTGATCGTTTTCATTATTTGAGGCTCCTTTAATCGAGAAGTCGATTCGAGGAGAGATTTGTAAATTTGAGTCTACGTAATACACAAAAAATCCAAAAAAATTAAAAACAATCAAAAACCAAAAAAATTGAAAAAACGAAAAACCACAAAAAGAATCTTCTTTGCTACCCCCCCCCCCCCCCCCTCTACGCTTAGTGCATGCGCACTCGATTGAAGGATTATTCTAATTCTAGCGACACTTCGAATCGACGCAATCGTAATCGAAGGAATCGACGATGTAGACGAGATTTAGAAACCAACGTTCCTAATATCGTTGTTGAAGAGACCGTAGACGAGATGGCCGACAATCGTTCGATGATGGAATTGCTCCAAGCGCCCACCGAGGGTTATGGAGACGCGATCGTAATTCCCGCTATCGAAACGGAGAATTTTGAGATTAAGAGCGGAATTCTTTCGTTGATACAAGCTACGAAGTTTCGAGGTCGTGAAGCCGATAATCCTCACGACCACATTTGGAATTTTGATCGTCTTTTGGCCTCGAGCAAGTTTAAGAACGTTGACACCAATGTCGTCAAGCTTATGCTTTTTCCGTACTCGCTCGATGGTGCCGCCAAGGATTGGTACGAGAAAGAGCCACCTAATTTGATAATTACGTGGAAGGATCTGGTTTCCAAATTCGTTAATCATTTTTTCCCACCGTCCAAAACGACGTTTTTCAAAAACGATATTACGAGATTTGAGCAAAAACCGAATGAATCTTTTAGAGACGCGTGAGATCGTTTTAAGGAATTTCTTAGGCAATGTCCTCACCATGGATTTTCCGAGTTGCACCAAACCGATACGTTTTACAACGGTCTAAGTTTTCAAGAACAAGACTCGTCGAATTCCGCCGCCGGTAGCAACTTTTTGTGTAAGACACCGAAAGACGCTTTAATGATTATCGATAATCGATCCAAGGTTACCAACTCCGCAACGCACCGAGTGTTGCCAATGTTGCCAATGTTAGTAGTTCTAATCGCGACATTGAGAGGGTTGATGCGAAAGTCGACAAGTTAACGAATGTGTTTACGTCTTTTCTTATCGAAATGAAAAAGAAAGACGCTCCCGCTACGGTGAAAGCGGTTGAGACTTCGTGTACGTTTTGCGGTGGACACATAATTATTACGAGTGTGCGGCTACGGATGGCCAAACGTTGAGTGTAAATGCGTTAAATAACAATTTTCAAAATCAAAACAACGCGGGTCCATCGCGACAATGCAATTATAACCAAGGCAACAATTTTTCGAATCAAAATCGTAACAGTTTTCAAGGAAATAATCAACAAGGAAATTTTTCGAATCAAGGAGGTTATAATCAAGGTCGTAATTTGAATTGGCCAAACTGAGATAATAACAACAATCAAAACTCGAGTTTTCAAAACAACAACAATCAAGGTAACAATTTTTCAAGTGGTAATCAAAACAATTTTCAAAGAAACAATCAAAACCAAGGGAACTTTAACTCAAATCAAAATAGTTCGTCAAACGATTTTCAAAATTACATGAAAACGAATGAGGCTAATATGAGACGATTAGAGGGAAAATTGGTACTTTGAAAAACGACTTTTCTAATACTTTGAAAATTCAAAAACACGAAGATTGAGCAAGGGAAATTGATATTAAAAAGATGTTTCCGGCTATTATGAACAAGGCCTCGGGTGCTTCGTCGAGTTCGTTACCTAGTAACACCGTTGCTAATCCGAAGGAACAATGTAAAGCCGCCTCGTCTCGTGAGAAAAGTCGTGTGATTACCCCTACCCTTGTTGGATTTCGAGTTGTTCCTTCTTCTCAACCCTCGACTTCTAAGACGTCTTCATGTTCTAAAGTCGATGGGGTGAACGTGGCGACCAAGGAAAAGAGTGTATACCATCGTGTACATCAAATTCCATCCACGGTTCAAAAATAGAGTTTTATCGACCTTACCCAAGTAACCCTTGAAGAAACTTGTGCATCGATCCTTCTTAAAAAACCCAAAAGGCAAATGCCAAGAAAGGAAGAGGATCCGGGCCAATTTCTACTTCCTTGTGATTTTTTCGAGATTGAGGGATGTTTAGCCCTTGCCGATTTAGGTGCTAGCATCAATCTCATGCCTCATTCTCTTGGGAAATTGATGAGATTGCCTAATCTTACCCCCACGGACATGACAATCGAGCTAGCAAACTGTACACCACTTTTACCAATTGTAATAGCCGAGGATGTTTATGTCAAAGTTGGAAAGTTTGTTTTTCCTGCGGATTTCGTCATATCCGATTACTAGTGTGACCCTAAATGTCCCATTATTTTAGGTCGACCATTTTTATCGACGGCTCGAAACGTAATCGACGTTCACGAGGGGAGACTTACTATGAGATATAGGGAGGATAAAATTGACTTTTTCACGAGTAGATCCCAAGTTTCAAATGATCATGATAAAACCGAGGTTTCAAAACCCGATATTTCAAAATTTGAAAATATCAAAGCTCATACTTTAGCGAAAAAAATGAGATTAGATGCATGTTTTAAAAGGATGAAAATGAACGGTTTTAAAGATGAGGATTTTAATGATAAAGAATACGTTTACTTATTTCAAAAGGGTATTCGTAAATTTATGGATGAAAAATCATTTTGGGATATATTCGGTGAACAAAGTAAGCAACAAATTCCGAAGGGCGACGTTAGTGCCATCACGACAATGACAAATATGGACTCGTCTTCACCACCTTCGAAGGACCACGTCTTTGAGGCTTCAACTTCTAACTCCATTGAAGTGCCTCCATATCCTAGCCCAACACCCGTTGAGGCTAAAGGTTTTATCAACATCGATCCTCTCATCTTAGAAAAGTCACCTAAGCATAGTCATTCGACTTGTAAGACCATGGTTGTAAGTGCTCACATCGACTTTTTCTTTGACGATGACGATGGCGATTTTGCCGAGGTTGATCACGTACTTCGAAATCCACATGCCATTTTTGAGGATTCTCCTAAAAAGACCTCTTCACATGTGAAGTACAATGATTATGAGTTCGATCCCGAGATTGAGGAAATTATCGAATGAGAGCTAGCTCTTTTACCTCCACTTCCACCTACAAGTGAGGTTGACCTTTCCAAAATCAACGATGAACTTAATGAGTTGGAACGTCTTATTTTCAATGACGAACCAACTCACGTGACCTAAAATCCAATTCTCGAGGAGTTACCTAATCAACAGTCCTCAAATGAGAATTACGTTACCACATTCGTGAGGATTTAACTTATCAACAATCCCCACAAATGAATGATGGTTTCGTGCTTGATCGTAATCTTTTCAAGAGAGTTTCTAAGATACTCAAGGAGGGGATTGACAAACCTTGTTTTGACAAGCCTATCTTTGATGAAGAAATCGAAGAGATCGACGTTCATGAGGATGACGAATATGTTGACCCCGAGGGGGCGGTGTTCTTTGTTGATCGATGTATTGAGAACTTGTACAATCCACCACCCTCTAACCGCGACTTAAATGTGAGGATTTTTAGCGCGACCAATTTGAATTAAAAACGCCAAATATTTTTGACATAATAAAATCGGGTTTTCATAAAGAGTTTTGGAACGATGAAAAAGGAAAAGATTTTAAAATTGATTTAAAAGATTTTTCTACAAGTTTAATTCTGTCATCACCGCGTTTTATGAGTACTACCACCTCGTCTACTCCTTTTAACGATGGTTGGTGTGGTTTTAGTGTGTGGGAAGCCCCTTATGTTTCTTAACACTTTACCACCGAGGACGAGATATTCGATCCCGGAATTGCTTGTAAAGGGAAATCTCGGTCTTTCACCGATGCAATAAATGGAAATCGTATTCATTTGCTTGGTGTGAGTCTACCTCGAGTAACTCATGGTTTTATTTTCTTACCCATTGTCCCATCCTTCTATTTCTTCTCATCTCTTTTCTTCAAACCCTTTGGGTTTTTGCTATCGGTTGGAGTAGCATTGTTTCGTCTTTCATCCGAAAACGAGGACGCTATCTTTGAACCCGGTATACGTATATCGGTTTTTTAAAGTACTCCACGTACTTTTGGGCATTGTTTATCATGTAAGCCCCACCAAAAATGACCATACCATGATTATCCCTAAATGATCACATTTATGGGGATTCGAGTCGAGCGTTTGACCCGGTTATCAAAATCAAGGTGCCTCGTGGGGGATTCTCATGCTTATCCTTGTAAATATTATCGTTTTCTAATAGTGTAACGAGGGGACTTGTGCTCTTCCGACCTTTGTTATGTGGTTGTTTATGATTGTGATTCATTAGGTTCATAGTCATCATTGAAGCCTCTCATGTTCGTTTTATAGATCATTCGAGCTTCGAGCGTTGCCTTTGGAGATTCTGATATCCTATGATATCCTTTTATGTTCTAACGTTTATCTTATTAGCATAATTCATAAACGGCTTTTAGGTTATTCGTTTTACCCTTTCCATGCTCGAGATTAAGCATTCGATATCGTGTCTAGTATGGGGGTGTTTCACCCCTAGACTCGAAACATTGAGGACAATGTTTAGTTTTAGTATGGGGGGTGAGTAGATACTTCACCTTGCTCACGTCACCACACAATCCAATATTCATCTTTTTGTTATCGTTTTGTTGCAAAATAAGGATAAAAATGACCAAATTTTAAAATTTTTCTTGTTTTTCATAAGTGCTTAAGACACGAATGTAGGTTTTCCGATGGTGAGAATAAGAGTAATTTTTCACTCGACCGTGCGTGTTAAGAACTTAGCTTCGATTCCTTAACTTTTTAGGCTAAGTCTCTTAAATGAGGACGAGAAATGATAAAGTTATTTATAAGTCTCGTAATCTTTCACGATCTCATGTGTAGTAAATACTAGCTTATTCTCCCCACGCTTTTGTTTAAATAAATGCAATAAGTAGGGTCGTACGATTTAAAAGGTTACTTAGCTTCTAGCCCAAGATCGTTTAAAAGTTGCGCGTGTTCGAATAGAGTTCATAGCCAATGCATAACTTATTGAAGCGGGATGCGAAGATTGGCAAGTTCCAAAAAGGCCCTCACAAGGCATAGGAACTCCATTTTGTTGCTAAAGATCCAAGATGATGTGAAGTATCATTGTTCCAAAATAAATATGAAGGATCGAGACACACGACGAGAAGCAATATAATCCCCTAAAGATCATGGAGAAGTCTTTCCAAAAAGACCCTAACAAGGTATGAGGATAAATATATCCAAGTCCGAAAAGGAGGCGGATCATTGTAAATCAAAATCCCAAATAAAGATTGAAGAAAAATGATGAAGTCGTGGTCCAAGTTTGAAGAAATTCCATATATGAAGAGAAGACCATTATTTCAAGAACGTCTTCCAAGATTTGAAGTTCGAAACACATGCCAAATATCGGTCCGAGAAAGGTATCAAATGGTGAAACGAGTTATGCCAAGATATGAACTTAAGGAGATTACGAGAAGCCGTTTTAAAAGATCGTGTCCTTTAGTTCACTATCAATTAAATCGTGCTACTTTATTTTCGGCCTTAATAAATTATCAAAATAACTCAATGATGTATCCTCTTGAAGGCTCTCGGTCTCCGTGTATGAACCAAACCAAACCTCGAATCCATCCTTGTTTTAATAGGCATATCACATGTTCATAATTAATCAAATGAATTCATGATTAAAAGAAAGAATAATAAAAGAAAAAGATTGGTGATACCGAATGTGATTGAATCAAGGATGAACACACACGATCTATACCCGAAAATCAAATATCAAAAGCTTTTCCCTTCTCCCTTGTTTTTCTTGTCGACGGCTACCAACACCAACCTAGGGTTTCCTTTTTTTTGTAAACTAGAATAATGAATATCCTGGGAGTAATTAGTTGCTAGATAAATTGTTAACGGCCCAGGCTTGGGCCACCCTTTGGTTTCTTTTAAGGTCGGCAGCCAAACACCCCTTAATTATGTTTTTCGTGTTTATTTCATTTTCCGTGTATTGTGTATTCATAACTTAAGTTCGTGTTTAATCGTATCATGATTTATTACGTAATACTTGTCGTGCATTAATTAATATAGAGTTTTAATTAATTCGTATTTTTATGTATTTTATATTTTTATGTGTTTTATGTGGTTTTACATTCGGTCTCTTGCCATTCTTAGTCATGACTTTTTTTTGTCTTTAGGTTCATGAGCAATGCTACCATAAACATCATACCCTGGAGGAAAAAGGTCTTGGTATGTAAGGGTTTTGTAGTTAAGGTAATGTTTCACCATCCTTCATATATAAGAGTTTCTAATATATATGTAGAAAGAGAGAGAGAGAGAGAGAGAGAGAGAGAGAGGTTAATGTGAGAGCTTTTTAAAGTTTAAAAATGTGAACTAATCTAAAACATCACTAAAACATTGATACATAACCATTTTATTAATACTACACCAAAATATACATTATTTATACAACTAAACACTCTACCGACTAATAAACAATGGATAACTGTGTAATAAATTATTGACACACAATTAATAATGTGATACATATACATTAAAATCTCAAAAAGTTAATATCTTATACATAAATTGGTACACTTGATATACAACAACCACTAAACAACTTGATACACAATACCAAAACATGATACGTATCACACCTCGAATCAAAATGTATCACTTAGATTTCGCCAATTTTCAAAAGAAAACCCATCGAATTTTAAAAATTATAATTTTACTTAATCATGTTTTAAAATTATTTCAAATAACGTGTCATTTGTGAGATTTTGGTTGGTTTTCATTTTTACAACTTTAAAAAGTTCTCATACGATCCAAATTATATATATATATATATATATATATATATATATATATATATATATATATATATATATATATATATATATATATATATATATATATATATATATATATATATATATATATATATATATATATATATATATATATATATATATATATATATATATATATATATATATATATATATATATATATTATATAGGTATAATTATGATTTGAAACCACAGTTTTAATCCCAGTCATATCCCAGTCACATCTTTTAGCCAATAGTATTTCAGAATTTCCTAGAAAATCTCCAAATTCCACGAAATTCGGGATTGAAATCGCAGTTTTTTGAAAATCGCGTTTTGAAAACGCAGTTTTTTAAACTGCGTTTTGAAGTAATGTACCGGTCCAATTCAAGTTTTGGGCCGAGCTGGGCCTGGGTGGTTCGGTTCAATTTTGGGCCGAACCGGGTCAGGACTGGTCCGGTTCATATATGGGTCGAGCCGTGTGTGAACCGGTCCGGTTCATATTTGGGTCATGCCGGTTCTTGACCGGTCCTGCTCGGTTCAAACTTGGGCCGAGTCGGGTCTGATTTGAACCGGATTAAACCGGGTCAGATCTCGGGTCATGTTCAACGGGTCACGGGTCGAATATTTTGTTAAATCAAATTAATTGCAAAATGTGCCACTAACAAGATTTGAACCTTGGTCTCCTGCCTCAAAACTTAGCACCACTCAGTTTATCAATTGTGCTATGCATGGTTTTCATTATAAGCATGCAAACCTATATATTTAAAGATAGATTAGTTGGGCTTGTGTTGTGCTTATATAATACATAGGCTTGTCCGACCTATAAAAGATGCATTGAATGGCCCCAATAAAAAATGAAAGTACCTTTGGAATCGTAATCTCGTGCTCTTATCAACTATGTGCCCTTGGTTAAATATAAACCCCGTTTGCATCTCAAAAAACGTGTAAACATCGACAAAACGCGTCCGAAAATTACCATTTTTAATTTCTTTTATATCCTTTGTATCTCCAGGACTCAATAAAGTTTAAAACACATATTTTTACTTATATTTAGCATATTTTAGTATTATTGGTCTATTAAGAGGATATTTTGACGATATTTTTAGGTACGATTTAACACAAATCGTTACAAAATCATACACAAATTCAACAAAAAATAATGTATTCATTCAATAAAACACATCCAATCACAAAATAATATAAAAAATTAAAAAAATTATACATTTTAAATTTATGTAAAACATATTTAAGAAAAACCTATTTTAGCGTAAATTATAACAAAAATATACTTAGACATTAAATTACAAACTAAAAAAAACAAAAAAAACACAACACACAACAAAGAACTACGTATTAGTTCAATAAAATATATCCAATCACAAAACAATATATATAAAAAAAGAATGATACATTTTAAATTATATATAAAACCTATTTTAGAAAAATCTATTTTAGCGTAAAGTATAACAAAAATATACTAAATATTAAATTATAAACTAAAAACACAAAAAAAAACACAAACAACAAATCCTCCCCAACAAGAAAAAAAACGACCCCGCCCGTTGGGCGGGTTACGAAGCTAGTATATATATATATATATATATATATATATATATATATATATATATATATATATAGTAGCGATCCAGTAAGAAGAGAAATAAAAATAAGAAGAATAAGAAGAACTCTGGACCACACATTTTAAATAAGAGTGAGAATTTTAAGGAGAGATGCAGGAGATTTTGTAGGTGCATCTGAAATTAGTGGTTGTGGTTTCTTCTCATCCTTCTCATATTTGTTAATCTCCTAACACTATATATATATATATATATATATATATATATATATATATATATATATATATATATATATATATATATATATATATATATATATAGATTTTGGTTAAAGTAGTTTACTACCTTAAAGTTATTAAAATGAAAAGCATTATTAACCTTTGGATATACTCTTCTAGTTAATATGATATTAATCTCATTAAAAAAATCAAGAGTAAAATTAATTACTTTTTTTATATCATTAATGGTATATGGGGTAAACTTAATGATAGTGAATCATCACCATTTAACAATTAATTTATGTTCTATTTTTCTCCAAAAATTCCACTTTCATCTTTAACATTTAATATACTTCTATTTTTTTAAAATGTCCATGCATGTTTTACTAAATATATTTTTAGAAATCAATTCATAATTTATGCATGATAATAGTAACATCTACATTGATGGGTACTAAAAGAAATGACAATAACACATGAGTTACCAATTTAAAAGTTTTACATATTTTTTTATGAAGTTTCAATTTGTAATAACTTTACGTATAATTTTTTTAAAAAGAAATGACCATGAAAGTATACATGTGTTACTACTAATGCACGTGTGTCGTCGCTCTTCGTGTACGTGTTGTTCTTAGTTTACGAGTTCCTTGTGTACGAGTTGTTTTTTTATACGAGTTGTTCTTTGTGTACGAGTTGCTTCTTCGTGTACGAATTGCTCTTCGTGTACGAGTTGTTCTTCGTGTACGAGTTGCTCTTCGTGTACGAGTTGTTATTCGTGTACGAGTTGCTTTTAGTTTAGGTTTAAATTACTTGTGTCTATTATTCACCTATTAATTTATGTATATAACTATATAAGGTATTTGAAAAAAAATAACCATGTGTATCAACGATACCGAAATGACATTTCAAATATGGTTGCACTTTTTCTAATATCACTTTTTTCTTAATTGGTTTAGTAAATATCTGTATGTATCAAGTTTTGTCAACTTGTCTTTGATGTATAATAATCATAACTACATTTATCACGACACATATGAGTATCAATTTTTTAAAAACGATAATCATGGGAAAAATTATGTATCACTTAAATATCAATATGTTAAATTATATCTAGCAAAATTAGAATCACAGTTGCGCTAAATTAGTTGTGTATCATAAAAAAAAGAGATACTTGGGCTTTGTGTATCACTTATAAATTTTGTGCTAATTATCAGCCTCACTATCCTACAACATTATGTGAAAATAAACAAAATGTGAAAAGTAATTAATACATGTATAAAAGAATAGCTATAAACACGTTGACATGATTTGAATTTCTTTCTCCAATTCAATAGAATATTTATTAACTATAATGACATTAATTTGCAACAAAAAGACCATAATGACATTAATGTACTATTAATCTCATCAAATGAAAATAATTGATCTAATGGTTTAGATAACTTTTTATTTTAACAATTTTAACTTACTACACCACATTAACCCAACTCTATATATATATATATATATATATATATATATATATATATATATATATATATATATATATATATATATATATATATATATATATATATATATATATATATATATATATATATATATATATATATATATATATATATATATATATATATATATATATATATATATATATATATATATATATATATATATATACTTAAACAAGCTAAACGCCAACTTTGACCGCTTAAGGCACAACTTCTTTACCGCCCTAGTTTGTTCATCCGTATTCCGTAGCACTAGTTTACTTAAACACTAGAATAGAAACTATTACTAGTAAGTATTAACCTCCCACCACTCACTTTTCATTATTTTGGATTTTCCACACACAAAAGTTCGAAAATATGACAAATATCATTACTTCACGAAAAGGGAATATGAACCATCGTTTTCCTCCCCATGTGAGAACACTTATTCAGTATTAGTACTATTTTAAGATTTGTTGATATCTACGAGATTTATAGGTTGACATCCATTTCATGATACATAAATGGTTATTGTAAGTTTTAACAAAAGTGTTTGTGTCCTAATCGCAATTTACGTGGGAGAGAATGTTTTCCTTTCCAAAAAGGAATTTTAGTTATCGCGTGTTACCGTGAAACGTTTAATTGTGTTTACTTATATTAAATGTTGTTCATAGAATGAGGAATGACGCGACACATTATGACATTGAATTATAAAGAGCAACCCGTTTCTGTGGAAAAAATAAATACCAGTACAATATAAACAAACATACACTATTGAAAAATGTTTAAAAAGCAAAGAAACCGAAACCTCTCAAGTGTTGAGACTTGAGAGTTCTCGATATAACTTAAAAGCTATACGCAACAAATCATATATCGATAACTCTACAACATTTCTTGAATGATTTCAAATTCTTGTTTGTTTAACGTTTTTTTTTATTAAGTTTTATAAAATAGAAGTAGTATTTTAGATATGTAATGTCTGTTTGTAGATGAATACACGATTGTTTGTTTTGAGTGTAGAATAAAGAGTTTGAATTAAAGAAAATTACTTATATATCATAAAAGAAGTTACTTGGGATTATATGTAGGATTATGGGTATGTTTTTTTCCAAGGAGTGGTAGTGAAACTTTTTGAAACGGTGAGCGGTGAAGATTAGTATTTGGATTTTTAATGCTTGTTCGGCAAAATGAGCGGCGGCGAGCTTTATGAATTTTTTTTTAATTGTTTGGCAAATGAGCGGTGAGCGGTACTATTTTTTAGGAATGCTTATTTTAAGGAACGGTGACAATGAGCGGTGAGTTATCACACCTACTACTCGCTGCTCCTGCTCACAACTCCTGCTCACTACCGCTCATTTCAATAAACACACCCCATATATGAAGAAGTGTGATGATAAATATGTAAAATTATAAATTAAATCGTACATTTATATAAACATCTTCCTTTTTTTTTCTTTTTTAAAAAGTTATTTATTAATTTTAAACACAAAACAAATAAGTATTAATGACTTAATTAACTAACTAATAAATTTTTAATTAATACTCTTTAAGATCATATCAAACAATACTTTAGGAGTTTTTCTTTTAACTTAGAGGGTGTTTGTTTTAGTTTATACTAACCGGTACCCGCGTAATGCGGCGGCGGTACCCGATGACTAAATTTTCGGCAGTGGGTGTTAGTCTCGGTGGTCGGGTGGTGGTGTGGGTTTAAGCGGGGTGTTTAGTTTGGCAGTTGTGATGTCGGGTGGTGGTCGCGTAACAATGGGGTTTTAAAAGCTCGGTGACATAATTACGAGAATGAAGAGAATGATATATCATGGGTATATATATGATGGGTGATGAATGTTACAACTTTATATTTAATTTTCATTGAATTGGTTGTTACAACTCTGATGAATGTTATAACCGTTACTCTTTTTTCCGTTTATTACATCTTTATTACATTTTTATTGAGTTGTTACAGTTTTTTTCATTTGTTACAATTTATTGAGATGTGACTATATAACTTTGCATTGTATTATTTCCTAATTAAGAAATGTTTTATGCTGAATCTTTTAAGACTACTAAATATAGAAAGGAGTTAAATCTTTTATAAAGTAGTAAGATAGTAGGCTTATAAGCTTATTAGTTTATATAAGCTTATAAGCCGAAATCAAATGTTTGGTTAAGCTTATATAAGTAAACTTATAAGCTTATATGTGAGAGTTTTGGTAAGTTAAGAATTTATAACTTATATAAGGATATGTGATTTTATATAAGAATTATATAAGAATATTATATGAAAAGACATTTATACTCTTATTTAATAATTATATCTTTTTTATTTTTTATATATATATTTTTATCATTTTACCTTATTAATTAAATGAGCTAAATCAAACACTTAAGTAAGACTTTTAAACTTATTATATATAAGCCATAAATAACTTATATAACATTATATAAGCCCAATACATAATAGCTTAACCAAACACCCTTTTATGTAGTGGGTTTATTATAACCATCTTACAACCATCTTATCGTAAAACATACACGTTTAAGGAAAATACTATCACCTAGAATTTGTCGGATATTTGATATGTGTGTGGTAGTAGTCAACTATGTAATTTTTTTTTATTCGTCTAAAGTTCATTTTTAAATAAAAGTATTTCGAATACGTATGTCTAAGTTATGTTGCACGGAAACGCCTCTCGGGTGGTCGTGTTTGTCCCGGAAACATTTCGGAAATGGGAAATGGTTGGAAACTCTAGGAAACGCGGCGGAAACGTTTCCCAAAAAAGGGAAACGTTTCCTGAAGATGGGAAACGCCGAGGCTCTAGCAGAAACGCGAAGGGAAACGTTTATTAGGCTTTTAACACGTTTTTGGGCTAGTTTTTGGGCCATGTAACA